>OZ020614.1:4242248-5442248 GCA_963971575.1 Liopterus haemorrhoidalis
GTGATAAAAAGGTCGTAGACGACAAAACAGGTATCACGTGGAATATCTACAGCCAACTTGAAGATCTGGAATATGTGGACGACGTTTGCCTATTGACAGAAAATTGTGGGCACATGCAGAAGAAATTGGAGAAATTAACAGAAGCGGCAAAAGGTATAGGACTAAAACTAAATGTTGAAAAAAACCGTATTTTACGAGGGAATAAATAGAAAGACAGGAAGATATGTGTACAACAAAAAGAATTGAAAATAGTCGATAAATTTTGTTATCTAGGAAGCATGGTAGAAGGAATCGGCGGTTGCACCACATACTGACAAGAATAGGAAAAGCACAAAACGCATACAATATGTTCAGGTGGGTATGGGAAGCAGTAACGTAAAAAGTATGGAAAGAAAATAAGAAAGACATACAACACATACAGACATTTATAAACAAATGTTTAAGAAAAATTATGAGAATATTCTGGCCTGAAAAAATAACAAACGAAAAACTATGGGAAATAACAGAACAAGGGCCAGTTAGCAAGACCATAAAAAGTAAGAAATTGAAATGGATAGTACACACTCTAAGAAAACCCACGGAAAATATAGCAAGACAAACTATAGAATATAACCCAAAGGGGAAAAATTGTAAACTGACAGACTCATGGAAAAGAAGCGTTAAAAGGGAACATGCCGAAATTGGAATGACCTGGGAAGAAATTAAAAGAGAAGGTAAGGATAGACAAAATTGGAGAGGGACCAAGGAAAAAATATGTGAAAATGATAATAGAAACACCAACTAAAATGAAAGGAAAAAGAAGATATGAAGTGCACTGATCTAGCCAACCAACCACTTATCTATTGGCTATAGAAACGCGTAGATACGCGCCCTATGCTCCACTCGGGAGCTAAAAGGACAAAGAGAGAAAGAGAGGTACTACCATTACTACCATTTGAAGTCGCAGATGAGTATTATCAGAAAAAAACTTTAGTAACCTCCAATGCTATTTTTGTTTAAAAAAACTTAAAACTATTGAAATATCTTTCCTGTTTGCACTACACAATTATTTTTTAGTCTTTCAGTTGTATTAATATTCTTATCTGTTTTCACGTTACCATTCGCAACAGTAGAGAGTAAATCTTGATGCGATGTGTGTGTGTTATGAAAGTGGTAACAAAATGGAGTAGAAACATCAAATGGAGCGAGCGACCGGATGCTGACGGGAAGTGGACGCCAGGAAGGACAGCGAAAACGGAAATAAAAAAAAAAATGTACAAACATTCGCACCGATGATATATGACCAAATTCTGTCTAAAGGTTATTTCTTGCATTTATATTTGGAAAGGTGATATATTTAATACATATGGCTGTCGGTTCAAAAGGATGCATTCTGTTCTATTTATTTAACCTGTTTACGTTTATTTTTAAATATTCAATATAAAAAGCGAATCCTGGTCATTAAAGTTAGGTTTGCTGGCCACGGTAACGATCGTGCTTCGCATTCTAAAGCACCCAGATTCGAATCCCGGTCAGAACATAGATATTAAATTAAACAAACTTAAAAAAAATAAGTAGCTCCAGACTAATCGTGAAAGCTCCTTGCTCACTGACAAGGTCAGAGACCAGATCTCTGACAACCTCTTAATACAATAATTTACATGTAAGATTTCGCACGTGGTCTCTGAGACTGGCATGTCTCCGGCGACTGCATAAACATGGGTGACTCACAGGATACCAACCTGTCTCCGCGATAATGAGGTACATATATATATATATATATATATATATATATATATATATATATATATATATATATATATATATATATATATATATTTATTTTTTATTTTGTTTGTTTATAGACACATCAGCATCTATGGCTATTAGTGTCTGTGCCTTAATTATACATATTATTTAATATTTGCTATGCTTTACATTTAACGATATTAATTACCTATTATTAATTACATTTTTGGTTAAGTTTATTATATTTTATTGTAGAAATCTATGTTTTTAAGGTAGTCCAGTATGTTTCTAGTCATAATCGGGTCTTGTTTTAGGGCTTCTTTTAGGTCTTGTGGTATTCTGTGCATGGTCCGTGCTGGTTGAAAAAGTTGGCAATCGATCAGTACGTGTCTTACTGTCAGGGGTTGGTCGCAGGTCTCGCAAAGCTTACTGTGTAATCCAGCCATTATGTGTTCGTGTGTGTGCTTCGTATGTCCAATTCTCAATCTGGACATTATGATTTGTTCCCGTCTGTTGTTTTCGGTTGTCCATGACCGAATGTCTTCTTTTATCGTGCATAATTTGTTTTCTGTTGTGTTAACCCATTTGCTGAGTCGGGTCTGGTAGTCTGTTTTTTATGGTCTGCTTTATAAGGGTTATGTTCGGGAGAATCTGTAGGACCTCCTCTTCTGTGGGGTTGGATATGGCTGCTGAGTTTGCTGCTTCGCTGCCCTCTATGCCTACATGTCCTGGGGTCCAGATGAATACTACAGTTTTACCAAGTGTGGAAATGCTGTGCACTTTGTCCTGGATTGTCTGGATGGTGGGGTCCTTACTGTATTTGTTTCTTAGCGCCAAGATTGTGCATAGTGAGTCAGAACAGATAGAAGAGTGCTGGTCGTTGGTCCTGTGTACAACATCCAGGGTTCTTGATATTGCTTCAGCTTCAGCTTGGTGGATGCCGACTGTGATTGGAAAACGGTATAGTGCTGTCATCTGTTACTATGGCGATGTTGCAGGTGTTTTCTGTCTTTGATGCATCAGTGTAATAGAATTGATGTGCGACATATTTTTATTTTATTGCGTTGAAACTGTTGACAATTTGTTGTGCTGAAGTACTGGTTTTTTTTATGCTGTTGAAGCTCAGTAATTATATGGATTTCGGTGAGTAGCCAAGGGGGAGTTTTGTGGAAAGAGGAGGGTTAGGGGAGGTACATATAAAGGTAAGCATCCACTGGGCCGCACTGTGCACAACGTAGACACCGCAGTCAACGCATAAAAGTGTTCCTTAACCCCTTAAGGACCAGACCCGAGATATCTCAGGTCACACTTTATGGTCCAAAAAGACCGTACCCGAGATAACTCGGCCGGTCACATATTTTATTTTGCATTATGTATTTGCCCGAAATAACTCGAGAAAATTAAAACTAAAAAACTTAAGCGAGGAAAAATTATGACGATGAAGTGGCAGGATAAGAAGCCTGTTACTTTGCTTTCTACAATACACAATAAAAACATTTATAAAAATAAAGTTATTTTTTTAAACAAACTTTTTTTTGTGGATAATATGTCAAAATATTAGTTTCAATTATTAAAAAAAAGGATTTTTTTGGTGCATTTATTTGAAAAAAATTGGTCATTAAGGGGTTAATACAGCATTTCCTAAACTTTTCAAACAAAGGATCGGTATGTTTCGTAATATTTTTTCGCGGCCCACTCTAATACGTATATTAAAATAAGGTTGAGAGTTGCCGTGGCTCCGTGGTAAGACGGTTGCCTACGGAGCACAGGGACCAGGGTTCAAAACCCCATCAAATAATGCAAACGTGCATTTTTAAAAAAACCACATCTGATGTTACAATAATACGTTATTAATAATAACAGCGTCTTGACAGAGATTACATGATTTGAGATTTTTTATAAGGATTTTTCGAATTGTGTATTTTCATTTATTAATCAATGAATCGATTATTGTTAAGGGGGGGGTAGGGTCTGATAACCACATTTTAAGCATATTTTTGTGATTTTTTTTCAAATCTATGGTTGAATTTATTCATTTTCAAACTAAGTACATATATAAAGTATGTTTTGAAGAAGATACAAAAAAATTTTGAAGGCAAAATATGGCGAAATGAGCCAGCTGTGGCAAATCTTCTCAGACTCCGGGAAAAAAAATAGATTTTGCGGTGACCAGCATAACTCGTCACTGGATCATCTGAAATCAAAAATCCAAAAATATTTTGTTAGTTTATGAGTTTGCCGAGGTAACGACGTTGAGATATTTTTTTTTCATGTTTTTTTTTTTTTATTTAACAATCACAAATATACTAATTTTTAGGTTTTTTTAGGGGGAATTAATTTTTTTTGTCTTCTAAGTAACGCTAAAAACTGAAAAATTTTTTTTAAAAATAAAAACTCAACGTCATTACCTCGGCAAACTAACAAAATCTTTTTAGATTTTTGATTTCAGATGATCCAGTGACGAGTTATGCTGGTCACCGCAAAATCTAATTTTTTTCTGAGAAGATTTGCCACAGCTGGCTCATTTCGCCATATTTTGCTTTCAAATTTTTTTTGTATCTTCTTCAAAACATACTTTATATATGTACTTAGTTTTAAAATGAATAAATTTAACCATAGATATGAAAAAAATTCACAAAATATGCTTAAAATGTAGACCCCTCCTTAATCAATTAATCAGAGATTAACCAGTTCATATGCATACAAGACGGGGGATTCTTTCAATAAACCAACATTTCATCAAATCATTTTACAAATATTCTTATATAATTAAAAAGATATCATTTGTATTTTCTTGCGTCAATCAAAAACAAAGTAAACACTCCTTTTGTACAACGATCTTGTAATAAAGGCTGTACCCAATATTTCTGTTTCTCTGACATTTTTAAACGATGATACAAGAATAACAGCGATTTCATCGACGTCCATTTTAATACTGTCGCACAGACTAAGCATTGGTCGCCACATTGGTTGCTCGTTCTGGCCTTAAAATTGATCTACTGAAGACCTGGCTTCTGGAGACTGGTCGCTCAGTGCGCAAGGAGTTGAAAATACAAAAAAACAATTTAGAAAAAAGTTTGGCGAGTTCTAATGAAAGGTTATACTACTGAAGATTTTGAATACACCCAGTATTCAAAATCTTTCGCTCATCCTGAAACTTGTAATATAATCTGAAATGGTCTATATTATTAAAAAAACAAACTTTGAAAAGAAAATAAAAGATAAAAAAAAAACAATGAAAATATAGTTTCTTTTTTGTGTCCAGTATTCAGAGTTGCCGAATTTTGTCTGTATTTTGACATTTATGTAAATAAGATTCACTTTTTATACCTAGTTCGCAATCTGTGCACACATCTAGCCAATGCTATAAATAAGCATATGAATAACATTTTGGAAACATGTTATTATAACTTTTCATATATTTCATGTAACATATGGTGATATATAAGCCATTCGGATGTCAAATATTCAACACTTTATCTTTTAACTACTTCTATCGACAGCCTTTGTTTTAAGTTTAAAAGTACACATGAAGTAAAGGTGTATGTGCATTTTGTTCTCGCAGCTAAGTTTTGAATTCCTGACCGAAAAATAGATATCAGTATGGAGGCAGTGAAATCGTCAATTCATTTTTAGGATTTTGTAGGTATTACCAAAAAACCCTTATACCGTCATTTTGTCGTCTGTCTGTCTGTCTGTCTGTCTGTCTGTTCGGTAAAAATTGTAGCCAAACGGCTAAAGCTAGAGAGTTGAAATTTGGCATGCTTATACAACTCTTTGACCCACACATAGGAAAAATACTAAAACATCTAAAAAACATATCCCCCTAAAAATATAAACAAATATGTGCACATCGAAAAAAAAATATTTTTTTTTAAATTCTGAGTAGGGCATCAAATGAAAGCCCTCGGTACGTGGATTAACGATCAAATTTTTATTTTTGCAAAATAAATTATTTTGAAGCGATTTTGTCCCACACCCTGTAGCCCAGATGGTTTAAACTAAAAATCTGAAAAAATTCTCAGTAATTTACATTGGTGTGAACCGGAATAGTACAACAGGAATTTTTGATCAGATTATGTTTTCGGAAAATAACGCATTTTTTGTGTTTTTAAGTAAAATATGTAATATATTTAATCCGCTATTTAACATAGTAAACGAGTGATCCTGTATAGCACAGTGGTAGCGTTGTTGCTTAGTGAGTTTAAACTACTGTAAGAAACTGTGTTCGAATCCCGTCAATTTTTATTTTTTCAGTTTTTTTTTTTTTGCATTTTTATTTTGTTTAAATTATTTTGTCAAAATTCTAGTTATATTTAGATAAATGTTGCATTTAATTTTTAAAAGCGTAAATTTAATAACCAGTGGGAAGTGTTGAAATTATAATTTAATTCTATATTTGAAGATATCAGAGGATGAGGCTTATGATTTAGGCAACCAATGGAAGCCATAGGCGCAATTTTCAAAAACTTAATGAACCTTGCTATATAAAAAAAATACTGCACATATTTAGAAACTTAAATAATGGTATTAGGCATTCGAATTAAAATTCATAAAAAAATATTTTGACATAAAATTTGTTTTGGCATCCCAAATAATCATCACACAGTTAATAAATACTTGCGAAACCCTGAAATGTGTGAAAATTCACACTTCACATCAATTTTTATATCTCACCTACATCTCGACAGTACAGCTAAAGAGTTGTGCATCAATATAAATAAACGAAAACGGAAAATGTTATAGCCCCAAGTTAAAAAATGTTTTCTATATAGTAAGAACCTAGCATTGCCTTCTACAGTTAAAAATATCCTATTAGATACACAAAAATTCGCTGCAAATTTGTACAGAAAGCTTTTGACACTATATGGCACAATGGACTTGTCTACAAACTTATTAAATATAACTTCCCACCATATATAATTCATTTATTGAAAACATATTTAGCAAATAGGCAATTTAAAGTACAATAAAATAAGCATCTTTCTCTTAATCGAACCATAACTGCAGGTGTACCTCAAGGAAGTGTTTTAGGACCTACCCTTTTCAATATTTATGGCAATGACATACCGAAACCTCAACATGTCAATTTAAGTCTCTATGCTGACGATACAGCTTTGTTCACTACATCGTTTAGATTGGATACTATTATCAACAGGTTAAATAACCATTGGCATAAAATCAATAAACATTTCAACAAATGAAGAATCAAATTAAACGCAGAAAAAACAGAATTTATAATATTAACTAAAAGACGTCCCAATCTTAATAATATCTATGTTTAAATAAACAATGAAATTTTTTATCATAAACCCTTCATCAAATAACTAGGAGTAATATTAGACAAATCCCTAAATTTTACTGAACATATAAAAAAAAAAACTACCAATACTGCTAATAAAATCCTTTTTCAGTTATTTAAAATATACAATAGAAGATCGTTTTTATCTTATAACAATAAATTACCAATATATAAATCTATAGTAAGACCAGTACTAATTTACGCCTGTCCAATCTGGCGTATAGGCAATGTATCTAATTTAAACAAGTTACAGGTAATTCAAAACAAGTGCCTACGTATCATTGGTAAATATCCCAGATATTAAATGATCAGTAGGATGCATAAAAATATCAAAATAGAAACTATTTCTGAATATAGGTATACACAAACTATCAACCAAATACTTTATAAGAACTAGTCAACATACAAACGAACTTGTTTCGAACATCGGTAAAATTGTTTTAAACCCGAAATCTAAAAACATAAACGTATCAAACTTGATACTTAAATCAAAACATTTTTATACAACTTCATTAAAATATTGGAAATATTTCGGAAATTAAAATAATGTAATATTAATGTTAAGGTTTTTTTTTTTAATTTTTACCTTTGAGTCATAATTGTCAAATTCTAAATTAAAGTTTCTATTTGTTAATAGAGTCAAAACCGAATTTTGTGAGGTTACACGGAACTCTGTATTGTACTTATGTGTTTTTCTCTTTTATTGTAGACAACAAAGAATTTCAATAAAGCTTTATTTATATTATTTATTTAATTTCTGCCGTCTGGTTTGACAAGCACAGTGGTGAATATGTGTATAAATATTTTTACTTGAATTGTCAGCATTGTCTAATTTTTATTTCTTTATTTCAGGTATGGTTGCTGTGAAAGCTTGTGTTCTTTATTCCCTTTTGTAAGTAAAACTATTTTTTATTCTAAACATCCATCTGTTAACTGCCCATAAGTATGTGATCATTCTGTGGTGCTAGTTATATATTTACATATGGTTCAGAAACTATCACATTAATATAAGAATCGGAAAAGAAACTACGTATCACAAAAAGATCCATGGAGGGAGCGAGAATGGATAAAAAAAAAAAAAAAACAAATAGGTGCATACATAAGATAACATCCAGTGGTATAAATAGTGTTAATAAAATTCACTCGACTTTTTTGACAAAGTATTTATTTCAGAAACTCAACGTTTCGCTGATACAATATTTAGCTTCTTCTGGGGGTCTATTCTGTAAATTGTCGACAGTCGTTTTCACACTGTCCTGCTTCCTGTGCACACTACATTGTCCTCATAGACTGTCCCCTATCTGATGTTTTGTATTCGGCATTATTTATTTATTTATTTATTTATTTATTTATTTATTTATTGGACTGGAACACACACAGGACAAGCCCAGTAAAGTGTTCTCTGTATAATAATACACGTTATATGTTTAAATTATTACTAATTAAAGTACATAATCAAATAGTGAAAAAATACGAAATGTTTTAGATACATACAAGTAATGACACATGCAATTTATTGGACAACATAAAGTTTATCTTAGAATTTCAATGCACGTTCGGCGGAACAGAAGTTTGGCAGAATTGAAAATATCAATAGTCCCAAAGTTCATATTATAAGTAGATGCCAATCTGATGAGGGGTGAATTACGGAAGGAATTAGTATTAAAATTTGTTACGTGAAATAACGTTTGGTTGCGGGTCTGATATGAGGGAACATGAACACCAAAAAGTTGTAGCAGGTCACTGCTTTCAGTATGACTATTAACAATCTTATAAAGAAAAAGCATGTCCGCTAGCACACGACGATTTTTTAATGTTAAAATATTAAAAGTAGTACAGGCAGATTCATAATTTTCATAAGGGATGTCTGTTTTATAGCAAAGATATTTTAAAGCTTTAATCTGAATTCTTTCAATTTTATTTACATACTTATCATACTGTGGGTTCCAAATAACGGATGCAAAATTTAGTAGACTATAAACATAGGCAAAGTAAAGATTTTTAATAGGAATTACCGATTTAAATTTTTTTGTGCTACGAATAATAAAACCCAGCATTCTCCAGGCTTTAGAAACTATATTTATTATATGAGCTTCAAATGATAATTTTGTGTCAATATACACCCCAAGATCCTTCACAACTTCAGTCCTATTTAATAAATTCCCATTTAACTTATAGTCAAATGTAAACTTATTAGTATTTCTAGAAAATGAGACAATTTGGCATTTACCATAATTCAAGAAAAGTTTATTTACATCGCAATATTTATGGAAATTATCAAGGTCATTTTGAAGCAATATTGCGTCAGAAATTGAAGTAATTTTAAAGAACATTTTCATGTCATCAGCAAATAATAGAAAATTAACATTTGAAATATAACTAGTGATGTCGTTTATGAAAAGCAGAAAAAGTAATGGTCCTAAATGAGACCCCTGAGGGACACCAGATGTAATTTTTACAAACCTTGACGTAAATTGATTGATTTTCACAGCTTGACTTCGGTTCTTAATGTAAGAGATAAACCATTTAAGTAAATCCCCATGAATACCCAATATTATCACACAACAACAATGATCATTATTTTACGTATACAATGATATATAACACCACTAATTAATTACTTCGAAAAATTTAAATTTTAAAAAAATTTCAAGAGCACAAATAAACGTGTATAACTCGAGAGAATATACATTGAACAATTGAAAATAAGTGGCGCCATTTCTAAATTTTGACACATTATGGTCAGTAAAATAGACTTTTAATAGAAAGGAAGCTACAGAATACGAGCACGAGGTATTGAAAATCGAAACTTTCAACAGGATACTGTAAAAACGATTGTCGAAAATCTTACAAAATAGACCGTCAGTAGTTGCTAATTTCTTGTTGGTTACATTCCACTCTTGTAACATCTTTGATGCTTCATGCCCGTAAAGATACAGGTTACTGTAAAAACGATTGTCGAAAAGCTTACAAAATTGACCCCAAGTTGTCGCTAATTTCTTATTGGTTACGTTCCATTCTTGTAAGATATTTGATGCTTCATATCCATAAAGATGTTGCCGCACTCACCGGACGCTGTCGCATCATACTATTGCCTGGCGGGATAACCGGAACCAAGCGAAGACAAACAGTTGACTGCACGTGGTCGGACTGTACGGTTGTACGAGAGCTGTTTTCTACTTTATTAGTTGTTTTTCAACCAGTTTGTTTTTGTTTTTCCCAGATCAATCATATTTATGAACTTGAACAGTAACACAAAATATGTTTAAATAAACTAACACTACTAGCTCTGAAAGAAACAACTTTAGATTAAATTGGGTTATACAGTACAGAGAAATGCTGAGTAAAATACATATCGACTTGGTATGGGAGAGACAAAATATCACTGACATCGAAAACAATTTGGAAAATCTTCCATGCTACAAAGATTATTTCGAAGAAACTGACAAAAATAGGATAATTTTATCATCTTATTCCACAATACATAAAATTTCACTTCCTGTGTTTTTAAATTCAAGAAATTTGTAAGTCAGCTACGTACAGGGAGTGCTAAAGGTTTGACCCTTTACCATAATGGCTTCAGACATCACTTCAATGACATCGATCCTTGCCCCGTATGCAGTTCTGGCGAAAACTATTCAACCAGTAATTTCATATTCAGATGCGCTCACTTCAAGTTCGTGTGTTGCTTTTGTCGTGAATAGTATAGTATAGATCATCCGGTTAAACCGCATCCCTTAAAGCCGCAGCGGTAGAAAAGTATATCGTGATTACAGCCTAATGTGATAGCACAAAATACAAGGTACGCCAGTACGCACTGTACTGTTAGTAGTTCGGTTCTAAGCATGGACTTAAGTTAGTTTACAATTAATTTTATCTGATGTCGATGAGTCACTGAACTCTGCACTTTATTGCAAAGCTTTTCAAAACAATTTTCTCTTTCCTGACAACTTTAATAATCGAGTAAAGCATAGTTATGTCACGTTTGTTTAGTACAATAGTGCAACTTCATAAAATACGCTTTCGGAGTTACCCATCCTTTTCTTGTATTATTACTCTCATGTTCTACCTGCTTGTTCATATTCCATTTCTCTACCATGCAGAAAATGATCGTATTATATAAAATGAAATATCATGTTTTATTTATTTTATATTTTGTTATAGAACAAATACTTCAATTTTTATTATTAATACATTATGATAAAAAAAAGTACAGAAAAAAGAACAAAAATCTTAAGTGATTCACTTTTATATATTTATTTATTTTTATTTTCTAGAAAGGGTTGTTTGATCTTTTAGATTTTTAATTAGTAAGTAATCCTCTTTAAAAAGCACTTATTATGTTGCAAATTGCAAGATGGCATACAGGTTTAATTCTCTTTGACTAGTTTATTCAATGGTGTTTTTAAGTGATTCGATTTTTCACAGTGCACATATTTGAATAGACCTTTTGATGAACTACACGGAGAGCCTCAATATATAAGTAATTCTTAGTATTTAGGGTTTTAATAACTATTGAAAATTAATTTACATTTCCGTAATGCAAGCGTTACATTCGTTTACAAGAAAACAGTTTGTTGTCAATGTTAGACAAATTCCCTGACGCAATTTGTAGAATTTCGTAGGTACCATTGAACATAGACACTTGAGAAATATGGCTGCACTGGAGGCGATAATTCTCTATCATGGTTAACGGACTACGTAAAATTGCCAGTTATTAACCTTTGCGAGGATTAAAAAAAAGACACATGCACACAGTAAGACGTTAGCTGGCTTACTAAGTTGCAATCTACATGCAACCTGTTGACTTCTTATGGAAACAGTCTGAAACTAGTTTGCGGAACTTGCCAATGCGCAAGCGTTCAATGTGAGTAGTGCGTTTCTGAATGCAAACCAGCCTTTTAGCATATATTACGATAGGAATTTAATGCTACATATAACCCCCTGGGATTTCAAGTGGATCGGGGAGAGGAAAACAGATCGAACTTTAAAAAACGGGGATGTAGGTATGTGTACGCAACCAGCATTTTATAAACTCTTAGTTCCATGCAGTGGCACTTCTTATTAAGTCATTCTATTTAGTGCTGTAATCAAGAAACCCTTGTAGCCACGTATTTTACTTTTCTAAAATATGTCTGAACGACTATTTTGTACCTTGTCCCGCGTTTTTTTGAGGTGGCTCTAAATGCAATAGAACCGTCTAGAACATGATTATCGAACCCCTTTCGGTTCACGTGTCAAATTATATCAACTATAATATTTATAAGTGCCGATGTGCCAATATTCTTTGTCTCTATTTCCATCATTCGTTCCAGACGTTGGCGGATCATGACAGTCTGCATCTTACTGGCTGCCATCCGAAATAGTTTGGTAGATGTAACCCCGAACCGTTTTATTAGATTAGCGAGCCAGGAAATCCTTGCTCTTCCAAGACTTCTTTCCTCTTCAACTTTTCTTTCTATATATTACATCCAGCGTATTCTCGGACCTGGCCAAGCGATTACCTAGTTCCGACCGATGTAATACGCTTTAGAAGATACACATTTCCATAACTACGGAGAAGTCAAAAATTGGATTGCTAAATGAATTGGCTCAAAAGGCCAATCTTTCGGCGCGGAATTCAACATTTGCCAGAAAAGTGGGAAAAAGTCATAGCTTCCGAGGACAAATACTTGGAGTAATGTATTTACACAATTTGTTATTGAAATAAATACTCAAAGTACACAAGAAAACAGCGATCTTCAATGCAATCTCCTATTAATATCCTGTAGGATACGGTATTTGTGTTCTTTATTATATGTCCAAGATATTCTAACTTGTTTTTCTTTAAGATTGTAGGTTCACAACATTCTCCCGATGGTTTGAACGTTGCTGATTTAGTCGATGCAGGAGATTCTGAGTATACGTCTGTATATCCACATTTCAAAAACTTTAATTTCAGTAGCTTTTGACATGGTTCAATATGACTGTCATTCTTACAGTTAATTTACTATTTAAATTATCTTTAAGTTATAATTTAATTAATATTAATAAGTTTAAATTATCTGTATCTATTATAATTCCGCAGCATGCTTCCTTTTAATCCCGTGTGCCTATATTAAATAAATTAAAATTAAAAACATTTCGGTTCAAATTGCCTACGTGCCAATAAAATTCCCTCGCGTGCAATCACTGGTATTCGTGTCAATAAGTTCAAGTTTTGTTAAAAACTTTTGATGCTTTTATAATTTCTCGTATTCAGGAAATGAAATTATTTTAAAAAGTTATAAATAAAGTTGAAAATGCATAAGTTCTGTATACAATTGTACTGAATACTTCAAGTTACTTGACATTCCAAAGTTCAGGAACTCACAAAACAAACGATTAACTAAGAGGGATGGAACAAGTACGAGCATATCTCATAACAATTAAATTTTCGTAACTTAGAAATATTGGAAAATTGCAGCAAATATTATATAACAGTTTCAAACTTTAAATTATAATAAGGGAGACTGCTGAAACACCACGAAACACATATCTATTTTGCAGAGTTCGAGAATTCGTACATTTTGGAAAACTTAAAGAAGTTCGAAAAACGCTGGGCAAAATTTATCGAGCTTAAAGGCGACTATGTTGACAATAAGTAGCATTTTAGTAAAACAAACCTTTCATTTTGAAGTCCCTGACTCATCACACACCTCTTGTATACCAGAAGTGGACAAACTTTTAACTTCGTCGTCCTATGCTGCAAAAAAAAGTTCATTCCGAGAAACCTAGCAACAAATGAAAGGCACTGAAAAACCAAGCAACAAGAAACAGGACATTCTGAGAATATAGCGACCAAAACTAAAGGGCTCTGAGAAACCTAGTTACCAAAAAATGGTAATTTCGAAAAACATAGCGACAAAAAAAGCCATTCCAAGATACCATACGACCAACAATAAAAATTTACATGGTCACGCAATCGACTACCCGAATATCTACGATCGACCAGTTGATTGCGAATGATTGTTTGCCCACCTCTACTCTATATACTTTTCAAAATCCAACCGAACTTGGACACACCCGATCAAATTTGATGATTTTGTTTGACCAAAGTAACAGCTGTATTAACACGATGTATACATTCCCTTCGCATAGATTAACGTCTCTGTTGCACCTCCATGCACGGCTGCAAACATGATATCGTTGAACACATATGCGACCGCGACTATATGGACAGATCTCTGTAATTAATCTAATGCCACAATCAATCACGCCAAATGACATTTCTCATATACGTGCGCCAAGACCGCTACCCGACGTCCAGTGACCAGCTAGTAACGTTACTACCCACCGTTCGCCGTCTGCCGGCCGCCATCGCCCTATAACATGCTCGTGTTATCAACCATCTAAGTAATATTGATAGTTCTGTTATCAGGTGTCATTTTATAGTCAGTACATGCACAGTATAATGTGTGTCGCGCAGTCTATCTACATAGCAAAACTAATTTGTGATCTTACTCGAGTAATCTATTTGAGAAACCAATACGTGTTATCGTGTCAGACATAGGACAGACTAAAATTCTAATCTAATTTATGGATTTAGGCTCTGAGTTACGTCTAAGTTAAACAAGCTACCATAAGAATAATAACTTTATTCGCAGATGAAATTTCTTATAAGGTACCAGCACTTAAGGGACAGTTTCATGAACAGATTTAATACGCATGTCCGAATTGAGACGTTGATATTCTTGTCATTGCTAATTCTAAATTTGTTTGATTGATAAGATTGTAATCACGATTGTATCATTAAACTTAAGTGGGAGAACTCAGTTTATTAATCAAATTCAACGAAACTAATAACGCGCATGTTCTGACTAGGTGTTTTTGATCCAATCTACGAATACGTTTGATTTGCTATGAACCTGAAAATTAATTGTCCAAAGCCTACCACGAATAACAAATATCTTGTCAGAAATAGTAATTATTTAATCTCTGAATACTAAAATAAAGTATCACCATAGTAATTGTTACTGTAACTTAACTGCCGTAATAACATACTTATAAATGTGTGTTATAGAATTGAGAAAAATACTCTATGGAAGTAACAAGATATGGTCAAAAAGCTGCGAGCTGATTGAACGGTAGCCTACGGAACACTCAGATTTTTTCGAGGGGTTCATTTACCGGTTCCGGTTCTTAAAATTTTAAGTTTAGGGTTAGGGTTTGGGTTATGGTTTTGTAATTTCAGTGGTGGTCCGGGATTCGGTTTCGCCTCGGCTCTGACCACGGCATCTCCTTTCCAGATTCTACTTATAGTTTCAATGGCGTAATCGAGCGGGAACGTAACGGATTGACGTTCCGGTACTTTTTTCTAAATGTGCGCATGGACGAGCTTTTTCAATTGGGAAGTGGATCCCATTAATCTAAATATGGTCACAATATTGATGTGCAAACAAAATTCAGTTGTCGAACATGTGTTCGGCAATTTGTGGAACAATATTGCTGGGAATTTGGACACGAAAACTGCCAGAGTAAACTGGACCGGTGTTCCGGATTCTTAAAATTATAGAACATATCGTTCCGGTTCGAGGCATTATTAAACATAGTTAAATGTTGCATTGTTTTGTCGCCCAATCATTTTTGATGTGGCGTTTCGATTCGTGAAATTTTTTATTTCGGGCCCTGCTGGAAACCAAACAAAGTAGTAAATTTATTATTGCTGTTTGCAATACGATAATTTATTAAATTATAGTATTGCGAAAGATACAAAGAATACTGTAGTGTTTACTCGGTCATTTCTAATGATATAAGGGAAAAATTAAACATACCTTTGAATTATCCTAACTCTATTACACCTTCCGGATTGCCACCATATTAACTCACTTTGAAGATGGTGTTGTTATGCTGATCAGATATATGAACTTGGATCAGGCTTAGTAAATGGTGTTCGCATCTTGGTACGCGGCTTACTGAAGAAATGTGTAAAGTAAAGTGGGAAACAGAATGCAACGAGTTTGCTATCTGTCAGAAGAAAGTTAAAACCAAGCTGTCGTACGCAAGTGCACAGAATGGACAACGTCCTACGACGTTCGAACGCCGTTGATACTGAATGTTCGTCAACTTCCAACTTTTGACGCCGTTGAACGTTGACGCAGAACACCTAACCTCAGTTTTTACTGAATGGTAAAGTGTTTGTATGTATAAATAACTTGCATACAACATAAATAACATCACACACAAGTCTTCATCATCCATTATACTTTTAATAAAAGAAAGCGCACGTATAAGTACAGATATAGGTTGTCAAGTGACACTTGACGGCGTTAAAAATTATTGCATTGTGTGCAGGCGAAAATTCTCAACGGCGCTAACGCAACGCTGTCGCAAATGACGGCGCGCTGACGGCGTAGCGCGCTGTGCATTCTGTTCCAGGCTTTAGAGGTCGTCACATATGTTGGAAAAGGTAGTATTGTTCTGATGCCAAAATATACCATACTCATAGACTAGGATCCAATTTTCCCTGAGAGTTGCCTTAGCTATGACAATCGATGAAGCCCAAGGACAATCTTTCCAAAAAATTGGGAACTGCCGAAGACATTATGCACTGACGGGATTTTTTAGGGTTGATTATTACATCTAGATTGGGGCAATTGCCCCAACAAGGCTTTAGTATAATAATAGGTTCCCAACTCCTAGATAGACGTATTGAGGCACAGAAGGTAAGTTCGCCGTTTGTTTCATAAATACAAATAAGTGAATCTTACCAAAAACTTACCTCAACAAAAATTCATTGAGCATCACTATATCGATTATTGTCGAATAAAAATTTGTGCTTCAAATTATTTGCAATTCTGACGCCAAATTAACGCTTCACGTTACAGATAAAAAGTCGTTAGTGAAAAAGCTTAATATAAGTGAAAAAAAGTGTTAATTGTAAAATGAATGTGCTCTACCACGAAGACAAATATACTAGTGGCCTCTGTTAGGCAGCACGTACCAGTAACTTAGTTTTGTTTATTTAAATGTGTGCTGTGCGTGTGTGTTTGTTGATCTGTGCATGAGGGCGCTTCATTAGGTGTGTGGGTGATTGGATCCGTGTCGTTGTGTTTATTCAATGCCGTTTGTTGATGTACACGTCAGTGATTTAATGAGTAGCTGTGCATGGATATAATTCTTTGTGTATCTAACAGTTGGTGGTGAGTACATTACAGTTCTGATACATTATACTGTAATTAGATAAAATTGATCTCAGAACGATCTAGTATCCATTGTCTTTCAACATTTTTAGACCTATGTAAAGCTTTTGACTGTGTCTCGCATAGCATACTAATAGAAAAATTAAAAGTATATAACTTTGATCCATGTAGTTGTTCACTTATCAAATCATATCTGAACAATCGGAAACAATTTGTAATTTTTAATAATAAATCTTCGAAGTCGCTGAATGTTGAACGAGGTATTCCACAAGGATCTATTTTAGGACCACTTCTATTTCTAATCTACGTAAACGATTTCTCCAATTGCATTGAAAATGATTGTATTTTATATGCAGATGATACCACCATAATCTCTAACTCACTATCATTAAATTTAATAAATGAAAATAATATAATCATTGAAAAAGCAAATGACTGGTTTCTTTCGAACGAATTATCTCTCAATAATTCGAAAACTCAAAACCTCTTAATTAGTTGTAAAAACCATAATTTTTCAAATCCTGCTTCTGTTGCTTTTCTGGGTGTTTATGTTGACCCTGCACTTAAGTGGGATCAGCACGTAGAGATTCTTGCCAAAAAAATCTGCAAAACTATATTTCTTTTTCGCAATCTGGTCAATACTGTCTCAAAAGAAATAATGTTAATATCATATTATGCCCTATTTCAGTCACATATTTCTTATGCTCTTCTAGCTTGGGGACATTCTGCTTCAGCTAATAGAATTTTTTCCCTTCAACGACGTGCTATTCGAATTTTAGCAAAAATTAACTATAGAGCTGACTGTAAGAATGCATTTAAAGAATTAGAAATAATGACATTACCTTCCCTCTATATTTATCAGTGTGTATTGTATGCATATAAAAATAGAAATATATGGCCATCTGGTGAAAAAATGCACTCGTATGCTACTAGGAATAAAGACCATATATATCCAAACTTTTTACGTTTAACTAAATCACGCAATGCCTCTAATTATTACAGCATAAAATTTTTCAATATTCTGCCAGAGGAATATAAAGTCCTGCGTTTTCTGAATTTCAAGAAAACTGTAAAAGAATTTTTAATTAGAAACCCATTTTACTCGACTGACGAATTTTTGAATGTTAAATTTTAAATTTATTTATGTACTGCACCTTATTTTTGCTCCTTATTAACATGTATTTGTACTTTGTATTGTATTGCTTGACTGACTAAAACAATGTTTTATTTTGTATTATGGTCAATAAATTATTATTATTATTATTATTATTATTATTATTATTAATTTCTATTAATAGCGATGAATATTCTCAGATTGGTGGACTAAAACACATAAGTAAATTATTTATGTAATTTTGAAGGAGACGGATTTTTTTAACTGCTTCTCTTGCTTCTGGCGCTAGGAAAATTTGGTATCCGATGTATATTTTCACACAACGTGCTCCCCCACTCCGAAACGCTACTGCGTTTATGTTATGGTCCTATTATAAACGAGGCTTTAATCGTCGCTAAGTTGACCGGCGACGAATCGTCGATCACCGAGTTGTTGCGTACTGGTATTTGAATTAAACCTAATTTTCAACCTTCCAAATTTACACATAACAAAAATAAAATAGCATAATATCTTTAATATTCTGTCAGGATGGAGAAATATGTTTTGTTCTAAATCTAACAGTGAACTGGTAAAAGTGGTGATGCATTATTAAATGAAATTATAGTCTATGCACAGCAATGAAAGACAGTAACATAGTTGCAAAACGCTCGCATACCCAGTCAAACATCATTCTCTGTAAGGAAACAATGCTAGGCAGCCAGAGGGTTGAAATTGATAAATTCTGCGGATAATTTTATTTTCCCATTGTAATTGTGGTCTAAACACAAATACCAGTGTTGAGAAACCGGGTGGATTACGTATGCATAGCGGTTATTGTGGCTAACCTGAAGAACGCACAACTAATCATCCGACCATGTCAAATATACATGTTAAAATAATTGTTTCCACTTCGATTTTACCCAACTATTTGTTGGGTTATACCAGAGGTCTTCAACCTTCTTACATCTGCGGAACCCAAAAGCAAAAAGCCACAATAGGTATTTTTTTAATACCAGGTCTACAAGTATGAAATGCGGATTTTTTTCAAACTTGCCGCGCAAACCGAGTTATAGTTCAAAGTTTCAACACATATGGCGTTTTATTAAGTTATCATTATGTGTCAAATGCGTATAGGTTATAATTTGAAAAGTAATCATGTAGTTTTGTTTTACTGTGTTAAAAATGTCAAATTTTGTGCCAAATAAAGAGCATCGCGGACAGTACTACTGTTTTGTTTTTATTTGAAAAAAACTGCTGCTGAATCATACCGACTGCTTCGAGAAGCTTATGGTGAATTTTGAATTTTTTGTAATAAAATTTAATTTTTCAAAAAATTATATCTCAATAACGGTAAAAGATAGGGACCTCTGGTTTAAATTTTTGAGTTCCTCATGTCCATTTTAGTCTAGAAAAAAATTGGGGCCTTAATAACCAAACTTATACAAAAAGCATGTATCATTAAACAAAACACTTGAAAATGGCAAAAAATTGAAAAAATCGTAAGGGGTACCCTTTTGAAAAAAAAAAAACGCGAATTTTTACAAAAAAAAATATTTCGGATTTTGCTCAAAATTGATACACTTTGGGCCGTAGATCACAAAAATAAGGTTCATTTTGGATTCTGGCCAACTGTTTTTGAGTAAATCGGAAAAAAGTACCTAAAATTGACTATATCGGAAAAAAGTACCTAAAATTGACTATAACTCAAAAACTAAGGCCTCTTGATTTTTTTAAATATTTTTTTATTAATCCTCATCTCAAAATTACCTAACGGCCATATTTTGGACTGTATTAGGAAATTTTTTTTGAAAAAATAAATAAAAAAAAATATGAACATATATTTCAAAAACTAAAAGAGATAGGGACCTGCGGTTGGAATTTTTGAAGTTCTAAGGTCTGAAATATGGTAAAGGCAAATTTTAAAACATATCCTAAACAAAAAAAAAAATTGTAAAATTTTGAAATTTTTGTAATAAAATTTAATTTTTCAAAAAATTATATCTCAATAAGAGTAAAGGATAGGGACCTCTGGTTTAAATTTTTGAGTTCCTCATGTCCATTTTAGTGTAGAAAAAAATTGGGGCCTTAATAACCAAACTTATACAAAAAGCATGTATCATTAAACAAAACCCTTAAAAATGGCAAAAAATCGTAAGGGGTACCCCTTTGAAAAAAAAAACGCGAATTTTTACAAAAAAAATATATTTCGGATTTTGCTCAAAATTGATACACTTTGGGCCGTAGATCACAAAAATATGGTTCATTTTGGATTTTGGCCAACTGTTTTTGAGTAAATCGGAAAAAAGTACCTAAAATTGACTATAACCAGAAGCGGATTTAACACGCGCCCGGGGCCCCGATCTCTAAAGAGCCCCGCAAAAACCTAATTTTACACTTTTTTTTAATTGAGGTGCCCAATATCCTTACTGCGCCCGGGGCCTTAACTGACTTGAATCCGCCACTGACTAGGAGAAGAAGAACACCGATACTATGTACCACCAGTAACAAGCGTGTTCACACCAGAAGTATACGGTATATTACAGGCAACTTGCATGATATTAAATAATATAAATTATAAAAAATTTACTATCATCACGGACTCATTAAGTTCAGTTGAATCGCTAGGACAAATGTATGCCAAAAATTCCCTAGTACAAAAAATCCAGGATAATATACATAAAATCTGTACTTCAGGAAAAGAGCTAACCATCATATGGGTGCCGTCTCACTGTGAAATTGAAGGGAACGAGCAAGTAGACAAAGCAGCAAAATTAGCCACTAACCTAGAACAGATTAACATGAAGATCTCTCCCAATGATATCAAAACGACAATAATAAAAAAATATTAGAAGAATGGGGAATAAAGTGGAGAGAAACGTCTAACAATACGCTAAGAACCATAAAAGAAAGCACAAAAAATGGCATTTATTTACAAAGAGAAAACACCAAATAATTTCCACAAGACTACGAATTGGCCACACTACAATAACCCACAAACATTAGAAAATACAAATCCAATTAAATGCAACATATGCGATGCCCAGCTCACGATAGAACACTTCCTAATCGTTTGTCCGAAGTACTCCAGAGAGCGAATATTCCATCAAATTCCAGGAACACTGAAAGAAGCCCTATCCAATAATTTAGAAAATATGGAACGAGTACTCAAGTACCTAGAAGATATTGACCTTTATCGCCAAATATGAACCACATACCCTACAATTAATATAATTAAATTAGAAAAAATGTTAAAATACATAATCTGTAACATCATCTGCAATACCTAATACTTATAATATATGTAATACTGTCCAAAATGTAATAACATAAATGTACCGGGATACTAATCAACATGCAGTGGATGTATCCGTAATTATCATAATTTAAAAAAAACAATAATTATTATTTACTTTACATCAAAAATGTATATATGCCAACATATTTTTTCAACGCAGTTTGCAATAAGATAATCCAGGCAGCAGATAAACTTCCTGGTTGAAAAATCTGAAGCAATAGTATGGCAAAAGCACAACTTTGCTGTTCCGCACTGCTGCATCAAAAATGCCCGTGTTAATCTCTAACCTCCATTAGGAGATGCACTAGAACAGCGTTTCTCAACCGGGGGGGCGCGGCCACCTGGGGGGCCGTGAAAGCTTCGTCGGGGGGCCGCGGAGTCATATAAAATCGAAGCATGAAATTATAATAGAAAAACGCTCAATTTTACAAGATATATTCATAAATATATGACATTTATATTCATTAAAATATACCTTTTAAACTTAAATAAAATAAATTATACTTATTTTGACAACTAATTTAAACTAATTAAAACGGTTCGCGTTGGAGGTACTTCAAGTACTTTCAAGGAGGTACGACTTGAACTTGCAATATTTTTTGTTATGCTCCGAGCTACTGTTAGCTAAAGAGTAAGGATGCGAAAGTGTTCAAAATGGAAAGCATTAGCCCTCCAAATGAACCCGTAAATAAAAAAATTAACCTGTATAAAATTTTCGAGAGATAACTCCATTATACTTCCAATAGTAATTTTCATCCCTTTTTGAAATCTCAGAATTATCATTGATAGCCCAAAAGTCATCCTGTTATCACTTCTGTCCTCCCATTTTACCATATAGGCCGTGTCTCCAACGCTATAGCTCTGAAATTTTAATAAATCCTCAGTCAAAATGTATAACTATTTATATAAAGATACAAAGTAACAAAATATAAACTATTTTAGATCATGTAGTACCAAGTTACTCCCAAATTTAACGTTATACTTCATCTTCAATAATAAAAAATAGTGTATTGGGCCCGGTAGTTCAATTTCAACCACCTGTATATTATTGATAAAATATTAATATATGTGTTTATTCTCATAAAGAATTATTTTAAGCAATTCTGTTCCTTATGTATTAATTGTTAATGACTATATTCCTTAATGAGCTTTATCAGGATTAGCCATCTTGATATGTAGTGACACGTGATTTTTGCAAGTGGCGTCTTCATTTTTTTCTGAGGTTTTTAGTTATTTCTAAGTGATAAAAGTGCAGAAAATACTTGAAATAGTGTGTTATAGTGTCGACTTTAGTGTTTGGAATACATGCAGACCAAAATTGGAGCGACTGGAAAGGTATTTGTAGAAATTTTTGTTAATTTTATAATGTAAGTCATTGTTATGTAAAATGTGCTTCTATGGACAATATAAAAACACATACATGCATACACTATCGGCTATAACTAGAGAAACAAAACTATTTTTTAAATCATTTTCATAAATCCCGATTATTGACTAAATGAATATTGAATTATATTGGTATAGCAACAACAATTTATAAGTTAGAACCTGCTCTTAAAAATATTTGTTGTACTGGTAGGTACAATAAATAAAATAACTAACTTTCTGCTGCAGCAGACCATCTGCATATTTCTTCTGTAAGACTTAATAATAAAACAATTTTTTGTGGTTAAATTTTTTCCTTTGCCTATATATATATAGGGGGGCCGCAGACAATATTTAAGTTATTTTGGGGGGTCCCATGCCAGAAAAGGTTGAGAAACACTGCACTAGAAGAATATGTTTATGGGTTCCTGAAATAAAAGATTCAATTTTTTTAAATACCCGTATATTATTACATTACTGCATTTTATTATTAGTATATTTATAAATTATGTTTTTATTTGCATATCTGTGGTTAGACATATTACATATAAAATTGCTTACACATACAACCCTGTCGATATAAACGAAAGAGTGTATCAACATAAAAATACTTAAAATGTACCTATATGTACATATCAAAATAAACATCTTCGAGAATAACATCAGCAAAATTAAAGTCTCTATTAAGTGAATATAAATTTGCAAGTGTCAACTACGGTTACTTTTACCTTGTTTCCATCTAAAAATGTTGATTTTTTTGGTAAGTGAAACACGTAAAATCTCTTTTATAATAATGTAATATTATATATCGTAATCGGTTTTTCAGTTTTCCAGTTGTCAGTACGAAGTATATTGATAAAGATACTGACAAGATGTGGCAGGCGCTGGAAGCAACGACAGAAACAAGTCGCAGCCAGCAGCCGGTAGGTCACATGTGCAGTTCAGGCAATATTCTATACCCATGTCTATTTGGCGGACATCCGACACTTTCCAACTAGCGAAAATGGAGTGATTGACTATGAAACTCACTGCAGACACCGGACACGATTGATTGTATCCTAGCTTTCAGCGTTTCAATATCCTCCATTATAACATCTTGAGATACTAGTACCCCTGACGAAATGAAGGATTTTAGTTACAAGATCTTTTGCAACGAATATCTAGAGATATATTTCTTAATGTTACGAGATACACGGACAACTTCCCGGTTACTTTAAATAGGGCAGCGTTTCGCAAACTTTTTTGACCGCGACCCGGTAAGAGGTTTTAAAATTTTACGCGACCCACCTTATGAAAAAAAAAAAAACATTTATTTACAAAACAAATTTTATTTTAAAGCAGCAGTTTTATTGTAATAAAGAGTAATAAATAGTAATAAAGAGTAGAGTATAGTAATAAAGAATATAGTATAGTAATAAAGAGCACAAATACGCACAATTCCAGCGATTAACTGACGTAAAAAAAAATAGTATGTACAAAAAAAAATATTTTTTGTGTTTTTACAATTTATTTCGAGACCCGGCAAAAAATTTTGCGACCCGGTCGCGACCCGCACTTTGGGATACGCTGAAATAGGGGATACTGGTGTCAAATCATTTAAAAGGCAAGAATTAATAAATAAAATACCTCTATTTACTACCCAATAGCAAATTTATATACCTCAACTCGTGTAGAAAAATATTGTAAAATTATTTTTGTCAAGTTATAATTGTTATAATTATAAAGTTACTCCGTCTACTTAAAGTAATAAATTTCAGCAAATGGGTAATGTGAATAAAAATGTAGCAATTGCTTTTAGCATTCAGTAGAAGCAAAAGCAATTGCTAGTAGGAAAAGGTTTTACTTTTAGCATTTGCTAGAATTATGGTGAATAATCTTTTGCTTCAATCGGTAAGCAAACACTGTGAAGTTGTCAGTAAATACATAAAATTCGAGAATTCATAATTGATCATAATCTGTATATTATGAACAGAAAGGTCCAAAATTAAATTTATTTGAGGCTCATGAAATCAAAAAACACAAATTTAAATCAAACTTAACCAATGATATAACAGACATGTTCAACTCACCACTTATAGGGATTATACGTAAGGATTTATGACATAATTAGGATTTTTTTTTATTTATTTATTTTACATCGGCCTATTTCTGCAACGAGGCTAATCGCCGATGCCCGGGGGCGAGCTCCTACACCTGGATGAGGGGTGAATGATTGTGAAATGAGAGTAATGTAAACATATTATTTCATATATTTTTGCGGGGCCTCTCATTTCATCTTTACCCCGAGTCCCACGATTGCTAGAGACATTTCTGCTTGCACTGGGTATTTCCTCTATCGAAACTTTGGAGAAACACTGACCTATTCTGTTTAGTTACGTAACAACAAGAGATCAAAGTTTCAATAATGTGATAGTATTGTAAATTTACTACCACATTATATCAGGTTTCTATTAAGAAAACAAAATATATGTAATAGACCCTGAATCAAACGTGTTAATGATTATCAGTTCACTTACAACAAAATTATCAATTACCTTTATTTTAGTTCTAATTTGGTACGCGCTTTGATGTCACATAATGTATCATTATCGTTATTACACACACATTCGAAATTAACTAGAGTTAATGTTCATTATTTAGTAAATCACGTTTAGTATATGAGGCGCCACGTGTTCTAGAAATTCGATATGAACTGATGCAAATTTGCTAAGATTTGCCTGAAGTTGTTTACACAAGACTGGGTACTCGCAGTTTCTCTGCATCTATACAGGAACTATCGGATAAGTCATTCTTCCAGCTATCTGAATCTATACCGCAGTCTTGCCAATAACATCAAAACTTGAGGTTAAATACAGATTCAATTAAAAACTATATCTCAGACATTAGTACCAATTGCATTGGATATGAGAATCACTCTGAAACTTTTGACTAAAGTGGTGAAATAGTATATTATGCAACGAGCATGGAATTATAGTCATTTCATACGAGTATGACGGCACAAAAAAACATAAACATAAATTATGTACAAAAAATATACAAATAAAACAACAAAAAGAAAGTATATAATGCTGAAAGATAATAAAAAGAAAATTAAGAGAAAATATCAAGTAAATAAAAATTGATATACAACAACAAAATACACAGGGTAAAGTAACCTTCACTCAAGAAGTCTCCGGTCTGACATATATATGGCAACACTGTTGAAGACCCATATGATTTCTGGATAGTACCAACCTTTAAACGATACGTGTGAAAGTTTCATGACATTCTGACAATTAATTTAGATGTTACAGTAATTTTAGTGACTCCAGTTTTGTAATTGTCAAAAGAATGGATAAAAAAGAATTTCGTGTGTTGATTAAACATTGTTGATGGGAAAAAATACTGTTGAAGCCAAACAGTGGCTTGATAAGCGTTATAGAGACTCTGCCTCAGGCAAATCAACTATGACTGATTGGTATGCTGAATTTTAATTAATTAATTAATTTTATTTATTTTTTTTTAATTTTAGGAGCGTTGGAATGAATGTATCACTCTTGAAGGAGAGTATGTTGATGAAAAAAGTCTAATTTCTAAAAAAAAAAAAAAATGTTTTTCTTAGTTAGACCGGAGACTTATTGAGCGACGTGGTATATGCTGAGACAGACTGGAAGAAAAACGAAATAGCGCTGTATTTGTTGTCGCTTCTGTGGTTGAATTTGCTGCTGTTTCTGGAGTTTGAGTTACCGGTGGTGTTGCCGAAGTTGACTATTAAGTCTGGAACAGAATGCACAGTGCGCTACACCGTCAGCGCGGCGTCATTTGCGACAGCGTTGCGTAGCGCCGTTGAGAATTTTCGCCTGCACACAATGCAATAATTTTTAACGCCGTCAAGTGTCACTTGACAACCTATATCTGTGTTTATACGTGCGTTCTCTTTTATTAAAAGTATAATGGATGATGAAGACTTATGTGTGATGTTATTTATGTTGTATGCAAGTTATTTATACATACAAACACTTTACTATTCAGTAAAAACTGAGGTTAGGTGTTCTCCGTCAACGTTCAACGGCGTCAAAAGTTGGAAGTTGACGAACATTCAGAATCAACGGCGTTCGAACGCCGGAGGACGTTGTTCATTCTGTGCACTTGCGTACGACAGCTTGGTTTTAACTTTCTTCTGACAGATGGCGCCGTACGTACGCCGTTAACGCGTCGTAGAACTCGGTGCATTCTGTTTCCCACTTTATACATGAGACTGCTGCAATTGTGTCTAACGTCGCTGTGGATATTGTTACGGCTGCTGCTGAAACTATTGTATCTGAGTCTGTTGCTGTTGTAGCTGACTGAGTTGCTGTATTCCCATGGATGATTGGTCGGGTTATTGCAACTGAGTAAGTTGTTGCCGCGTCCCCGTGGATGGTTAAATGGATTGTTAAGGTTGATCGAAGTAATTCAATCAAATCAACCAAAATGGGCCCAAGCGTGCGCGTGAATGCGTGTATGCGGATGTACGCTTGTGTGCGTGTATGCGCATGTCTGCGCTAGTACGCTTGAGTAGCGTGTGTCGCTTGTACGCTTGATTGCGCGTGATCGCAGTTTTGCCATTTTTTAAAACAGCTGACTCGTTGATACGACGAAGCGTTAAGTCGCGTGTACGCCTATAGCTGCGTCTGCAGGCCAGAATGGCGGCATACGAACTGCAATGCGATTCATGACGATATACTCTTCTCGACCTGGAGAAGACTGTCCCAATGCTGCAGCGATATGTAGCTGAATTTTGTGACGGATAATAGATGTTAACTCACGTCGCAGTGACACGCTCATTTTAGCGACTTTAACACTTAAGTGATACATGTTTGAAAGCACTGCCCTTATCTATTGTTAGTACAGAATTAACCCATTACTTTCAATATTCGTATGTGGCCCGCCGTTCAACAAGGTTGAGTACCCCTGCTGTAAATGAATTGACACAATAATAATAGAGTTTTTAGTTTTCCCAAATCTTTAAAGAGATTATTTTCTTTAAAACTTTTAAAACTTCTTATGAAACTTAAATGTATTATGTCTTTGAAACAGTACTGAGATTATGGAATTTTTCACGATGTTTATGTATTCCAAGAATGTTTTGAATAATCTATAATCTGTGGTGTGATCGTAAGTCAAACTTTGGTCCTTACTTCCAGTTTGTTCGACTAAAGTTTCAAAGTCTTCAGCTCAATTATTTCTGTAGGTTTAGAAATTTTGTGATACTTTGTGATTCTTACAAAGCCACTCGACCATTTCTTTAATTCTTTTCAGTTATTAATATTTTATGTTCTGAAGATATTGCGCGTTAAAAACTTCTACAAGGAAATATTATCTAGCAATAGTAATATCATTTTACATTATTAAAAAACTAATATCGTCTCGTAATAAGTACAGTTTTCAATTTACTGTTAATATTTATTATTTTTTTATGAAAGAATAACAAGTTGTTTTATGAAACTGTTCCGATTTTGTAACTGGTCTCCTGGATCGCAGTTGGACTCCGGTTATACAGGCTGCGGAAGCATAATTTGCTAATTTGAATTGGGTGCCAGGAAGCGAGGTTTGGCCGCTAGAGGGTGCGGATGGTTTTATTCGAATGGGTGGGTCGGGAAGTTTTTTTCCCTGCCACTTAAGTACCGAGAGGCTTACTTTTCTAGCCACCCGAGCTCGTGTTCCTGGCCGGCAATCTATTGTTTCGTGGGTAAATAGATTCAGGGAAAATGGAAGTGTGGAAAAGAGAAAATTAGGGGTAGAACGGCCCACGAGATCAGCCCAAAACATCGAGGCAGTAAGGCAGTCTATTTTGCGAGTTCCTCGGCGCTCAGCACGCAAGCATGCAGCTGCTCTTTTAATGGCCGAAGAACAGAAAGAAAATCGAGTGGACGTTGATCGACAACTCCTTAAACAAGCCAATTACGATGAAACATTTCAAAGTTTTCCCCAGTTTCTCCAGAAAATCGCCACTAACACTTAAACACGTTGCACTTAAATAAAAATATTACGAAAACTAAACGAGATATCAACAGTCCAAGAACATTTGGTTAGAGAGGAGGTTGCAACGCAAAGCTGCCAACCGCATGTCACTAAATATCCCTGTTGGCGCGTAATTCAAAATGTTCTGTTATTTTCAGAACAGACCTCGTATATACTGATTATATTTACGATTTAGGCACGTATTTATTAATTAATTTTGTTTTTTCACATAATAAATAACATTGAATTCAAATCTTATAATCCAATCATAAAACGTGACTTCATGACATTTTTTAACTTTACGTTATTCCTTAAAAACAAATATTAAAACTTTCCAACTAAAAATCTAATAAATTTTATTGATTTACATTGTCTATTATTTGACAATTTAGGTCAGTTCATGAAACTGTAATAATTAAATTAAATTAATTTTGGAGTTGTTGCAGCTCCGCAGCTCTTATGTACCGCCACTGATAATAATAGAAGAAGAAAATAAACAAAATATTTTGTTATGTAAAAGTATATTTGTAATAAATAATTACAAAACGTATTTTCTACAAAAATATAAAAATGCGCGTGCGTAATGTACGCAACTCGTTATAAAAATAATTAAAATAAGTGTACTTTAAAATGAATGAAGCGCAACAAAAAATTTAATGACTCCAAATTATTGCATACTAAAAATAACCGTCAAAAACAGGAGATAATAAAGCAAATATACTGTTCATTTTTTGAAATGTGTACGCAGTATGCATATGCATTTTAAGCAGTATTGCTAAAAAAATATATATACTGGCAGTAACTACAATTTTCATATATTTAAGGTAAAATTTTGTTCAGTGTTTGTTTAAGTTTTATTGTTTTAATTCTAAAAAATACACAAATGTTTAACAAACTTTTGTGTATTTTGTCAATATCTATATACGAGGGTTATTCGTAAACTAAAGTCCGATTTGTTATAAAAAATGAACCATCACAGATTTATTCAAAAAACTTTTTTTATTTAATTCCTTACATCTTTCTCTATTTTTCTACATAGGTTCCATTTTTGTTTAAAAATTTATCATAACGTTCTACAAGCTTTTGTATACCTAAGTGATAGAAGCCTGTTAGGATAACAAGTCTTCAACTGCTTCTTTCACCTCGTCATCTGTGGCGAAGCGCTTGCCGCCGAGAAAATTCTTTAGGTAGCGGAACAGGTGAAAATCGCTGGGCGCCAAGTCTGGACTGTACGGTGGGTGGTCAATCTGTTCCCATCCAAAAGATCTGATCAGAATTTGGATGTGAATGACAGAATAGGGTCTGGCATTTTCGTGCAGCAACAAAACGCCAGACGTCAGAAGGCCACGTTGCTTATTCTGCATTACACGTCGAAGTTTAGTCAGGGTACCGCTGTAAGCGGCTGCATTTATTGCTGTCCCTTGCTGCATAAACTCGACTAATAAGACTTCATGTCTGTCCCAAAACACGGTTGCCATAATCTTGCGTGTTGAGATTGTCTGCTTGGATTTGACTTTGGCTGGCGATGTCGTGTGACGCCATTCCATTGACTGACTTAAGACTCTGGGGTCATGTGATAAACCCACGTCTCGTCCCCTGTGACAATGTTCTCTAAAAGTTGATCACCTTCCTTATGATATCGGTCCAAAAAATCAAGAGCACAAGCCACTCTTTTCATTTGGTGTTCCTCAGTAAGCAGCCTGGGAACCCAACGTGCACACAATTTGTGAAATTTTGAACATATCCCAGTTTCTTTTTATACCGTTGTTGGCATATTTCAAAGTTCTGAACCTAAAGCTAAGAGTTTCTCTAAAAGACTCATAACTTTGTACTTGATACGGAAGTAAAGAATTTTTCTAAATAAAAAATATCAGAACGCCTGTCTAATTCTGTTAAATATACAGTAAATACTCTATAAAGTTTAAAAGGCATTAGGCAAATATAATGAAACCTATTTTAAAACGATATTAGTCAAGATAGAATCTTATGAAAAAAAGTAATCTGAAATTCAATTTAAAAGATGCTATTAAGAAAAATAAGTGATGAAAACTGTAATACAGACGCCTCATTTTCTTTATAATATCTAAAGGAACATAGTTTATGAAGCAAATTTTAATTCTGTATGAAGTAAATGGTAATTTTAGAATTTTAATTTATTTTTCTCAAAAAAGAACTTGAAAATTATATTTAGAATATAACCAAGTTCAAACGACTGTGCATAAAATAGTCCTCATGTTTCATTTTTATTGCAAATTCGTTTAAAGGACGTTATCTGGGAAATATTCTAAAATATATATACCATAGTGTGTGGTTTCAAAAATTTATTAGTTTATATCTGTTATAAAGTTATCAACTAATAGAAAATAATTTTGCAGTTTTTTTTTGTATAAATTGTTTTTGTTGATATAGAAAAGAATATTATTTTGTAAGAGGTATCTCAGAAACAAAAAAACAATTTAAGAAAATTTTGAGTGCCCATATACAATCTACGGCAGCGATTCTTAACCTTGGTTCCGTGGGTCATCGACCACCTAAATATTACTGATATTGTTCATTTTTAATAGTAACTCAAAACCACACACACACACACGACACGACACAGTAAAAAACACACTATAATACGCGACGCTTTCTATATGCAAGCGTTACTCAAACTAACGAGCCAAGATACAGCAGGCTCCGCTAATTTAATTTTAGTACATGGTCTGACCACCCGCTCTTCCTTCGGCTATCCGCGGAGGCCTACAAATTGTCGGAAAACCGAGCCAGTTTCGATTTGGCTCGGCTGCCTAAATAAATACAAAGCGTGGTTCGTCGCATCAAATGCAAGGCAATAGCCGCGTTCTGTACTTAAGGCGGCGCACAACCCTATTGTCCTCAATAGTTTCTTATACAAAACTAATAATCGGAAATAAAATTAATAACAATCTATATATCAAAATTTGCAGCGAATTTTTATCTATCTAATAGGATATTTTTAATTGTAGAAAAAACTGTTAGGTAGTTGTAAATAAGCAATTTGCATTATAGACGTCATCTTGTAAACCAATCGACGCATATTTGCGTATGATGCGTCAAATTGTACCTAAAGCATCATTCTACAAATATGATTCTAGCTATTTTTTGGTATTGTGAAAATAACTTATAGTAATTGTACTTGGTAATCTATTTTTGCCGCCCTCTTGAATCTGCCGCGGTTTTCAAAATTGGTGTTACGGGTAAAAATGATTTATTTTTCGTGACGAATACGTGTACCAAGTGGCATTCTATTATCTTTAAGTATAATATTTTTCGACGAAGGCTCTAAACTATAAGTAATCAAGTCGAAAAAAATGTTGACGTATTATTTGAACATTTCTACACAAAACTATGTAAATATAAAAGTTATTCAAAACCCACAAATAGATTTAAAAAATTACAGAACAATATCGCTGATGTCTATTTTTAAGTTATTGAGCGATAATATTTTTACTATAAATGTTTCTACAATTAAAACTATCATATTAGATAGATACAAATTCGGTGCAAAATTTGATGTATAGTTTGATACTAATTTTATTTCATATTGTTAGTTTTGTATAAGAAACTAGTAACCTCCGGGAGTTATACGCAGCCTTAAACGCTTATATGTTGATTTGTATTTATCGATATTTTTAAAGAAAATAAAAGCATTTGAATGATTAATTTGTGATGGTGTTGCCATAATTTGGAATGGTAGGGCCTTGATTTGAACTTGATGTGTATACTTTTGTTTGTATTAATTACCAAATATTTTTTGCTCGATGCTGCGTCAATACTCATAAAACGTATTTTATACCCGTATTCTGTACCAAAATGTATATTTAAATAACGATGTTATATTAAATTTCTAACCAGATGTACAGGTTATAATGTTAGACAAAATCTGACTTTTTATTTTATTAGCGCCAATAAATTTAACATATTTGCTACCTGTGCCATGTAAGTACAAAGTCATAAACATAATATTTTCAAGTTAAATCGTGTAAGCAATCAACATCAGCGATCGACAATGCACACGTGCAAGTCAAGGGTGTTGACATATTGCACAATAAAGACGTATTTCAATCCGTATATTTTAAGAACCATCTTATTTCCGTAACGAATGTTACATTTACGAACTGCAGTTGCCATAACAACTTTAATCCAATTGTCGTCTTCTCTTGAAAATTCTATCCCAAGACCTCTTCCGGTTCAACTCAATTTACTGTCACTTTTGCCTGTCTGATTTTAGATAGAAGTAATTTCTGGTAGATGGTGTTCCATCATTCTATATATTTTTTACCATATTTAAACGGTGTCTTATTTTGTTTATTACTGAAAAAGTCCTTTGATCTATGCCCAAGTTCAGGGATAAGCACGACAGGATTCAAGAAGAGCTAAAAAGTCGTGTATTCTATATTCTTACCTTTCAGAGGAGCCATAGAAATATATCATAAAAGCGCATTTTTACTCAATGCAATGTTAATAAATATAAAGAAATTGCATGTAAAGCAATATATTGAATAGTTTATATTTTTATTTGCTGAAACTCGGATATAGGTAAAACATTCTTAAATGAAAAACTTAGTAGAACTAAAAGCAGCATAATAACTTGGTTCACGAAACTTCAGTCAGCATGGCGATTAAATATTTTTGTGAAATCTTACTTAAGTTTTCCGTTTAATAACGTAAAATATATAGTACAGTAGAATTAGCCAAAAAAGTTCGAAAATTTAACAAAATTCGTTTCAGGATGCCATATGGAAAAATCGATGTAATTGGGTGAGTAGCATGCACCATTGAAGTCGCCCCCATTTTTTCAACCTGGAACATTGTTTAAACAATGAAAAACAGCAAAAAAAACGACAAAAATTGTTTTTTTTTTCTAACTCGGGAGCTACTGCCACTGGAAGTTTCAATTTTTTTTTACTATTAAAGTACTCAAAAACAATTAATTTGAGACCTGCTAAATTAAATTCGACCCATTATTTGTTTAAATAATTGAGAAAACCCGCTAAAATTTTAAAAAATTTCAAATATTTTTTATTTTGTCAAAAAAGCAGCTATTTGCTTGAAACTTACAGAAACTGTGCCATTTATTGGTCTCAACTTACAAAAAAAAAATCATCAAAAAATATTTATTATTTAACGAATTATTGCATTTATTTATTAAAATGGACCTTAATGTAAAATGAAAAATGACGTTCTTCCCGTCGTCATACAGGGCCCATCAGGTGCTCATTTTCTTTGTTGAAACGTCAATTTTCAACATCCATTAAGGTAAAATCCAATTTTTAATTTTTTGACCTCCAAAATGGCGATTGAAAAATTGTTGCTAATTTTGCAATGGTTTTTTGCGAATAACTTTGCGATAAACAAAGATACGGACATGGCATATCGATATTCTTGTAGCCGGCAAAAAAACAAAAATTTTGAAAAAAAAAAGTTTTTCTAGGACCAATAGGAGCCGAGATAATTTTTTTCAAAAAAATGAAAAAGTATCATGGTTATACTTATTTTATCTCAGAATGTTATACTACAATATTTTTACATGTTCCAAAATAAAACCCAATATCTTATACAACTTTTTCACATCAAGATACTTCCTAAAATGAATATTTTTTGTAAAACCACGATTTTTTATTTTTTTATTTTTTTTATTATAGTGATTGTTTATAACAAATTAATTTGTTATTATTTTTCGAAACGAACATCTCGTTTGTTAATATTTTATCGCACTACCACAGATTAAAAAAAAAAACGTCGAAATCGGTTAAGAATCAAGGGAGATACCGCAAATTTTTTCTTGCCGTTTGAATATGAAGAAGGCAAGATCGTTTTTTTCAGCGCGCAGCAGTGATGACATCCTTCTCTCTCAGCGTAAGAGGTACTTTAAAAATCATAATTAGGACTTTACAATTGTATTTTTCTATCCGACTCAATTGCATTTCAAAGTATTGAACTAGTTTTTGTGAAATTTTCGACCCTTAATGTTAATAAATAAACAATTTACGAATTTAAAAAAAAAATTATCTCGGCTCCTATTGGTCCTAGAAAAACTTAATTTTTTTTCAAAATTTTTGTTTTTTTATCGGCTACAAGAATATCGATATGCCATGTCAGTATCTTTGTTTATCGCAAAGTTATTCGCAAAAAACCATTGCAAAATTAGCAACAATTTTTCAATCGCCATTTTGGAGGTCAAAAAATTAAAAATTGGATTTTACCTTAATGGATGTTGAAAATTGACGTTTCAACAAAGAAAATGAGCACCTGATGGGCCCTGTATGACGACGGGAAGAACGTCATTTTTCATTTTACATTAAGGTCCATTTTAATAAATAAATGCAATAATTCGTTAAATAATTAATATTTTGTGATGAAATTTTTTTTGTAAGTTGAGACCAATAAATGGCACAGTTTCTGTAAGTTTCAAACAAATAGCTGCTTTTTTGACAAAATAAAAAATATTTGAAAATTTTTAAAATTTTAGCGGGTTTTCTCAATTATTTAAACAAATAATGGGTCGAATTTAATTTAGCAGGTCTCAAATTAATTGTTTTTGAGTACTTTAATAGTAAAAAAAATTGAAATTCCCAGTGGCAGTAGCTCCCGAGTTAGAAAAAAAAAACAATTTTTGTCGTTTTTTTGCTGTTTTTCATTGTTTAAACAATGTTCCAGGTTGAAAAAATGGGGGCGACTTCAATGGTACATGCTACTCACTCAATTACATCGATTTTTCCATATGGCATCCTGAAACGAATTTTGTTATGCAATTTTCCTAATTCTACTGTACTAGATTAAGTTGTGCCAGCATCCAATGAGATTAACTTTGTGTATTAAATTTGTGTTTTTGTGATTTTCCCTGGTCTGACTATATTTTTTCTTATTCAAGAAATATATTCTTAAGTACGTATTAAAACTTATAGTTCTGATTTTATATATTTTAACTAGTGATCTGTAATTTTAGTTTATTTCTAACTAACCAAAGAAATATCTTATAAATTGATTAATTTGATTACGTATAATAAATATTAAGATAATAATTTATGTATGAATATATTATTTATATTGAATAATAGTATTATTAAATACTTTTTTTTTTCATTTTGGGTGCTGTCATGTTAGGTGCGGTGTCGTGAGAGATCCTCTTCATTCGTTTTCAAATTCTGGTTACCGTATACAAGGTGACTTGGTATTTCCAACTCGGGCATTGCATCCTATAGCGCTTTTCGATTCACACTATCGTTACAGTTAATAAGTTGAGGAAGAGATGGCAGATTTGTTGTTTAAAAACATTCTATTTGTATATTTAAAATTAAAAACAATATTTTTTGGAATGTTTTCAGTTGCTCTTGTTATTCAGTATGCATTTTGCATTTTACGGTCGATTTGAGTATCCCTTTTCACAGACCATTGTTGTTTTCTTTTTTCATTTGATCCCTAATTATTATTTCATGAACTCTAACATTCTGTGCTGGAAACACAAAGGTACTTTGCACCCAATAATCCTGATTTCTTTCACGGACCTTTTTCTACGGATAAGAAATAAAATAACCTTCTTATTTTGACTATACACGTCTAACTCAATAAAGACGAAAATCTGAAACAAACTATATTACATTTGTATTCAATAAGGACAGTTTCTACTTTTTTTTTTATAAAAGTAATGGAGATATTTAGAACTGTCAAACCCCACAACAATTTAATATATACAGATATTTAGCCACTCTACACCAAAATTGTTAAGATTTCGTAGATATAACCAAGAAATATTTATATTAATATAATTTTAGGCCGTTATATGAAATGTAAATTTTCCAAGTTTAACACAAGCGTTTCTTCTTGCTTTATGCGCTTAGCCCTTAAAAGCTATGTTTTTTCCGTTTTCAGAAGTAATTAGCTAATGGTAGTTCGTTATTCGTATTCAAATAAAATCTACTTACCGAACTAAAATTAACTCGCCCACTTGCCATTATTTTAAACTTATTATGCACACTTGGACGTTGATAATATAGGCTTAGTTTTTTAGGATTACTTAGGTTTAAGAAAGAAATACTTACACCGTTATTCATGTGTCTGTCGGCGCAGTAGATTTTCTGGTAAATGACTGGACCTAGAGAGAAATATCTTTTTTGACCCGCATATAACCCAGAGGGATTGGATTAAACCTGATTTGAACCGGAACAATACAACAGGAATATCTGAACGGATTATTTATTGAAGAAATATCGAAACTTTTGGGTCGTAGAATTTTGTAATTTCTAATTATCTTATTTTGGCTCATAAATATGATCTATTGCAGCGTTTCTCAACCGGGGGGCCGTGAAGGCTTCGTCGGGGGGCCGCGAAGCCATACAAGATCGAAACATGAAAATATAATAAAAATGCACATAATCATACAAGATATAAATTTTATTCATATTTATAAATTCGAGTATGTTATATTGATATTCATAAAAATATACCTTTCACAACATAAATAAAATAAATATTCTATTTATTTTTATACTTAATATACCTATTTTGACAACTAATTTAAACTACAGGCTATTTCAAATGTTTAAGTTGTCACTAGCTAACTTTATAATGAGTAAATGGGCTTTTACTAAACAAAATGATCAAAAACTTCAATTAATCGATAAAAATTACTAGATTTGAAAATCTAGTTCCGCTTTAACAAAAGAAACAGACTATAAGTAGACTATATCAAGGTCAAATAAATTGTATGTGTCGGTTAATGGGTTTCTCTGACAATAGTTCGCGTTGGAGGTACTTCAAGTATTTTTAAGTTGTGCTTTGAAGTACGATTTGAAAGTGCAATATTTGTTATTATATATTTTTTTTAATTGCTCTCCGAAATACAGGTAACTCAAGAGTAAGGATACGAATGTGTTTAAATTAAAATGGAAGGCACTTTGAACACTTGTAAATAAAAATACTTTACTTTCAAGTCCTTATAGGGAATATAATTGTCATTTAAAAATATCACAGTTTTTTTGTCAACCGTAAAAGGTATTCAAAAAATGTTTAAGAAAAAGTTGTTGAAAAGCTCCATCCAAAGATATCCAATATGACATGCGTTCCCATTTAAAAATTCGATATTGTCCTTGATATCCTGTAATTCCGTTTTTTTCCGGAAAATTTCAATACTACCATTCAATTTTGTGCATAAATTTTCGACGTGTGAGCGACGTGTGAACGACGTGTGAGCGACGTGTGAGCGACGTGTGAGCAACGTCGCCTTTTCGAAAAAACTCGTGTTCCCATTATCTTGATACACCCTATATATATATATATAGGGGGGCCGCAGACAATATTTATATAATTTGGGGGGTCCCAGGCCATAAAAGGTTGAGAAGCAATGATCTATTGTGAAATATGAAGAAAAAAAAAAAACAATAAATATCGCTTTTGCAACCGTAATAAAATTTATTATCTTTTTTTCCAGCTTCATAGCTATTCTAATACCGGCATTTCCTTCTCGGGTCCTCCCAAGGACCATTCCTTGCCGGAGCATCCAGGCATCGAAGTGTCGAATGATTTCTTGTGGAACAGCATTCCATTCCACTATTACAGCATTGCAAAGATCTTGCATAGTAGTTGGAGGTCGATCAGGATTTCTAATGCGCCCCTTTAGTATGGCCTATAGGTGTTCTATGGGAGTCATGTCTGGAAAACGTGTAGGCGATCATTTGCATTACATTATTATCGACTTCTTTCAAATATTGGGCCACAACTCATGCATTTGCCTGAAATTGTCCTAGAGAAACGGAGCAAATGGTTTTACTGCTCCCAAAATAACTTCTTCGTTTCACTATTACCCCACACGCATTTATATGACAACGAAACATTTTGTTTTTGTTTTGTTTTTACTATTTTAGACGTCTCGTTTTTATAAAAGAAGCAATTACAAAGTACCTACTAACAATTTTTCAACAGTAGGCTGAATAAAATGTTGTCTAGATATCTATTCTAGATACCTAGATAGCCTCTGATTATTTATTTCGTTTTGCGCGCTATTACTCAATCCATGTGCACAATTACCCTGTGTGTTGGAGAACTGTGCGTTTTGACTTATTTCACTTATTGCTCCATAGCGGAGTTTGTGATGAAAATAATGAAAAACAAGTTGAGATTATTCAAGTAGAATAAGGCTATTAAGGCTTCTTGTTCTCAAAAGTCCGATTTTCCAACTGAATTCCAATAACTGTAACATCGATTCCCGCTGAGATGCGCACGATTCCTCCACTTTCCTCTATATAAATATTTCATTATTGGTGCAAAAAAGAAAGTTATTCCATTTTAAATCAGAAAATCTAGCATTTTTTATGGTTGAATGTATTTTGGGGTATCAAATGAAACCTTTGGAAACGAAAATTAATTTTAAAAGGCTCTTTATTGTAACACAATTTTTTCAAATATGAGCTCATATTTTACTGTCCCATTAGACCGGGAGCTCATGACAGTTTTTGGTCTCCGATTTCATACAGCATGCCTTTTGGGGGAGAGAATATTTACCCTGTGACAACAAAAAAGGGATGGTACTAAACCCCTGCACGCTTTCCGGTCATAGGGAAAATTAAAAATTGACATTTCCACTTAAACACATAATTTTTGTGCTTTTCTCTGATTTAATATTGCTTGCCCTTTTGTCAAAAGAAAGTTATAACAAATTTAAAGTCTTTTAAATATATACATGCGATTCGGAGGGTCCCAAAGGGCTCAAACGGTCATGTGATCTTGTAATAAAAAAATATGATTTTCCGCGTTTTCATACAGCATGCCTATAATTAAAAGACTTTAAATTTGTTATAACTTTCTTTTGACAAAAGGGCAAGCAATATTAAATCAGAGAAAAGCACAAAAATTATGTGTTTAAGTGGAAATGTCAATTTTCCCTATGACCGGAAAGCGTGCAGGGGTTTAGTACCATCCCTTTTTTGTTGTCACAGGGTAAATATTCTCTCCTCCAAAAGGCATGCTGTATGAAATCGGAGACCAAAAATGTTATGAGCTCCCGGTCTACATATTCTGTAACCCAGAATGGTTGATGTTAGCTGGAATACATGCATTATTGATATGGACAAAAACAGATTTTTAAAAATCCTTTTTTTGTATGTCCTATTCTCAGCCTCAAGTTATTGTTGTTTTCGAGTTCTTCGTGTGTTCCAGGTGCTGTGTTTTTCGGTACTCTTAATTTATTATTATTTAAAAAGGACCAATTATACTCCACTTGTTACTGATACGGGTTTTAATTTAACTAACCAAAATATTAATTAACTTTAAATTTAAATATCTCCTAAACAATTAATTCCCCATTCTTTTCATATGTCATTTCAGTCTCACACTTCACAGTGATCAAACGTTATTAAAACTGTTTTCTCTCTCTATAGATTTGTCATTCAGTTTTACAGCTGACATCTGTCCAAAGCTCACCATTATCATAAATTATAAAGCCACTTGTTCCGTTCTTGTTATGTTTAGTTTATGGTGTACTGTAGTCATAAATTAATAGTAATAAGCTGATAGTAATAAAAATTTTAATGGTCATATTGTTATGGCAAGACTGTCATCATTTGAATCTTTTTGTACGTTATTTGTGTAGAACTAGTACAAATACTTTATATCATTTTTACGACAAACAGCTACCTTTTTTTGACTGTAAAATACATCTATTGACAAATATGAATGTTGAAATTGAAGGGTTTGAAATTAAGAAAAAAGTAGATCTTTCCTTCAATTTTTTTTATTTTTATACTAGATGTACATTAGGTTCACCACGTGAACATTATCAATAGACTAAAATATAACAAACCTATTACAATATTTATACATAGTTAGGTAAGATCAGTGGTGTGAATGGGGGTGAATTAGGGTATTTGAACATTTACGATTATTGTAGGTAATGGTTATGAATTGGGGAATTTTTATAATTAGGTTGTTGGGATTATCTCTAAAAGCGGGTTTTGTAAAGGACTTAGGTCGGTGTTAATTAGGATTTTGGAATTTTTCTTCATTTCTATTGCCTCCAACATGTTTAAGTTATAAGAATTACTTCCTTTAAATAACGAAATTGCGTCTATGTCATGCCCTGTTTTTATTTTATGAAATGCTAACGATGATCTATTAATATCTAAATTTTTAATGTAATTTTTATGTTCCTTAAATCTAGTTTCTAAATTTCTTTGCGTTTGTCCTATATATATTTTGTTACATTTTTTACAGTTAATTTTATATACACCTGATTTTTGAAGATTTTGAATTTTGTCTAAGTGACTTCCTAGTAGGGCTTTAATTTTTGTATGGTTGTAAAATGCTGTAATTATATTATGTTTAGAAAAAATATTTTTGATTTTGTGGTATATTGAGGGATGGTATAATATTCTTACGTATTTAGCTGGGTTTTTTTTGGGTGGACATATTACATAAGGAGGTGGATAGTTTTATTTTGTTTTTTAAATTGTGTTTATGATGTAATTTATTGATAAGACTCCTATTGTATCCGTTAATTTCTGCAGTGTGGATTATTTTTTTAAATTCAATATTATATTTTTCTTTTGATAAAGGTACATTTATAAGTCGGTGTATTAAGCTATGGAAAGCGGCGTGCTTATGGTTGGTAGGACTCATGGAGGTATTATTGATGTGAATATCTGAATGTGTAGTTTTTCGGTAAATGTCAAATTCTATTTTTTGTCCGTTTTTTATTATAAGAAGGTCTAAAAATGGTAGTCTATTGTCTATTTCTAATTCAAATGTAAATTTTAATGAAGGGTAAATATTGTTAATGTAATTAAGTACATCTATTGAGTTCATAATAATGGAATATTTAGATGTAATCAGACCAATTCTGTAACTCTGTTACTATGATAATAGTTACTAAATTCGTCACTATGAGCAAGGTCAGTTACTATCATGAATGAAAGCCATTATACTTTTTATAATATTTTATGTTGTAGTGACGTTATTACACAGTAACGTTTTACAGAATTGATCTGAATATAGTATTTTCGACAAAGTCATGCGGTTTCAGTATGGTCTGCCTCAAGAACCAAAACTGTTCTGCGCAGCCCTGGATATTCAGATTAGGGTTGCACCGATAAGTAAATTGGCCGATTACCGATTAATCGGCCTTGCCTTATCGACCAATACCAATTAATCGGCCTTGCCTTATCGACCAATACCAATTAATCGGCCGCCGATTATTTATAATGTAAATGAAGTCTGCTGGCTAGTGATACATTTATAGTACCTTTGATTGTACGGTTTGGATGATTGTATGATTTATTGCTATATGCCTTGTTTGGCAAAATATTCGAGAGTATTATAACCACTTTCCTATTTACGTCTAAAAAATCCAGTATCATTCCGCAGCAGCACGGATTTTATGTTAAAAGATCTACTTTATCAAATTTATTACAGTACAGTGAATACCTTCATTCAAAGCTGGATATAGGAGGACAATTCGATGTGATATATACCGATTTTAAGAAAGCTTTCGACAAAGTTAACCACAGCCTGCTTATTTCAAAATTACACTCCCTAGGGATTCATGGTACTCTTCTTCGATGGATTGAATCCTACATTTCAAATCGTAGCCAAGCAGTTGCAATCAACAATTACGTATATAGCTTTGTTGGTATAACTTCCGGTGTGCCACAGGGTTCTCATCTTGGCCCGGCACTATTTATTATCTTTATTAATGACGTAATTTCATGTTTTCAGTATTCTAATTTTGTTTTATATGCCGATGACCTAAAAATTTATAAAAATATTGTCAATATCCAAGACTGCCATGATCTTAATTCGGATTTAAATAAATTTCAGTTGTACTGTATGCACAACAAACTTTATTTGAATCTGGATTGCAATAAAAAATTGGAAGAATTATCAAATTTAGTTCTGCTACCCTTGCTCCAGCATACGTGTCTAACAAAATAATAATAAAAATAAGAATAGCCAATTATAAAACCCGATTAACTAATTCAGATATTAGATGGACTACTAGATGAATAGTAAATATTTCTGTATACTTTTAAAAATTTCCTTTCAATTAATTTAAGTGAATAGAAGATGGTTTCAAAACGATGTAACTAAAGTTAAAAGCAAGGAGAAACATTTACGCGTCGAAGTAACATCGCCAATAACACCGTGAGAACTTTTTTAAATTAATACCACATGGCTTTACTTTGACTTGACTGTGTGATTGTGGAGAGCGCGTAACAAATTGTAGCTTTTACTAAAATTTCAACACGTGTTAACATTGTATTGATTACAATAATAACCAGTAATTTTAAAACATTTATAGCAGATTTTATTTTGTTTTATTTATTTTGTGAAACAATCTGTTGAATACTAAATATTTGTGGTATTTCATTATGTAGTACCTCGTACCTATAGATGCTTTAGCAATAGTATTTCTTTGGCAGAGTGAGAAAAATTCTACTATAATATAGTCGTAGAAATGAAATATCTTCACGTATGAGGTGGAAAAAAATAATTTTCTTCACCGATGAAAATTCACGAATAATTAGCAGCAGATCGATCGTTTCATTATAAAAACATAATTACTTTTCATGTCTTGAAAAGTAAGTTAAATTGGCAATTAAATAAAAAAAAGTTGTAATCATAACGAAACTTATCTTACTTCCATCAAGTTAACACCCATTTGATTATTGCACGTGACAAAGTTTTACTTTAAAATGAATGCGTGAATAAATGCTTGAAATTTTTAAAGGAAAAAACCGTTTGCATAACTAAGTTTACGGATTAAATTCTTAACGAAGAAAATTGTCTCTTCCTTATTGCCTTGCTATTCTTTCTACACTGACTGTAGATTAGTTTGAATGTTTAAATACAACTCCAAAAAGGCTTATTATCTGACAATTGTTTTATTATTAGATTTTATCTCCCTTCTACGACAAAATAGTTTCAAGTTTTAAATCAGGCCAATCAAAACCGGAACCTCAACATAAAAATTTCAATTATCTGCTACGAAAATAAGAAAAACAACATTTTTTAGGATTTCCTTGGTGTACCAAAGAAATCTCTTAACCGGCATTCATGTGTCTGTCTGGGGTCTAAGAACATTCACCGCCCACAATTCACCACGAAATATTCACCGCGTACAATTCACCGCACACAGTTCACCGCGGGGAAGATTATTTGCCATTATTTAAAAGTGTATATTAACTAAAATAATTTAGTAGAAATAATAGCGTATTAAAAGGAAATAACTGAAATTAAAGTTCTGTAATATGAAAATATATTTAACAATACAAAAATAAATCAGTAATTCATTTTAATAATACTAATAATAATAATAAATTTATTCAACCAATAACACATTACATTAATGTTGTGGTTTAGTCAAGATGACACATATAATATAAACCACATGAGTTAAACAATACAAATAAATTGAACAAATAGTTCAGTTAGGAGATTACATAATTTAATATTAGCCCTTATGGTGTAAATATTCTTGTATGCTATAAAAACAGTTGGATTGTTAAAAATGTCTAAATTTTAATTTAAATGCTCTACTGGACGTTATAGACTTTAATGCAGGTGGCACACAATTAAATAATGTTAAAGCCATGTAGTGAGGACTTTTACTGTACAGTGCAGAGCTATGAGAGGGACATACAATTGAGTGTTTACTGTGGGTATGATAAGAATGAAAATCAGAATATAGCGAAAAGGTGCAGATTATTTTTAACAAACATTACGGCTTCTAATATAAAAACAGATGGAAGAGTTAATATGGACAAAACAGGAAAAAGGGATCTGCAAGATGATCTAAAGGTGGCACCAGCTATTATGCAAATAGCACTTTTTCGAAGTACAAACACCTTTGACGATTCAGAGGAACTTCCCCAACACAAAATGCCATAGCTCATTGTTGCGTGAAAAGTTTCAAAGTAATCAGTTCTAAATATATCAGAAGAAACCATATCTTTAAGTTTTTTTAATATAAAACAAGATTTGCTAAGTTATTTATCAAGTTGCATTTATTTATCGAATATAAAATGTAATATAAAATAAATTGTAATAAATAAATGTGACGAATAAATAAATAATAGTAATAAGAATAATAATAGTGATAAAATAATTTATTGCAAACAATAGTCAAGTTTATAAATAACATCTGTATGTATTATGATACATGAGAATATAATAATATATACAGCAAAAATAAAATTAAATAATTTAATAAAAAATATTATGAGCAATTTCTCTAACAAAATGAAAGGCACAATCTCTATATTATTTCTTGGATTTCTGTGATTCTTGCCCAATTTATATATTTTTCAATTCGCACTTCATTTAGACTTTGTTCTTTTTTAATACATTTTATAAATTTCCATATATTTGGATGATGAGCAGATACTTATAGCGCTTTCATTTGTACTTCATGGCACTTACTTTGAAAGGCCCTTGCACATAGTGGGTTTCTCAACTTGCGAGCGGATCAAGTCTGAAACCCTAAAAGGTTCGCTGGTCGGTTGCTGTTTCCTTATGACAGTAATAAGGGTGTTTGTATCAATATCCGTATTTTACTTAATCTACGTTTAATGTTTAGATAAGATTAAAATTAAAGAATACACTAGAACTTACAATTAAATGATGGCTACGAAATCTCATGAGTGACACTCAACAAAAAACCTCACGATCACCGTACAACGCATAAGCTTCTTAAAACACCTCACAACACTCACCGCGTTAAAACCCGTTTTCGAGTTTCGTTTACTTCATTAAAACTGGTTTCAATAATTCCTGACTACTTCTGGTTTACCCACTACGCGATACCAGGTTTCTCAACCAAAACGCTTGGGAGGTTCGTCCGACTATGGTGACGGTTTACTCACGACTCCTTGTCTCACAAGATTTCCCCAGCCTTTGTCCTAAAACTAATAATTTGATCTCTGAGCCCCATTTTTTGTCGTTGTAAAAATAATCAGCTCTCCATTTAATTACAAAAACCTTTTAAATTATCTTGAAGACTCATATTTCTACTCTTGTGGGATTAACTCTGGCATTAACGTTGTAAGGTTGATCATTATTGTAAATCAAAAGCAATTAAGGTCCAAGGACTGAACCTTGTGGTATACTTACTTTTATATCACGTAATTCAGATTTAGCGGAGTTATAGACGACACATTGCTTTCTTTCAACTAAGTAACTTTCAAGCAAGTTTAAACAGTTACCTCGGATATTCACGGGCTCCATTTATATGCATATCTGCTTTTATCTATCGTAAAGTTAATGGATATGACATGCTTTATTTTTAGGCTAGTATTAATTTTGACCAATAAATAAATAAAGTATAACATGTTAGTGAATGTTAAAGATATTTTGAATCGGTTAGTAATAATAATATATAATTATTGTATTTACAAATATTGATTATACAATTGCGCAAAATTAGGGCATAAAAATTAATTTAAAAAACACAGTTTAGCTACAAAAAAGCTTCAAATAAACTAATTATATTCTATATTAAGTTGGAAGACGTAAAATCAAGTAGAAAAGTTATTCAGTTGTCCTTAATTTTAGAAAACAGTTTACAGAACTAATGTTCTGTTAAGCATAGGCCAAGATAACAGTGCATATTCCTTTAGACAAGTTTTAGAAATGACTTTTACTCCATTTAACATCCATTAAATATTCTTAGCTTGACTTGAGTTATGTTCAGAAAAATTATCTCCAACTTTAAGTGAAATCACTAGAAATGTACGTACAATTAATACAAAACCCTATGTTTCGTCTCGAATTCAAAATACATTTTTACGAATACGATGTCTGTACATATTTATTTTTATAAGTTCTGCAATTATTTTAAGAGAATATTGCATTTGCTATGACAAACAAGCATAATGACATAATAAGAGACGCTAATAATTATTGCTAAGAATGATTAATAAATAATAATAAGAATTTTTAATTGATCATAATATTTAATAAATGCTAATAATTATCACCAAATGTTAATAAAAATTAATATACGGTAATAATTTTGAATGAATGCAACACAAAATATTTATTAGGCGATATTGGCCCAGCCAGGTTCTCGGAATTGAATTAACTACAGTTCTTGGATTATTTGTTCGGGATATTTTTTTCCACTCACATAACTCATAACATTATACTTCCTGACATAATTATTCTTAACATTTGATTTAGAGTTGTACATAGGTATTTTTATTTTCATCTCCATTTTTTGAGAGACAAGTTTAATTTTCTCTTTCTCGTTGTAAAAATTAATCTGAAAAACAACAGATCTGTCGTGAATGTCTGTTTTCACGTGTATAATATTGTTATTTTTGTGTTCTTACTTAGTTTTATTATGAAATGTAATTTGTCACGGTCTGTGATCTGAAGATATCATTGTTATTTTCCGTAATTATGTCAAATAAAGAGAGAGAATTTTCCCCAGACATGTTTTTACTTATGTATATTATTCTAGCGCTAAATTAATTTAATGTTTTATCTTTATTTTTTCAAATCTTTGTACGATTTCGTGTACCCTTTAACGGGTTTGCCTCTGAATATATAAGCAGGCCCAGATAGAGGGAGGCTAGGAGGGCCATATGCCCCAGCCCCGGGGGCTCCAGGGGACTCGGCGCCCCGTAAATTATTTATGTTTTACATATATTACCTAAATAAACGGAGGGGTATGAGGCCAACGAAATGTTTTTGGCCCGGGCCCCATTGAAGCTCTTTCAGAGCCTGTATATAAGCTTAGTTGTGTGGGGACAACAGGTTATTATGGGAGTACGCAGACGACCGACATAAAAGATGGACCGACATAAAAGATGGACCGACAGAAAAGATGGACCGACAGAAAAGATGGAACATGTTTCATTTTCTCTTCAAACTTTTTGTCGGTTGGGATAATGAACAACACGCGTTATAGTTGGAGACTAATGTATTATTTTTTTTGCGAAATCAATTATAGAAATTAAATTAAAATATGTCTAATTTTACATTTTTAAAACTACACTTATGAAGGCATATTTAATTTAATTCAGAGATTACGTAAGTCCTACCATTACTAATCAGGAATAGGTAATGAAAAAATGTATGCAATTAACAAAGTGTCTATTCTATTAATGAGATTGCGGTAATAAAATTTAATGTCTGGCATGTTCCAATTTAGTGCATTTATGTTTCGTGAACTATTCGAAAGCTTTCGACTTAGTTAAATGAAAACTTTAGAAACTTCAAAGGAATGGGTACTCTTCGACATCTAATCCATCTCATTACACACCTACGTACATAAATTTCGCGGTAAGAGTAAATATTATAAGCTAAAAAAAAAAAAATCAGTTAGAAGGGAGACAAGTATGGTACCGCGGCAGTGCTAGTACGTAAAAAAATAAAAAAATTGATGTGAAGTGTGAATATTCACACATTTCAGGGTTTCGCAGGCATATAAAGGCGGTATGCTGAGTGTGTAGGACAAATTTTACTTTGTAGTAATCACGGCAAAATGAACGATATTTTTAAAATAATTTATCGTCTGTTAATCATATAATAAGATATGTTATTAAATTTACACTCTTAAAAATTAAATACAACATTTGTCAAAATATAACTAGAATTTTGACAAAATAATTTCAGCATAATAAAATAACAGAAAAAATAAAATTCACTCCGTACTCAAACTCGAAACCCTTCGTTTCCAGCACATTTTAGCTAGTGCTCTAACCCATTACGCCATCGCACGCCTTGCATGTGAGTGTCTTACATTGGTATAACTTTTGTACTTTGTGAACCAAAAACCACAAAAAATGCGTTATTTTCCGAAAACATAATCTGATCAAAAATTCCTGTTGTACTATTTCGGTTCACACCAATATACATAACTTAGATTTTTTTTTAGATTTTTAGTTTAAACCATCTGGGCTACAGGGTGTGGGACAAAATTTTTATTGCACAATTTTGGCAAAAATCGCATCAATAATTTATTTTGCAAAAATAAATATTTGATCGGTAATCCACGTACTAAGGACTTTCATTTGATACCCTACTCAGAATTTAAAAAAAATATTTTTGTTTTCAATGAGCACATATTTGTTTATATTTTTAGGGGGGTATGTTTTTTAGATGTTTTAGTATTTTTCCTATGTGCGGGTCAAAGAGTTGTATAAGCATGCCAAATTCCAACTCTCTAGGTTTAGCCGTTTGGCTACAATTTTTACCGAACAGACAGACAGACAGACAGACAGACAGACGACAAAATGACGGTATAAGGGTTTTTTGGTCATACCTACAAAACCCTAAAAACGAGTGCTCATCAAGTAATACTGATAGTGATATAACTATAATCGGACAATGATTTAATGAAAACATGACTTAGAAGTAACGTGATTTGAATAAAGCGATCACTGCTAGTAACAATCACATCCTCGGACGAAAAAGACGTCTGATTTAAAATGTTCGATATATAGAGGAGAAGGTCCTAATATGGAGCCTGCATTTAATATGGGCCCCCAAAGAAAATTTACTAATATAGCTAACACCATCTTTCGGCAATAGCTTAAAACACACCTACTTTTCGTGCAACAATTTTACAAATTTAGTGCAGTTGAGTTCTTGTTCCGTTACAATGTAATTCTGAATAATTTATACAAGTCTTTGGGCTAGATATATGCCAATTCTAAGATCATTTCTTCAAAAACTTAAATAATCATAGAGAAAAACAAAAGGAGAACCCTTATTAGGACTTTCTCCTCTATTAATATAACACATTATATTTATTTGTTATTTCTTCTTTCTTATTCTGTTTTCTGTTTCTTATTATTATTTCTGTTTTCTTATTTCTTCTTTAGTAATATAATTTTTAAAGCAAATTTAATTAATTCAGCTTCATAATTTAAAAAAAAAAAAATAGTGTATTAGCCCGAATATAAGGCGATATTTTTTGACCAATTATTTTCTGTGAAAAAATTGACTCGCGCTAAATTCGAGGTCTAGGTAATGGAATGTAATATAAACAACCCTACTTATAAGTACGCCTATGCCTCCACACCACCATAAGAAAGGTGAAAAAACATTATTTGAAAGTTATTTAAGTCAACTGGTTACGTAAAGTCCAGAATTACTGTTTTGCTTGCCCTTACTGCTGATGGACAGAAGCTTCAACCTTACGATATATTGAAACGTAAAGCAAAGCCCAAAGAAAAGTTGCTTCCAGGAATAATTTTTCGGGCCCAAGAAAAAGGTTGGATGACAGAGGAATTGTTATTAGACTGGTTAAATGTGATAAACGGCCAGGTTCTCTGAGAAAACCTCGCTTCTTGATGTGTTTCGAAGCCACCTTACGTCAGGTGTTAAGGAAAAAATTCAGGTATTTAATTCCGGTAATACCAGGGGTTATGACACCTCAGTTGCAAGTCTTGGATGTGGTGGTCAATAAACCATTTAAAGACAACTTACGAGAAGAATGCAACAATTGAGTATTAGCGGGAAATCATCCATTGACACCTTCAGGAAAAACAAAGAAATCCTCAGTCCCACTTTTAGGAGAATGGATTCGATTGCAGGTTCGATCTTTTGCCAGGCGGTCGCAGCCTGGCAAAAGATCGAACCTGCATCGATAGCAGTGACGGGCTAAGGAAAATCGAGGCCCTAGACAAGGTTCTCATTGCGGGCCCTACTAGTTCAAAAAAATCATAAAAGAATGGAAAAAATCCATAATAAAACCGGGTCTAAAAAAAAATTAGGCCCTAGGCAGTTGCCTAGTCTGCCTAGGCCAAAGTCCGTCCCTGATTGATAGTGATGGTTTTAAGAAATGCTGCATTTCAAATAATTTAAATTGGTCTGAAGATGACATTTTGTGGGAGACTGAAAGCGAGCATACTAACGATACCGATGCACTTTTCGCATAACTTTTTTTTCAAAATATCTTCATGAAAAATTTTGGTGCCACGTTAAATTCGGGGTCGCGTTATATCCAGGCTAATACGGTAATAGACAAAATGGGTTTTTGAGAAATAACTAAATTTAAAGAACAACGCTCTAAAATAAAAGACTGTTCTCTATAATAAAGGACGTATGGTCACCGTAATTATACTCAGCATAGAGATATGTAAATACTAAATTAAATTTTAAGAAATTTAAACATTTGCCAGACATGCGTACAAAGAAGGTATTGAATAACAGAAATTGCAATAATGCTTAAATAATTATTGAGAATGAATGTGATGCAAAAGAAGCAACAGCGTGATTATTATTATCAAGAGAATATTAAACTGGCGGTAATAGTCATAAATTCTCTACGTCAAATTATCTAACAGTATATTTTAACTACGTAAAACAAATTTAATAGAACGCGGTCAAATTTAAAAGAAATTAAAATTATTTTTAAGAATATGTAATTTATTTATTATCTGTATTTCACTCTTCGCTGAGTTCTACTTTGCGATATGAAAATGTTCATGAAAAGGATAAAAACTAGCAAAAGAAAAAGTGATAAAAATAAGAATCCGCAGAGAAGGGAATTGAAAAAAAAGGGAGAGATAAGAATGCCACAAAGAAACGACAATTAGAAAAATTTATTGCAGGTTTTTTCTCGTTCGCGTGACATTATAAGTTTGTTTCGATGGTAAACAGTTTCGTACTTTTGTAACTTCGAAATCAATGAGTCTATAACCTCTTGACACAAGCTACTCGTAATCCCAGCCTAGTTGACAACTTTGTAAGTATCTAAAGAAACGTAGACAATCAATTTTATACGAGTAAAGCTAAATAAGTCTTAATCTTTCTTCCACATTTGGCGTATATCAGAAAAGTAAAGACTGAATTTTCTAAAAATCGTGTAATCAATTAGTCGTCAAAAACCCAAGATTTCTCAATAACATATGGGCCAGTTTGATAATTTGGAACATGTCTCGTACTCGTTTCTCGTTGTGATTTTTATTTTTAACATTTATTAATGACTTGCCGGATAATATGTCAGCCTTGACTGTACTCTTTGCCGATGACTCGTCATTTATTGACGAAGGAGTAGAAGTTGATGATGTAAAAAGGGCTCTAAGTGACACCCAAGCTCAAGCCTTACTGTGGTTCTTATCTAATGGGTTAAGCCTTAATTTGGAAAAAACAAAAACAGTCGTTTTCAGTTTAAACAGGCACATAAATAATAACGAATTCCACGCTGATGACTCTGTAAGGTTTCTTGGATTTCACTTGGATGCTCGATTAACATGGAAGGAACATATAAATCAGGTGTCCAGTAAATTGAACAAGACTTCAAACATGATAAAAAGATTGACGAATACGGTGTTTGATGTGTTAGATTGGCCTATTTTTCATATTTTCAGTCAACAGTAACCTACGGCCTTGAACTATGGGGTGCTTCTTCTGGCTTGCAAAGGAATTTCATAATCCAGAAACGAATCATTAGAATAATGGCTGCTGTTAAACCGCGTACGTCATGCAAGCCAATTTTTAAACAATTAAAAGTTCTGACGGTCTCCTCTCTATATATATTGAGTATCCTAATGTTTGTTAAGGAAAACGAAGACAGCATCCTAAAACATTGTGAAGTATATAATCACAACACGAGAGGGAAGGATTTATTCTCTATACCGAGGTATAAATATAGCTCTACAGGAAATCTGCCCATGATTAAGGGTATAGATCTCTATAATAATCTGCCAGTTGCGCTCAAAAATTTAAACATATATCAATTTAGAAAAAAAATGAAAAACGTTTTAATAGAGGGAGCCTTTTATAATATAATGGAGTTTAAAAAATTCAAAATGTTGTAAAATTTTTGTAAAATGTAACTCGACTTAAGTTTCTGAATTTTGTTTATACAATTAGCTTCAATAAAGAATTATTATTATTAAATAATATATATTTTTTCATTTTCGCGAACTAAGGAGCTGTCTCTTTTTTTTTTCCTATTAATAATTTTTATTTTTGCGCAAAACTAATATATAACCTTGTTAGGTTAGTTAGTTTATGCTTGACAGTTTATATCTTTTAGATCAAAATAAAATTGCTTGACGAGATGGTTATATTACTAATTTTTGTAGAATCCTATATTAAAATATTGTTTCTTGTTTCAGATTTTCACAGACTACTACCATTTTAGTCATCCCAAAGTCCACAAAAGATCAATAAAGCCACACCTAGGTTACAAAACTAGATTAGCTGTAGATGAGAGAGTCCACTGGTCAGAACAACAGAAAGCCAAGACTCGAAAGAAGAGAGATCTTAAACTACTGGACTCAGATCCAAGATGGCCAAGCATGTGGTATTTGGTAAGTTATATAATGATCATATTTAATTAGAGTTAGAGAACATTATACTATTTTTGTCTATATAATTCCAGTATTATAAATATCTGGAATAGTAGAAAGGTTGAATGCGTCGAACACAAGATTCTGCTAACAAAAATTGAACGGTACGGAATTCGAGGTCAAACTGAGTGGTTTACATCATTCCTTTCACACAGATCTCAATATATCAGCGTCCAAATTAATAATAAAACATATCGCTCCAAAAATCAACCCTTATAAATTGGATTGCCTCAGGGCAGTTAATTGGTCCAACTTTATTCATACTATACTCTAATAATCTTCCCAATTATTTTAATATATCCTAATTATTTGCAGATGACAATAGCTTTCTTATAAAGTCTGAAACTAGTAACGAATTATCATACACTTCAATTCAATATTAACCAATATACACAGTTGGACCAAAAAGAATAAAGAAATTTAAATAAAACTAGTTGTGTGTTAAAAATTTAGGTATTATACTAGACACCGAACTAAAATTCAAAGAATATATTTGTTTGTTAATGAAGCGTGCATTTCTTGCACTAAAAAAACTAATATCTTTGAAATTATTTTGCAATGGTCCAATGTTAATGCAGATACCTTTATTTTGGACGTTTGCCATTGCTGATAGTACTAGGCTAGAATAGTACAATGTAATGAGTATTAGTATCAAAAAGATATAATACTTCAAGAGTAATATAAGAAAATAAATTCGGACGTTTCGGAAACTGCTCAACAATCTGTTTCCGTCTTCAGACGGAATTTCAGACGGAAACAGATTGTTGAGCAGTTTCCGAAACGTCCGAATTTATTTTCTTATATTACTCTTGAAGTATTATATCTTTTTGATACTAATACTCATTACATTGTACTATTCTAGCCTAGTACTATCAGCAATGGCAAACGTCCAAAATAAAGGTATCTGCACTAAAAAAACTATTTATGAACCGTTTCGTGCTAAACAAAAAACACAAACAAATACTATGTGACAGTCTCGTCCTATCGATCTTTAATTACTGTGACTCGATTTACGGACCTTCCCTGTCGTATTTCGATTCGAAGCGAATTCAAAAAGTGCAAAACTACTGTGTACATTTCATATTAGGACTAAAGAAAAAGGAACCTACTTCCCAACACCTGAGGAAGTTAGGATGGGTAAATATGTCTGAAAGAAGACATTTGCATTACGCATGTTTCATTCGCAAAACCTTAAGCACAAACGAACCTATCTATCTAATCGAAAAAATCATTAAAAGATCACAAGTTAACATGATACATATTCCCAAACACAACCTTATTCAAAAAATAATTTTCGTACAACGCTACCACGATATACAAACTCCATTCCTAAATATCTTAAAAATCTTAAAATTGACTAATTCAAAAAGCGACTCCGCCAACAAATTGTCCCAATGTTAGCCACATGGATCGATCCGTGTTCAATGTTTAATTGCAGTAAGTAAACAATATTATTATTTGTTAAAATTAAAAAATTGTATGTACTCGATTGTCTACTAAATTTTAAAATAACTTTAAGGTTAGGTGGTAGAGCAGTGTAAACTGAACCTTGCCAATGAAGGGATTTATTATTATTATATTTGCTATTATTATTAAGAGGTGGGGGAGCTGTGTATATCGGAGAAATCTTTGACATTAAAGTTGTACGGTATTTCGATAAGCTTTCAGGTATGTAATTAAATTTAGGGTTCCGCGACTCATAGGTTGAGAAACATTGGTTTATGTGTACTATATATATATATATATCAAAGTATTAATTCGAAGACCGTTTGTATTACCCTGAATTATATTGAATGTAGCAGCCTGAATAGTAATTGGGTTTACATTATTACTACAAAACTAATGAGCTGTATCATGTTTAATACATTGTGTGACTACAATACCACAAAACTAAAGTGGGAAACAGAATGCACCGAGTTCTACGACGCGTTGACGCCGTACGTACGGCGCTATCTGTCAGGAGAAAGTTAAACCCAAGCTGTCGTACGCAAGTGCACAGAATGAACAACGTCCTCCGGCGTTCGACCGCCGGTGATACTGAATGTTCGTCAACTTCCAACTTTTGACGCCGTTGAACGTTGACGCAGAACACCTAACCTCAGTTTTTACTGAATGGTAAAGTGTTTGTATGTATAAATAACTTGCATACAACATAAATAACATCACACACAAGTCTTCATCATCCATTATACTTTTAATAAAAGAAAGCGCACGTATAAACACAGATATAGGTTGTCAAGTGACACTTGACGGCGTTAAAAATTATTGCATTCTGTGCAGGCGAAAATCTCAACGGCGTTGACGCAACGCTGTCGCAAATGACGCAGCGCTGACGGCGTAGCGCGCTGTGCATTCTGTTCCAGGCTTTACGGTAACTTGCGTCGCGTACTCTTTGCATTAGACCTTAGACAATAAACAGATAATTCCAGTGTAGAGGCATCATTTATTTTGTACAGTTGTTTCTAGGGCTCGACCGATAGTACAGGTTTGCCAATGGACCGATGCCGATACAGTTCCCGATGTTTTTTATGAGTACATCGGCCGATACTTTACAAAAATGAATAAAAATTGGAAAATTTTGTTTTAACACTAGATTTAGGGGACCAGTTCATTTGACGGACTTATTGTATATTGTTTACAGAGCTACCAGGTCTACAAGTATGAAATGCGGATTTTTTTTTTAAAATAAAACACATTAAACTCAAAAGAACAGTAAAAATTTCTTTATTCAAAGTATGCTCCATTAGAAGTTATACATTTTTCCCATCTTTCAGGCAATTTGTGAATACCTCGCCAGTAGAACTCTTCCCCTTTCCCCGCAAACCATTCATCTAGCCATTCTTTCACATTTTCATATGAACAAAAGTGCTGCTCGGCAAGTGCATGACCCATCGATGTGAACAAGTGGTAATCTGAAGGGGCCAAGTCTGGTGAGTAAGCGGTATGGGGTAGCACTTCCCACTTGAGTGCCTCCAATGTGTTGCAAACTGCTTTTGCCTTATGTGATGGAGCGTTATCGTGAAGAAAGATTACCTTGTGCTGTCTTCTTTCGTATTCTGGTCGTTTTATGAGCAGCGAATGGTTCAATTCGATCAGTTGTTGTTGGTAGCGTTGGGTATTAATTGTTTCACCAGGTTTTAACAATTCATAATAGACCACACCCTTTTGGTCCCACCAAGCACAGAGCATTGTCTTTTTGCCAAAGCGATTCGGTCTTGCAGTTGATGTGGATGGTGAGCCTGGGTTCACCCATGATTTTTTGCGTTCGGGATTTTCAAAATAAATCAATTTTTAATCGCCAGTAATGATACGATGCAAAAAAGACTTTCTTTTGTATCGTGCAAGCAAAATTTCACAAGTGTTTTTGCGGTTTTCCATCTGCCTCTCATTCAATGCATGTGGAACCCATCTGCCGACTTTCTGGATCTTACCCATCTCTCGTAGGCGATTGGAAACAGCTTGTTGACTAACGCCTAACTGCTCTGCTAGTTGTTTTTGTGATTGACTATCGTCTTCCTGTAGCAATGTTTCCAATTTTGTATCTTCATATTTTTTTGGAGGTTTTCCATGTTCTTTGTCTGTAAGATCAAAGTCACCACTTTTGAAACACCGAAACCATCGTTCACAGGTATCTTGCGATGGAGCATGTTCACCATAAGCTTCTAGAAGTAGTCGGTATGATTCAGCAGCAGTTTTTTTCAAATGAAAACAAAACACTAGTACTGTCCGCGAATGCTCTTTATTTGGCACAAAATTTGACATTTTTAACACAGTAAAACAAAACTATATGATCACTTTTCAAATTATAACCTATACGCATTTGACACTTAATGATAACTTAACAAAACGCCATATGTGTTGAAACTTTGAACTATACACTCTGTTTGCGCGGCAAGATTGAAAAAAACCGCATTTCATACTTGTAGACCTGGTATTTTCTAAATCTAATGGCACACTTTGTGCTGCGGCACGCCGGTTGAAAACCACTGCATTAGCTTATGACAAGTACGTCTCTCGGCAACACTGTAGAGTTTGTTTGTTATATATATATATATATATTTTTTTGCATTTAAAGTTTTAACTTGCTTTATTTTAATTCATTGTGTTTTTTTTTTTGTTTCTCTATCTGTCGCAATTCGAAAACTTATTGCGACTTTAGTCCTTGTATTTATTCAAACTGTATATTTAAGTTAACTCTTCTTATTCTGAAATATGAAACACTGCAGTTGAAAAAAAAAATGCTTATGTTGTTGAACTTAATGTGTCAGAAAGGTGTTGTATAGAACAGTCCTCAGAGCTGATGACATTTCTTTCTTGATGGTGTATAATACGACAAGAAATTCTTTTGTTATCTTTACAAAAGCTTTACTATAATGTACTTTAAAAAGAACTCCTCTGATAACTCAATAAATTCGCCGACAGTGTTATGTGTGAAACATAATACCAGAAACCGGAATTGTTTAATTCAATGTAATAATGATGATAATAAAATGAACTTAATTAATTTTAAACAAAGAGTAACGTGATAACGGCAACGGTAAAAGAGGTTAGCACATGACTTTTCATTTATTACTTATAATTAACATAGTGTGCTGTCTTTATAGCTATTCAAATCATTGTTGTATTTCAGTTTTTGATTATACAATAGTGGAGCACTCGAGGATCCAAGAATGGTCTCTCCCCATACATAATAAGTGAGAAATAAACAATTAGCAATTTAGCAATGCAAACTCTATTGTATCCTCCCTTAAATTTTGATTAAACGTGAAAAAAATGCTGAATGGTTTCAACTACTGAAAATGCATCCTTCATAATAGGTGTTTGGAACTTGGTAGTTTCTTCCATTTCCACTTCGTTGTTTATTTGATTCCAAATTCGGATCTGACCCAGCTAAAATTTCATCTTCCATCATATCCTCCTACGTTTCGAGTTCCTCATCAATATTTGAAACATTTACATTAATGCTTTTCGTTTCGCCATTTGACGTCGATGACGTACCTTCAACTCGTTTTTTACCACTGAATGAATATGTTTATCTGTCGCGTTTCGCCTTGCCATTTAATAACTCGACAATTGTCCTAGCCAATTCGGTACTTCCGCGGCGTTTTCGCGTTAGGCAGTGGTGATCCGTCGTTATAAAAGATAATTTGACCTATAAGGGCCAATTTCTCAATATCAGTTTAAACTAGAAGTAAAAGTTAAACTAAAGATTATCACATGATTGTATTTCTCAATATCCAGTTGGAGCTGAACCTCTGGTAATCTTAAGATAAACTTAACCGTCACCGCAGGTACCGTTTATGTCCCGATTATATTACTAGCTCAGTTTAAAATAAATAAAATCTGTATAAATCATTAGTTTTAAAAGTAGTTTGGTTCCATATTAGTAGTAAAATAACAGTATTTTGTGAAAAACAGCTAAATAAATCTTGGAACAAAAATTTTTACTTTTGTAACCTAAACTTTATTACTGCCGACAACATTGTAAAAGTCACTATTACGCTACAAATAAAGTTTAGTTTCTACCTACGAGCGAACGACCGACAACTGACCGGGTCTAAGGAAGATCCGGGTTTAAGGAAGAGCCGGCTCTAAGCGACGTCTACCTACAAGCGAACGACCGACAACTGACCGGGTCTAAGGAAGAGCCGGCTCTAAGCGACGTCTACCTACGAGCGAACGACCGACAACTGACCGGGTCTAAGCAAGAGCCGGCGCTAAGCGACGTTCTACCTACGAACGAACGACTGACCGACCTGTGTCTCGGGATCATGTTTACAGTTCATATATTGCAAGAACTGGCTCTAAGCGACCGACCTGTGTCTCGAAAACATGTTTACTTAACCGGATCACTGAGCCGGATCAATTAACCGGATCACTGAGCCGGATCAATGAACCGGCTCAACAAACTGAACGACCTCCACTGATCTGGTTCCGCAAACTGAGCCGAAATTCCCATCTCTAATTATAATATCTTTTGTCAAACCATTGTCTGTTGATAAAGTAATTTTTTAATAACAACTTCTTTTTAAATTTTAACTCGCGCCAGTGGTGATGATAATACCATCTGATTTTAAAGATATATGCACAGTACACCCACTGATTTTACGATTTCAGCACTGCACCACTCTCAAAAATTGGTCTTATTTTAGATAATAACTAAAATAAAAAAATATGTCTCTTGAAAACGTAGAGTGTTTTGGATAATTGTTTTTATAATAAATGTTTTTAACGAGAATCTTTGGATATTATTTGATTAGTATTTAAATCACTGAAAAATCTCTGCAAATTTGGTTGGAGCAAGAGGTTGGGAATTACTGTTTTAATTAATTATCCTTGTATCGTTCGAGTAGTAAAGACAATTAATAAAGAGAGCGAGGGAACAGGGCACAGGACAGACAGAGAGTGTACGGCTAAGTACACATGCGTAAACGTGTTGAGGAGCTTTAATTACTGACTTGATGAATGGGACAGGATATCTGTGAGAGGAAATTGACCTCTCTTACTCCTCTTACGTTTCTAATCAACGCTGCATCTAATATTTCTATTTACATTTCAGTATGTACACAACAGCAATGGCTCCACATATTGATTTCAACTTTGCATAATACTGTACTGACTAATAAATTTTAAACTAACTAGTGAAATTAATTTTACTATAGTACCAATAAAATGCAAATAGTTTTTATACACAATAATATCAGATGAAATTGTTTAATATTAAGTTAATTTTAACAAAAATAAATAATAAATTTTTCAAATATAAAGGGGAAAACATAAGGGTATGACAAAATATGTTTATCAAACGACCAATGTTTCACGACAAAATATGTAATCAGCACGAAAAATTACGTTATTATAGTGAAATAAATGATTTGACGCCAATTTGTTATCTGCACACCAGTAGATGACGTTTGAACTACAAATATTCTGCTACGTGTAGTATACTGTTAGCATAAAATGTTTGTTGTTTCGCTACCGAAACAAACAAAAAAAAAAACAGTTTTAAAAAAAACTTAACCCGTGTCCATCGAATAGGTTCAAAATTGGTTTGGTGCGAATCGTTTAAAGAAGATTTTAGTAGACGATTATCCTTTTATGAGTTCGTATCGACTTCCTTTTTCATTCTCATTCTCTTTGCTCTCTTATTAAGTGTTCTTTTTGGCATTTTGATGACCACAGAGTGAGGCAAGAAAAAAGAACATTAACGTGCCTAAATAAGAATAAATACACTTGCATATATTTTAAAGAAGCTAACAAAACCTACTATTTTATCAGAAGTGGGATTAGATTTCCTAAAAATGATCCCAAAATAAAAATTACTTAAAGCTGCCATGTCTTCCGCAGGACCCTAAACAGTAACTTATGTACATAAGAACGTAGGAGTGTATATGTCAATGAGCTCTTCATCACTTACATCATCGCCCAGTCTCAAATTTGTGTACAAATTTATTGTTCATGTTTTAGCAGGAACCGCTGACGTCGTATTTCCCCTTTCCCCTTACATTTCCCTGTAAAGGGAAACTGAAATAATTGCCAAAAAATAATTCTTAAACAGTTTTAGACCCGAAACAGACCCCTAGAATAAAAAATTTGAGATAGCCTATATTCGAATCCTGGTACAAGGTGTCTCAAAAGAAATTTTATATTTAGTGGATCGATTAAAAAAAAAGTAAACCGTATATAGAAAAAATGTTTATTAATTATTAAAATACACTTTTTGGGGATTTATTTCTTAAAAATAATATCGTCTAAATGTAGACCCTCGCGTTCTCGGCACTCATTTAATCGAACAGTAAAATTACTTATGACGTCTCGGCAGGTGGACTCAGGGATGGCTGCCATTTCGTGACGGATATTTTCTTTTAAATGCGCCAGTGAAGTCGGTTTATTGGCGTAAACTTTAGATTTAAGATAACCCCATAGGAAAAAGTCCATAGGGGTTAAATCTGGACTGCGTGGAGGCCAATTTATGTCACTTCTCCGGGAGATCAATTTGCCTGAGAATTAAGCCTCTGACTGGCATCTTGGGGCTTTAATTCTTGCACCAATTGAATTTTGTAGGGGTGCAGCTTTAGGTCTTTGTGCATAATGGGATGTAATGATGATCTATGCACATTTAAAGAACTTGCGCGCTTCCGAATTGAAAGGTTCGGGTCGTCACGAACAGACTGATTAACATTCTCCACGTTTTCTACCGTTCTTGATGACCTAGGTCGCCCGGATTTTGATTTATCCAGCGTTGTACCAGTCTCTTCAAACTTTTTAACCCAATGTCGAATGAGAGGAATGCTTGGTGCATCATTTAAGTGGCGAAAACCTCGAATACTGCAGAATTTTCTACGCGGTACAGTCGCCGAATCACCGTTTTAGTAAAACTCTCGCACGCATAACGCGCGGTCTGCTCCCGAGAAACGCTCCATAGCGACTGAATTCCCAAGAGCCAGGCTACCGATTGACATAACCCCCGCGCCCCTCGGATACGTTGCGTTCACGCAGTAAGCTAAATAAATATAAAATTTCTTTTGAGACACCTTGTATTACTCTCTCATCATACCAAATTTCGTAAAAATATCTCCAACCGTTTTTGCGTGAATCTCGGACAGATAGACAGACCAAAATTGTTTTTTTTGCGGATATTGTATTTCAATCATCTGAAACGTGTAGAAACCAAATACGAGGTTAAAAAAATAAAATAGATGTAGCTTCCAATTTTATTAATATATATAACAGTTGCATTCCCTTTGTCTGCTTTTAAATAAATTCATTCTTTTTAAATTTTGTTTAATGTCGTGGCCTTTATTTGGGTTTATTTTTACATAACTGTCGAAATAGTGGTATCAAGTGAGATCGAATAAAACTTAGTGGAAGTTATCGAGTATTTGTTTTATTTCTTTACTACACATCTTGTTTCACAGTGAAATTTCCAATACTGTTCAACTATGTTTTTATTTTAATTTGAAAAACTTCAAGTATGAACTAATTCAAGTTCATAATTTTTAAATGAACAATTTCAATCTGTTATTTTCGAATACGTTGAAAGTGTGAAACAAATTCATCAAAATTTTATTAAAAATGTAATATTTTTTTGCTCAAGACGTATCATTTAAGTGTCAAATTACACTGTTAAATATTCATTTTTCGGTATGAGTAACTTATCCTTTTCATATAAGAGTGAAATTAAATTGCTTTCCCCCTTGGCTATTGAATTCTTTAGTGAACGTTTGAAATCAGCTGTGTTAGCCACGTGATCTAAATTGGCTGTAGGGGAAAACATCGCTCTCCTCGCTTTTACTCTGCTTCTACTCGCAAACGGGAGAATTCTATTGAATGAATCATAGTTTAGGTATTTCTGGAAAACAGGATAGGACTCGTACAGTTTGCTTGTGGTTAATTTAATCTGCACAACACGTACACATCGGCATTGTCTCATGATTACATGACAGGTAGGAACTTGATTTTATTTCAGCAAACCCTAACTTTATTCTTGTTTTATACCAGTTCCTTCTTGTCATACAGATAAAGGATGTATTGCTTGGTGATACAATTTTCACTGCATAAATTTAACCTGATAATCGCATTTATAAATCCTTGATATGCGTTTTAACAATATTTATTATCAGAGCTAGGACTGTTTTAAGCTAATCTTCACTAACGGCATTATTAATATAAATATCAAAAAATATCTTATTAATACAAATACTCCTATATATGTGTTTCCATAATGTGCATTGTTGAAATCAGAGGAACGAATTTTCGCAGATTTGTAAGGAATCGCTTAGAAAACTATTAGAATTATGCCTTATTCAAAGTAAAATTCAAAAATTAGATTGATAACAGAAAAATATAATAAACTTAAAATTTTAACATTGTCATTTCCTGGAATATGAGTGTACTACAAGCCCTTAACAACACCTTCTCAAAAGAAACAGTCATACAACAAATTCAAGACCAACTACAAATGACAGCGGAACCAACGAAAACAGTTCACCTCATCTGGGTTTCTGCCCACATCGGCATAGAAAGCAACGAACGTGCAAACACAGCCGCGCGAGATTCCACCTGTCATGAAGATACACTCTACCTACCCCCCAACCAAACCTACATAAGACAGATCATCAAGACGAAGCTCCATACGAGCAGACTGTTAAATGGCGCGAAGCTACCAACAACAAACTACAAACAGTTAAGGACGACATACAATACTGGAACTCAGGCACCAACAAACGAGAACAAGTAATAATGGCAAGACTCAAAATCGGATACACCAGACACACACACGAACACCTCATGGCAAGACTAGACAACAAACTATGTGAGGCATGCAACGAACTACTCACCATTAACCACATACTGATTAGCTGCCAACTCTACACTTAACCTTCGTACAAACTACAATTTACAACAAGACCTTAAAGATATCTTAAGACTAGACTCAACAATGACGTACTTAATTTCTTACAGGCAACCTATATTCGTCATCTAATATAAGTTTCAAATTAACAATGTACCAATATACCATTTATGCAACCACAGTAATTTCAGACACTAATAGCCAAGCAGCTGATGTGTCTTTAAATAAATATATTTAAAAAAAAAAATCCTGGAATATTGTTATACCACCGGATTCTTTCAACTTTACTACACAAAATCTCAACACAGATCTTATTTTCGTGTTTTTTACAGCACTATATAACTCGATAATGTTTGTTTATACAGACAAATAATAATTCTTAAGCACGTGTCACTTATTGACGATTACGGGCATTAAATTGTAAAGAAAAACTTTGCGGTCCCTTATTGACGATGCCCGTCTTCATAAAAAGTTGACATATCAAGGCAGGAGTCCCACAAGGATTTTAGGCCCAGTTCTGTTCAGTTTATTTGTTAGAGATATATCGCCCAGTACAGCCGCTATAACCATGTTCACTGATGATTCGGCCTTGCTAACACAGCATTCTGAACAAAAATAGCTACAAAAGATCTTCAGACAGCTACAGACACAATATCTAAATGGCTCAACATATGGAACATTCTGTTAAATATTGGACATTGTGTCCACATCGATACTTGTATAACCTGGAGCCAGCATATCAATAAAAATGCAATTGGCTTCCGCGAGGTTAGAGCATTTATTCCTCTTAATGAACATAAAATCAAAACTCAAAGTTAAATGCGCCACATTGCTCTACAAATCCATACTCAGACCTCTTCTGATGTACGCGTGTGAAGTATGGAAAAACACGTCGCCAACCTACATAAAAAAAAATCAAATTTTCAAAATATAGTTCTCAGAATTGCCATCAACGCTCCCTGCTTCCTCCGAAATGAACATACATAATGAACTATTAGTGCCATGTATAAACAATTTTTGCCCTAATAAAAAGCATAATCATGTATGGAGCGGAGGTGTGGGGATGGGAGGAGCATGAGCCGCTGGAGAAGGTGCAAAATAAGTATCTTAAGTGGATGTTGGGTCTAGATGGATGTACACCAGAGTACATAGTATTAGAAGAGACGAAAGTGAACAAAATTAAAATAGAAGCCGTTAAAAGAGCAATAAGATTCGAAGAAAATATAACCAGGAATCCGGAAAAACAATTATTAAACGAATGCTGGAAGGAATTAGAAAATAGAGATAAACAGAAAAAAAAACATCAAAATGGGAGATAAAAAGAAGTAAAATGTATGAATACGAAGGCTTTTCAACAGAAGAAGTAATGAGGAAAAGAGAGAGTGGACATGGAATGCAGGAGATAATAGAAAGAATGAAGGACATACAACAACAAGAATTAAGCAAGAGAATAAGCGGATCAAGGTACAATAATAAGTAAAAAAAAAAATGGAGCACGCAAAGACCGCTGTATCTAAAAGAAAAGGGAAACGGGAAAAAAAGAATAATTGCAAGGTTTAGATGTGGGAATGAAGAAAAGGCGAGCAAATTTTGGTTAAAAGAGGAGGATAAACGATGTAGAATGTGCAGAGAAGAAAGGGAGACGGTTGAACATATGCTGGAAGGATGTGAAGAAATGAGAAGCAAAGGAGGAACAGGAGAAGATATTTTAAACGGAAATGGCTGCGGATACATATGGATGAAAGAGGTAATGGAGAGGAGAAAGGAAATCAAAGAAAAAGAAAATAATAGGAAATAAAGCAAAATAGATTTCAAGCCAACAGGTAGAAATTAAATTTATATTTTAGTTAAGAATTATAATGTAATAATTATTAATTAAAATAAATTGAAATTGAAATTGTATAAACAATTTTTAAAAAGGTCACCCAAAAATTCATAAATATCATTAACAATTGTGAAAATGTAATGATACAACATAGGAAGAAAAGGAAACGATTACCCCAAGACATTTACGTATCGGACGAAAATATTGGTTAGTGTTGTTTGTGTCTACAAAAAAATAGACAATAATGTAAATCTAGGGTAGTTATGTTAACCTGATAATATTAACTGTTGTATTTTGTAGATAGATCACAGCTTTGAATAACAAATGAAATTTGTTTAACCGACAATAAATAATAAATAGGTGACAATGAAATTGGCGTTGAATTGCGATCCCGCCTCAAATTCGCACAGTGTTTACAAGTTTGTGGTACAACCCTGCGTACGTCGTAAACCGACGCACACTCCACATACCGTCGAATACACTACACTAATCCATTGAATTTATATAGTTTCCATTACGTTACAAGTATTAACAGTGATGAATGAAAGTCTTACAGTCACCCCACACCCTAAAGCTGAGCGGAGCAGTGATCGAAACGTGGGGTTGCCAGATGGCTATCGTTTTATTCAATCGCCAATAGACAGAGAACAGCCACTTTACCTGTAGCCTCCATTATTACACACGCGGGAATCGAACACTGATACTGATTTCCTGATACTTCAGAATGCACGACATCATCATTTACTTTCCACGATAAAATGCTACTATTAAAGGTGATATTTCTATGAAAGTGTAAAACGGAGAAATTGTTTTTCTCAACTCAAGGAATAGCAACGCATTTCACTTTTTACGCATCTAAATTTTAATTAGAGACTCTTCAACTTCTAGGTTTTTGGCGTCCAGTATACATATAATATTGATATAAAAAATGTCTCTTATAAATATACGACATAGATCCTTTCGAACTTCATGAAGAACTGCAATTTTTAAAATCTACTTCACTAAAAATAATGATTGATGCAAAACAACTTATCCAGTACATTTTAGAAAATAATTTTGAAGAATTATATCCAAATCTTTACATAACATAAGTACAGCTTCTGCTGAGAGAAGCTTCTCAAATTTAAAACTGATTAAGGCCTACTTAAGAAGCACGATGAGCCAAGAAAGACTATCTGCGTTATCAGTTTTGTCAATTGAAGCTGAAATAGCGGCTGGTGTTAGTTATGACACAATTTTGAAAAGATTCAGTGAAGCTAAAATCAGAAAATTTCGCCTTTTTTAATTTGTGTTTGTTCATGTAATTTTTTTATTAATTCATAATTAACAATAAAACTCATATGGTACTCATAAATTTAATTATAATTCAGATTATTTAATTTAACGTTTATTTGACATAAAACTTTAAAATCATTAATTTAATTTGATAAACATGAAAATTAACATTTAAGTGTTAAGAACAAATAAGTGTAAATACTTATATTATAATTAAATGTATATAAATATGTGTTTAAAATTAATAATAACAGTTATGAGTTGTGTTTATAACTTTATATAAAATAAGTGTTTAGTGGCTAAAAAGTCAAGCCAGAAGACTAGGCCAAATCAAGGTTTGGTTTTACTATCGTTTTTTTTTACTGAGTAATGAAAAGGGCCTCGCAAAGCTAATTTCGCCGACGTCCACGATTGATCTAGCGCCGCCGCTGCCCAGTGGCGCACCCAGGAATTTTTGTTAGGGGGGGGCGGAAGACAAAATTATTTAACACTTCTAAATTTTAAGTGATGAACTAAAAAAAAAGGTCCTGACTTCGAAAATACAAAACGATGACATAAAAAAAGGTCCTCACTTCTAAAATACAAGTGACAACCAAAAAAAAAAAGATCCCCATATCAATTTGTGTGTTTTTATTTTTATTTCCTTCCTTCTTAGCCCCCCCCCCCCGCTGGGTGCGCCACTGCCGCTGCCAGTATTTATAGTCTTCACTTCTTCCTTCCTTTTTCGAACACCATCACCTTCGTTTTGTCTATGTTTACTTTTAATTTCTTCTTTTAAAGTACTCGTCCGCTTGGTTCATCATCATCTTTCTTGTTCTTGTTCCTTTTCGCTATTAATGTCATATCATCAGCGTACCCTAGTGTCAATTTAAGGCAGTGAGAGACATCAGTATTTTTGCGTTAGATTTTTATATCATCCACGAATGACTATTGATCCATCATGACTATTGATCACAACTTGTAACTGTAATTTTGTTACTGAATGAAGTAGATATAATATCACACAAACGAAAATATAAAATTTGTTTTTATCCTAATAACAGCCAAAAAATGTCGTGATTGAAATTCATAGATTTAAATCATGGAGGAGATTGGTAAAGCACGATGAAGGGAGTATGGCGTATAGTTAGAATGCGTGTGTGGTTGTACATATATGTATGTGGGGTAGCGTCTCGGGAGCGATGCTCTGGCATGCTTCTCTTTGAAGGCGTCTTGAACGCTGCCCACGTACAGTCGTGTTGGATCTCGTAAAATCCAGACAAATCTAATAAAATCCCAGGAAATATTTGAATTTCTACCGAAATCTTAGATAAACCATAAAAATTCTGACAGTTTGACTCTATATTTCATAAAATAACTTATGAAATATTAGGTAATTATAAAAGGTAAAGTCCGTTCATTTAAAGAATGGAACAGATACATCATCAATTATTCTCTAAGAATAAATCACAGGCCAATGACGTAAAGAAGATATCTTTATAAATTACAGGAATATAAGCTAATTGATTTAATAGCACGAGCCTGCAAACATTTTATGTTTGGATTTTAATATAGCTTATTATTATTGTAAAATACATACGTTATTTTGCTGTACGATTATGATAAATTTGTTAAATTTTCATTTCATTGAACCTTCAGAGGGGGCTTGCGCCCCCCCCTCTGAATACGCCACTGTTGTGAGTGATATAAGTTGTACTGAATATCACTCCTTTTTGTGTGTAAAACATCATAATTTCAAAAATACCTAAGAAGATATTAATATTCACATTTATATACAAAATAAAACCAAATACCGATTTTAAGAGCGCGATTGTCTCCAAACCTACTCTCTTTATTGTATTTCTACTATTTCTACTCTATTTCACGTTTGAGGTGTCATTTTAAAATTACATTCTGAAGGTTATACCCAAGTCAGATTTCCACTTTATCTTATCTAAATCGAGTAATTAGTTGTTTAAAACAGTTTTATCATTTGACTCGGCGAATGTTTTAGTCGATGTGTCAGGGGGAAAAAGGATCAACGATCCCCTTCATATAATTCGTTGGAGAATATTTGGAAAGTGATGTATTTTCACTTGAACAATAATTATGTCACTTTATCAAGAGTAGGCAATCTTAAAAAAAAATGTATTTGTACGAAAAAAAAATGCCAATATTGTTTACAATGAAGTAATTTAAAAATTAACTACTGTTGTGGTTAACAAATTTTATTTTCAACTCCGCCGTGTAATCTGTTGGTCCAGGGACTGCCGTCCACTAAATGCCTAGTGACGTACCCTAGTCAAGACCAAGAAATGGTGGTCGAAACAGAATTAATGTATACAATTAAAGCAAAAACTAAGCCTTTAAATTTACTTTTAATGATTCAATACTGGTTCTGTGAAATTGTGTCAATTAAACTGTATTAGCTTCTATCATTGTACTTGAAATTGCAATAATAATTTTATTTTTATTTGTTTAAGTAGAGCAAGAAACTAGAACTAATTTTACTGAAATTATCATTAGTAAACCACACGATTTTGTATAATTGTTACTATTTTATTACGCAAATTTTAACAGTACCTTAACCTAGTTTTGCACCGAAATTTTGTTTTAACAATGACGGATCGTGAAATTTAAGTTTTCATAGTTGGTAATTTTGCAGGAAACGTTAATATAAGTGTTGACGTAATATAAAATTTAAGATTTGGCGTAAAAGTTTCTTGTAATAAAACCAAACTAGAGAATATTGAATGAAATTGTCTTGTGAGTTACGAAAAATTGATGTGAAGTGTGAATTTTCACACATTTCTGGGTTTTGCAGGTATTTAGTAACTGAACGATGATTATTTGGGATGCCAAAACAAATTTTATGTCAAAATATTTTTTTATGAATTTTAATTCGAATGCCTAATACCATTATTTAAGTTTCTAAATATATTCAGTATTTTTTTTTATATAGCAAAGTTCATTAAGATTTTGAAAATTGCACCTATGGTTTCCATTGGTTGCTTACATCATAAGTCCCGCCCTTTGATTTCGTCAAACATAGAATTAAATTATAATTTCAATACTTTCCACTGGTTATTAAATTTACGCTTTTAAAAATTAAATGCAACATTTACCAAATATAACTAGAATTTTAACAAAATAATTTAAACAAAATAAAAATGCAAAAAAAAAACAAAAAATAAAATCAACAGGATTCGAACCCTAGTTTGCAAGTTTCTTATATTATTAAGCGTACGACAAATACAACCACGCCACGAGAGCTACTGTTACACAACGTATTAAATAGTTAACATATTTTAGTTAAAAACACAAAAAATGCGTTATTTTCCGAAAACATAATCTGATCAAAAATTCCTGTTGTACTATTCCGGTTCACACCAATGTACATTACTTAGAATTTTTTCAGATTTTTAGTTTAAACCATCTGGGCTACAGGGTGTGGGACAAAAAATTTTTTGCACAATTTTGGCAAAAATCGCATCAAAATAATTTATTTTGCAAAAATAAAATTTTGATCGTTAATCCACGTACTAAGGGCTTTCATTTGATACCCTACTCAGAAATTAAAAAAAATATTTTTTTTTTCGATGAGCACATATTTGTTTATATTTTTAGAGGGATATGTTTTTTAGATGTTTTAGTACTTTTCCTATGTGCGGGTCAAAGAGTTGTATAAGCATGCCAAATTTCAACTCTCTAGGTTTAGCCGTTTGGCTACAATTTTTACATTACAGACAGACAGACAGACAGACAGACAGACAGACGACAAAATGACGGTATAAGGGTTTTTTGGTCATACCTACAAAACCCTAAAAATGTTGTCTGTTAAGGGCAAGGTAAACATTACAGGTAATAAGTGTCTCATACAAAACTAACAATCTGAAATACTTAAAAACAGTATATTTATGTTTTTAAGACGCATTGTGCATGGGCATATATGAAAACTCATAATTTGTGTCATATAGGTTAATTTTTCTTATTTTACTATGCAAAAGTATTTTCATTTATAAATAAAACTGAAATTAATTACCGTCAAAATCATTCGTTTCACTGATTACATTTATTAACTAATAATTTTGTAACTTAAATAAACATTTGCTCTTTATGCATAAATTATTATTCCGTTGAAACAAAAATATTTACAGAACATTTTAAGTTACAAGTTTCAATAACAAACAAAAATCTTGCAAATTTCCTGCAAGTTATTTTGCTTTGGAACATTGGGGGAAATTAGAAAGTATTGAGTCTTCCTGTTGAATTATATTAAGCACAGGATATAAGGAATTCAAGGGCGTACGAAAAGGGAAACGAACTAAATATTTTTCTTTCGAAATATCTAGATCAATATAGCTTTAATTTCTTCTTTGAAACAATTTATAGCACCCTAACTGTAGGGGATGGATATTTTAATTTGATAACATTTTCTATAGTAAAATTTTGGAAGGTTTCACTTCGTTTGATCAAAAAATTCGCGGACTAGCGTTATAAAACTTTATTAATAAGTAATTATTTTACATTTAAAATATCACCTTCAGAAACTCTTCTGCGGCTATTGTCTTTCCCACTTCTGTAAACTCTACAGTGTAGAGTGTAATGAGGTGCTAAAAACTCGGTCCTCAGCTGTTCATTTTTTAAATTATATTTTTAATTTCCAAACAAGACCCACACCATTTCAGCCATAAATAAAAAAAATCCATAACATTACTAGCCATGATTTAGCCATGAATAAAAAAAAAAAATGTTAAAAACACAAAAACTACAATATTTTTCATAAACGCAATCGGATAAAAAATTCCTCTCGTACGTTTCCGGCTCAGATCAATGTATATTACCTATAATTTTTTCAGATTTTTAGTTTAACCTCTTAGGTAAAAGGGGGCTGAACAAGAACTTTTTCAGCACATTTTTGGCTAAAATCATGTAAAAAATACGTCCTAAGAGCTTTCTTTTGATACCACACAGTAAATTTTAAAATAATATTTTTTTTGGACGATACAAAAAATCGACATTTTTCGAAAAACTAACCTGATCAACAATTCCTGTTGAACTATTTTGGTTCCCATCAATGTTCATTATGGAGATTTTTTCGGATTTTTAGATCAATCCGCATTAAGAGGTTTCATTTGGTATGCTACTCAAAATTTAAAAAAAATATTTTTTTGTTTTATTAAGTACATCACTGTTTATATTTATCTCCGAATGTGTTTTTTTGAATTCTGAGTATTTTTCCTATATGCGGGTCAAAGAGTTGTCTAAGCATACCAAATTTCAACTCTGTATGTTAAGCCGTTTGGCTACAATTTCTACCGTACAGACAAACAGTCAGGCCAGACACATGAGTGACGTTATAAGGGTCTTTTGGTGGTCATACCTACAAAACGCCAAAAAGAAGTGATTTTAAGTAATTTATAATTGCATTTAATAGTTTTTCGTGGTTGCTCTCGAATTTGAAAAATTGACAAGAGACGTTTTATATTTGTTTATAATTTTCTCGCTATGTATTTTTTTGAACGATAATTTTCCTATTCGCGACTCCAAATAACAGTGAGATATCTGGTGGCGGCTTGGTAAATTAAACAGAAGCGTATATTTGTATAATATTTGTAGTGTGTTGTGCTGCAGTTTATGTGAATTAAGACGTATTTATAAATATAGTGACTTAAATACAGTGCTTTTTTGCCGAAATATTGTTTGAACAGATAAATATTAAGAAAAAACTTCTGACATATACGCTTCTCGTCGGCCATTAACTGTCGTACGCAGCGCCGCCAACGTTATTTTGAGTCGCGAATACGTGGGTTAAAGAGTTGTACAAGCATGCCAAATTTCAACTTTCTATGTTCAGCCGTTTGGCTACAATTACTGTCGAACAGACAGACACGTGAGTGACGTTATAAGGCAATGGTTCCCAAACTTTTTCGGTTCCCGGCGCCCTTAGTGTATCAGATTTTTTCCGCGGCGCCCCAAGTAAAAACTTTGGTCGAACAAAGTACTAAGAGGCACCCTTGTAGCCCAGCCACGGCGCCCCAAGGTATCGCGGCGCACATTTTTTGAATCACTGTTATAAGGGGTTTTTGGTCATACTTGCAAAAAATCAAACTTTATATTTTTTTCCAGATGTCTTGATTTCTTTTCCTATCTCATATTTATTTTTAAAATTTTCCTTTTAATAACAAAAAAGTCCCATATTAAATAATGAAATCCTGAAATGCGTGAAAATTCGCACTTCACACCACATATTTTTTTAAGAACTCTATTTGAAGATCACGTTTATCGAAAAGTCACGTTTATCAAGTTTATCACGTAAAGCGGAATTGACGTGTGTATGAAAATTTAATAAAATATTATTTGTTACTTCTTTAAATTTGTTTATTCATTTGATTGTTGTTCTGTATGGGGATGTGGAATAGGTTTAATTAAATTTTATTATTAATTTTGAATAACGTCAACTAATGAATTTCATATTTCCATAGTCAATTAATGTTTGTTTTAGAACACTTTGAGTGCCCTTTAGTACACTCCTGTCACAAAACTGTCCATCAATTTATCAAATTTTGACGTGACAAAAAAATATAGCACAGGGGAAACAACCCCAGGATTTTCGCTCTGTATCTTCCTAAGACTGAATTATGCAACAGTGCACAAAGCTATGTGTGTAGTGTTGCATAAGTTTCTAAATTGTTTCCTTCATAACTTTCCTATTCGGTTTTTGATCGAACTGAATTCTTGAAAGAATGCATTAAAGGAAAAAATAAAAATGATTTTGATACGACTAACACAGCATATGTCAAGTTATTTTTTTATGTATATTCAGAGGAGCGGGAAATTTAAAATTTGATTTTCTCAATTTGGTAAAGAAGTTTACGAGAAACTAAAGAAAAACTAGCACCAGTGGTGCATCCAGGATTTAATCTTGGGGAGGGCCGGATCAACAATACAAATAAACCAATATGTAGACAATTATTATTTATTATATTATACAAAATAATTTTTATCGACCGCCAACATATATAAAGGAGGTATTGTGATCATACCGATTTTGACATTTCGAGATTTCGATGGATCTCCACGAACTGAGGTCCCTACATAACGTTTTAACTATTTTTAGCATGATGTCTGTCTGTCCGTCTGTCTGTCTGTCTGTCCGTCCGTCTGTCTGTGTACACGTGCAGAGCAAATTCGGCTAAAAAGATTTTTATGAAACTTCATATTTAAGCTTTTGACATCAATGGCACGAGTTGATCAACTTTTGGTAAAAATCGGATGTTGGCCCAAAATTGGTAAAGAATTGTAGCGTTAGACTGCTGACTGGGTGAATGTTTAAGTTGATGTGTCAGTGGGGAAAAAAGGATCAGCCACCTTTGGCTGGGTCCTCCCTAACCTCTGAAGGTATAAACTCTTTGATTCATCCCCTAATTCTACGGGGGCAAAATTATGGAAAAGAAAATCGTGAAAAAATCTCCCGACGTCGGGAGCAAAATTAAAATCAGCTGAAGCACTGAAGAAAGTGGATCCGCCTACGTTGTTCGGTTTTTGAAAATCGTTTTTAGTCGTGTGGCTGATAACTCTGGACTAGTGGGCACTTAAAAATATAAACTATAAAAGTATGTGCTTATTCGTGATAATTGTAATAAGCCAGCCTTAATTTTTAAAGAGATGGACAACTTGTAAAATCATTTATAAAATAAACTGAGCTAGTTGTCTGTGTTTATTAATGTAGCAATGTAATTATTACAAAGACAAATATGACAGTAAATTGAATTAATTATTCAAAAGAATGTTTGCAACTGTCCAACAAAAAGCAATTCTTTACTCAAAATAGACTTAACAAGCTCTTGACGCCGACTATATATTCGGTTTTTATACAAATGCTTCTTTAAAATCCGGAACAATTAATCGTCCGCAACGACTACCGTGAAATAGGTCTTTGTTTTAGTTATTTTCAGGTTGGCAACCTTGACGACCACCGCATTTAACGTCACTTCCACGGATATACAAACACCGCAACCAATTACAAATTTAAATACATTGATTTTTCTTAAAATTGCGCATTTCTTTATAATAAATTACAGCAAATGTCCACATTTAACGAAGTATACTTTAGCTATTATGCAAGAACCAGTAGCGGCACTTTACTAACTTCTATCGAACTGCGGAACTGCCAAACTTTTTAAAGATTAATGTCACATTTTAGAATAATGAAAGGCATACTTACTCTAACACTGTCATAATGGCAAACTGGATACGAGTAACCAGATTACAATAATGATTTGTCTGAAGTTTATTAGTTAAACGTTTAGAGGATATGAAGCTACCAAAGAAGAGGTCGCCAGTTAAAGTTACTTGAAGATCTCTTTAGGTAGAAAAGGTAGCTAATAATCCTAAAGCCTTTTTATCTAGAAAAAATTGGACTTAGAGGGAAAGTTTATGATTGGTTCCTCTCGTATCTAAATAGCAGGCAGCAATATGTAGAAATTGGAGATTCAAAGTCAAGTCATTTATTTGTAACACAAGGAGTTCCGCAAGGATGTGTGCTAGGGCCACTTCTTTATTAGGGCCGCTCTGAATTCGGAACTTGTGGCCTTTGCGGATGACACCACAGTAATGAGTTCCGATTCAGATTGTAGTACCCTTGTATCGAAAGTAAATGGCGACATAAAGTTACAGACTAACTTCAAATGAACTAATATTAAATGAAGAAAAATGTAGTTTCATAAAATTCAATTAATAAAAAGTAAAAAATCTATTAAATATGATTCAATGGTTAAATTATTAGGAATTCATTTGGATGAACAGCTTACATTGGATACTCAAATAGATAGTCTGTGTAAAAGATTGTCCCAAGAATGTTGGAAAATTAAATTACTAGCAAAATCATGTAGTCCAGTAGTAGTGCGGACATATTATTTTGCTAACATATACTCAGTGCTATCATAAGGCTTACTATGCTGGGGTACAAGTACCGAACTCATTAGATTATTTAGACTGCAAAAACGCATTCTTCGTAATATGGTTGGATGCAGTAATAGAGCATCATGTGTTGCAGTTTTTAAAAATTTACTTCTCTTGACATTACCATGTATGTATAATTATCAAGCTTGTCTGTATGTAAGACAAAACTTGTCAGATTTTGAAAGACGACTAGATGTACATACATATAATACAAGAAATAAAAATATTTTGGAAATACCTATAGTCAGATACGCCAAAACGGCTAACAATCCAACTATATTATCGAGAAGAATGTGTAATGAACTGTCACAATACATAAAAGATTGTAAAACTAATCCAATATTTGTTGGCTTAGTTTTGGCAGATTTTTTAGTAGAAAATGTTATTATTATATAAATGAGTATCTTTTACGAAACTAGAAAATAAGATATTTTAATATGACTATATGTATACATATATATATTTAACAAATGTATCAAATTTTACTTTAATTTTAATGACATTTTAATTTTATTATTGACTGTAATAATAATTTTTACTTTAATGTACTGCTTGTATTTTAAAAATTGACTTGTCCAATATTATATATATATGATCTACTGGACCAATAAATTATTATTATTGTGTTAAAATTATTGAAATTGTGACCAAACGACTAAACATAGAAAGAACACCCTGTATGTAAAATTATATACACTGCTGTTGGCTATTTATATTCAGTTACGTGCCCTGATACTGTCATTAGATGTTATTGAATTCACTGCAGTCTACGTACACGACTTGTGATGAAATAAAAATCGTTCCTGTCGTATAAGTTGAAAAAAAGCAGTAAGTGTCACAATAAATGTTTCGCGAAGCGTCGTTCTTTCTGCTAATAATATAAAATGCGTCTTCTGTAATGTCAGGTATTTCGCCAAGAATTTCATTCATTGTTGTATGCTCGGAGTAAATACGAAGCCGTTATGGAACGGTGCAACGCTGTATTGGACACCTGAACAATTGGAATCGAACGTTCTACTTTACAACATCACGACTCTTTACCTTCGAACTTTTTACTATCCCTTGAGAAAATGAAAGTTGTATTTATTTAACTTGTTTACAGGATAGCTTCTTGCACTAATATTGCATGAAATTGTGTTTGGCGACTTGTAAAAAGACAAATGGAAACGGAACTTGAAAGAGGTAAAATCGAAGTAAATATCTTGTTACGTTTTATGAAATATTAAAGTAACCTGAGCAAGACTAATTTTATTTTTCACTTTTTGGAGTGCCTGTGTTACTTAACTCTATAATTGCAAATAATTGCAATAATTGCAGATAATTGTAAAAAAACATTTAAATCTTGTTTGCAGTAAGTTGGGAATCTAATGTTTTGATCCACTTATTTTTAAGGTCCCAAACATTGAATTCATCTAAAAAGTCATCAAAATTTGAATGAGCAAAAATACGAAAAATTTAAATTTGGAAAAATCACGTTTTGAATGAGTTCAGTGGAAATGATGGATTGAATGGACAAAACAAGGATGCAATCTTATTTGATTTATGTTTAAATTACGTTTTATTATTTTTTAAAAATATTATTTATGTATCATTTTTAGGGTTTTGTAGGTATGACCACCAAAAAACCCTTATAGCGTCACTCATGTGCCTGTCTGTCTGTCTGTCTGTCTGTTCAGTAGAAATTGTGGCGAAACGGCTTAATATAGAAAGTTGAAATTTGGCATGCTTATACAACTCTTTGACCCACATATAGAAAAAATACTGAGAGTTCAAAAAAACGTATCCCGAGATTAATATAAACAATTATTTAATAAAAAAATAAATGTTTTTAAAATTTTGAGTGGCATATCAAATGAAACCTCTTAATGCGTGGACCAACAAGCAAATTTTTATTTTTGCCAATAATATGTTAAAAAACTTTTGTCCCCCACCCTATCTCTCAGAGAGGTTGATCTAAAAACCTGAAAAAATCTCCATAATAAACATTGATGGGAACCGGAATAGTTCAACAGGAATTTTTGATGAGGTTATTTTTTCGAAAAATGTCGATTTTTTTGTATCGTCGATAAAAAAAAATATTTTTTTAATTTTTTTTGTGTGGCATCGAAAGAAAACTCTTAAGACGTAGATTAAGGAACGAAAAGTAATTTTTTTAAATTCGTTTTTTTTTTTAAACGATTTCTTATAGAAAGTTCTTGTCCCGCCCCCTTTTACCCAAAAAAATTAAACTAAAAATCATTTGCGGTTTAATAATTTGTGGACTAATCAAATATCTTTCTGGTGTTTCCGGGCGAAAACACTGAATTGCTCTAAATGCCAAAATAATATTTTTTTAACAAATAGCAAAAGAATATGCGTAATATTTGTGCGATATCATAGATAGTGATTCTCTTAACTCTTGACTGGGTTATTCTGAAACCATATTTTTCCAATCCCAGGTTTTTTTGGGTTTTGTACGCGGCAATTTCCCTGAAACAATTTTGCAATAAATATAAAAATTGAGGAACTGCGGTAACCCCTTCTTTGCAAGAAGTAGTGGCCCCTAATGATGCAGTTTGGGTGGCCACTGTGCCTTAAAGCGAAATTTTTGCCAAACTTATCTTACTTGGACCATGCTGAGTTTAATCGAAATATATTTAATATTACCAAATACTATGTACTTCAGTGTATACGTTGCATATGAAATGTTTAACTTTATGATTTAAAATAACATGTTATTAAGATTTGAACTTACCAGAAAAGACAATTTCTTGCACGTTGTTTCACAAATTCTCTTTTGTTGGCTGCTTAAACCTATATTACCGATTCCACGCACAATACAAATTCTATCATTTTATACGACTTTCAATAGGTGATACCATCACAGCTATGAACTACTGACAAAAAATATATAGCATAATGGCCACTGTACTAAACTCTCCCTTATACAAAATAAAAATTCCTGAAAAAAAATTTTTTTTTGTACTCTAAAATGATGGATTTCTTGCCGGTTCCGATTGATAAAGAAGACGCCGGAAAAATATTCTGTCCAGGGCAACAAAAAATGTTGTTTGCCGGGGTGCCGAAATACCTCAGCCCGACCCTGTAGAGCTTAACTTTTGAATGAATCGTAACATTGTTTAAGTTGAATGTTAATACAATAGTGTCGTCTAGCCTAGCATAGTAAAAAAACATACACATACTGTTTGAATTGTTATACGAGAATCCTAAGGCAGATATTCTCAACCTATTGTTCAACAAAGTTTTAACTCCACTCAGTTGGCTATTATTTCAAATAAGGCAAAGTAGAAATATTGTACTAGTTTTTAAGATTTAAATTGATACTAAATAAAAATATTTAACAACCCCTGCTCTGTGAAAAACATATCCTATGTTGTCACATATATTTTGTGTGCTCATATAACAATATATTAATTTTGAGCGTGTCCCTTTTGATTCCCCGTCACTGTAATGTGTTTTTTATGTTCCAGAACCGTGGCAATGGCTTAGATATGAACGTGATTCCCGCTTGGTTAGATGGAGTTACTGGCAAAGGCGCTGTCGTAACCATCCTCGACGATGGACTTGAGAAGGATCATCCCGATCTTATTCAAAATTATGTAAGTTATAGCCTTTATATTAGATTAAAGTCTTATTATAATGATATTTTATGATTGATGACGATCTTGCATGGAAACTACTTATAAAGTTTTATTTTTCTACTTGGTTTACTGGTCAATTTCGAATATACATGATGTGTCATGAGATGTTAACTATTTTTGATACTTTTTAGTAATTTATGTAAAAGGCACCATCTTGTAGAAACTTCGTAACTTAATAATAACATTGATAGACGATCAAATCTACAAATAGACAAGCCTACAAACAGGTGACAAAAAAAAAAAAACAGACAAACAGCGACAAAGGTACAATTGAGTGTCAGACAAAGCGACTGGTAACTGCAAATAAAAAGACCGACGATTAGACAAAACGACAGAGAGCGATAAACAGAGAGATAAATAAAATACAAACAATCCGGCAAACAAGAAGTGCTTTCGGCATAAGCTAAAAATCTTCACATTCTGCATAATTTGCACAAGAAACGTTCGGTATAAAGTTTCTGTGTGCTCTGTGCTGCACGAAGATCGTCGGCAAATATCGTGCAGTGCAGTTTGTTTTGCACAATCTTCACAAGTTCAGATCGTGCGGCAGTCTGTGCAATAGTGTTTTTCGCGGTAAAAATATAATTATTTCTACAAAATAATATTAGTGAAAACAATCAAGATATCATTGTTTATGCCTGCAGCATTTGCAAAATAAATAGTACAGACATGACACTCATGATGGAACATGTAAATACACTTAAAAACATTCAAAATTTCTGGATACAAGCAGAAATGTACTTTAAATTGATTTGTAGTCATGTTTGGAACAGTACTCTCTGCAGAGAATGTCCCCAGGCTAAAATGGCATAGGATATTTGCGACTGGAAAAATGCAAAATAAGTAATGCGAACAATTTCTCTGGAAACTGAAGCCATAAGATTACTTAATAAATATACAGTGCTACATAATTTATTGGATAGGAAGCTAACGTGATGATGCCACTTGAGGGTGGGGTCGAGACGAACACCCAAGAAATTTACGAAATCTGGGTTGTCAAAATGATGGTTTCTTAATGTAAATAAGAGGTATTGAGTTTTGCTATCATTTAAGATGAGGCCGTTTGATGTAAACCACCGTTTGGCTTTGTTAACAACTTTATTTTTACTTATCGTACTTTCAATGAAATTAGATGTCACTATTATGTTAGTGTCATCATCATATAATACACATTTATTATTTACAGCGGATAGAAAGTCGTCCACGTATATAATAAATAGTAATGCTGCAAGAATAGACCCTTGTGGAACACTATCTCGGGTGGAAGATGAGTCGACTTGGAATTGTTTACAGAGACGAATTGGATTCTGTTGCTAAGAAAGGATTCTATTAAAGAAGAGCTAACTTCTTCAAATCCGTATTTTTTAAATGTTTTAATGAGAATTCAATCAAACGCTTTAGATAGATCAAAAAAGGTTGAAAGGCAGAAATTTCATGAATCCTGAAAAAACCTACAAACTTGGATAGCGTTCTAGTGTGATACACTCTTGATGGTTCACATTGTATAAGTTGGTTTTCATTGTATAAGCTGTTAACAATTATTAAAAGTGATGCTTATTTCTTATGTATAACGCTTATTTGCGCCATAGCTGCATATGTAGGCTTACATAAGTGAAAATGAATAGCTTCAACCCTCGACATTCTCTGAAATAGACACACGTTCAATGTCAAATGTAATAAATCTTTGATAAAAACTAGTACAGATGCTACAACCTAATTGCATTGTCGACCTTGGAGCAACGCATATTCTTTGATGATAAAGGAGATATGGAGACACTGAAAAACAAGAACTCTATTCAATCGTTCCTTTTATATAAACGAATAACTGCAATTTTCCATTCGACTTGGTTTGTTATAACGTTTTCAATATTTTTATCTCCACTTTATATTACAGACCCCTACATGTCAAATGGAATAAAATATATATAAATAATACATAATAATAATAAAAATAAAAATAAAATAAATATTGCATTTCCTGGCCATTTTATTAGAGGCACTGTGATGTTTGAATAGAATTCATGATGGAAGAAGAAGCTACTAGTATTATTTTTACATGCCTAAAAGAAACCACTTAATACAGGATAGGGCACAATTGAGTCCCACATTTCCGTGAATTCTAAAAAAACAGTACAAGTTATGGAAAAAAACTTTTTATTTTTTCAAAGTACATATGTATAATAAGTTTTTTTTTGTTGGATTTAAAAAATTATATCGTCTAAATCAGGGGTCCCCAAAGTGGTCGATATTGACCCCGGGGGTCGATATAACATTGCCAGGGGTCGATTCTGGTTCGGGGGTCGATTGGGGGTCGATGGAAAAAAGTTAAATGGTTGAGGCTGGTTTTAGCCATGTTAATTCCGTCCTGACAAAACAGAGAAACAAGTTAGATGTAAAATTCCATGGAGATTTAAGGCTGAAATTAACTAATTTTGAACCCGACATTGCTAATCTTGTAAAGAGTCACCAACAACACCCATCACATTGACAAAGACAGTCAATTTTATTTAATAATAATATTATTATAGTTGATAAATGTAATACAAATAAAAATCACTGTATAATAAACAATATAAGAAATCACATAAGCGCATTTTTTGCTTGTCCTATTATAATAATGTAATAGACCATATTAGTAACTACGTCACAAAATGGGATTCAGTGCTGCCGTCTCGCGGTTGGATTCCTTTTATTTGAATTTAGCATGTTGTTTTTTTGTTAAATTATATTTTGGAAATATAAATTAAGTTTTCAAAGTAAGAGAGTGCTTCACATCAAAACTACAAGTCAATATTTATTTATTAAAATTCTTATTTTATACATTATAATTTAATATGTCATTATTTTTGCAGAACAATATTATTTTGCAGGTTAATTTTGAAAAATTTACGTTAATAATCGTTATTATGGCAAGTAACATAGCAATAAGTGTGTGTGCCATATTTAATGGTTTAAAGGAATAATATGTTGTTTTTAATTTTCCATTATTGTTTTGCATTTTCATCTGTCAAAAAACGAAAAAATTTGCAATTAATAATGTAGATGTAATTGTTACAATTTGGAGCAAAACAATACACCAATATGCATTCTAAAACAAAATATTAATGATTACTTAGTGTTAATTAAATAAATAGTAAAGATATTCCGATTTTCATATTATTTAAAAACGTAACCTATAAATATATCTTTGAATCCTTATTTATATATTTATAAAGTCATTATTCTATAATATAAAGTGTCTGGACTGTATATATTAGTATATATTTATCAAAAATACATATTTTTTGCTCCAAAATTGAAAATATTTATAAAATTAAGGTAACAAAGGTAATGTCCCATGTATTTTAAACTTCAAAAGGACTCAGCTCTCAGATGGCAGCACATGTATGTGACGACACACTAATATGGTCTATTGTAAAATAGAGGGGGTCGATAAGAAGTCGAGAAACTCTTCTGGGGGTCGACGGTCAAAAAAGTTTGGGGAACCCTGGTCTAAATGTTTGCCTTGACGGGCAATGCATATATGTAGCCGCTCCTGCCTTGAGGTGCCCCTTTCATTTTCATTTGAGGTTGGCAATATCGGGCGCGCACCCAAATAGTGACAAAACGCTTAACCGTTATGAGGCCATCTGATCAAATAAAAATTATCCATTCTTCCCTATAACGGCCAAAATATGTATAGAATAAAAATAAAAAAATTGGTATCTACAATTAAATTCTTTGTGATGACGGTAGTCACAAAGTATAAGACTACTTGACTGAAAAAATCCCTGTCTTTGTAGTCAAAAGTAAACTCTTTAGCAATTTACTATCTGCATCTGTGGTAACTCAATGTAAATATTGATTATTGTCGTTATTAAGTTTTAATTAATGAAAATTTTTAAAAGTAATTAATAATTTTGAAGCGTGAGGGCAATAATCACCATCTTTACTTTTAATTGGTGTAAATATGTTTTAAAATGGTTTTTATAAAAGTTTCCAGTACAGGGAGATTAATTATTAAAAATTTTCGAAATAAAACTAATGTAAAACTTCCGCAATAAAAAGGAAAATAATGATACGAAATGTAAATTTTTACACTTTTCAGGATTTCGTATATATTTAGTAAGGGATATTTCAGGGCAGTGTGGGCCACATGCCCGAAAGACACTTGCCTGAAAGACACTTGTCCGAATATCATTTGCTGGAAGGTCATTCTTCAGACACTACAATAATTGTGTGAAATAGATATATGTTCGTTTATCGGTTCTCTGTCGGTCGATCGGATGCAGTTTTATTTATTGTATCTTTAGTAAATCTAAAACTATTTTTGATTTATTTTGAATTGTTTAATTTGCTACGGCCTCGCAATCATGATCCTCTAGTGCACGTAGCTAATGTCCAATGGAGAAGGTCGTGCAGATTTTGGGCACCAGGCGATCTGTAAATGAAAAACGTCGCTACGTCCTGTGCCAGTACTGCCACGTTACAAATTACCGCATGCTCTCGTCCGCTGGTATCGAGACACGGTAAAGTAAAATTTGATGCGTTTCCATTACTAAAAGCAACGGACGCTTAGCCGAATAGGTTTACGAACAAACTCACAGCTACCTGGATCTGCTACAGTACCTACTTATTGAAACCTTTGCGTTATTTTGACTCAAAGAACACAACAGATGAATGCTGTGTTAATCAATAAATAGAATACTCATCGTACTTACAGGTCTCTTATACCCTTTTCACACTAGATCTTTAAGATGAGTGAACTTAAAGTTCACCGATGTTTAAGATCGGTATGCTTTCACACTTGATGTTTAAATCTATAATTAAATACAGTAATTTTGTCCTTAAGTTACCGTCATGAAATTACCAGTTTTGAACTGTCTGCGCAGACGCACATTTTGAATTATTATAAACAATTAAGGATATTTCATTTCATTCTACAATAAAGAATATATTACACCTGTATTAACATGTAAGTCGATACATTTTATCTCAATTATTGTAGCTCTGTATTTTATTAAACACATTATTAAAATTAATAATTTTATTATAACAATAAGTATAAGTTTCTTATAACGTCGATGTTGATATAATACAGCATTCTTGTATATGATAATATAAAATGTTGATAGCACAAATTCAAGGAGTATTTTTTTATAATAGAAATTAAGTTGGCAATGCGTACGAAGTTTAAGACGCAGATCTCTGTCTTAAACATCGGTCGTGTTTAGACGAGGCCGTACGGTTTCACATTAGCGTTTAAAGATACATTCACTTTAACATCCGAACTTAAAGATCTAGTGTGAAAAGGGTATTAAAGAAACAACCACTAAGCTCAAAAATCACACTAAATTGTCTAACTGTATTACATCTAATACAGCCACTCAATGACACTGCCCGCTAGCTAATGAGTGCCCGTAGCGTTCTGTTACGAGCCCGTCATTTTGCGGGTCTATACGGACACTCGCATGTTTATGCCAAAAACATAGTCATTCTCGGACACAATAATAAAGAAACCAAATAAAAAAATTACTCGTAACAATGTTCTAAAATATAATACATAAAAATGTAACGTTGTTTTAATGTTTACAGACTTTTGTCACTAATTGACAATTAATTTTATTTGTTTGAGATTGTGTAATATGTTATTGCAATTTACATTTTAAACTGAGGATGAGAATTAAACCGCTCTCCAACTGTTTTTAATTACCTTCTTAAAATAAAAAGATGGGTACGGGTACCCATCTTTTTTCATGTCTAGGGTGAGCGATATAAATGCAAAAGGAAAACCAGCTTTGTTCAAAATTACTTTTTTGATTGCAGTAAGGTTTTTCCAAATTTAAAAATTAATATCTATCCTAATTTGGTTACACCCATTTCTTGAAACGATCCCCCCATACCAGTATATAAGTCCTATTCTACGTAAAAAAATACGTTTCACTGTTACTCATGCTCCCATATTCATGAAACATTATTTTTCTGTGTGCTATTAACTTTCAACGTTTGTGAATTTTTCATTTACTATTTAAATAACAACGTTCTTATAATATAACAGATCAAATTTACAAAGTAACATCTCAATTTACAAGTCATGACACTTGATAATTCACCTCGCCACTTCAATTATAGCGAGTAAATTTCTTGTTTGCTCTATATCGCGAGGAAGATAATATTGTTGATCGTCAAATATTAATTTCTTAATTTAAAAATCAATACGATATCTAATTTTAGTAGATAATACCATACTATTAATAATTATTTTATTTGTTTGTGTAGGATCCTCTAGCATCGTATGATGTGAACGGTCACGATTCTGACCCTAGTCCCCGTTACGATATGATTGATTCAAACCGTCATGGAACTAGATGTGCCGGCGAAGTCGCTGCTACCAGCAACAATTCTGTTTGCGCCCTGGGGATTGCACACGGTGCACAAATTGGAGGTAAATGAACAAACTTTATTAAATTTATGCTTGTTGTGTTTCTGTGAGATATTCTGATCAAGGAGTATAATTTAACTTTATTTATGTGAAGTTTAGGATATTTCATCTTGAAATTATTTTCTAAGTGTGAATAGAAAATAAACTCTTCAAAACTAGCAAAAATATAATACTGCCATAATAATATTAATACTATTTATTCGTGTTTTAAAATTCGCATTTGTACACACGTCTGTACAAGATGGTTACGTTAATACTTATTGCTAACAACTTACATTATTGAAATCATTCGTAAGGAACTTTTCATAATTATAAAACGCATTTTCCTTAAACAATAACCTTAAAATATTTTTAAATGAGTGGAGAGGCAAACTTTTAATATTTTCATGTAAGATGCAAAATTTAGTTCAATAATAATTAATTGAGTATCTTGCACTACTTACTCTAATGTATGCTGGTCTTATCAAGTGTTTCCCTCTCATCTCGTATTTATGAATTTGTTCCTGCGTTTTGAAATTATCCTTGGTTTGATGCATGTAAACAAGGCAGTAGAAAATATATAAGGATAGTAGTGTCATCAGACCTAGTTCATCAAAATATTGTCTACAATCTTGTCTGTAATTCGGACCACAAATTATTCAAACAACTCGCCGTTATAATCGAAAAATTCTTTGGGTATGTATGGAGTGTCCCCAAACCAGCAAAGCATATGTGATGTGCGACTCAACAGGGCATGATAAACAGTCACCAGGACATTTCTGGGTACTTTAGATTTTAGGTTTCTTATACAGTAGATTACCTTGCATAATTTTTCCGCTGTTGTTTCCGCATGTTTTTCCCAACTGAGATTTATACCAGTGGTTACTCCTAGAAACTTAACAGGATCTTGACTAATATTCTCTGGTGTTGGTCTTGGGGAAAACAATAGGTGTTGGGTTTTAGATTCGTTTCTGCTTTTTGAGAACCAATCTTGCGCAGCATTATTTATTAAGGTGTTATTGGATTTAATTTTTTGGTAGTTTTCGGACTGATTAAACAGCGTGGTTTTGTCTGCATATAAAACAGACTCAGTATCATCTATGAAAATTGGTAAACCATTAATATAAATCAGAAACAACAGCGGGGCTAATATTGAACCTTGCGGTACGGATTTTTGCTCATCAGATTGAATATAATTTGCCCAGACATATTGCTTCCGGTTTACAAAGGAATTTAGCAGTTGGCGACTGTCAGACTAATGAATTTAGCAACTGTCTAGACTAATGTTGTAGCAAGACATTTTCTTTATTAACAAATCATGTGGCACACAGTCAAAAACGATTTACGGGAACAATTTCCTATAATCTGATTTTAATTTTAGTGACCATATAGACAATATACAGATCAATTCTGTAAAAATTTACTGTGTAGTAACGTTACTACAAGATAAAATATTATAAAAAGTATAATGACTTTCATTCATGATAGTAACTGACCTTTCTCATAGTGCCATATTTAGTTACTATTATCATAGTAACTGAGTTACAGAATTGGTCTGATAGTGAATAGTGCCCTAAAATCTTTAGGAATTATACGAAGAAACACTGGCAGTTTTATGATATCTACAACTTGGTTACTGTAGTGTGCTCTAGTTCGACTTAAATTAGAGTACGCGAAAACAGTCCCAAAAACAATGTCCCACAAAAATCAAATAGTAAAACTACAAAAAAGATTTGTAAGAAACCTGACCCTGAAATTAACCAGAACATATCCTTTTCGTATCTCTTATGTAAACCAGTTAAAAAAACTAGCTCTCAATAATAGCAAGAAATTTCAAACAGAATGGAGACGCGACATCCACACTTTGAATTTCGCGTTTAAAATATTTATTAATAAACTAGTTGCCCCAGAACTTCTTCAAAATTTAAATATTCTAGTCCCTGACATAAGATTGAGAATTAAAAATGATCACTTTTTCAAAATTTCAGAATTTATGTCACCACTGAACAAAATGCTCAGTCTAGTAAACCAGCAAGTCTCTGATAGGGATGTAGATATCTTTTACGACATTTATAGAAAGTTTGTTAATATAAAAATAAATTAGAATAGTTATATTGTATCTTATTGTACGTTTGCTTATATTGTGTTTTATTCTTTATTTTATTCATTATTCATCATCAAGCCTTGTCCATCATCGGGTGATTTTGGACTGCCTCTAAAAATAGCGTAGGCTGTCAATAAAATTTCTCCATCTAACTCGTCTATCAGCCATAGGCTTCAAGTCGGTGATGTTGTTATAAAGTCTTTTGTCTTGGTTTTGAGAGCTCCATGCATTTATTTCTAGCAGGGTTGAGCGACGCCAGGTGTTCTTGGGTCGCCCTCTACGCCTACTGCCCTGAGGGTTGTATGCTAGTGCATATCGACACACTTCGCTAGGAACCCTTCGAAGAGTGTGCCCTAACCAACCATACTTTCTTCTTTTTATTTGCAAATTAATGTCCATTTGACCAGTTCTTTCCCCCAATTCTACGTTAAATATTCTAGGTGGCCAATAAATGCGAAGGATTCTTCGAAGACATCGATTTACAAATACTCGCACTCTTCTCTTGATAGCTTCTGTTACGAACAAAGTCTCGCAGCCGTACAGAATAATTATTAGTATTTCTATATTATTGATACTGTCAAAATAAACATTTTGCAATGTTGTTAATCATCAGAACTTCCATTGCACAAGTTTTGAGTTATTTTGACTATAAATTGTTTACTGATAAAAATATAATACTAATATTTCTTGGTTATACGGACGAAACCCTAAAAATTTCCAAGTAATAGCATTATATACATGCGATGTGTAATGCATTGTTACGTAAACATTTATTTATTTGCAGTATTTGTAAGCCACACAAAGATTTACTTCCGTTTCGAATCCTCGGTGGTCTGTGCATACGTGTCCTGCACATGGAATATCGACACAGACGATCTTACGAATTCTTTTTAACCTACATTGGACGTCTAGGGATATTTTGTTAGCATCTAGGGATATTTTATCACTCTGATATTTAGATCAGGGAGTCAAAATAAGCTCTCCCTTGAGCTGAATTTAAAGCCAACTGTTGGATTTTTTGTAGACAAAATCTAGGTTATTTCAACATTTAAGCGTCGCGCTTGCTATTACCCTTAGAGGATTACCTTTTCGCCTCGACAAAATTTGATTTTTGATGAATATAAAATTTACACAACACTACAGATAACGTGGAAAGAAAGAAAATTGGGTATTTTATTTACATATGTAAAATTAATAGTGGACTTAAAAAACAAACCAAAATTTTATGTTGGCATCATATTCTCAGAATATTTTAATAACGTTTCTCTTTATATTCATATACGCGATCTTGTTTGCTAAAGATTCTAGGTCGAAGTTAGCTGAATGCTAAGGTCAGGGTAAACACAGATTACAAGTTTCTAATACATGTCTATTCAACATTGTCTATTCAACTTAACTATGAAATGACGTCACAGTTGAGAAATTTGCATTATTACCAGTTGTTATTTGTTTACATATATCAAAAAAGTTAGTTTATATCCAACCATGTCTAAAACGAAATTCAAAATCTATATTTTCTAGGGAGTAAAGGGGCTAATATGAATTATGATACAGAGTTATAAAATAAGTAAAATATTTGATTATTCGATTTTTTTTTTTAAATATGATTTCCAAATATTAAAAACTTAATAAACAATATCTCTGTTGTTTTAGAATATATCAGCAAAATAATATCAAATAGAATTAGTAGTGTGGAAGGTCCGACATACCCCGGAATCTTAAAAATATTTTTTAATCAATATAATTGTCATAGAAAAGTTAAAAATATGTTTGTGCTTAAGATCGCACGATCGAAGTGAAAACTTCAAGGACGATCGAATCAATTTCAATTAATATATATATTTAAAAATAAAAAATATATATAAATGATATTAATATTATTAAGGATACCACGAACTTCGCAATCGGCGGTAGTAGCAAGTGGAGTCTCCATAGTGGCTGGAGCTTGACTGCCGGCTCGATCGACGCACGCGCATAGAAATTTTACAGTGCTGCTACTACGCCCAGACGCAAATTCCCTGAGACTCCCAGACTTTTCCCGCCAACCACAAGGATTTAAAAAAATAGTGAAACTTACTTTTGAGACGACCCTCGTAGAACAGAGGATAGTTTTACGCCATAAAAAGTGGAAAGGGAGTAAGAAACGGAGAAAAACCAGAATTCTTTCTTGGTTGTTTTGGTTTAGTAATCATTCTATCATACTTCAGTAACCGCTTTCCGTAAATAAAAATTAGAAGTAAAACGGATGAATATTCATGTGCCTTGCAATAAAATGCCTCTAGGAAACCAGCTGTTAGTGTGCAAGTAATAATAAACTACTGTTTGAGCAAAACGTCCGGGTCTAAACCAACCGGCCGGAGCCCTCTATCGATAGAAGTAAAAATTTAAACTAAACCTTAAATCAGGGGTCCCCAAAGTGGTCGATTCTGGCTCGGGGGTCAATTGAGAGTCGATAGAAACAAGTTAAAAACTACTAGTATATTAATTACACAGTTATACATAAATATAAGTGAAGTTAAATTAGATTTATTTAGATCTTCATTGTTACGAAGAGATTTTCAGTATTTTTCGAATTTGCGACAATTGGAAGTAAAAGATGAAGACTTGGAAATATACACAAAGCATCTAAATTGAGCGTGGATTTTAAATTACGTTTTGAGGATTTAGAGAACATGCGCATTATCGCGCCCTTTTCTGCAGACGTTGAAAACATCGAAAGTCCTATAAAAGATGAACTTGTCGGTTAATCTTGAAGCTAAAACGCTTTTTAAAAATGTTACTTTTGGACAAAAGTAAATGTTATACAGAAATATCCAAAACTTTCGGAAATGGTAGTTCACTTTTTGCTAGCATTTCCAAACTCGTATATGGTTGAGGCTGGTTTTAGCAATGTTAATTTCTTTCTGGAAAAACAGAGAAACAAGTTCGATGTAGAATTTCGTGGCGGTTTAAGGCTGAAATTATATCATTTTGAACCCGACATTGCTAACTTGCAAAAAGTCACCAACCACACCCGTCACATGACAAGTAAATTTAATGACAATGACAGTAAATTTTATTTAATAATATTATTGTATTGCATCTTATTAGATATAATTATATTAGATAAATGTAATATACATAAAACACTGTACAATAAACAATGTAAGAAATCACATAAGCGTATTTTTCGCTTGTTCTATTATAATAACGTAATTGTGAAATATAGGGGGTCGATAAGAAGTCGAGAAACTCTTCTGGGGGTCAACGGTCAAAAAAGTTTGGGGACCTTGCCTTAAATTTACGGAGTAAGTGGCGCGAACGAACATTAATAATTTAGTGCACTATTGTGGTTAAAATTTTGACCTGTAAATAATATTTGTTTCTTTTCATAATAATTTGTACAACATTATCTGATTAATAATATAATAATATTTCACAAAATGTGTTGAACATATTGGATATCATATACGATATTATTTGGAAACAACGTCGTTATTTTAATGATAAATTTCTATGGAAATTAGAATTATTAATAAATCCTCCCCAGTATATGATGGTACATTAGAAGAGTTCGTTATCCACTAATCTTATTATCACAAAATTTCAATCAAAACACATAATTTCCCATTTCTATGCATATACGGATTAGGGGAATAACAATGCATTTTCAATTTTAAATGTTTCATTTTAATTTAAAAAATTAAACAAGATTAAACAACTCAATTAAATGAAATTATTAATTTTGTAGGTCGATATTAATTAATTTTATTATTTATTTATTTCACATACGAGGTCAGTTCAAAAATAAACAGAACTTTATGTTTTATTAGACCTTCTTAAGGACATATTATCGTTTTTGAGTTCCGATATATTTTTATATAACAAGGTCAGTCAAATATAAACCGATTTTTTTCAAAAATTCTTGTTAGAGGCAAAAATTTGAATATTTATTTTTTTATAGAGATTAGGCAACCCGTTAGTCAGAACTGTTATTCTGTTGGTCTAATTGTTAAATAAAACGCGTTGGCTACGACTTGGTTACTTGCAACTCAGTTTCCTAGGGAAAGACAAAATATACAAGTAACAAAGAGCAGATAAACAATTGTTACATTCTGGAAATTTTGTTAATGATACAAGCAATTTATTCTAGATCGACAAATATAAAGAAAAGGATTGAGAAATAATTAGTGTATTTGTAGTAAAGTATTTTACTAGGGTAGTGTACCCTAGTAAAATTTTATCAGAATATTATTTATTAATATTTTTGTTTTAACCGCACGACCATTCTCGGCTGTCTAAAAGCTAGTCGCTGGAGGAACGATTGGACAGTTTAATAGGTTTCAATCGAATTATTGGTCACAAGTTAAAATATTTCTAGCGTACATAAGTTATTATTTAATATAGTTTCAACTTTTTCATTCCTGTGTCATAAAAAGAAGTAGGACGTATCCGAATTCACTTGCACAGATACTTTTGAATCGATACGAAGCAAAAGGAGACGTATTTTTAAACCGAATTTTGACTTGTGACGAGTTGTGAGTGCGTCACTATTAAGGACGTAAATATCGATGGCAAGTCTTAATACAAGGTGTCTCAAAAGAAATTTTATATTTATTTAGCTTACTGCGTGAACGCAACGTATCCGAGGGGCGCGGGGGTTATGTCAATCGGTAGCCTGGCTCTTGGGAATTCAGTCGCTATGGAGCGTTTCTCGGGAGCAGACCGCGCGTTATGCGTGCGAGAGTTTTACAAAAACGGTGATTCGGCGACTGTAGCGCGTAGAAAATTCTGCAGTATTCGAGGTTTTCGCCACTTAAATGATGCGCCAAGCATTCCTCTCATTCGACATTGGGTTAAAAAGTTTGAAGAGACTGGTACAACGCTGGATAAATCAAAATCCGGGCGACCTAGGACATCAAGAACGGTAGAAAACGTGGAGAATGTTAATCAGTCTGTTCGTGACAACCCGAACCTTTCAATTCGGAAGCGCGCAAGTGCTTTAAATGTGCATAGATCATCATTGCATCGCATTATGCACAAAGAACTAAAGCTGCACCCCTACAAAATTCAATTGGTGCAAGTATTAAAGCCCCAAGATGCCAGTCAGAGGCTTAATTTCGTAAATCAGGTGATTGAGCGATTTTCAACGTTTACCAACATTCTGTTTTCGGATGAAGCTCATTTTCATCTTAATGGCCACGTAAATAAGCAGAACTGCCGCTACTGGAGTGCAACGAATCCGAAACGCAAACATCAGAAACCCCTACATTCACCTAAAGTGACCGTATGGGCTGCGATGTCGGCGCGAGGAATTATCGGCCCTTACTTTTTTGAAGCCGAAAGGGGGCGTGTAGTTACAGTGAATTCAGAGCGTTATGTGGAGATGTTAGACAACTTCTTGGTACCTGAACTGCAAAACTTTCCTGGCTATAACTAAAGAACATGGTTCCAACAGGACGGAGCAACTTCACACACGTCCAATATGTCTCTGCCACGTGTTCGTGAAAATTTCTCAGGCAAATTGATCTCCCGGAGAGGTGACATAAATTGGCCTCCACGCAGTCCAGATTTAACCCCTATGGACTTTTTCCTATGGGGTTATCTTAAATCTAAAGTTTACGCCAATAAACCGACTTCACTGGCGCATTTGAAAGAAAATATCCGTCACGAAATGGCAGCCATCCCTGAGTCCACCTGCCGAGACGTCATAAGTAATTTTACTGTTCGATTAAATGAGTGCCGAGAACGCGAGGGTCTACATTTAGACGATATTATTTTTAAGAAATAAATCCCCAAAAAGTGTATTTTAATAATTAATAAACATTTTTTCTATATACGGCTTACTTTTTTTTTAATCGATCCACTAAATATAAAATTTCTTTTGAGACACCTTGTATTTTATATTGGTATCGATATCGTTTCGTAATACCGATACCGGTATTGACATCGGAATAGAAATAGAGTTTTTGGAAAATATTGGTTTATATTTGACTGACCCTTGTACTTCTAGTGCAGTGTTTCTCAAAATGGGTTCAGCGGAATCCTAGAGGTTCTTTCGAAATAAGTTGTTAATAATAGATGTAGCAAGGGTTCCGCAACTTTAGAAAAATATATAAGGGTTCCGCGACAAAATAAGTTTGGGAACCGCTGTTTTAGTATTACTAACAGTAGAACGTTCTTTTATTCTGTATGTTTTTATTGGAAAAGTATTCGAGTTTCTTTTGATAGTTCACCAGTGGAGGTTTTCGTTGAAATTTGTTGTATTTCTTGAAATTTTCAGTATATACTCTTGCAGCGACATAAGGGTAATTGCCTTCTGAGATAAATATATTTTGCCACACTCACCAATTCCAAATGAGTATAATATGTATGTATATGTGACAACAATACTGCATTTTTATGCAATAATTAATTGCCAATCGGATGTATTCTGTAAGAAATGCGTTAAAATTAGCGTCAGGTCAATATTTTTATTTTAAAACCATGTTTAACGCCTTTATCCAAAAATTCTATTCTGTAAGAGCGTTTGTTAAGGTAAGCGTTAATAAATATTTGTTAACGCGAGGTGCTAACTCATTTTGTAGAGAGGCTATATTTAACGCATGCGCATGCGCTGCTACGTTGAATTTTAACATTTTTGACAAGAGTCAATGCCAAGAGAATCTTAACCCAATATTTCGGTGTAGATTTAAATATTCATTGGCGAAATTTATTTTAAAAATGGAACAGAAATGTTTGGTCCTGTGATACTTATTATAACTGGTTTCCACAGTGTATTAAATATAAATATAACTTTATTCAACTTTTATTTAGTCAATTTATATACTACATTGTATTATAACAGTTTATCTCATTTTTAAATAAAATGTGAATTATGTGTTCATTTTATTTTTGAAAAGGTATTCGGTGATATTAATTATTAAATTATTAATTGATTTATTACGCTATTTCTACCCTGAAATAACATTGTTGTGATCTGTATTATCATTCTTATCAATTGTTTCTTCAAATAATACACCATTAAAATGTACTGCGATGTAATTTTAAGTTCTGTGTCTCAACAAAAACCAAAACTGCTCTTCAGTACTCCATTTACTTCCTTTCTACACAATTAGTTGAACTTGCGTCTGGGTTAGTTGTATCACAAAACTCAAAGGGGTTACTCACAAACATTACGAAGCGCCATTCTTAGCTCTACTGTGAAGAATTCACTTTAAAAAGTAATAGAAAGTTTGTATTTTGTCTTATAATAATAATTAATATTCCTACAGTCTTGTGTTTTATTCATTTTTAAAACAAGTTTGATCATGATACCACAGGAAGGAACAAATAGGCAGACGTACTAAATTTAAAGTACACGTACAGCTTTAATATTAACTATAAAACGGAGATAAACCTTGTCTATCTTTTAAATATTACCTTAGAACATCTGTCAGAAATACTCTTAAAAATAAGAATTTATACGTAGTGGAACGTTTAAAAGATTTACCTATTCCGTCTGCTTTGCGCTATAAATTTTTAAACAAATCGTAAATTTTCCATCACGTTTTATACCAACATGAACTTTTAAATCAGTTACGTTACAACCAAATTAACACGTTCATAAAATAGAGATACATTTCATTTTATAGGATTTATATTAAAATGTTTATTATTTTATTACTAAGAATTTTTTCCTCTTAAGATCGCGTGTTTTCAAATCATTTCGATAAAATCTTTATTTCAAAGTATTGCTATGTAGATGACATTCACTACTTATCTGGTCATATAGTTTCTTTTTCATCATGGAAGGCACATCCGGTTTCCTTCTCCGATCTCCTTCCTTCTTGCTTCCAGATCTCTCGCCCGTCTTTCTCCCTTGCCTTCCTCACTCAACAGTTCCTCTATCTCTTTCTCCCAGATTGCCATCTTCTTGCAAGTCTTAGCTAAATGCTACAAGGTTTCCTCATCTTCTTTGCACATTCTGCAGAGTTTGTCCTCTGCAGAAATTTGCGTGGGCCCCTGTATAAATTGTTAATGCGGGACCCGTTACGACACGTAGATTTCAAGCGAGCATACATTACACGGTTGGCTTGCTAATTTGGACCTAGCTTACTATGATAACCCATTGACAATGCCCACTAACTGGACTAATCTAACAATGTTTCTGTGATTACAATATTACAATGTGAATTTTACAGGTGTAAGAATGTTGGATGGAGACGTGACCGATGCAGTAGAAGCCAGATCCCTCAGTTTAAATCCCCAACACATTGACATATACAGCGCGTCCTGGGGCCCTGACGACGATGGACGTACAGTAGATGGCCCAGGTGAACTCGCTACTAGAGCCTTTATAGAGGGCGTCACAAAGGTATTGTAAACTTTTTTATTATTATTATTAATATCTTTATTTAATAGCACAGTGGCCAATCAAAAATACAAAAATAGAAATTAAAATAGCATTTAAACTAAAATAAACTACATATAATAAGTATTAAAAATCAACAAAACAACTTTTTCAAAAGATTTTCACGTACTTTACACTCAAATAATTTGTATCTTTCAATATCTTTAATTTCCTTGGGAAGTTGGATATATAAAGTCAAACCTTTAGAAAAAACACTGCTCTTAGTTGCTTCCTTTAACACAAGTTACGGAAAAATCTTCCTTATTTCTTGTGTTGTACACATGTACATCTTTATTTTGTTAAATTCTAATTCTTAGATAATCAGGTACCATATTTTTTAGTATTTTATAAATATGTTAATACTTTAAATTCAACATAACTACTGATATCTAGCCAGTTCATCGCCTTTAACATAGACATAATACTTGCATACTTATCACATTTTAATATTACTCTTAGGGCCTTATTTTGACATTTCTGTAACTTATCTATATCTGTTTTATTGCACATAAAAGTGACAGTTGCACAGTATGTAAAGTGTGACAGTATAATTGTATTATGTATTAATAATCTAGTGTATCTACTTAAACTATACCTATAAGAAACTCTGCTGAAAAAGCCTTTTTTTGCCAGTTTCTTAATTACGTATTGCACGTGCTCTTTAAATTTCAACTTCCTATCTAGTACAACTCCTAAGTATTTATATTTATCAACCAATTATTAACTTCTACTCTTTCTACCCTATTGTCTTTTATATCTAAATCGTACTCACTATTTTTATATAATATCATATATTTACATTTATCTAATTGCACAAGCTTAAACTAATCACTACCTACACTATGTCCCAGAAATAGAAATAGCAATCAAATTTATTATAGGGAAAATAGTATACGATTTTTACAAAGAAGCTTACAACAAGTATGTCTAAGCTGGTAAACTGGCGCGCACCCTGATTTTTTTCTTAGGGGGTTTGAAAGGTTTGAAAGTTAAACTCAGTGAAAATTATTATGGGCTGATTATATAGAGGTTTCATTGTCAACAGCAATTAGCTTTAGCCTCCTTCTGCCTCTGTTACAAAAAGGCCACGACACCAGTTTATTCAGAGTAAAAATGTACTTATATTTAAATGTTATTTGCTAACCTCTTCGATGAAAATTAACGTTTCTCTCTCTAAAAGTTTACAATCCTAAGATTGTAAACTTTTAATTTTCTTTTGTTTTTTTAATGTTTATTGTTAATAATTTCTTTACCAGGGTCGCAGTGGTAAAGGTTCCATTTTCGTATGGGCGTCAGGAAATGGTGGACGCGACCACGATAACTGTAACTGTGATGGTTACACCAACTCCATCTACAGTTTGTCCATATCTAGTGCCACAGAACAAGGTCATGTGCCATGGTATAGTGAAGCCTGCAGCTCAACTTTAGCATCTACATACAGCAGCGGTGCTCTTGGAGAGAAACAGGTAAAAGAATATACATTTCCTTTGAACAAATGGTAAATGTTGCATTTAATTTTTAAGAGCGTAAATTTAATAACCAGTTGGAATTGTTGGAATTATATTTTCATTCTATGTGTCATGTACACGAAACCAGAGGGGCGGAGCATATGAGTTAAAACAACCAATGGAAGCCATAGGCGCAATTTTCAAAATCTTAATGAATCTTGCTATATAAAAAAATACTGCACATATTTAGAAACATAAATAATGGTATTAGGTATTCGAATTAAAATTAATAAAAAAATATTTTAGCATAAAATTTGTTTTTAAAGCTCTTAGATTAACAGACGATAGATTATTTTAAAAATATCGTTCATTTTGCCGTGATCTCTACAAAGCAAAATTTGTCCTATACTAAGGTGACCATTCGTACTAGTTTTACCAGTACTGTACTGTTTTTTTTTTGTCATTGGTCCTGGTTACTCGTGAAATATAACCAGTACAGTTTAGGGACACAAAATCAAAAATTATAATTTTTCAAAAGATCGAGTAATCGTTCCATCTTTCAGTACGCGCGTAAATTTAAACACAAAATACGGCTCAGCAGTGTAGCGTCCTTTTCAAAATTACTTTCTTAATCTACAATATAAATAAAAGAAGTACATTTTATTTTTTCACTTAAGGGCAAAAAAACTAAGCTTACTCTGCAATATTTTTTTAATATATATTCTACCGTAGCCACTTTTCTTCATGCTGACTGAGCAGGCGCGCTCCTAGAAAAATTAACTGAGAGGGGGGGGTCTATTTGTAAAAAATATCCGATAAATAATATAAAATTTATTATTGCCTCTTTACGGGGAGGGGTGGTCTTATTACATTTTGACTATGATTTGTTTTTTTATCAACGAAAGAGATGATTTTATTTTCAGTATCTTTTTATTAAGTATATGATTTTTTAGTTCCTAGGGGGGGGTCAGGACCCAAGGACCCCTCTCCTATTGCACGCGCCTGTACTTGAGGTAGTTTAAATGTCCTGGTTTTATATTTGACAAAAAATGGTCACCTTACCTATACACTCAGCCGCCTTCACTTATTATATATAATACATGCGAAACCCTGAAATGTGTGAAAATTCATACTTCACATCATTTTTTTTTTTTTTTTCATCTGACTCACACGTCCCCTTTTCGGGAAAAATCCTGTTTCCTCTGTCTTAACGCACTGTGTATAGATTAACAAACGATACATGATTTTCAAAATATTATTCATTTTAATGTAATTACAGCAAACAATTGTTGTCCCCAGGTATTTAGCGTATGGATCACTCTGTAGGCCACCATCATTTATTATTATAGATACCTGCGAAGCCCTGAAATATGTGAAAATTCACACTTCACATCAATTTTTATTAATATTGTGGTTTTCATACGCATGATAACTGTATTCTCTGCTAGTTTTTTTTTTACAGCAGTTGACACAGAAAGATCGAGACACAGAAAGTGCACTTACATTCTCAACTGTCAGGTCTTCACTTCGGTTAATAAAACAGCAAAACTTTGTTCTTTTACATATCCTTCGTCCTAGTTAACAACAATAGCGCAAGTGAAAACCTGTTTTTTTACGAGTAAAGCTGAAACTATTGTAAAAGCTTTGTGTACTTACTCTATTATTATAATTTCAGGTTATTACAACAGATTTACACCATTCCTGCACCAACAGTCATACTGGAACGAGCGCGTCAGCTCCCTTGGCGGCCGGAATTTGTGCGCTTGCACTCGAAGCAAATCCTAGTTTAACATGGAGAGATATGCAACATATAGTTGTTAGAACTGCTCGCTCGGAAAATCTCATCGCTCCAGATTGGACGGTAAACTTAATGCTAACTAATAATATATTTATAGGATGCTTATTTCTTTCTATTTTCACATCTTCTTTCAGGCCGCATCTAATTTGTATTATTTGTACAGCAAAGAAATAACTTACAATTTAATTATAGGAGAAGGTCCTAATATAGGCCCTGCATTTAATATTGGCCCCCAAAGAAAATCTACTAATATAGCTAATTTTAGCTACACACCTACCTTTGGTTCAATAATTTTACAAATTTAGGACAGTTGAGTTCTTGTTCCGTTAGAAACGAATTACAGTAAATGTTTTTGCTTAGTTTTAATTCTTTTATTAAGGTAAAGTTGTTGTTATATGCAGGGCCGGCGCTAGGATTTGCGAGGACATGTGCGAGAAGAGCAAAAAAAAAAATGGTGCTCAGCTTCCACATTCAAGTGAAAAACAACCATGCGCGGGGCCTGTTGTTGAACCGCGGGGCCTGTTGTTGAACCGCGGGGCCTGATGTTGACCGCGGGGCCATGTGCCACCGCACATGCTGCACATGCCTCGAGCCGGCCCTGGATATATGAATGGGCAAGATTTTTATTCGATCTGCTTGTAATTTATACTTAAAGCTGTTGTATTGTGATCGAGGTATATTGTGTTACTAGGAGCTACTGCCGCACTTAATCTCAAAAAAGTCAAACATTAATTTAGATTGTCATGTGAAATGTTGGAAATATGGGCTCCCCGCGAGGTCTTAATATGGTCCGCATCTTCAACAGTTTTGTCCAGCTGACGATAACATGTACGTTGATGAAGTAAGGCAACAAAGTCCGGATGATGAAGATGCTGTTTGCATGTTTTGTGACAGTTGTTTTTTACAGGGTCAAAGGGGCGAGCTTTGGGTTCGATGCCTAATGTGCAATATGTAGGCACATGGACAATGAATGCTCCGGGACAGAAAAAGATTTATATGAAAGTGATTTTTGTCAGTAATCAATTTTTAAACTGTTACTTTGAGTTTGTATCTTAAACAAAAATAAAATTTATTTTGAACTACTCAATATAATGGGGGCCCATATTTCATACACTCAATTCGAACATTTTACAAATTTTCATAGTTGGCTTTGAATCACATTATTTTTCTATTTTTCGAAACAATGCAATTTTGAATATTGTATATAAGTCTTTGGGATAGATGTATGCCAATTCCAAGATGATTTCTGCAAAAACTTAAAAAAATATCGAGAAAAACAAAAGGGGCGCCCATATTAGGACCTTCTCCTCTAAGTTATTGAGCGATAACATTTTTACAACAATTTTGTCTACTATCCTAATAAAAAAAAAGATGGTGCAAATTTTGATGTATCGATTTTTGCTAATTTTATTGCAGATTGTTAGTTTTATACAGGAAACTTATAATCTCTAGGGGTTATTGAGATCTGACACGCTCGGATACGCAGTCTGGTGGTCAAATATTGTACTAGGCGCCTGTAGTACTGTTTGAACTTATTACATATGTTCTAGTGTTTTTTTTTTTTATTAGAATATCGATAGAATTTGTGAAAAACTGTAAAAGTATACAAATTATAGTGTTTTTGGCTTTCGTTCAAGACAGAACAAAGATAGGCACCTTAGTTTTTTTCTTTTCTTAAAAAAAATGGAGGGAAAGTTAATATTAAGTCCAGATTGAAAAAGATTTGGTTATGGACAGGATGAAGGCATGGGAATATATTTTGAGTTAAAAAGTAACTGATACTATGCGAGTTTGTTCATTACATTTGTCTCAGAAAAACTAAACTGCACTAATATATTAATAATAATAGCTAATAATATTAGCTGCTTCTGTCCAACTAAAACTAATTTTATTTCATGAGGCAATGAACATAATGCACTTGTTTACAAACAGAATCCATATATTGTAAATTCAGATGACCGACACTCAGATGTACCACATAAACTTAAATACCCGGCATTTAACACCTTCTCAACTACAAATTACATTTCAATAAATCAACTGAAATTAAACTTAAAATACTGTAATTTTATGCCCACCTTGTGTTATACACCTCAATACATGTGTAGCGCGTAAAAATTAAAAAATTTCGCAAATATATACTCGCATTTTCATAAAATAAAAATGTACTGTGCTTAAATTAACCTGTTCGCTGTTAGCATATTGACAACTGAATACTAGACACGACAGCCATATTGCCTTGGAATACAGCGCCGCCAAGGGTAATGTCACTTCTCAATACGTAGCGTTATCAGACGACAATTGAGCATAATATTGCAACAAAAATGCTACACAATTACTAAATACCTACGAAATCCTGTCTGTGTAAATTTCACACGCACTTTCTTGTATTACGATATTCGATCAAAACATAACCGGGCTAGCATTATTAAAATTTATTAATATAAAAATATTTTCAAAGCTTCTGTGTTACTGCTGTGCATAGCTGCAGGGTACCATTTACTAGGGAGCATTGTAATTTAGAATTTTTTATTCATAAAATTATATGACGATATTTTTTTATTAAACCTCCTATTATATACACTCATCTATAGGTACACACATATGAAAGCATACAAATGCAGTGGCGGCTCGTGACATTATTTTTTAGGGCAAAAGCTTATCAAAAATATTTTGATACACAATTTTTAATGGTAACGTAGGCAAAGCAAAATATGCTAAGTTGAAAAAAAAATAATTAAATGTAAATTGTTATTTTGTTCGTCACATAAAAAATTCAACACAAATTTCAATAAAGTGGTCAACAAATTTTAAAAAAATATGAGAGAGGCGCTTAGATAGAAATTGCATGCGGGCGTCAATGACCCTAACGCCGGTACTACTTATATTTTTATTTTATTAGTAGGTAGGTAATTTTAATTTATATATGTGGGTGAAGCGATTCGTACAAAGATTTTATCAAACGAAAAATCAAATATAAATTTACTTTTTTGTTTATTTATTTACATAAAATAAAATTCAATTTTGTGAAATGTTTAATATACAGAGTGGTGACTGGACTCGTTCTTTTTTACGTGTAATTTTACATATAAAAAAATAATTAATATGATTTGCAAGAGCAAATGTGCACAAGACAAATTTTTTGAAAACAAATTATAGATGATGATGATGAAATCCAAATAATAGATGATCAAGTTTTACCAAAAAGTGGTCCAGTGTAGAGAAATCATTGCACGAATGTTTGCCAATCTTCGAACATACTCGTAGTTGGTCGTTTTTTTTTTTTTTTCTTGTATATTGTCGGTTTTATACAATTAAAAGAAAGGTCGGTCATCTCATTAATAATATTTTCTAGTTTTAATTATTTCTCTATATCGTGAGCTTCTAATGAACTTAAAATTTCGGTCCTTTATGCGCCACATTGATGCAGGGGCGGCCTTAATAAATTCGAAGGCCTATTAAAAGTATCATATGCTGAGCCATCATATTGACATTGAATTATTTACGTAAATTTTTACGTTTATTATTTTTTATGCAGTTCACATAAAATATTTCACTTTCAAGTTTACTTTCATGTAGGACTTATTATTAGGAAAGTGAAATATTTTTATTTTTGTTATGCTCCGAGCTATAGATAGCTCAAAATAATTATTATTTTTTAAACTTTGAGTGGCATAACAAATCAAACTTAACACGTGAACCAACAAGCAACTTTTTATTTTTGAAAAATCTTTTTTTTATGCGATTTTTGTCAAAAAACTTTTGTCCCCCACCTTATCTCTCAGAGGGATTGATCTAAAAATCTGAAAAAAAAATCTCCATAATGAACATAGATGGGAACCGGAATAGTTCAACAAGAATTTTTGATCAGGTTAGTTTTTCGAAAAATGTCGATTTTTGTGTCGTCGATAAAAAAAAATATAATTTTTTAAATTATTGTATGGTATCTAAAGCTCTTCGGGGGTAGATTAAGGAACAAAAAGTAGTTTTTTTAAAATTCGTTATTTTTAACACGATTTTAGCTAAAAATGTGCTAAAAAAGTTCTTGTCCCGCCCCCTTATACTCAAAAAGATTAAACCAAAAGACTGAAAAAATTATAGGTAATATATATTGATCGTACGGAGACGGGAACGTACGAGAGGAAATTTTGGTCCGATTGCGTTTTTGAAAAATATTGCAGTTTTTGTTTTTTTGACAAAATTCATTCTTTTTTTAATTCATGGCTAAATTATGGCTATTAATGTTCTGGATTTTTTGTATTTATGAGTAAAACAGTGTCTTTTTTTTTTAATTAAAAATATAATAAAAAATATTTACCAGCTGAGGACCGAGTTTTGAACACCACACTACACTAGTAATGAAATACTTATAAAACAAATAACACATTGTTAATAGTGGGAAATACGTTTCTGAAATTTAAAAAAATTAAGCCTTTTATCAATATATTTCTTATTAATTTAATGAAGAATTCAATACGAAGCAAATGAAGAAAAAAATTCTGTAATTTTTGGCACATTAATTAACTTTTGACAGGTGAAGTTCCGTCAAATTGGAAGATGGTTCGCGAGCTTCATCAGAGAACACGAACCTCGTGGAAAAAAATTCTCCACATTCCACCTGCAGAACTATTGTACTATAGTAAAATTTGAATTATTTATAAATTTTCAGTGTAAAACAGAAAATTTAACTATTTAAAATTGTATCGTATTCTTTGTATGCATAGCAGAAGTTTGTGTTTTTTGTTTTATTTTCGTTATAAATCATTTTCATAAAACATAAGTGGATGTGAGTATAGTTGTAAATATTTAACAAGTGTTCTTTGTAGGTTAATGGTGTAGGAAGAAATGTATCTCATAGCTTTGGCTATGGTCTCATGGATGCTTATGCCATGGTTAAATTAGCATCCGTTTGGACGACGGTTCCAGAACAGAAGAAATGTGAAATTACCGCACCGCATGTTGATAAGTAAGTACTAATTTATGTTATCATCATCATGATTGACTCTTCTAATATTGTTGGATAATCACCTAAATTGCATGCCTCCAATCACTATTGTTATTTACTAATTCTTGCCGGTTGTAAATGCCCATGATTCTCATATCTGACTCTACACTAACGGAGGGTATTCGCTTGAGATAAAACAGTTTTTACCACATTCAATCTCTCGCCACATCCAATTGAACATCCTATTTAATTTTTACATGTGTAGGTATACTGGGTGAGACAACACGTATATACATCTTGGTTATTTCCTTAATAAAAAGAGTAATAAAAATATTGCTCAAATAAAACATGGCATCTCAAAATTTTTGTTCAAGGGGAATGTTTCGGGGTTAAAACTGTTTATTAAAAAGTTTTAAATATCTTCCTAATTGATAAACTTAACAGATAAATATATAGTACAAAAATTGTTCATAGTAATGAATCGAATGTTTTTTGTTGAATGCATTTTTTCAGTTAGATGAATATTGCAGGTTTACGAGTTTACTTAAATTTGATTCGAGCCAATTTAGACTTTTTAGGCGAGTCACTTAAATGTTTAAATTTTTATTAATTTCAATTTTAAAGGTATTTAATAAAAAAGTGAAAATTCAAAATTCATCACGAGCGAATGGTTAAGCGAGCCACACGTGACTCGCGGGCTACGGGTTGGGCATAACTGCCTTAAAATTAAAATCTACACATATCTTCCTAATTATTGACTTAACAGTAAAATCATATATGACAAAAATAATTTATAATACGAGAACATATTTTATTTCCATGCAATTTTTGCATTTGTTGAATATTTGGGGAGTTACGGGAGCACAACCTAAAATTTTAATATCTGCTTTATTGACTTAATAGCAAAAACGTGTATGACAAAAATTATTTATAATAAGAAAACACATTTTATTTATTTTATATACTTTTTCGATTGGATGAATATTTAGGGAACCTGGGAGGGGGTAAAGGCCGGAACATTGCTTTCAAACCACTGCTGCGTAGTCTTCACCTTATAAACTGGCGCTGAGTTTTGCAGGAATCTCCAGTAGTAACTGTAGTAACAGCCTTTAAAATCAGCCTTTAGAATACAACATTAAGACAGTCCTTTGTTTTTTGTCGGCCAGTGTACATGTTTTATTTTTATTTTATAATCGTTTAATCGATTATTTTCTACTAATTTAATCGAAAATTATAACATTCCGATTTATCAAATGATCAATTAATCGTTTAATTAATTTTTATTGCCATCTCTACCGCGACATAATCGCCCAATTCATTCCAGAATTGTAGTAAAACAACCACTTTTTTGTATAAATGAATTCACACTGACCTGTAAGCTCATGCCTACCTAAATATTTGTTAACATTGAAGACGGCGACAGTGAATCACAAGTTTGTGACAGTATTTGTATTAAGACTAAGTATAGTAGTTTGTAGTTTAGTGTCATGGCAATAAATGAATATAATTCCATCACGTTTAATTTAAAGGACAACAGTTGCTGAGAATGTACTATATAAAATGTTAACTTAACAATTTGTACTTAAGTGTCGCATTTTTTTGTACTTAAGTTAAATTCACAGTTTGAAAACCACTGCATTAGAAAAACTTTGTTCTTCCATATATTCTCAGTTTTACTTCTGAATTCCTTTTGAAGATATTAAGTTGAAAACAATTTGATATATCTTGGACTTGATCCAGTTATTATAAAATCATAAAAAATGTAATAAAAATAAGAAAATATCCAAGAATACCAAGATTTTATATTCTCTTGGATTGAAATTCTGATAGAATTTACACAAAATTGCACCTTGTGCTAGAGAAAAATAAAATCAATTTATATTTTTATTTTATTTATTTTTTATAAAGAATTCTTGCTAGGAAATAAAATAGCAAACATAGAAAATTGATTTATTCTCTTTACTGCAAAAACCATTACTATGTAATATTTTATTTTGTATGTCTTTAACTTTCAGTATTAAATAAATTAATTAAAATTAATTTCATCCATGAGGACCAACTTGCTGCATAGGAAATATAAAAAACAGAAAAAGTAATAAAATGTTGTTTCACTAAGTTACACTAATATTTTTATTATTCATTACTGATTGCAATTACGGGGTTAATCATTTTGTATGTACATTTGAAATTAGTATGGTCGTACTAGTAATCAATGAAACTGTACACACACGGACGCATCCCAAAAGCCTGGCGATATGCTGTCAATCAACGGCGGTGACAGGCAGGGGTGACAGGGGCACAGGCCCAGGGCGCCAGCTCTTAGAGGCGCCGAAACAAACGCTTAGATATACATATTCTAAGTTTATATTAAGTTTTTCTAATTTTATTTAGATCAAAAATAACAATTTTCATTTCTATATCAGTCTCGTATATATTAAATACAAAATTGAATTTAAAGTAATACACATTTATTGATTATATGATAATATTCAGTCTTTTTGAATTTGCAAAATATATAAAGCATCATATATGCATATATTTGTAAATAAATAACAAAGAAAGTCCATTTTTCAATCTTCTGACTTGTTTGAAGAAGCTGTTTCGGAGATACTTTTTTAAATAATTTAATGTAGAAAATGATTGCTCAGCGGTACGTTGTTTATTGGTAGGGTGACCATCCGTCCCGGTTTTAGGTCAATTGTCCCGGTTTTTACATAATTCTGTATTTGTAAGAAAAGAAAGGTGAGGACCTTTTTTTTGCTCTTCACTTGGATCTGGGAGGTGAGGACCTTTTTTTTGCTCTTCAGTTGGATATGGGAGGTGAGGACTTTTTTTTTGCTCTTCAGTTGGATCTGGGAGGTGAGTTTTGCTCTTCACTTGGATTTTGGAGGTTAGGACCTTTTTTTTTGCTCTTCACTTGGATCTGGGAGGTGAAGACCTTATTTTTTTCCCTGTGTCCCGGTTTCCCTTCACTGAAATCTGGTCACCCTATTTATTGGTAATGTTACTTATATTTTTAACAGCTTTCATATAAATATATTTGATTAACTTGTTACATATCTGGACATCTATAACTGATTTTAGTGGCACATTTAAATGTACAATGGCAATGACTTACAAACTTGTTATGTTACTTACAAAAATGTTAATTAATACGTTCTACGAAATTCATCACATTTAATTTTTAAATTATTACAAATTAGGAGCTCTAATGAACGATCAAACTCACTCAAGTTACTACTATGCAATTGGTTCAATATTAACATATGGGATTCCCCTCTCTGCCATCTCATTACTACCAACACAAAATGTTGAAAAAAGAAAATAAAACTTTAAAAATTAATAACGTATTTTAAACAATAAATTATTATTGACGTTTTGCTAAATTTTCTAAATTCCCGGACATTTTTGGGCTTCGTCCGGACATCCGGACGTGTAGCGCAAAACCCGGACTGTCCGGGTCAAACCTAGACAGGTGGCAACACTGTCGGCAGTGAACCGATTACATTCGTTCGTCAACGAAATCTACTATCGTTTTTAAGTATTTTACTTAAAAATGGTTGTTTAATATGTGAAGCAATCAAAAATTAAATAGAAATCGCAAGGATTTTGTTACCATTTCAAATATAGAAATGTATACGTACATTTTTTATTGGTAGCGCATTTGGCGCCTTGAGCAAGCGTCCTTGTCACACACCACTCGCTACGCCACTGCTGCAACTTTGTGTCTAACCATATTAAAGGATGATCTTAAAATTCTGTCTTCTAAACTTATTTTTTATTTCAGGCTTGTTCCAGCTAAAAGTGTCGTCGTTCTTAAATTGCAAGTGACGGAATGTGATGGCGTTGAAATTCTAGAGCACGTACAAGCAAAGCTGAGTATTTACACACAGCGTCGTGGTGACCTGCATATACAGCTGTCGTCTCCAATGGGAACTAAAGTTACATTACTAGCCCACAGGTAAACATAGCAAACAGTGAATAATGTATTTTCATTACAAATTGTGTTAGTATACAATTACATGCAATTTTTACTAAAATATCACAAATCAACATGTGCTTATTTGGGAACGATACTATGATATTTACATTTTCAGTTTCCCGCATGAAATTTTCCTGCTGGGACCCTAATTTCGCGTACATTGCATTTTATTAACAATTATAATACGCAATGTGCCTCTAGTTTACAAACTGTATATACATATTTGATTTATTTATTTTAATTGCCGGGAAGTACGGCTATGTAAATTACATAAAAAGGAAATGTACAAAAACACACGTTCATCGTGTTCATTACTGTATATATTCGAACCAGCCCTTCAAAATGACAGGAATTTATTTGAATTTTAAATAATTGTTCACAGATTTTTGTAAACCATTTTATATTTTGTTAGAATAAGTAATTGTTATAATGTTGTTTATTATTATTTTTAGAGCACATGATACTTCGAAAAGTGGATTCCACCAGTGGCCGTTCATGTCTGTACATTCTTGGGGTGAAAATCCACTCGGCACATGGCAGTTAGAAATACACAACGACGGAAGATTGCTAGGTATTAAACACTACCTAGTATTAATTTGAATTTGTAACAAACTAACAACTTTTCACTTACTAACAATCTATTTATTTCAGGACGTGCAAGTTTACAAAATTGGTCATTAATTCTTTATGGAACTAAAAAATTCCCTTCTTATCCCGATAACAATTCAATCCCTACCAAAGCACCTAAAATGAAAAAGATTAAAAACAATAAAAAACAAAAAACTAAAACTACAGAAAAAATAACACAGTCAACAGTAAGAATACAAAACAAAAACAAAAATGATAAAGGTCATAAAAATGATTTTTCAACAACACAAAAATATATTATACCGCAAAATAACCCCAGACCAAAAAAGAAACCTTCAAAACAAAAAAATCAAAAGACAACCACTGTTCCTATTACTTATGACGATACAAAAACCAACACAGTAAATACAACTAGAGTTCAATATAATTTCGATAAAATGGCGGATATTGTTTTAGAAAAATATGATAATTTGTCTAAAATTCCACAAGTATTTCAAAAATATTCCAAATTTCAACACGTTTACCCTGCCATTTTTCCATCTCGTGATGTTGTTAAAAATGATGAAATTAAAGTGGAACAAATAATTAATAAACAAAAAGAAATCGGAAGAGATATAAGTATAAATAGAAATGTTAAAAACACAAAATTTGTTAAAAATACTCCCGACATTAGTTCCAATCCTCTTAATGTAACGACTGGAAAAAAGAAAATCGGTGATGGTAATAATTTTACTAATAGCATGTTTACATTTTTATTTTCCTTTCGTTTCCTGTTTCTGATTCCATATAGAATAGGCATGAATGCATGATTAAACTACATATTATAATTTAAGGGCTTACATAATTAATAACAATGCTTACTATATTACGATAATAATATTGTTTCATACTGCCTAGATTAGTTTTCTATTGTATATTTTTGTACGTTTAATAAAATTACGTTTCTTGCATTTTCAATTTAATTGTCTTGATTGTCAGAGCCGCAGTGGGGGGGGGGGGGGCGACGGCCCTAGGCGCACTAAGAAAAGGGCACTGACGGGCTTGACTAAGGGGTGCCATTGTGAAGGTGAGGACCTTTTTTTTTGCTCGTTACTTGGATTTCGGGAGGTGAGGACCTATTTTTTTTTTTGCTCGTCACTTGGATTTTGGGAGGTGAGGACCTTTTTTTACTAAGGGCGCCAAAACACGGCTCTGCCCCTAGCGCAAGTTTTCCTTACTGCGGCTCTGTTGATTGTAGAATACATTTTAATAACATTAGTTAGTTTAGAAATATAATATCGCAAAAAGCGGTTTGTAAATATTTTCTGATTGATCAAAAAGTTCGGGAACCACTGCATTTGAATATTTTATGCGCTTGCTTCAAGTTTTATGTATAATTAATATATGTGCTGCTATCTATTAGAAAATAGTTGAACGTGTTACGTGGATATTATGCAAATAGATATCGTTTCAAGATAAACTGTAGCTTTTTCTAGCATTATGGCCGGCCAGTAAAAGTAAAAATATGACATTGCCCAATTGATTGGATCAGTGTATTTTTACCCAGACTTGAACGGTTTACATCGCCAAAGAACTTGGAACACAGGAGTGATATCTATTGTGTAACATTCAGACTTTTTATGTTCCATTTTAAATTCTTAAATATTTGCCGAAAATGGAGTAATCGCGTTTAAAGTAATATGCTAAAGCTGCGTTATTATTAATTCTAAACAGCTCGCTTCTTATTTTAATTGAAATTTTATTATTTCTGTTTTGTATTTTATTGATTGTTTTTGTCTAGCTCGTATGGAAAGCTGGGAACTAGTACTATATGGAACAAGAAAACTAACAGAAAACGACAAAGTGACTACCGCCAATAAACCATTTGTGCCACTAGAAACTGATCATGGAATTGACAACATTGAACATAATGCTATAGATGGCACTGAAACATCGTGGAAGATCGACCCCCAGGTATTATTGGTAATGATTCTATTTTTATTTTTTTCACTTATATTTTAAGAAAAAATTATTATTAATTTCTTATTTTTGCAATATAATAATGAAGATGCAACTTAAACCTTAACCCTTCACAAAAGTTTCACTGTCTAGCGTCAAACTTGTATTACTGAAGAAGCGTTGGCAATTACAAATAAATATGTAGTAAATAAAAAATTTAGGATATTTTACATTATACTTCTCAGTGCACTTTCAAAATTCTGATGTCATCTTCAGCAAATTATGATGGCGCATCCTGTACTTTCTGAAGTATAAAGCGACAGAAATAGGCATTCAACACCTTCTTTCACCGCCAATTAATCACAATCATTTAGTTGTAAAAATAATATTTTAAATTTTAAATGAAAATAAAATTAAAAATCCATGTTTAATCGACACATTAATATCTTCTTCAAATTTGCTTCTGATAGATTCATCCTTTTATCAGTCAGTATAAGTTTTAATAGTAAGAAAGGGATTAATTAATTAATTTAAAAAAAAAAATGAACCGAAATTAACCGTTATTAACATTTCGATCCGGTTACGATTCCGGTTCTGTTAAAAATTCCGGTTAATTTCGGTTTTCGATTCGGTTCGGGTTCGACTCTCTGTATAGGATTGTGCTTTTGAATTGCAATTATTTTGTCAGATATGGTGATGGTTTTTAATTTGATTTATTCTTTTTTTATAGTATATTCTGCACTAAATATTTATGTAATTCTTCACGCTAATATTACTTTTGTTCTTAGATTCGTGAAGACATGCCTGGAATAAGACTCCATGGAGAAGAACTATCAGCAAACGCAGGTTGTAGAAAAACAGAAGCTGGTTCATGCATAGGTTTGTGTTTAGCTGTTCTCTTAATATCTTCTCTCCATACTAAATTCTATGTCTCTACTAATCTAAATCATGTAAATTCATTCATACTCAAAGCTTTAAACTGCGCACTACTATTGACAACCTATATTATTTCATGTGTAATAACATATAAATTAACAATATTAAAAAATATAACACGTAAATGTCGATACTGTTTGTTTAAACTATACACGTATATTAAGAAACAATCAACAGAAATTGCTTTAAAAGAAAATCTCACTGATTTAGAGATAAGCTCAAATGTGAATACTATTAAAGATCAAAGTTGGACTGTTATAATTTTAGATAATGATAGTTCAGACTTTCAATTATCAACTAATAATTTAATTCCAAATATGTTATATTTGGCTTTAGAACAAAACTGCAAGTTTTATAAGACTAATATACAAGGGAATAATTTAAACAAACATAACCAAAATATGGTTATATGTTATTATACCGAACCAAACCAAAAATATACATTTCGAATACATTTTATTTATCGGTCTACAGAAAATAAAATAATCATTACTAGATATTTTATTGATTGTAGACCAAATGTATGTGATATAAGTAGAGGGCATAATAATCCTTTTGTATATTTTAATTATCCTATCAGTGTAATTGGAAGGAAACTATATACCAAATATACTAGCGACACCATGTTTCAAATATCGTAACAGTTTTAAATATTAACATGTTTATTGCACAATTTGTTGTTATGTTGGAAATTTAGTTACCTTTTAAATATTACTTGTACTTGTTACAAATGTAATGGCGTTATTAATGATTAATTTAATAAAAATAATAAACAATTTTAAATCAAGAATTTTGATTTTCAGTTTTTAAGTAAAATTAGTTTATTATTTCATTCTGAATTACAGAATTTTTAAAAGTATTATTTATTTAGAATCTACTACTTAATATGGAAATTAGTTTTAAATTATTTTTTATTAGATATTTATATATATAATTTTATTAATAGTTTCCTCTTATGGACTTCATTGAAACAAAAACAATTGAGTATTATTTTTATTAAAATTAGTCATTAAACATTACATTATTTATTTTAGTTTGTTGCTATGGTAATAAATAATGTATTCTATGCACAGTTTTGTAAGAAAAACATTGGATTTATTAGTTTTACAATAATGTTTATTAAAATTATAAATGTTTTTAAACTCTACGGTCAAAATTATTACGGTGATAGGGTAGTGGACAACTTTTTTATTGTTACTCGTTCTGAACTCTTAGCATTTTTGCGTATATTACGTTGAAGAAGAGTAGTTCAATTACCAAAACGCGTTAAGAGCTGTTTTATCAATTACGCTATTAGATTTATTCCCGGATGAAGTTTCTAACAAGGTACCAACAGTTAGTTCATGATCAGATTTAATGCGCATGTCCGACTGAAGATATTCTTGTCGCATTCGAATGCTAAATTGGGCTGACTGGTAAGATTGTAATCAAAATGTAGTAAATTTAAATTGGACAACTCAGTTTATTAATCAAATTCAACGGAAACTAGCAACGCGCATGCGTCAGATTGGTAGTTCTTGTTCCAAACTACAAATACGTGTGACTTGCTACCAACAGATAACGTAAATGTCCGAAGATTAGCGCGAATAACAAACAGTGACTATTTATTATATTGCGCACGCGTGTGGTGCTCTAATGTGTAAGAAACTTCATCCACGAATAAAGCTATTGATTTTACACAGTAGTAAATCTTAAGTCATTATGCGGTATCTAAAGAAAGTCTAAAGGCTTTATGGACTCTTTTTGCACTGTATTAAAATCCATTAGAAGCAGACAAAACAGTCAAACTCGATAAAAACTTTATATTTTTAATATTAAGATTAATAATTTATGTAATTAACTTCAGTTGAATAAGACAGGTTTTCCAAAGTTCAATATTAGTATTAAGCATTGATGAATCGCACAAATTATTTAATACACGTATTATACATATATGTATTTTATTAATTTAGGTTAATTAGTAAACATAAAAACTGTGCATAAGAATCCATTTGGTAGTTAATTAGTTCTCGATGCCCCGTTCACATATCTTACCGTGATTTCAAGTCCATGTACTTAAGGTACATATAAATGGCAAATTAATTTATATACTTAATCTAATAATTTCCCTACTGTAAACTTGTTTGTATTGCATGAAAAGAAAACAATTGCCTAAAATATTTTAGGTATATATGTGTGCATTAGTAAAATATGTTTGTGTAAGAACATGTGATATAGTTTTGAAAGTGTGCGTCGTTTATAGTTTAAATTAATTTTAAGAATATGTGCCAAATTTAATCAATATACCTATTTAATATTAATATATTAGATAGATGTAAATGGACATTTATATGTTTTATTTACCAGCCATAATGTTTTATTCTATAAAATTCGTTAAAATTTTAACAAGACAGATAATCACAAAACACTCAATGCCTTTTCTATTTATATAATTTTACGCCTTTATTTTTATGTTGTTTGAAGGCATTATTTTAACATATTTATTTCTTGTATAAAGCTATTATAAATATGTACAGCTATTTATTTTAACTAATAGAGCAGTTTTTCGTAAATTTTAATGTATATAAACTAATGCTTTAGCTAGCAACTTAAATAATTATCGTACATTTGAAACTTATTTAAACAATTATAAAATATTGGCAGCTCCTATGTGTAAAATACTTAAAAATCTAGCAAGAAATAACACAATTTTTTAATTTTAATTATTTTTTCGTATCTATATACCTTACTTCCAATAAAATATCTTTCATTTATTTTGTTTGTAATTAGTACCTTCAAGTATGAGCTGCCGTGTCTCCGTGATAAGAGAATTACCTACGGCACATAGGAACGCGGGTTCAAATCCTAGCTGATTCCACTGAATTTGCTTTCAGAAACTGTGTACAGCTCATTGAATTAAAAAATTATGTGTACAGCTCATAAAATGAACTTATCCTCGATTGAAAAAGAGTACCTGTTTATTCAGAACTAATAAGCTGGGTAAAACGTCACTCTCACCACGTGGCTTCCGTATAATGCCTGAGTTCAAAAAACAGAACTTACCCTATCTGCCTTATATAGAGTGTTCTACACTGAGTGTTTCATAATAGACTTTTACGCTTAAAGTTATAGATAAATAATCGTTTATTCATGCCTTTCGGCCTTGAATTTATACATTAATTTTCCCAAAATATCATTTGTGTGATATCACATTCAATAATAATAATATAAATAATAATAAATTTGTAACAAATTAACAACAATTACATCAAAATTAAACAATAATTCAAATATTCAAAACAAAAACGTATTCTGGATCATTGGACTGCGCTTCCTAGTATTTTCTTGTTTCTCTCCCTTAAGAGGTCATCTAAAGAAGAGAGGTGTTCTTTAGATGACCTCCTTCATCCACAGATAGCCACTACCTACCTCGTCCAACACTTAAAGTTATATACCAATGCGTACGGGTTTAATTGTTTCGTATATTGTCATATTCTTATATGACGGTCCACGATCGACTTTGATGGTATATAACTTTAAGCGTCAGTGAAACTAAATTGAGGTTAGGTAACACTACACAATATTGAACACTCTGTATGCCCCATCGGCCTTAGGAACCTTATTATTAATTACTATCTACTCTCCTTTTGAAAAGATTATGAAGGAAATAATTTGTCTGATTTCAATATTATTACATTCTTTTGAACCAAAATGTTTATATATCACTAAAAATGAAATGAAAGAAATAATTGTTATTATTTTCTTAATTTCTAACAAAATACAGTAATAACTCCAATAGTGCCAATAATTCATTTCAAAAATATTCCGCACTATTAAATATTGCACTAGTGGAAGTATAAAGTTAGTGGGTTTTATTATAATTGGTGCAATAAATAACAACATGCAAAACTTGCTACGTTTCTCGCTAGGTTTTCATTTAGTTTAAGATGCACGGAAACGCTCCTCGAAGCAAAAGGGGTTTATATTGCATATCAATATACAGTCTCTGGCCATATTGATGGACGCACCTAGATTTACATAAGAATTAAATGCTGACTGGGGGAGGAAAAGGTACTAATTTTATTTTGCATGCCTTGAAGGCATGCATCGATTGGTGAATATTACACACAGATTTATAGTAAAAATTACTTATTTATTTATTTCTGTCCAATTATTAGACAATCAAAAAATACACATATTTTTATATTGTCGTCTTTGGCGGTTATTAAAGTTTTGATTCACGTTGGCATCTATTAATGCATATTTTTACTGTCTTCTACATCTATGAGCGATAGTCCAGACATAAATAATTTTATCTGTCAGCTGAGTTTTTTTGGTAATCAGTACCTTTGCCACTTCTTTCTTAATCAGCCCCCACTCATTTTCAATCTGATACATATTTGACTGTCATTGTTACGGGGAATAAAATACTTCATTAACCAACGACTACCTTCTATAGAACAAAGTTTTTTAATTCGATCGATTGTAACGGTAATAGATGAGCCGTATTATAAAACTGAGTCAAAAAATGGTATAAAAATATAATGCGTCTAATAATATGGCCAGGGATTGTACTTTGTCCATTCGTATCAGAATAATTTATCCTTCATGATAGATCAAACAATATGAGACTTGTTTATAACTGTATTGCTCTAATAAGTCGAGTGACAAAAGTTCATTATTTAAAATAGTTACGGCACGCCTAACTTAACACTTATTGCTGTCAAAATTTTAACGAATAAAATATAGAATAAAACGTATTATTTAGTTATAAGTTAATGGAAGTAACTAACTGTCAATCACGATGTTATTGTTACCTATTGTAATCGATGTTGCCCTCGCCAAATATGTGGATACTCTAAAACCATATATATATATATTTATGTAATACTCCCTAACCGTTACCCAATTAATGTCAGTGTATTTTTTCCTCTTGTCGCCAACACTCCACTATTCTGTGAAAAAACATGTAAAGATAATGGCCTAGGCACCATTGATTTCGGAAATCTTTAAATATTTTGGAACTGAAATCAGTATGTATGAAAGGGCCGTTCCTATTTCCCTGTTTAGTTTTTCGTATTGAATTTTTTATTAAATTTTTATAACCACATTTTGAAACATTTGTATTCACGGTATAAAACTTAGCTGTAAATTATGTACGCTAAATTTTTGTACAGAATTTTATATTAGATTTTTAGAATAGGTACATGATTATTTTAATAAACTGGTACTAAATTTATTATAAAGTCACAAGATATTGCTCCGAATTACTAGGTTCTAATAGCCATTAACTAATTCTCGATTGCCAAGAAATGTTATTGTCAAAATGTTTTTCATACCTAATTTTTTGTCGCGTTCAAAAGGAAACGGAAATTTTGGATTGTACTGCAATATATCTCTAGAGGTCAGCTTAAATATTGTTGTTGTTTTGCTGTTGTTTCTAACTCTAGAAAAAGTAATATTTTATGCAAATTTAGCTCATTTTTATGCAATTTTAGTATTACGTGCATAAACTGTAAAAAACAAGTACTGAATAAATTTACCGAATTATGACACGGTAGCGTAATGTTGTTTCATTTAGACGATCCCTGGTTCAACTCCAGGTTTTAGCATAACTGCAGGGCTGTAGCCCCACAAGACTTAAATAAATATAGACTTTGAATTTGGAATTTAATTAAAACTGCTTCTATTGTGACGCGTAAAACCGGGCATAAGGCTACTATAATCGCAACCCAACTGGTTCATTTAAAAGTTGCAATATGCAATGAGTCTACGCGTTAATACTCATTGCAGCCCGAATTTGCTAATATAGAATATAAAGCTGCGATATTGAGTGAGGTAACGCGTAATTCAGCCACTGTTTGGACTGTAATCATAACAGTCCAGTGCCTAGTTTGCAGCCACTCCATAAAAAATTCTTACAAGCCGCCACTGCACAAATATTATATATAATGTTTTAAAATGGTACTGGCTGAATGGCTCTACGAATTCCGTTTATGGTTATAAAAAATAAATTTTTGTCGTAACCCCAGCCAGGTGTAGTAACGCTCCCGAAATCGCGTAAGTTTTGTGATTTCAGTGATCTGAAGTCATTACAATTTCACATTATGTTGTAATAAACTTTTTGTTTGTGATGAGTTGGAGTACTATATTAAAATTAAATGAAACTGTTAATGTTTTTAATGCAGTACTTACCAAGTGATAGCGTAGAAACAACTCAATTTCACCAACAGTAACACCAATTTCATTTTACAAAGCTCCCAAGTTCGAAACCCGGTTTAAATAATATTGTGAACTAATGACGGTTATTAAAAAAATTTCAGTACCAGTTTATTTTGATTACCATGTATTTAGATACATTAAATCTATAGATTGAATATCAGCCATTTATATAAATAATTAACCTAAAACCAAATTATAAATCATGAAAACCGTATAATTTAATTGGCATATATTTAAAGGAATTTTGTTTTTACTTTGCATTTTATATCAGGCTACCGATAAAAGTTGACGGATCAAAATACTTATTCATACAATTGCTTAAAAATCTGTCGTGTATTAGTGTTAACTGTTGTTCTTCATTCTAACGAAAAAGTATGTTAGGTGTCTTTATTGTTGTGAAGTAATTGTCCATATTTAAAATGCTGTCAGAAAACGAATAGGGAACGGTCCCACTATTATTTATACGGATACGTTTTACAATAACTCAGATTATTTTTTGTTATAAATTTATCAGTTATGTAAGTATTCAGTTTAAAATTATAATGCCCAGTAATACAAACGTTGCGAGTGATTTTTTATGTTCCACACATTTAATTTTGAAAAAAAACTATTTTAACCTCCACCAGAGAAAGTCTTATCCTCGTCGGATTTAAATTTATTAAGACTTGTGATACATAAGACCTCATGTTTCTAGCAGATTACTTTGTTTTGTTTTCAACATATATAATATACAATACTAAATCTAAATTGCCTGTACCGAAGGTCATTCAGAATGTCAAGAATGGTTTGGTTATTAGCAACATGAGAGGCATTTCAATGAAAACTTTATTATTGTTAACACATAACCTAATTTTCAGCATTTAGATTGAAACCCCTTTATCGAAAAAATCAACCCCCTTGTGAGTTTATCCCTGTCGTTTTTATTTCTTTTGTCACAAGGAACAGGAAAATCAATATATATTTCTTCATCCAAATATTTTTCCTGATATCTCTTGTATCATTAATAGTAACAGTACCCAGGAAGTCGCACTGTGTGGCTGAAGTATTGGAGTTTGCCATTTTTAATGGTTGATGTAATTTTTAATTCTTTTGCATCCTAAAGATTTCTTCGTTTCTGCTTTTACCTACCCATGATATTTTGGATATTCTTCTGTATATCCATATTTCCAAGGCTTCCAACTTTTTACACATGGATTTTGTGAGCGGTCACGGTTCTATTCCATACAGCGAGGTGAAAAATCGTAACATTTTGTAATATTAGCTTGATATCTAGATTACATAAGGATTACAATTGATTACATAGCAATGATTTCATTTTCGTAAAGGCACGTCTAGCTAGTACAGTTCGTGGTGTAATTTCCTACTCTCAGTTCCATTGCTTGGAACACAACTTAAATATTTGTAGGAAGTCACAACTTTTCTAACACGGTATTCGGCCTTGCACTAGCTTTGAAAATTTCTTTTTGAGTGATTATTCTGAGACCATATTCTCTACCAGTGGCGGTCGGTGAAACATGTTTGGGTGTGCAATTAGTATGATCGGACAAGCTCGTACTATATCGCTCAACAGCAGTATAGCAACGACAAAGCACGAGCGTGTGTATTCCTTGTAATTGCACACCCAAAAATGGTTCACCGACCGCCACTGTTCTCTACTGACTTGAATATCTTTTTGCTTACAATGTTTGCAAAATTTCTTCACTATCTACCAGGAGTGGATGCCGAAACTTTGCCAGGAGGCATTACTTAAATTTTTATAATTGGAATTTTCAATATATAGTAAAAAATATTGTTTCTTCTCGAGTCCAGGAGGGTATGTGCTCCGTTTGTCCCGTTCTGCAGACCCCCATCCTATCTACAATCGAAACTGTATCATCAGCCTCAAATTATTTAAGTATGTTGATATGGGGCATTTTTTAAATTTGTTCCACAAATATATTTTCGATCATAACTTTTTCTCAGTTTCCATGATATTAGGTGCTTTCCTTTTACCAGAATACTTATAATATAAGACTTATATTAATATAAGACTACAAAAGATTTTTTCTACCCCCTTCCCTTGCTAAGGTATTTGTCGAACTTGTAAGCTTAGCTAAGCATTTTTACTTGTAAAAAGAAAGCACCGAGTGTCATGATATTTTTGAATGATTATCTATAGTTTCTGTAGAACAGTATTTCCCAAATTGTATTGGCGAAAATGCCAGGAGTTCCGCGATTAAAGAAATCCCTTTGGCGATCTTTTGTAAATTGTATAAGGGGTTCCGCGACAAAATAAGTTTGAAAACCGCTGCTGTAGACTACAGAATAAAACAAATGTTGTGGAGCTTTATAATCTTCGTACTGGGATTATATCTTTAAGCTCTCTCATTTAATTAAGTTTCAATAGTAACACTGTTAAACTTTTAAAAGTTTTAGAAAATTATAATATTGAATTTATTAAAACTCTGGAACTATTTTCGTGTTTTGTTTTTTAGTTCTTACTTTTTCCCAATTGCTTAGTATTTCTTTTTAATTCATAAACGTGTCATCACTGGTCATTGTAAACTATTTGTTGATAATTTTAGTTAGTATTGATGCAACATGTTTTTTAATTAATGTAGAATTTAGGAGACATTTTCATACAACATACGAACAAGAAATAATCTGAGTTTATCTTAAGCCCTGAATAGTTAATCTACGAATACTTAATTCAGAATTATAACTTATACACTGTGTAAAAATTCAGAAAAAAAAAATGAGGTTCAAGGTTAAAAGTGCAATTATAACAAAGCATAAATAATGTACCAAATACATTTATATGAATTATTAAAAAATTTGGACTTCAGGTTTTTGCTAAAATGGTGGATAGAATTATAAGGAGTTGTAATTTTAATTTTACTATTTATTTTTTATATTTGATATTACGATTTACTGTGATTATTCATTCTTCTGAACTTATTAACATTTATAGACTGTATATTTTATAATAATTTACATGTGACAGTTCCTCTAATTTATTTTAACTTCTAGAAGTTTAATAATTAATTAAGATCGTTTTAATGTTGTCAGATGTATATAATTATTTTGCAAATATTTGTTTAAGCTATTTCAGTAGTTTTAATTATTACTTCATATTGAATAAAATCTACATCTTTCATAAACAAAAATCAGCGTCACAATTTGCCATATTATTACAAAGTAGACGAGCTAAATACGTGGTACAGCTATTATTATTTACATTAAATAATAAAATCGTGAACATATTTTAATATGCATAATTGGTATCAGTAATGTACTGTTTGAGAAAAAACCAGATGCCATAAAATCGGACCACGAGAGACTTTTCGAAAACACAATTTTTTAAATTTAACAGCCTCATAAAAGAGGGAAAATTTACATTAAATATGTAATTACTAATATCATTTATATACTGTATTGGACATATTTATTTTAAGTCATGGCGAAAATAGCATTTCAAACTAATATTATAAATATGTGTTCATAAATAAAAATAACGATTCGCCAGAGTTTTAACTTTGTGTTTATATCACAAGGTTTTCTTAATTTTCATCAGGTAATATTAAAAATATTTAAGTGTTTATGGTTTGTGTCAATACGGCTTACTAGTAATACAGTAGAATGTCGATTATCTGATTGTCGAATATCGATTATAATCGAATAATTATTCGAAAAACCGCCGCCAAAACCGATCACGTACAGTTATTTCTAGTAGAGAAAAGAAATAAAGAAAGAAAAAAAATCTAAAGAAATAATAACTGCGTATAAATTAAATATTGGGTCGATGCAAAAGTTCGTAACGTTTTTTGGACAAAAATTGAAGAAACATTTTATTTATTAAAAGTTACATTTAATTAATATAATATGTGCCGTTCTGTTTGATGACCTTTCTCCATCTCTCCGATAGCTGCAGAATCCCGCGCTCGTATCTGTTTTCCAATAAAGTAAAGATTTTACCATCTAAGTTGTTTTGAAGCGATCTAAATAAATGGTAGTCGGAAGGTGCAAGGTCGGGAGAGTATAGTGGATGAACCAGAACATCCCAGTGAAGCTGTAAAAGTTTCCGTACGGTAGCCAAAGATACGTGTGGTCTAGCATTGTCTTGATGGAACGCAATGACCTTTCTGTTGGCTAATTCTGGTCGATTGCTCGCTTTAATTCACTTAGTTTTGAACAGTATTTCTCCGAATTAATGGTCTGGTTTTCAGATAACAGCTCATAATAAACCATTCCAGTCCCACCAAATGCATTGCATAACCTTCTTCGGATGTAAATTGGCTTTTTTGCTGGTTGTAGCGGCTCCGTGCTTAGACCATGATCTCATTCGGTTAACATTATTATACACAGTCCATTTTTCATCACCTGTAACCATCGGTTTTGCATTGCAATGTCATCTAGCGATAAAAACGGGACGAACTTTTGCATCAACCTGATATAAATACTTGGTTTTATTTAAAATACTGTAGGTATTCTCATGGAAGTTTAATTCTAAGTCCTGTCCTTTTAATGGATAAAAACCAACATAGCTATTTTGTGTTTTGATACAGCAACTCAGAATAAATCTATTATGTGCAACACTATCGGATATTCTTTACACATGGAGTACTACGATCGGTGCCTATAATCTTTCCATAGCAAAAGGAAAGATAAGCTGTTGTAGATCATCCTTCTCTTTTTATATTGCCCACATACTACTCTTCTTGATGATGTAAATTAGAGTTTTTCCATTCTCTGTAGGACTTTGGGATTTATCCGAACTAATTAATTAATGTTGTCTCAGTTCGTAGATTCGACATTCTACTGTATAACAACCAAACTAATTGTTATTAACTAAACTATCTTCAGTATGTTATTTTAAAAAACTGCATCTGATGTATTTAATAATAGTTAATCTAAACTATCTTCAAATTAACGTCGGACTTCTTAGATAAAGTTAGCTGTTTACTGTAGATTTATATTTTATTACAGTAATTGACGATAATAAATTTTGAAACTACGTTAGTTAGTACAATTTATGATATTTTTCGTATATTTCCATTACCGCTTCATTTCATGGCTTATTTTGTACATATAAGTTTGTATAAACATTCATTGTTTTATTTTATAATCCTGTCGCTTCTATGTTTTCATGGTCACTAACTTTGATATGCCTCCATTTTGTATATATTATAGTAATAATTAAAATGTCTGAAATAGTATATTAAAACGCAACATATATAAAGAAGTTAACTTATTCTGTACATTATCTTAATTATAGTTTTAATTTAACATGATTCTATAGTAGACCATATTCAGTGTTATTAACTTTAATATAGTTTTAGATAAGATTGCATATTGAAAATGTTTATAGTCCTGAAGACCTAGTCTCCTAGCATCACTATGCCAGTGACTGTTTCCTATTGCATTGCATTTCAGCCATTTCAGTTTGACTAACAAATATCACCAAACCTACCTACATGTTGTTCTGAAACTACATTCAGGTCAAATCTGTTATGTATATGTAAAACAAATATTTGTAATAATGATATAAAATAAATTGTGGCTGAATTCTGGATAGCTTAGTGGTTTCTATATTATACATGTTCATTTTTGGGGTTTGTTTTTACAAAAACTGTCTTTATAATTTGCTATGTATTCTATTACTTTTCTTCAGTCACTTTTATGAACTACAATACAACTTTAATTTTATTTTTAAATTATAATTTTAATTACAACATGTACTAGTTACAATACAAAAGTTACAGTATATATTTTTGAATATTTTATATTCCAGTGCCACAGTGTTTATCCTCCGAGTGTTTATTAACCCAATCTAACAAAAAACATTTCAAAAAATAAGTTTTGGTATTGATGGATTGATTTTTGTTTTGAATATGTTTTGTGATTAACATTAGTTGTGTCTAAGAGGTGACGGTTTTAATTTTGTACAGTTTTTGCCTTTATTAACCAAATTATAATATGTAGAATCAAACAATATAATTTTAACTGTCAGGGCTGTCCGTGTGACATAATGTTTTGTTCTTATTTTAATTGTAAATATACTATAAATAATGATAACAAATAACCCCAACCACCGAGTAAATATGCATTATTAATATTACAAAATAATAAACACGTTCATTTAAAAATACTTAATACATAAAAACTACATTCTAATTTTTACGTTTTTCTATTTTTAAGTACACATTTTTCTAATATTTTGCGGCATGTGTAAGGTAGCCTAAAGGGAATTTTCTGTTTTATCACATCAAACTACATATGTGACAAGGTTAATTTTAATTAGAACTTAATGGGCATTTGATTTACAAACTCGAATTTGTTTTGACTTCAGCGATGTAAGAAGTATCGGTATAAGACTTTAACGTATAGAAAGGTTGAATGCTCGTGGACTTTTTCGACGTATTGTTTTAAGAAAATTGCTGGTGTATTTTGCAACGTTTTAAACAGTGGCGGCGCTTGCTCTTAAATCTGCACATTTTTTTAATTATTAATAATAATCAGGGTATTTTTCAGGGAGTCGCGTACTCTTTAACTAATGAGTTATAAGCATACAGTCAACATACTCGAAAATTTCAACTATTTCACTTATTTTTGACTTAAAATACGTCTATCGTTTCGTTCCAATACTGGTACTGGAAGATATGACCCAGGTTCGTCGGAAAAATCCGTGGGTCGCAAAAAAGTGTACACCAGACTCCAATAATTTCAAAACTATAAATATATAAATGTTTTTCGCGCCCTGGGCAAAAATTTTTGCCCAGGATTTTGCCAAAAATCTCTTATTAGTTGAAAATTTTAAAATTGTTCCACAGTTTTTGGCTGACCATATTATTTAAAATCTTTGTAGACACTCATAAAGACAAATACAATTATCTGTAAATTCAAAGAATCTTATCTACCGTAGTTTTTCTCCGTATAACCTACTCTTGTTCGGGTTCTCTGCTATATGTTTTTAGGATTAATTTAAGTTCAATATTTTGAAGCTTTAAAAAAAATATAGTAAATGCGAAGAATTTTGTTTTTACTGCGAATATAAAAAAATATATATAATTATTTTTTTACTGATCCCATTTTTGGCGCCCATGTCGCCCACTTCACGTTATGCCATTCCAAAAAACGACAAAGAATTTTACACTCTGGACAATAAAAGGTTAACTTAGAAAGAAAAATAAGGTAAACTGTAAAAAAACTATTTATTCTTGGCACAAATTTTGCACAAAAGCTTAAATTCTTACACATTTCATTTTTCTCACTATATCAGGTTACTAGTTCACTTTTAAAAGAAACATATTCACTACTTCTCTATATATTCACAAATTTCCACAAGTTGTATTGTAATTCATATTGTAATTTTCACAAAACACATCCATTATACAAATTTTCTTGGGAAACTGGTTTATACTTGTTACTAAAAGTGTTTGGGTTGTATATTTGGTTTTGGTTTTTAAATAATTTTGTTATTAATTACTCAATTTACTTTTTAATACAAAGCAGGTTTAGCTTAAACATATCTTCGCACAGCCAAATTCAAGAATACAAATTTGGTTATATTTGCCGGAATTTCCTCCACAGGAAAATTTCTGGAAATTGATTTGCAGTACTTACCATAATTTATCTCCAAAATTTTAATCCATATTATTACTTTCTATTTATTTCACAGTTACAAATTTCACATTCAACGCAATATTGTGATTTTTTTTTACAAATTTTTTGCCATTTCAACATTTTTAGACAGTTATGGATACAGTTTTTGTGGAAATTAATATAATTAATAGAGTTCACTATTTATTTTCATTAAGAAATCATTATACTGCTGCATGAGGCGTCAACTAAACACCATATGGTGAGTGACTTTTTTGTACTGATTTTATTATTAAGTATCATTTTTTAATTCAGTCACAGTTTGTTTATTTTGCTTTAATGTTTAATGCTTTTTTATTAAAAATTTCAGCTCAAATATATTTTATTTTAAAGGAATACTTTACCTGAAACAGAAAAGGAATTCGTTGAGGAAGAAATAAATAAAAGAAACTAGTTAGGACTGTGGAAAATTACATGAATTCGTCCACAAAGCGGGACAGATCCACAATTTATGTTTTTTTCTATTTCATCGTACCATCATTGTACCATCAAGCAAGTACTACGAATGGTTTTATATATTACAGTTCTTAACCCCTGTAAAATTAGCCTATACCAGCAAAGGCGTACCTGGGGGTATGGCAGGCATGGCACGTGCCCTGGGCGCCACTTGAAGGGGGGAAATCGGCAAAAATTAAAAAATATAATATAGATGTTATCTCGGTCTACATAGACTAATCATAATTTTGCTAAATAACTGAATAAAAATCAGTGCTGTTTACCGATTAATACCGATTAATATTTGAGCCGAACATTTCTGATGCCGCCCGAAGAGCCACTATCAAAATATAGTCATCCAATCAACTATTGAACGAAAATTCCTATCCCCTCACTGCATATTTAATGGATATTCCAATGGTCCAATATAATTAAAAACAAAATTATTAATTTCTCGTTTCTAGTGGGACTTTTTTGAGATTTTTCTAGTTATGATGGCATTTTCTACCTGTATGCAAAATTTCAACTCGGTAGCATATCTGGAAGTGGGTTAGAATTTCCGGACATACCCACAAATACTCAGTTTTATATATAAAGATTTTCAGCCAAGTTTCTTTCTTTGGTCATAATATGATTAACAGCAATAAAGCCTGATTCTACAAGATAAGAGGTAGGGAAAGGTATCAATAAATTGAATATCATTTTCCACATATTTGGTAAAAAAAAAAACGGAAAGTAGCCAGCATTGGACAAAACCCCTACCGCCCACCAAAAAATTCCTACCGCCCACTAGTGGGCGGTAGGGACCAGGTTGCGTACCACTGATCTAGAGGTCACCTTTACGAGGATTCTCATTTCCAAGGAAATAATTATTAAAATTTTCTGCTAATGCTCTTAAATGTTGACTTATTGTTGAATATGACTTTCTGGTTGACATCAGCAGCAATCAAAAATTATTCCAAAAGTGGAAACATTTCTATATCTTCCTCTTATAAGCGACTATTCTAAAGAGCTAGCTTCTTCAGAAGTATGAAAAATAGCCGCGAGAGGTGTTGTATTGGGACTAGTAAATATTAAATAAATCATGGTTCGGACAAAAGTTAACTTCTGCGTCGACTAAAAAAATGTGCTATATACTCGTGAATAGATCTACATGATTCGGTCAAAATATTTCGCGGACCGGCAGGAATTTTCGGACCACGAGTTGAAGAACACTGCTTTATATTACATAGAATTGTTGTAATATAAATTTTTATGGAAAACATTTAAATAAAATTTATATTTGAGCGAAATTTTTATTTCTTTTTAGTTTTTTTAAAACTTGCTATTAATTAATCATCAGCTTATTGAGATTGAATCATATTTATAATTAAATATATGTTAATTGTTTGTGCTGAACTTGTAGTTGGCTGTAATTTTAAATGTACAGCCAGCCTTGACTCAGTACACGCTGCTGAAATTATTTGACTAACAGTATTTTTTATATTTGTTTCAGAATGTAATCATGATTTTAGTTTACTAAACGGCATTTGTGTTGACAGCTGCCCTGAAAAATACTATTCAGACTTTCTTAACCAAGATGTGGATACGACTCATAAAAGGTCCAACCAAATAACAAAAAATGAAACAAAATTGAAGGTCTGCCTACCTTGTCATTATAGTTGTAAAAATTGTAAAGGAGGTTCTGATTACCAATGCATAGAATGTTTTGAAGATGCACTTATGTATAGATTTAGTGAATTTGAAAATTATTGTTATCCTAGTTTTGTTCTGAACCAAATTGAATCATCAAATATATACTATCAGATTTATTTCGTCTTAGTCTTGTTTTTAATATGCATTATTATTTTGATGATTGCTTTTTTTATTAAGAAATTCTTTTGTAGAAATAAGTGGAATGATAAAAAGTTGCACAATGATACTATTAAACATATTAGAAATATGGAAAAAAATATTAAAGTAACTGTTTATAGTGATAGTGAATAATAATTTTTTGTAATTTGTATAATTTGTAATAAAAAAATGTGATTATTATGTAGTAAAAGATAATACAAATACAAAAATAAATGAATCGATTTTAAAATATTTTTAACTTTTATTGATTTTTCTAATTATTTACTCTGGAATAAATCCACTACTCCTAAATGTCTCCTTTCTTTAATATCCTTTGTTTGGACAACGGATACTGCCTCCTCACGGGCCGTTTTACGCCTCTGCCAATCTTGACTGGATGTTGCTCAACTACTGGATCATATCTCTACAACCACCAGTTCGGACTTAAGCCAGAGCAGTGAAAAACAGGTTTATTCTAACTTTAAACGAAATATACATGTCCCAGCATTAAAAAAAAAACATCGCAAAAAACAGTAAGTGTGTAGAAAGTCCCAGCACGTCAACTTTATTTGACTCTCGCCAATAGTAGCTACCTTCCGTGCCTTAAAAGTACATGTACTTTTTTTTTAATGGTGAAGTCTTACTCGTACTTTTCACTAGTGCCGTAGCTAAAGTCCCGCGTCGCGGGGAAGTCCTCGAAGTTTTGGGGCCCGAAATTTATTGAACAAAAAAATTAATGTGACATTACCATTATTTTAAAAAGTTAAAACAAAATTTTCATGAAGTATTCAATTTAGACAATGACGTCATATGAATAGACACAGCACGCTTTATGCCTTAGCATTGTTTGTTATGAAGCCAGGACCCTGTGGAGACGAAAGGGGGATTTGCCCCGAGGAGTATAACAAGTTGTCTAATTTACATTTATTTTATTCAGCTATTGCTAAGTAAAACGCCGGCGCCATATTGTGCTTATGATTGTTTTGTTGTGTTGTTTTTTTTTTATTTCACTATTTTACCTTTTCATCATCTTTCAACTTTTAATAATGTTGCCGTAAATTGCATTTTAAGAATTACGAACTGTATTTCAACTACGTAGTATTCTAAATGTTTAATTAAAATGTTACACATAGTTTTTCCTTAAAAAAAGTATTTGTATCCAGTACTTCGAATACATCAGAAAAGTATTTTACCCAGCATTGAGTATAGATGTATACATAGGCGCCCGCAGAAATTATTCTAGGAGGGGGGCAAGACCAAAACATATATATAGATGTGATATTCGAACAATGCTTTCCACGTGGCGGGTCTGGGAACGATCCCCGATGAGGATAAACATTTATTTTCTAATTAAAAATGTGTTCTCTATACAGTAATACTCCGTTACTCGACTGCCTGTTAGCTCGACGTTTTCGCCACTCGACGTAAATGTCGAGAGTGAGAGTCGACGGAAGCATCGCTATTTGACGCGTGATCGAGTACCGATCACGTGATACATATTTTGGTAAACAAAGTAAAATGAACGCATGGCCAGCAGTTCGCGCCTAAATATCTTGACGACAACAACTCAGATTTGCAACGGTTGGTTACACGGATGTACACATTTAAAAATTAGATTGACGTGCAACAGTTGGTTACACGGATGTACACATTTAAAAATTAGATTGACGTGCAACAGTTGGTTACACGGATGTACACATTTAAAAATTAGATTGACGTGCAACAGTTGGTTACACGGATGTACACATTTAAAAATTAGATTGACATGCAACGGTTGGTTAAATGGATGTACACATTTAAAAATTAGATTTACGTGCAACGGTTGGTTACATGGATGTACACATTTAAAAATTAGATTGACGTGCAACGGCTGGTTAAATGGATGTACACATTTAAAAATTAGATTGACGTACCACGGTTGGTAGCATGGATGTACACATTTAAAAATTAGATTGACGTGCAACAGTTGGTTACACGGATGTACACATTTAAAAATTAGATTGACGTGCAAAAGTTGGTTACACGGATGTACACATTTAAAAATTAGATTGACGTGCAACGGTTGGTTAAATGGATGTACACATTTAAAAATTAGATTGACGTGCAACGGTTGGTTACATGGATGTACACATTTAAAAATTAGATTGACGTGCAACGGTTGGTTACACGGATGTACACATTTAAAAATTAGATTGACGTGCAACGGTTGGTTACATGGATGTACACATTTAAAAATTAGATTGACGTGCAACGGCTGGTTACATGGATGTACACATTTAAAAATTAGATTGACGTGCAACGGCTGGTTACATGGATGTACACATTTAAAAATTAGATTGACGTGCAACGGTTGGTTACATGGATGTACACATTTAAAAATTAGATTCACGTGCAACGGCTGGTTACATGGATGTACACATTTAAAAATTAGATTGACGTGCAACGGTTGGTTACATGGATGTACACATTTAAAAATTAGATTGACGTGCAACGGTTGGTTACACGGATGTACACATTTAAAAATTAGATTGACGTACCACGGTTGGTTGTATGGATGTACACACTTAATAATTTGATTGACGTGCCATGGTTGGTTACACGGATGTACACATTTAAAAATTAGATTGACGTACCATGGTTGGTTACATGGATGTACTAATTTAAAAATTAGATTGACGTGCAACGGTTTGTTACATGGATGTACACATTTAAAAATTAGATTGACGTGCAACGGTTGGTTACATGGATGTACACATTTAAAAATTAGATTGACGTGCAACGGTTGGTTGCATGGATGTACACATTTAAAAAATAGATTGACGTGCAATGATTGGTTACACGGATGTACACATTTAAAAATTAGATTGACGTGCCACGGTTGGTTACATGGACGTACACATTTAAAAATTAGATTGACGTGCAACGGTTGGTTACATGGATGTACTAATTTAAAAAATTAGATTGACGTGCAACGGTTGGTTAAATGGATGAACACATTTTAATCGTGTACATCCCTGTAACCAACCGTGGCACGTCAATCTAATTTTTAAATGTGTACATCCATGTAACCAACCGTTGCACGTCAATCTAATTTTTAACTGTGTACATCCATGTAACAAACCGTTGCACGTCAATCTAATTTTTAAATTAGTACATCCATGTAACCAACCATGGTACGTCAATCTAATTTTTAAATGTGTACATCCATGTAACCAACCGTTGCACGTCAATCTAATTTTTAAATGTGTACATCCATGTAACCAACCGTTGCACGTCAATCTAATTTTTAAATGTGTACATCCATGTAACAAACCGTTGCACGTCAATCTAATTTTTAAATTAGTACATCCATGTAACCAACCATGGTACGTCAATCTAATTTTTAAATGTGTACATCCGTGTAACCAACCATGGCACGTCAATCAAATTATTAAGTGTGTACATCCATACAACCAACCGTGGTACGTCAATCTAATTTTTAAATGTGTACATCCGTGTAACCAACCGTGGCATGTCAATCTAATTTTTAAATTAGTACATCCATGTAAGCAACCATTTCACGTCAATCTAATTTTTAAATGTGTACATCCATGTAACCAACCGTTGCACGTCAATCTAATTTTTAAATGTGTACATCCATGTAACCAACCGTTGTACGTCAATCTAATTTTTAAATTAGTACATCCGTGTAACCAAACGTTGCACGTCAATCTAATTTTTTAAATGTGTACATCCATGCAACCAACCGTGGTACGTCAATCTAATTTTTTAATGTGTACATCCGTGTAACCAACCATGCCACGTCAATCAAATTTTTTAATGTGTACATCCGTGTAACAAGCCATGGCACGTCAATCTAATTTTTATATGTGTACATCCATGTAACCAACCGTTGCACGTCAATCTAATTTTTAAATGTGTACATCCGTGTAACCAACCGTTGCACGTCAATCTAATTTTTAAATATGTACATCCGTGTAACCAACCATGGCACGTCAATCAAATTATTAAGTGTGTACATCCATGCAACCAACCGTGGTACGTCAATCTAATTTTTACATGTGTCCATCCGTGTAACCAACCATGGCACGTCAATTAAATTATTAAGTGTGTACATCCATGCAACCAACCGTGGTACGTCAATCTAATTTTTACATGTGTCCATCCGTGTAACCAACCATGGCACGTCAATTAAATTATTAAGTGTGTACATCCATGCAACCAACCGTGGTACGTCAATCTAATTTTTACATGTGTCCATCCGTGTAACCAACCATGGCACGTCAATTAAATTATTAAGTGTGTACATCCATGCAACCAACCGTGGTACGTCAATCTAATTTTTACATGTGTCCATCCGTGTAACCAACCATGGCACGTCAATTAAATTATTAAGTGTGTACATCCATGCAACCAACCGTGGTACGTCAATCTAATTTTTACATGTGTCCATCCGTGTAACCAACCATGGCACGTCAATTAAATTATTAAGTGTGTACATCCATGCAACCAACCGTGGTACGTCAATCTAATTTTTACATGTGTCCATCCGTGTAACCAACCATGGCACGTCAATTAAATTATTAAGTGTGTACATCCATGCAACCAACCGTGGTACGTCAATCTAATTTTTACATGTGTCCATCCGTGTAACCAACCATGGCACGTCAATTAAATTATTAAGTGTGTACATCCATGCAACCAACCGTGGTACGTCAATCTAATTTTTACATGTGTCCATCCGTGTAACCAACCATGGCACGTCAATTAAATTATTAAGTGTGTACATCCATGCAACCAACCGTGGTACGTCAATCTAATTTTTACATGTGTCCATCCGTGTAACCAACCATGGCACGTCAATTAAATTATTAAGTGTGTACATCCATGCAACCAACCGTGGTACGTCAATCTAATTTTTACATGTGTCCATCCGTGTAACCAACCATGGCACGTCAATTAAATTATTAAGTGTGTACATCCATGCAACCAACCGTGGTACGTCAATCTAATTTTTACATGTGTCCATCCGTGTAACCAACCATGGCACGTCAATTAAATTATTAAGTGTGTACATCCATGCAACCAACCGTGGTACGTCAATCTAATTTTTACATGTGTCCATCCGTGTAACCAACCATGGCACGTCAATTAAATTATTAAGTGTGTACATCCATGCAACCAACCGTGGTACGTCAATCTAATTTTTACATGTGTCCATCCGTGTAACCAACCATGGCACGTCAATTAAATTATTAAGTGTGTACATCCATGCAACCAACCGTGGTACGTCAATCTAATTTTTACATGTGTCCATCCGTGTAACCAACCATGGCACGTCAATTAAATTATTAAGTGTGTACATCCATGCAACCAACCGTGGTACGTCAATCTAATTTTTACATGTGTCCATCCGTGTAACCAACCATGGCACGTCAATTAAATTATTAAGTGTGTACATCCATGCAACCAACCGTGGTACGTCAATCTAATTTTTACATGTGTCCATCCGTGTAACCAACCATGGCACGTCAATTAAATTATTAAGTGTGTACATCCATGCAACCAACCGTGGTACGTCAATCTAATTTTTACATGTGTCCATCCGTGTAACCAACCATGGCACGTCAATTAAATTATTAAGTGTGTACATCCATGCAACCAACCGTGGTACGTCAATCTAATTTTTACATGTGTCCATCCGTGTAACCAACCATGGCACGTCAATTAAATTATTAAGTGTGTACATCCATGCAACCAACCGTGGTACGTCAATCTAATTTTTACATGTGTCCATCCGTGTAACCAACCATGGCACGTCAATTAAATTATTAAGTGTGTACATCCATGCAACCAACCGTGATTTATGCAAACTGTACAACTCCTCGGGGCAACCCCCGTTACCCCGCCTCAATTCCCGAACTCAATTGAAGAAAAATATCAGTCAGATATTTTTAAAATTTAAATTAATTTTATATAAAAGTTTTATAGGGGAATATAATTCAATTTTGCCGACCGGCGTAGCGTAGTGGTAGCACAGCTACCTGTGTTGCTAAGTTCTCTTGTTAGATTCCCGTTCAGGCATGGAAAAGTAAGGTAAGGGTTTTAAATAAAATACAAAATTAAATGTAAATGAGTTATAATGTAAAAAATAATAAAACATAAATACATTTGAGCACAGTAATATACACACAGTCATTCTTGCTTCTTACATGTACTTATATTATACAACATTTAAAAATAAGTAGCATATATAATACATAAATGAATAATTACTAAACAAGAGTCTCTTACAAACAACAGGTCGAAAAAATCATTCCAAGACTTACAAATTTTCAAGACAAGATGAAATAACTGAAAATATCTTCGAAGTTCATATTCACACATTCGAGACTTCATTTTTGCAAGTTTTTTGTTAAAAACTGAATTGTAGTTTGAATGCTTACATCAACTGCATGTTATCCGCAAATAAACTAAGACTATAGTCACTAGTTCAATAGTTCTTAATACATATAGATAGTTATTTTAGTTGCAGTATTAGAGATAAAGATGTTTTACTTTAACAATCACATATTAGTATAGGTTATAATATTTATTGTCTTAAATAGGATTTTCATCTTTTTTTTTTAATTTCTAATTTTAATATTTTCAGTTTTTCCATTTCCACTTCATTACATGATCTAAGAACTAATATTTGGTAAAAAAACAACATAAAATAATTAATAAACAAGAAATTGTTAATAATATATACAGTGTAGTCATAAATAAATTATAATTATAAAAAAAATAATTACAATTTACTTAATTTGGTAAACAAAATATATAACCAAATATTTTTAAATTAAATTGGTACAGTGGCGGCCGTACGCAAGAGCTGCGGAGTTGCAGCACCCCCAACATTAAATTAATTTAAACATACATTTATGAAAATTTTCACTAATCGATATTTAATTTTACTTAATTTTTTATTAAAAACTCTCACTATTGTCGTGCGTCATGCAAAAAGCAAGTACTTTATCTACAATTTATGATGTACAATGTGCTGTAATTCTGGCAGCTCGAATTGTTATGGTAACTGGATTGAGTAGGGGTAACGGCTGCTTATACAGTTTTAGTGCTGCAGTCATTTGCAATTAATAGCTTGCACGATTACAGATATTGTTTTATTTTTAAAACATTGAAAACTTGAAGAATGGATAAGAATGCATGAAATCGCATGTTCTGTACAGCATATAAAACATTTTTTTCTAATTGACTGATACATATTAAATCATAAATTATAATATTTCCATATTTTATATGATTTTATTTGTAAACGTATATGTAGTTAAATCTTAATAATAATTTACTTTTGCGAAATTAAAATCTGTATTATACTTCTAGTTGCAGCAACTCCATCAGAAGTTTCCACGAGCCGCCACTGTATTGGAATTAAAGTATTGTCAGATTCTTTGACATAAAACGATATAAAACTACTATTAATATATCGTTGGTACTGAAAGTATATGTAATATGACATATAAACTAGTTTTATCTCGTTTCTGTATTCTAGCTTAAGAATCATACATAATCAAACAAGTTTCTTACGGGATTTATAAATAAATAAGTGTTAATTTAGCATTGGTAGAATTACAATGGATACAGCCAAGTTTTTGTTATGAACAGATAAAATAGATCTGCGCATATGCTCATTCATTTCCTTCTTCGGCCTTTGTATAGTGTTACACTTAACTTTTAAAATATTTTTTCCTACGACTACTATGAAACTGTCTCATTTCGATACTGTTAGTTGACAGGAAATTGACTTAATTTCGCATGTTACACTCATGCGCGCGCAGGCGATGCGGGAATGATAAATTCGCCCCAATGCGCATGTGCGTTGTGCGAGAAAGAATAAATTCGCAGCAATGCGCATGTGCAGTTTCCGCGAATTTTCATTCCCGTACTGGCTGCGCGCGCATTAATGGCTGTTGACCATATGTATATTGTATTTTATTGGAGGAAAAGTATATTGAACAACACGCACAGAACATATTCCGCGCTAGTTGCACAATATACTATTAAAACTCATCATGGCAAGGCAAAGACTAGTACAGAATATAGTCTTTTCCTACTAATTCCAGTCAAAAATTATGTTACCAATAAAATTGCTTAATTAACACAAATTTCTGTATAAATATAGGTGCAATACTAATTTTACACATGAAGTTGTAATACATCATTTTAAGGAATGGTACGATCTGGTTGTCAGAATCAGCCATAATATATCATTTTACTACAACAACAAAGCGGAACTGATATACATATTTCAATTAATTTCAGTTCATCCATGTAGGGTTTCTTTACGCTCATTTTTATAAACTGGATGACAATATAGATTAATTAGATCATATTGAATATTTTTATAATATAGAAATGATCTATATTTAAGATTTTACCACAAAAATAGTTAGTATTCCATCAAAAGCGTAGAGATACCCTGTATTTTATATTGAGAGTGATATAGACATTGAGGTAAAGTTTATTTTATCTACAGATCTTGATAATTAGTCCAAAAATTTTAGAAATGGTTCTCCGTTACTACAGTTACATAAAGTAATGAGCGTAATCTCAAATCAATAACCCTAATTCGTAGATAGTTGTGGTTGTAATACCGGGTGATCAATATGATCAATATACTATTTCTATTCCAAAATGTATAAAATTTTATACTTGAAACTGAATTTTGTTCGAAATGTCACTTCTGCGCATAAGTAAGTAACGTGTTTACGAAGCTATTCATGAGTGGCGTACCGTACATTTCTTTTATAACCTATTGTTTAACATCTGTTTAGTTTACTAACAATACTTAATCTTCTACATCTCTGGTTATCAACAGTTATATTAAAAATTCTGCTTTCGAGTTCATTATCAAGTACGTATTTTGAATATTTTAAATAAAATGTCAAATTCTACATACCACGCACGTCTATAAGTTAGTCTAGTTGACCATAACAGGTAAGTGGCTGAAAAAATATTGCGCTGGAGCGGCCAAAACAATAAATATTGATCACTCGGTACATTAATTACGTATAAATGAGTAAAATATTTGGATATTTACATTATTACTATCAAAGAAGGAATTTGATAACTAATTAAAATTTTTAGAGCATACTAACAATCACCACTGAAGTTCAGGAGTATAATAGCTATGAGTGAACAAGTATCATGAGTATACCACATTCAGTAAAGCACTTATGTGATGCCAGGATACTTATTTTAACATTAAACTATTAAACCACCACACGAATTAAGAATTTTGAGTTGAGAAAATTATGTTTTGGGATATATGTTGGAGTCTCCAGCTACTGCTATATAGAGGCTGCTGAAAATCTTTAATGATTCCATATCATAGAACTTACACTATTAGTATCGACGAAATTTTACAAAATGTTTTATTCTTTATATTACTGCATTTGTGATGTTTGGATTTATTCCTTTCGCAGCGTGCCATAGCCAATTCTTAAGCAAGATCGTATTTATCCAGTTCACATAACAAAAAGGTTAAAATGATTGACATCGAATAAAACTCAAAACATTCTAAACGGCCTCTGTCTAGGGTTTAAAATAAGATATAGGGGATAATACTTCGTTTTCTGGAATGATATTAAGTTAAATTTCAATTTCTAGTTCTATTAGTGTAAGTTTTATTTTAATGATGATACTTTTTTTTAAATATATTATCAAGATCTCTAGTTAGAAGGCCAATAGTTAGAACATCAAATAATACTCGAGTATTTTTTGATATGATAGATTCTAGGTTTTTATCTTATAAACTAACATTTGGTTTTAAATTCGGTTTAAAGGTTAACTTCTAAAAATATCCATCCATAAATATTATAACAACTGATATACATATTTATTAAGCGTCTTCTATGTCAAATTTACTGACATTTTAATGTGATATAGTTAGATATTATCATGCACAGCATAATTTACTAGGAGTAAATTAGAATTATATTTCTAACACTGTTATTTAATCTTCTAGTTGATGAATTGATTTTGAATGGATATTATTTAAATCTAGATGGCGTTGGTCCGCAAACAACTGCCTAAAATAACATGAACGAAAGTAACACATACAGATATTTTAGGATTAAAAGACTTTGTGAATAGGAGACATTTTTAATCCTTCATAAATTCCTGTATATGTCAATTATGAGTAATATGTATACAATATGCGAGTTACGTTCCTCTGTTAAACTTATATAATTGTTACAGATTATGGAATATACTTTTTTTTTTTAGTTTTTATAAATATATATTTATTTTACTATAAATGCAAGAAAGCGCTGTTTTGAATATATATAACATCTTTTTACTCATATTATATCTAACATCAGTTGAAGAAAGATGGGAAGATGCAAACATGTATATAAGTTAATAGATTGAAGACATTTTAATCGTCAAAAGATTCCAAATCCTAAAATTACAATATTTGGCACGGTTGTTTAGCTTATAAAGATTTATTTATTCATAAATTACTAAAAAATATTATTTATAAAATTGTTTAAATAACATGTAATACTGTTATTCCATAATAGTCTATAATTCTTTTAGTTTATAGTTAATTTTATATACATATTTCCGCGTTGTGTACTTCGTATATGGTAAATTGTATTGTAATACCCTGGATATATGTATTTACAATGTACTTAGTCCTGTCAAATTTATTATATACGCACACCGGTAAATTTAAATGAACAGATTGAAAATTATGTTTTTTTTAAATTTTATTATTTTGTAGCCTATATCTAGATAGCTTTGAATGCACTACTAAACCGTAGGGAAAGATTGTATCGACGCCAAGGAGAACAAAATGCACCATTTAATTTTGTTACTACTGTATCTTTTGGTGGAGGTTCAATTATGGTGTGGGGTGAAATATGTTTGGGAACTCGCACAGAGTTAGTGGTGATGGCGGAGGGTTAACTGCAGATAGGTACATCACCTTTTGCCCCATATATCGGCCCACACGTCGCCCACTGTGTAACAGACTTTTTAAATCAAGTGGGTATAACAATGGGTTGGCCAGCGTGCTCCCCTGACCTCAACCCGATTGAACATTATTTCAACGAACATCGTACTAGAAGATTACCTGAGAGATATCAATAATATGTACAAATAATTTGATTTTTATGTTTGTTCCTTTAAATTTGCCGGTGTGTGTAGTTCAAAAATGTTTGAATAAACTTTTGTATATTTGTACGAAAGATTATCAATAAATAAGAATGCTGTCTCTGAGTGGTTAATAAGCATGAGCCGGATTTCTATCATGTAGCAATTTTTAATGTATTATGATTGGATAAATGCACAAATTTTCAGGGATTTTATTATGAAAAATAGGCTGAATACAGTAAAACCTTGGATTGCAAGCATAAGAACCATCAGCTCAGTTGTGATCATGAGAAGCTCAACAGTCAAAGCGTATACGTACTACTCGTATTGCAAGACCTTGCTCGTTTATCATGTTAAAATTTACCAAAAATTTTTGGTCGTCTTGGAAAACAGTCGCAATCCAAAGTTTTAGTGTACTTGGTTTCATTATTCTTCTTTTATTTATCATATAATTTCTCAATAAAAAATAGGGATCGTTATTTATTGATCAATATTCGTATATACTTTTAAATTCATTTAGCGTCAGGTGATGTAAGAGTAAAAATTTACGCACAAAATCGATGGTCAATCGTTATCTTTGAATACATACAGCAATTTTAAAAAGGGACCAACTTTAAATGACCTCGAACCCTCCATATTTTTGATATAGTCTATAGAATAAATATGTTAAATGTGCCTTATTTTACATATTTATTAACATTGTTACTGAACAATTTTGTTAAATCATCTATACGTAATTATTAAAATATTTGTGAACTCAAAAATAAAGTTACTAATATTTCTTTTACATTTCATAAAAGAAACGAAGTTTTGTGTGTATTATTGGTCAATATGTTTATTTGATATTCATTGCAAAATATGAATAGTATTCCAATTTCCGCACTTATTGTTTCTTTAAATATTTAAGGTATATTATTCACAACGCTTTACTACAGTTATTTTTATTGACTCAACTAGTGAATTCAAATTTGTTTCAAGCTTAAGCTAACACTAGGCCACTTGCATTTTAGATAATATCAAGCGATAGAATACTAAATTTTCTAAAGGTGACTCTTTTTGGTATCATTATAGCAATTACATTTTAGAATAAATATAAATTGTGCAACAGATTCTCTGCTCACTACTTCCCCGAAGCATCAGAATGATTTAACCGACATTTAACATTAGATTTAAATATAATCTACTAACAAATAACATATATACATTTAATACTGTGGATTAGGGGAATGTTGCGGTCTATTATGATGATAAGAACTAGAATTAGATGTTTGCAAAAGTTGTATAGGAGGTGATTGCCTTACATCAGAGCCACCAACTTGGCGGTTTGGATAGGAGGAACTATTAGAATTACTTTTACCGCTAAATCCCGAAGCTGCGTTGCTGTTCATATAATTCCCAGCACCCTGGGCTGCATTCCTAAGTGAGTTAGCAGCTCCATGGTATGAACCATAGCTGGAATCATCTGACTGAGCTGACTGACCTCTTCTTTGACCATTTACCATTCCATACATTGATTCTGGTCTGTTACCACGACGTGTACTTTCATCATATTTTGATCCGGAATCTGACGATCCTGATGGCTGGTTTCTTGTTCCATAAATTCCTTGGGGCTGTGTAGAGTTTCCATATCCAGGAGCGTTTGAACTTGTTGGTTCCGTTGGTCTAGTTGCAATACCTGGTGCTACACCTCTAACCCCATATATACTTTCTGATCTCTGTTGCATTTGATTTTGTACATTCTGATTCTGAACATGATTTTGCTGTTGATTCAAACGCATTGGGTACAGGGATTGTGCGGGTACTAGAGGTCCAGGACGCGGTAATAAATCTCTGTTAATTGCAGTATTCGATTTTGCGTATACTGATTGAGAACGATTTAGGTTTGCCCTTGTCAAAGGCGGAGATTTACAATATAATGATTTAGTTCCTCCATACAATGATTCCACGCGTTCTAGCTTTGTTGGTGGGGCTGAATATAAACTTGCACTAGCCACACTTGCGCAATAACCACCTAAAATTAAAACAAAATTTTATTAACATGATCATTTAATACTGAACATACATCAACACAATCGTGCATTGCAACATTAAGTTAATAAAAGGAAAATAATCCATGCTTCAAGCAGGATTTAAATGAAATAACATTTACTTTAGTGTTTTTAACAAGTATGGAATTAGGAAATAATGACGAAACAATATTTTAGGCCCAGTAAAATATAATTCTTTCATATTGTACGTCACTACACCATCGCTTCCATCCATATATACCCATTAGTTACAACATCGGGGTATGAACGAATATAACAAAGCTCATACAATATAATACAAGGTTGCATTGAAAGCCGCTGTTAACGTGTAGATGGCTCTAGGTGCGTATGCTGGGAGCAGTGACAGATGTCTCTTATGTCCTTTGTTTACACAAGTGCGTTTCTATAAATTAAAATGGAATGCGACAAGTTTTTTTTTTTCGATTTGTACTTCTACACTACTTTGATTTGAAAAAAGTGCAGCTGAAGGTCAGCAATTGCTTGTGAAAACTTATGGTGAATGTGCTCCATCGGAAACAGTATGTAGAGATTGGTTTCGACGATTCAAAAGTGGTGATTTTGTTTTATAAATATGATATTATTACCAATAATAGAATCCTGTCACAAACGGCACTTATTTCGTCTATTTTGTTAAGTTATATTTTCAACACATTCCAATTGACTGTAAGATTCAATTTCCGCGCTAACCCCCACCACCAATCCATTAATCCCAGCAATCGTGTCAGATCATCGGATTGTTTGGAAATGATCAGATTGCTCTGGCGGATCAATCGGATTGACTAGAAATAAGCTAATGTGAACGCTCCAACTGACTTAACGAACAGATCGGGAGCACTTGGATCGCTCGGATTGATCTGACTGACTAAACGTAAACGCCTAATGATAAATTATCCATGAAATTTTACTAAAAAATATAAATTCGTTTACGAAAAGCTAATTTGTCAGTATCAGGAAAGCAACTGTTTGTCAGAATAGTTCAACTGATGACCACTGTCACTACTATCGATTTTAAATTGGATATCGTCAGTTGAAAAAGTTCGAATATGAACAACTCTTTGGAAGAAAATCCTGCTCAAAGACTTAAAGAATGTTATGACGTGTACAAGCCATGGGAAAGGCCCAAAATTCCAATGCTAATCGTTTAAACCTCTCGATTTATTTGCTTGCAAGACATAAAAAAAAAAGTTTTTTGTGGCGAATCAATTGCATCAAATCGCCGGTAAATAATTCTTCTACATGACGATGCTCGGTCACATGTTGCTATAGCCGTAAAACAAACACTGATGGAGCTTTAATGTGAGATTCTCCCGCTTCCTGCGTATTCTCCGGACCTGGCCCCAAGCGATTATCATCTGTTCCGATCGATGCAACACGCTTTAGACAATAAACATTTCCATAACTAGGGAGAAGTCGAAAAATTGGTTGCTGAATGGATTGGTTTAAAAGACAGGCCATTCTTTCGTAGCGGAATTTGACTTCTGCTAGAACCGTTGGAAAAAGCCATAGCTTTCGAGGGCAAATACTTTGTAACTAAAGTATTCACGCATTTTATTATTGAAATAATTACTCAAAAAACATAAGAAAACAGCGAATTTCAATGCAACCATCAATTTCTTTTGAAAGTTTTAAATTATAACATATATAAGAAATGGAAGTGCCGGACAGAAAATATCTACATAACATCGCGTTTTACTGATATCACGTGTATAGTTATTTGCCAAATGTAAAACTAGTGTTAACCTGTTCTCTATTTCCTGTCCTGTCCTACTAGTGGAAATGGACCATCGATAAGTTTTAAACAAAATAGGTTTTACCTGGTCTGATGTATAAAGGTCCCACTATACAAAAATAAGACGTTTAAGGACTGTGACATTAGTGTAGAATATGGATATGAAATTCTGAGAGACAAATTTGCAATTATAAATTTATAAAACTGTATATGTAACTTTGTATCAAGGTTTCTTTCATGCTGTTAAGATTATTTCATGTTTAAAATAATATTTATTGCACTTTTGATTCTTATGATTTACAGTTAATGTAATTGATTTGTAGATGAAAGCAAAATTGGTCAGTATTAAATTTGTTACATGTTACAGAACGTACAGCAAACCAATCGTAAGGACGATAATAACAGTATTCGAATGATTATTGATTTCATATCAGAATGGAAATCGCAAGTATCGTCGTCATATTTATTGTTTTTTGTTGGTACAAATTATACCAACCGCTGTTGCAAATTAATCATCAGATAATTTCTAAGAAAACTTACCGGTAGCTCCAGAAGGTGCTCCAGGTCCAGCTCTATAACTATTTATAAACGTAGAGCCATGCATCTGGAGTTTCTGTCCAGGAGATTTATCTAAATCATCATAAGTATCTTCATCAGAGTGAATGCTAGCGGAGTCTCCATCAATCGATTCTTTGGGGCGACGAATTTGACGTCTTGGGTTAAAGATAAATTCATAAATTAAGCCAGAAAGTATTCCTCCCAAGAGTGGTCCAAACCAATACACCCAGTGATGATCCCATTTATCATAGACGAAGGATGGCCCAAGTGCACGTGCTGGGTTTAAATATGGCATCTGAAACAATTATAGTAAATTAGGACATATAATTCAACAGGTCTCTTATTTGTGAGACATGTGACACAATCTGTCTCTGTTTCATACTTTAACTGAGAATATGCAGTTTGAGAATGTCAGAGAGAGACAAGAACTGTGCTATGATCTGTCAGTCTTGTTAGGTGACTACACAGTAGGCTGACCAGATTTTTTTTTTACAGAAAAAGAATATACGAAAAAAAATGTCACAAATACAAGTGATGAACAAAAAAAAAAGAGGTTCTCACTCAAAATACAAGTGATGAGCAAAAAAAAAAAGTCTTCACTCCCAAAATAGAAGTGATGAGCAAAAAAAAAAGGTCCTCACTTCCAAAATAGACGTGATGAGCAAAAAAAAGGTCCTCACTCCCAAAATGGACATGATGAGCAAACAAAAACGGACAAAAGTGACGGGCAAAAAAGAATATATTCAGGGTTTTTTTTTTTTTATAAAAAGTAAGAGTATAGAGGATATTACTTAAAAAAGAGTATAATACTCTAAAAAAGAGTACGTCTGGTCACCCTACTACACAGTACTTATGGACTCCGAATTTACCAGAAGGCTAAATAGGCTCTTTAACCTCTTTAGAACTTAAGAAGGAGAGGAATTAATAGAAATTGGCAACGACCATACGTTGTGAATGAAATACTCTGAATTTTCATTAGAATCCTGTTGGATATTAATTGAAAAGGAAGTCGGTAGAACATGAAATGCGAGTATATTTGTCCAAAATACGCCCAAATATAAAGGAATTATGTAAAAAAAAATACATCAAGCTCATGTATCACATTAATTTTTGTATATCTTTTGTTCTCATTTAAAGAATATATTTGTAATTAAAAAAACTTATTTTCTAAGATAAATAAAATTTCTTTATAATTTCATGCACATGATGTTGGGAGTGCCGGAAATTTTACATAATGGATTTGGGGTGCCTTCCCATTAAAAAGTTTGAGAACAACTGCAATAGAGAAACAAATAGTGATGGTGAAAATTAAAAATTAAAATGCAAGGCTACCCAAACACCAAAAGCAACCGACGATACTGTAATAGCTGCTAGCCGGCTGTAACCATAGCAACGAACAATAATAATCAATTTTATTTTCTGCGCATATTTATAGGGGTGATCTAGTCTAAAGAAACAAACTCTAATATCAATTTTAAATGTAAAGGAGTAAAAGTAACATGTCGCGCAACATCCTGCGACGAAAATCAGAACCAAAGTTCAGTTCAGCTTTTAGCCGCCAGGTGGTTGTAGTTACAAACATTTGAAATGAGGATACATATATTTAATAAATATGTACTCCGTCCGACCCCAAATTAGTTATCAGTTTTAGTGTTTAAATTTTTTCCCAACTCGGCGACTGTTATAATTGTTTTAAAAGAAACGGAAAAAAATAAATAATCAAAAGAAAAACTTATTAAACGAAACTATACTCTATTCAAAATCAAGAAGTAGTAATCACAGTGGCGGCGCTAGCGGGGGGTCCAGTCCAAAACTGTTTTTCATTTAAAAGATCTGGAAGTATTTCAATTTATTCCAGAAAATCATGATCATTAAAAACATGTGCTAAGAATATTTTGTGTCATTTTATACCAGTTTTAAGAGGATCCTACACCGTACACGCAAGGTAATCCCTGTATTTGTAAATAATTCATAAAAGTAACGAATTTACAAAAAATAATACAATAGAATCAACAAATAATATACGATATTTACATATAATATTGTTTGATTTTGATCAGTTGCATAGTATAGGCAAAAGGTGCAAACGCGAGATTTTCACACTTCTTCATATATATATAAAAGAGGAAAATTGTTTGATTCAGACTAAATTTTGCACAGTTACGCTTTAGGACAATGCGGAACTAATGGTAGAAAAAAATAATCGGTTTTTCAATGATGTACATGTTTTTAGGGCCTACGGACGGAAATAAGTCGGAAATCATCTTGCGGGCGGAACATTAAAATCGTTACGACAGCTAAAATGTAAGATATATCGAAAATATATATGACAGACTTAATATTACTATAAGGTTTAATATTACTACAAAAAAGTCCGTGAGAGCAAATATCGCAGGTCAAAAGATAACTCACAATTATCATTTGTAAGTTTTCATTTTCGCCGAAAATTGTAACGCTCAGTTTGTTGTGGAATAATGGCAAGAGTATTTACTAACGAAAACCCTTTGACCCATGTACCTATCGTTTATAGATCAGAAAGTTTATAGATCACTGAAAGAACATCATAGTAAATAAATTAATCTGATGCGTGTATTGGAAGATGCTACGTCTGATCGTTCGCTGGTAAAGCGTTTCGAGACGGGGTTCGGCGGGTTAACAAAACTGCTGGTTCAAAAATTCAAGTTGTGCTTAGTTGTAAATTTTAAATTGTGTTTTGATTATTTGTTATTAGTATTTTTTTAAAATTCGTTACTCTTTATGAATTATTTACAAATACAGTGATTTTCTTGCGTGTACAGTGTAGTATCCTCTTACATTTTGAATGAAAAAATATATACTGGAATATTTTTTAGAGATTAAGGTTTATGTAAAATTTGCATTTGTGTTACATTAGGAATAAATATACAATTTCATTGCCATTTTCTCAAAACAAAAAACAAAATTTCCCGAGAAATATTAGAATTTTCTAGCCATCGTCCATGTACGAGTAGGTATGCGTATAATAGACGTCGCATCGCTTGTAGATAGTAATATGCAATGTAAGTTAGCTGACAATTCATTTTCGAAACTATGTTATAAAATAAATAAAATTAAATTATAACTTAAAACTTTTCGTGAAATATTGTAAATTCTTGAGAAATAATTATTAAGAACTTCTCGAAAAGAAACAGTAGATACGTGTATATCAAAGTTTATAAAAACGTGATAAATACCTTTCCTATATTATTTATTTTAAATTAAGATATGAAGGTAATTTTATTTAATAAATAATTTGAATGCTTAAAAATGAAGAATGGTAGATAATCTCACAGTAGAGTAAATTTTTAAGTCAGTTAATTGGTTAAATCAAGTATATAAGTTTACCATCTTAGTAATGTAAATTATATTTTGCGCAAACATGCGGGTTCTTAAATTGTTGTTTGCCACGGTCTTGGAAACAACATACGTACTTGCAAAAACTTTACTGGCGACCTTAAAATAAAAATAAGGAAAACGATTTTTGTCTAGACATATAACATTTCATTACATTTGTATAGAACAGTGGTTCCCAACTAGACTGTCGCGACACAATTGTGTCCTATAACACTTTCTCAACCGCAGGTCCACGGCAAAACAGTTTTATAAGTTAGGGTTAGATTCTAACCAGCTCGCGAAAACTTTAAAAAAATATATATACATAGCTAATAATATTTTTTGTAAAAGAATGACGGCCAGCAAAACTTCTATACAAAATTGAATTTGACTAATAGCAAACAAAAAAATCATTTCTTAATGTAAATTTGTTATTTTTATAGTTTATTTTAAAATAATCTTTTCACCAGTCCGCGGAGAAACCTGGTTATTTTGCTGATCCGTGGTAAGAAGGTTAAGTAACGCTATGCTATAAGATACTTAAGGGTATTCCAAAAAAAATGAACACATGGAAAAAGAGTGCTGATCATTTTTAGGGTTTTGTAGGTATGACCAAAAAAATTGAAATTATTATTAATATCTTGTAATACTTCTCGATAATACACAATAGAATTTCATGCGTACTCGATAGCTGTATTCGTCAAGAACAGGCAGGATTCCGGCCTCGCATGTCCTGCATAGACCACATTAATACATTACGTATTGTCATCGAACAGTCAATCGACTGAAGAACTGGTCTGTACCTTGTTTTCATAGATTTCCAGAAAGCATTCGACTGTCTATCTCACGATGCAATTTGGAGAGCTCTACGAAAAAGAAGAATTGCACCTAAGATCATAAAACTAATCCAGCTCCTTTATCAGGGTGCCACCTACGAAATCCTGCACAAAGGCGTTCTCAGCGACCCCATTCCTGTTGGCACTGGCATTAATCAAGGATGTACTCTGTCGACCATTCTCTTTTAACATCGTCCTAGATGATGTATTGAGAAGGAGTATCGGAACTGGAGACGGAATTCGCTGGACTTCCCACCTGGCAGATCTGGAGTATGCAGATGACATTTGCCTTCTGTCTCACACCTTCGACAACATGAGTGCAATAATAGATTCTCTCGTAAAGGAGGTGCAATCGGTAGGCCTCGCAATCAACATTAAAAAGACGAAATCCATGCGATCAGGCTCCACTCAACAAGACAAGTTACAGAATAGACCTCTTGATCACACCAGGTACAAGTAATATATAAAAATGTATTTTTATATGCATTGTTTACAGATTTTATTTTATGAATATCGTGGTACACGACATAAAATCTCATGGCACACTTTTGTGCTGCAGTACACCGTTTGAAAATCATTGACTTAGCAAATACACACGAAATCCTGGGATGTGTGAAAGTATACAGTTTATATCATTTGTTTCTAAATTTTATCTCGCAGTTTTGGATTTAGAACGATTTAAGATACAAGCCGATGAAATAATATACATTATTTCTCAATATTAAAACCGTATGTTTTAACCTAAATATGAAAGTGAACACGCTTTCAAAACTGGATTTACTAAAATTACAACAGTTAAGAAACTGAAAGAGGAAAAGGCACTGTTTAAAATGAGTACGAGTATAGTCGTAAAGCAAGTACATATATAACAATACTTATCCGCACACAGACATACACAAGGCCATTTAAACCATTGATAAACTGTGTATATGTATAGTATAACGGATCGGAGCTAAGGTTTGAATGCTACCAACAGGTCAGTCGGATTGTGCACCTGCCTTTTTGGCATTTTAATTACGGAGTGGAGACCAGTGGTGGCGCAATTAGGCGCACGAGCTCTTCACTTCTAGGAACTTTTTTATTTATATTCATGTTAGCTTAACGCTCAAAAGTTTCCAAAAAAAATTACTAATTACTGAACTTATATTAGACTCGCTGATGAACCCGTACTTCCAGTGAAATATGAGGAGAAAGTCAGAAGGGAAGAGAATAGGAAAATAATAAGAGAATGCTGGGAAGAAAGAATGAAGGAAGAACAAAAAGGCAAATTGTCGGCATTGGGAGCGATAAGAAAATAGTTCTTTTGGAGGCGTGGAATGGGCATAATAGAAGCAGGGAGAAAGGGAAACGGAGGAACAAATATAGTAGAAGTATTGAGAAGGAGGGATAAGGAGATACAGGAACAGGAAAGCACAGACAGAATAGACAAATCGCTGAGTGTGAAAAGAGATGTGAGTGATAGGAATACCGGGATACCTGAAAGGGAAAAAGAAGAAGATCAGGGGATAGAGTCAGGAGGATAGCGAGGTTAAGATGCGGCAACGAAAAGAGGAAGAACAGATACTGGGCAAAGCCAGAGGACAGGCTATGTAGAATATACAAGGAAGAAGAGGAAACCTTGGAGCATTTAGCGAAGAGATGCAGAGAGACGGCTGTCTGGGAAGAAGGGATAAATGAACTGATGAGTGAGGAAGGCAAGGGAGAAAGATAGGCGAGAGAACTGGTGGCAAGAAGGAAGCAGATCGGTGAGGGAAGCCGGAATGAGAATAGGAAGAAAGAGAGGAGCACTGGAGGAAGAACAAAGAAATGAGATAAAAAATATATGTATATATATATATATGTATAGAGGTTAATATTTATCCCGTTGCACAATAATACTAAGAGATTTATTGGGAATGAACGGTGAGGAAAGTAAAACTCAACTTTTACTAATGCCCAATATTTCGGTTTGAATTTTGAAACCATCATTAGGGGCTGAAAATATAATTTGTACATGAAACAATGACTACATATCCATTGTTTCATTAGCCTTACTACTTCAATGTTGTAATCCAGTCGGATGTTATTAAATAATCCCATCTATATAGAGGTTAATATTTATCCCGTTGCACAATAATACTAGGAGATTTATTGGGAATGAACGGTGAGGAAAGTAAAACTCAACTTTTACTAATGCCAAACATTGAAGTTGTAAGGCTAATGAAACAATGGTCATTGTTTCATGTACAAATTATATTTTCAATCCCTGATGATGGTTTGAAAATTCAAATCGAAATATTGGGCATTAGTAAAAGTTGAGTTTTACTTTCCTCACCGTTCATTCCCAATAAATCTCCTAGTATATATTTATACAGTACCTAGACAAAATATTATAACCACTTATGATTTTTTTAAAATTCCTTGTTTTACACAAAATCAACAAAATAGTAATACACCAATTTTATTTTTATTTTGTATTTTATTATTTCAAATTATTTTAGTACATTTATAAAATGTTTTTTAATATTTTGTGTTGCCCCCCTTTGCTTTTATTACTACCGCAATTCTTCGAGGCATACTCTCAATACATGCCCTAATACAATTTTCAATTTCTGGAGAGCCATGCCATACTTTTTGAATACTATCTATTAAAACTTGTTGATTAGTATTATTTAAATCATAAACAAGTCTTTTCAGGAGGTTCCAAACATTTTCGATAGGATTGATATTCGGCGAATTACCTGACCAGGACAAAATCGGTACTTTTTGTTCTTGCAAATCAGTCTCAGAATAAAAATACAGAGTTGAAGATGTTTAAAATAGCTTATCTTTTAATAAATACACGATATGTTAAAGAAATAAATAAAGTAGCATATGATTATATGTCGGCATTTTTAATAAACAGTTGTTTTTGTAAGTGGTTATAATATTTTGTCTAGGTATGTATATCGACTAGAGATGGGAATTTCGGCTCAGTTTGCGGAACCGGATCAGTGGAGGTCGTTCAGTTTGTTGAGCCGGTTCATTGATCCGGCTCAGTGATCCGGTTAAGTAAACATGTCTCCGAAACACAGGACGGTCGTTAGTTCGTAGGTAGAAAGTCGCTTAGAGCCGGTTCTTGCAATATATAAACTGTAAATATGATCCCGAGACACAGGTCGGTCGGTTGTTCGGTCGTAGGTAGAACGTCGTTTACACCCGGCTCTTGCTTAGAGCCGATTCTTGCAATATATGAACTGTAAACATGATCCCGAGACGCAGGTCGGTCGGTCATTCGGTCGTAGGTAGAATGTCGCTTAGAACCGACTCTTGCTCAGAGCCGGTTCTTGTAAACATGATCCCGAGACGCAGGTCGGTCGGTCATTCGGTCGTAGGTAGAATGTCGCTTAGAACCGACTCTTGCTCAGAGCCGGTTCTTGTAAACATGATCCCGAGACACAGGTCGGTCGGTCGTTCGGTAGAACGTCGCTTAGAGCCGACTCTTGCTTAGCGCCGGTTCTTTTAAACATGATCCCGAGACACAGGTCAGTCAGTTGCCGGTCGTCCGGTCGTAGGTAGAACGTCGCTAGCCCCGACTCTTATCTAACATTTTTGAAACAAGCAATTCACTTTATGTAGCTACTGTATTTTAAACCAGATGTGTTAAGTTTATGGCGATGTTTATTGCCCTTATAAATCGGACATCTGGGATTTGGGCAATATTTTTAATATTTTTATATAGTATGGTTGTAAGAAAATACAGACTAACCCTATTAGTTTCAAATAAAGTGCCCTACAAATTGATGACAAAATACACTTTATGATAATACATTACAAGCCAAGTTCTCGCGAAGTTCAACATGACATCGATCCAGATCCGGATCACTCCGGTCACTGTTCACAATCGCCCGACCAATCGTATCCTTGAAACTTGAAACTATACAGTGAGCCGTGAGCCGGCTCATTTCAATTTGGTGAACCGTGTCACTTCGGTCAGTGTACTGAGCCGGCTCAGTGAGCCGGTTCGTTCATGAACGACCCATCTCTAATATCGACGAAGATCTTTGTAACTCAATATTTAAATTTTTTGACTTATGTAAGTTAAATATTAGAATACACGATATTCTTTATGTGAAAAAATATATATTTCTCTCAAAACTGTACATTATGCTACCAAAATTATAGTTTTGTGAGATACGAATTTTTTCATGGAAAGATTACACGATATTCTAATATTTAACTTACATAATTAAAAAAAAATTGTATAAGAACTTGTGAGAACTATAAGGTTGTGCGCCCCCTTAAGGAATAACTAAGTAAGAATTGTCACTATTATTATAATTGATAGTTTCATATGCACGATGAGCATGAATGTATGTATGTTATATTTGTTTTTCTTTTGTTTCTCGCATTTAACTTTACTGTATCTAGAATTCATCAAAATTTGATTAGATTTCGTTTTCTGTTCTACAACACGCAGCACAACCATAAACTTTTACGAAACATTTTCTTGTTATATAAGTCGTAACCAATTACACCCTATATCTAAAATTATCTCAAAAACAAGAATGATTTCCTGTGTACGTAAAAAAATTAATTGTGCCAAAAATAGGTATATTTCTCCGAACAATCTTTTTTTATTTGATTTGTTACTTATAATCCTGCCATGCTGTGCCCACTGGCACAAAAAAACTTTTAGTATTTTACAACTTTTACCTGAGTTTTGTTCTATAGAAAGAAAGGAAACATGTTATAGTAGTAATCTTCAGACCAGTGAGGACTCGTGACATTTATAAAAACTAGCAGTCATACCCAGCGATGCTCGGGAGAAAAATAATAATTTATCAAAAATATTTTAATTCGGAAAAATAAATGATTGCTGCACAATCAAACAATTCAAATTATTTCAATGATGAGTTAAATACCAACATACGTTACCTTCAATTTTAGTTTAATTTATCAAAATAGTTTTATATAGGGTTTTAATAATGTACGATCCCTTACCAATTGGTACGTGCAACGTGTAAACAGCACTCATTCGGCAGTAACAACATTTTTAGGGTTTTGTATGTATGACCAAAAAACCCTTATACCGTCATTTTGTCGTCTGTCTGTCTGTCTGTCTGTCTGTCTGTTCGGTAAAAATTGTAGCCAAACGGCTAAACCTAGAGAGTTGAAATTTGGCATGTATATACAACTCTTTGACCCGCACATAGGAAAAATACTAAAACATCTAAAAAACATATCCCTCTAAAAATATAAACAAATATGTGCTCATCGAAAAAAAAATATTTTTTTTTAATTCTGAGTAGGGTATCAAATGAAAGCCCTTAGTACGTGGATTAACGATCAAAATTTTATTTTTGCAAAATAAATTATTTTGATGCGATTTTTGCCAAAAAGGTGCAAAAAAAATTTTGTCCCACACCCTGTAGCCCAGATGGTTTAAACTAAAAATCTGAAAAAATTCTAAGTAATGTACATTGGTGTGAACCGGAATAGTACAACAGGAATTTTTGATCAGATTATGTTTTCGGAAAATAACGCATTTTTTGTGTTTTTAACTAAAATACGTTAACTATTTAATACGTTGTGTAACACACCAGATCAGTACCTCTCGTGGCGTGGTTGGATTTGTCGTACGCTTAATAATATAAGAAACTTGCAAACAACTTGCAAACTAGGGTTCGAATCCTGTTGATTTTATTTTTTGTTTTTTTTTTTGCATTTTTATTTTGTTTAAATTATTTTGTTAAAATTCTAGTTATATTTGGTAAATGTTGCATTTAATTTATAAAAGCGTAAATTTAACAACCAGTGGAAAGTTGAAATTATAATTTAATTCTATGTTTGACGAAATCAAAGGGCGGGACTTATGATGTAAGCAACCAATGGAAGCCATATGTGCAATTTTCAAAATCTTAATGAACTTTGCTATATAAAAAAAAAAATACTGCATATATTTAGAAACTTAAATAATGGTATTAGGCATTCGAATTAAAATTCATAAAAAAATATTTTGACATAAAATTGGTTTTGGCATCCCAAATAATCATCGTTCAGTTACTAAATACCTGCAAAACCCAGAAATGTGTGAAAATTCACACTTCACATCAATTTTTACTATTAACGATTTTATTGTTGCTTAGGCGGCAATTATATTGCACAAAACAAATATGAGAAATGATAAATAAAAGATCTTGTGTAATAAAACACAATATTGAAGAGAAGTTTCAATGTTAGTATTAAATATAATCAATACAATAATATACAAATAACAAATAATCAAAACACAATTTAAAATTTGCTTCAACTAAGCACAACTTGAATTTTTGAACCAGCAGTATTGTTAACCCGCCTGCATCCCGCTTTACCACCGAACGATTTTAATGTTCCGCACGCAAGATTTTTTTCCGACTTATTTCCTTTCGTAGGCCCTAAAAAACTGTACATCATTGAAAAACCGATTATTTTTTACACCAAAAAAAGAATAACTGCGGAAAATTTGGTCTAAATCGGTTAAACGACCTAGGAATGTATAACGAACAAACACAATAATTGTCCTCTTTTATATATATATAGAAAAAATTATAGAGAAGATAAATTCTTTAAGTAACATAATTTTATCAATAAAAACACATCGAGGAATGATAATTCAGTAACTTGGTAGATTTTTTACCAAAGGTGCGTTCGGCATAACTGTGCTGTGTTAACTCTGTGTCGTGTAAGTTTTTTGTCACGTGACCACTGTGCACACTGTGCAAGAAAGTCAAAGACGAACGCTTTGTTCAGATGTGTGCAGTTATACCTTTTTTTTAACAAATAAATTATGTGTTTTTGATTACATGAAGTCTGTCTCCTGCTACTGTTTTGTACGATAATATAAAAAGGACGCATGAAGGTTTTGGGATGCTTTTAAGTAATATAGAAGTTTAGTAAGAATTTAAGTAAGAAATTTTATTTGATGAGGAAGACAATTCAGAAGAATTTTCCAAACCAGAAAATATTTTGGGAAAAGTGTTTGAATATGCAAGGAGTACTGTTCCAAACATAACTACAAATCAATTTAAAGTACATTTCCGCTTGTATCCAGAAAATTTTAAGTCTTTTTACATGTTCCATCATGAGGTTCATGTCTATACTATTTATTTTGCAAATGCTGCAGACATAAACAATATCTTGATTGTTTTCACTAATATTGTTTTGTAGAAATAAAAACTTTTACCGCGAAAAACACTATTGCACAGATTGCCGCACGATCTGAACTTGTGACCACTGTGCAACACAAACTGCACTGCACGATATTTGCTGAACGATATTTGTACAGCACAGAGCACACAGAAACTTTATGCCGAACGTTTCTTCTGTAAAGTATCATTCACAGCTCATGTTTTAATAGATAGTACGTAATTCATAGTGTTAATGTTAACGCATAAGAATGTTAGTTCTACACAAATCCGTATAAGCATTCATAGCTCCAATTTAGTGGATAAGCGTAAGAAAATATTTAACGCATAATGTTAGAAGTTTGTATATCTCAAACTTCTGATATTAACATTAAAACACTGACAACTGTCAAAATGAAGGAATATATTATACTTGAAATTCGAATAAGACTTGTGAATGCAGCTTGTGACATAATTATTAGTAAAAATGTTGAAACTAATATTGAAAAATAGATGTGAAGTGAGAATTTTTACATATTTCAGGATTTCGCAGGTATACAGTGATACATTTCAAAATAGACGAATATATTATACAGGAAATTCTAAAAAGACTTGTGGCTGCAGTTTATGATGTACTAATTAATAAATGTGTTGAATCTAATAAAAAATTGATGTGAAGTGTGAATTTTCGCATATTTTAGTGTTTTTCAGGTATCTAGTACCCAAGTTAAAGCAGCTATATGTGTGGAACATTTTTTTTTTTGCGGTAATCAAGTCAAAATGAACAATATTTTGAAAATAATGTACCGTTTGTTATTCTATGTACAAAGAGCTTTTCCTTAAAATATTACATGAACTTTTAAAATAAAATATGTATTTTTTCAACAATAAAAAATTAATCTGACAAAAATTCCTTTTGAACTATTTTGGTTTCCATCAATGTACATTATTGAGATTTTTTCAGATTTTTAGACCAACACTTCTGGGAAACAAAAGTTAACTTTTTTTTTGTGAAATCAAAAAGTTAGGTTAGAGTGAGTAGCTTCAGAAACATTATAGTTATTTTATTTAATGATTAACTTAATAAATATTATTTTGGTTCTTTTTAGAAGTACATTAATAAAAAAACAATACATATATTTAATAACAAGATATTTTTATTATAAATTGTTTAGTAATTTCTATTGCGTGTAGATGGCAGCTAGATCGATTTATCTATTAAAACATGAGCTATGAATGGTACCAAAGTATTGTGACTAGCCTCTAACATTATCCATTAACATTATGCACTATGAATTACGTACTATCTATTAAAACATGAGCTGTGAATGATACTTAAATTATACAGAATGTGTAGATTATTAGCTTATGCCGAACGCACCTCAAAATGTAACTTATTTTTCAACATAGTCTCTTTTTAGCTCGATACACTTTGCTCAACGATGTTTTAACTTCTTTAAAGAATACGATTTCTAGAATTCTGCAAAATAGGTGTGTGTTTTCAGCGATGATCTCCTCGTTCGATGCGGATCTTTTTGCAGCGAGCCATTTCTTTATATTTGAAATTCACAGTCGAAATATACATACTTTCATGTTTACTCAATTCTTAAAACTAATCTTAAGTACGTTTTCCTTCCAAAGGGAGTATTCCAATCAACTTGAATAACTGGTTGTTTTCAAAATATCGTTTGATCCTTCACTATGTAATTCAAATGAAGCTTATTTCATACGCGTAAACAAGATGATGAATCTGTGATTTCCGTATAATTTTCGATCAATTTCGATCAACCTGATATAAAAGTGACAATTCCCAGAAGTCGATGTAATAGCGCACAGTATGTAAAATAATATATGAGGTACGGACCTGGAGCTGAATTTATTTGAGTTCAGTTTCTTTTAAATTTAACCCTCTAGTGCCCAATGCCGCCTCGAGGTGGATATCGTATAAGTCAATGTAAAAATACAATACGTGCAAACTTCATCGAAATGTTCGTGGCCGCCTACAGACAACTGCACAATGAAACACTTACAAACGCCGAATGAGCAAAATTACACGTCTTTGCTAAAAACAATCAGTTGAGTGCAAGAGTTTACGTACAAGGTGTCTCAAAAGAAATTTTATATTTATTTAGCTTACTGCGTGAACGCAACGTATCCGAGGGGCGCGGGGGTTATGTCAATCGGTAGCCTGGCTCTTGGGAATTCAGTCGCTATGGAGCGTTTCTCGGGAGCAGACCGCGCGTTATGCGTGCGAGAGTTTTACAAAAACGGTGATTCGGCGACAGTAGCGCGTAGAAAATTCTGCAGTATTCGAGGTTTTCGCCACTTAAATGATGCGCCAAGCATTCCTCTCATTCGACATTGGGTTAAAAAGTTTCAAGAGACTGGTACAACGCTGAATAAATCCAAATCCGGGCGACCTAGGTCATCAAGAACAGTAGAAAACATGGAGAATGTTAATCAGTCTATTCGTGACGAGCCGAACCTTTCAATTCGGAAGCGCGCAAGTGCTTTAAATGTGCATAGATCATCATTACATCGCATTATGCACAAAGACCTAAAGCTGCACCCCTACAAAATTCAATTATTAAAGCCCCGAGATGCCAGTCAGAGGCTTAATTCTCAGGCAAATTGATCTCCCGGAGAGGTGACATAAATTGGCCTCCACGCAGTCCAGATTTAACCCCTATGGACATTTTCCTATGGGGTTATCTTAAATCTAAAGTTTACGCCAATAAACCGACTTCACTGGCGCATTTGAAAGAAAATATCCGTCACGAAATGGCAGCCATCCCTGAGTCCACCTGCCGAGACGTCATAAGTAATTTTACTGTTCGATTAAATGAGTGCCGAGCACGCGAGGGTCTACATTTAGACGATATTATTTTTAAGAAATAAATCCCCAAAAAGTGTATTTTAATAATTAATAAACATTTTTTCTATATACGGCTTACTTTTTTTTTTAATCGATCCACTAAATATAAAATTTCTTTTGAGACACCTTGTATTAGGGATGTTCGACTTATGTTACACATTAAAAAAATAATAATTTACAGAACTAAAGAAATATTTCTTAAATAATAAATACACCAAAAAAATAAAAGAATTATTGTTCTTATTTTTTCCATATAAACCTTTTAGCATATATAAACCCTTTTGGCAGTACCTGCCCAGATCCGACTCAGGGTAGGCTTACCGTTTATAGGTCTACAGGTAATAAGTTACACTTTAGTTTAAATTTAAATACAAATTTAACTAAAGTGACCCTCTATAAGCCTAGTGTAATTTTTTGGCCAAGAAAATAACTGGGGAATTACAGAGTTAAAAAAACATTTTAAAGATAGTCCAACAGGGCCCTCCTAGTTGATCCCCCCCCCCCATTATCGCCTCATGTGGTTAATGGTAAATACGGCCATGTGAATAAATTTTTTCGCTCGCTCGCTGTCGTTTGATATCTGTAAACTCACCGTTCCAGTGAATATTAGTTTAATGTGCAGTGGCAGCGCTAGCGGGGGGGGGGGGGGCAGTCGCCCTTCCCCCCAGAATTGCTCGGAGAAAAATGTAACAAAGATTGTCCTGTGTTTTAAAGTCAATACTTAAAATGAAGATCTTTTTTTTGCTCATCATTTATATCAGTGTTTCCCAATCTTTTTACTCTCGTGGCACATTTTCCGAAGAAAAGTTTCGCGGCACACCTACGTAGTCACGGAAGAAATTTATAACGCTAGTTTTTTACTGACCGCCAACATATATAAGGGAGATATTGTGATCATTCCGATTTTGCATTTCGAGATTTCGATGGATCTCCACGAATTAAGTCCCTACATAACGATTTGACTATTTTTAGCATGATGTCTGTCGGTCCGTGTACACTTGTAGGGTAAATTCGGCTAAACTGATTTTTATTAAACTTCATATTTAAGCTTTTGCCATCAATGGCACGAGTTGAACAACTATTGGTAAAAACCGGTTAACTAGAAATGGGAGTTTACTTGTGTCGGTTTAAAGATTTTTGCGAATATTTCATAACAGAGTAATATTTTGAAAAAATGTATTTAACAAAAGTTTCTATAAAAGCAATAGCTAACAACTTTTATTTGAGACATTTTTGGATAAAGCAGCATAAATTATACAAGTACTTTATGATGGTGGTCGGTCCTCTGGTGGCCACAGCTGATTTCGCGGCACACTTGGAAAATTTTGCGGTACACTAATGTGCCGCGGCACAGCCTTTGGGAAATAGAGATGGGAATTTCGGCTCAGTTTGCGGAACCGGATCAGTGGAGGTCGTTCAGTTTGTTGCGCCGGTTCATTGATCCGGCTCAGTGATCCGGTTAAGTAAACATGTTTCCAAAACACAGGCCGGTCGTTAGTTCGTAGGTAGAAAGTCGCTTAGAGTCGGTTCTTGCTTAGAGCCGGTTCTTGCAATATATGAACTGTAAACATGATCCCGAGACACAGGTCGGTCGGTCGTTCGGTCGTAGGTAGAACGTCGCTTAGTGCCGACTCTTGCTTAGAGCCGATTCTTGTAAACATGATCCCGAGACACAGGTCGGTCGGTCGTTCGGTCGTAGGTAGAACGTCGCTTAGAACCGACTCTTGCTTAGAGCCGCTTCTTTTAAACATGATCCCGAGACACAGGTCAGTCAGTTGCCGGTCGTTCGGTCGTAGGTAGAACGTCGTTTAGCCCCGACTCTTATCTAACATTTTTGAAACAAACAATTCACTTTATGTAGCTACGGACATCTGGGATTTGGGCAATATTTTTAATATTTTTATATAGTATGGTTGTAAGAAAATACAGACTAAGCCGATTAGTTTCAAATAAACTGCCCTACAAATTAATGACAAAATACACTTTATGATAATACATTACAAGCCAAGTTCTCGCGAAGTTCAACATGACATCGACCCAGATCCGGATCACTCCGGTCACTGTTCACAATCGCCCGACCTATCGTATTCTTGAAACTTGAAACTATACAATGAGCCGTCAGCCGGCTCATTTCAATTTGGTGAACCGTGTCACTTCGATCAGTGTACTGAGCCGGCTCAGTGCGCCGGTTCGTTCATGAACGACCCATCTCTATTGGGAAACACTGACTTATATTTTATTTTAGTAACGAGGACCTTTTTTTGCTCATCACTTATATTTTAATGGCGAGAATTTTTTTTGCTTGTATTTTAGAAGTGAGGACCCTTTTTTTTTAGGTCATCACTTGTATTTTCGCCTATCCATTAATCCATTAGTAACGATAAAAGATAATGCCCTCCTCAAATATTTGCTGCTCCCCACCCTCCGGATTTTCCTCATATATTTCCTGGCCCCTCCAGATTTGAAGTGCTAGCGCCGCTACTGTTACTGTGGTTTGTTTGTGTAAGGACTTTTAAAATCTATATTCAGAATGCCAATTAATAGTCTTTAAGCTTGTTGTATTTGACATGTGTATTTATACGTAATAGATACTTACAGACACAAATGTGCATGCAGTGTAAGCCGCTCCAATTGCCAGGGCAGAACTACCCATCCATCTGCGATACGTGTCCATGGAAACGAAATACGTGAAGACAACCATAAATGTAAGAATAAATTCTATTCCGAAACGTTCCCAGGCTGTGGTTGTCATGCTTCCTTGAAAATTAGGTACCGTCACACTGCAACAAACAAAATTATATTAATTATTTATAATAAAAATATATTTAGTTGAATAATTCCCAGCAATACAATATATATTATTGTCTAGTATTGTTTTCCCTGTTTTTTTATTCTGGATTATTTCAATTTTCATTTTTAGGGTTTTGTAGGTATGACCAAAAAACCCTTATACCGTCATTTTGTCGTCAGTCTGTCTGTCTGTCTGTCTGTCTGTCTGTCTGTCTGTCTGTCTGTCTGTCTGTCTGTCTGTTCGATAAAAATTGTAGCCAAACGGCTAAACCTAGAGAGTTGAAATTTGGCATGCTTATGCAACTCTTTGACTCGCACATAGGAAAAATACTAAAACATCTAAAAAACATATCCCCCTAAAAATATAAACAAATATGTGCTCATCGAAAAAAAATATTTTTTTTTATATAATTCTGAGTAGGGTATCAAATGAAAGTCCTTGGTACGTGGATTAACGATCAAATTTTTATTTTTGCAAAATAAATTATTTTGAAGCGATTTTTGCCAAAATTGTGCAAAAAATTTTTTGTCCCACTACAGGGTGTGGTGGTAGTGGTGTCTAGTGGTATTTGACGCTGACTTTTCACCCATGTAACCCGATCCGATAGGGATCGAACCCTGGAGAAGAGACTATATATTTTTTTTTTATTTTTATTTAATTTCTATATTGTTTAAATTATTTTTTCTAAATTCTAATTATATTTTGGCAAATGTTGCATTTAATTTTTAAAAGCGTAAATTTTATTCTCAGTGGAAATTGTTTAAATTATAATTTAATTCTGTTTCAATGTACACGAAATCAGAGGGGCGGAACTTATAACAACCAATGGAAGCCATAGGCGCAATTTTGAAATTCTTAATGAACCTTGCTATATAAAAAAAAAAATACTGCACATATTTAGAAACCTAAATAATGGTATTAGGCGTTCGAATTAAAATTAACAAAAAAAATATTTTAATATAAAATTTGTTTTCGCATCCAAAATAATCATCATTCACTTACTAAATACCTGCAAAACCCTGAAATGTGTGAAAATTCACACTTCACATCAATTTTTTAAGAATAAAGTTCATATTTGATAGTCGAGCAGCGTAGTCGTTGCAAATTTGTTATATCGTTGTTATTATTGCAACGTAGTCTTCAAATACACTGCAAATATCATAATGAACAATGAAGTCCATTTTGATCTTATCTGTTATGTTAACAAACAAAATAACCACTACTGGGGCACTGAGCACTCACAAGTGGTTCATCAGCGACCAATACACTCTTGCAGAGTGACAGTGTGGTGTGGAACTTGGTCAGGAGCAGAGTGACCAGGTCATAAGCGGACCTTACACTATCAATAATAATGTCAGTATTAAAAAATAATGACAGTAATATTGACCTAATGCAAGTACTGATGGAATGATGGAGTGAACTGACGAAATCTAGATTTCTAGAAATACAGCCTTCAGTATCGTAGGTAGTGGGGGGAACTGTCAGTTTTACTGATAGCCATTCGCAGTGTATCAGTATTACTGTCAGTATTGTTCTTCAGTTTTTAGTTGTTGTTTGTCTCGTGTCAAGTTAGTAATAGTTAGTATCGTAATCAATGGATTTAATAGATGATTTTACTATACACGATGTTGTGAATGATGATGAAATTGAAGTTGAAATGTCAGAACGTCTGCTGCTACAAACCTTTATTGAAACGTATGAGTAAATGCCACAGCTCTGGGATGCTCGTCGGCCTGACTACATGAACAAAGTGAAGCGGAATGAAGGACTTTTAAAATTGTTAGAAGTGTATAAAAAAATAAGGGCAAATGCAAAAAAAGTAGACGTTCGAAAAAAATTTAAATCTCTGCGCTCTAATATAGGGAAGAGTTGAAGAAAATCGAATCTTCTAAACCAGGGGTACTCAACCTTTTCATACCTACCGCCCACTTTAGCATCTCTATTGGTAGAAAAATTTTCATACTGCCCACCTGTTGTATAATAATAATAACTTACCAAATACTTTCGCAAAATTTAGCTGCAAAAGCTTTATAAAACAACTTACTGCATCATCTCTTATTATTAAACACAACAAATATACACAACAAGAATTTTTTTTAAATAATACTTAAAGAAAATTCCATTTTAATGTTTTTAAAACGTCAATTAAATTTAAAAAGAACGGAAAGTAGTCAGCATTGGACAAAATCCCTACCGCCCACCAAAAAATTCCTACCGCCCACTAGTGGGCGGTAGGGACCAGGTTGAGTACTACTGTTCTAAACGATCAGGAGCAGGTGCCGACGATGTTTACAGTCCAACATCCTGGTTATTTTATGCACTAAAATTTCTTGGTTATACTGAACGTCCACTTAACCTTACTAAGCCACAGAATTTAACACAGGTAGTTAGATGGAGTGCTACCAAATTCTCAAGAGAGTTATAGGTGTCCGCATCTCAAGCCACTCCTTCATCCATCGTTTTCTATTTACGAATCGCTTTGTACCAAAATACCAGTTTTTTGTACTGCTCGACATCTAATCACCTTTTTTATTCTTGAATAGAATGACCTTCTGTTTTAACAAATTTCGCACCCGATACCTCATCTTCGTTGAAAATAAAGTTGTCCAATATACTCCCGCAATGTACAAATGAAATATTTGTAAGACTAGTTTGACAAAATCTCACGGGCGCTAGTGTTGCTGACGTCACTTTGGATGTCGTCTATTAAAGGTAAAATGCAAACCAAATTATGCATGTATTTAAAAATATTTATTGTGTTGTATTTATTATAGCAATTATTGACGAAAATTGTTTTTTGACCACCTCTGTATGAGGGTCGCGTGATGTCGAACATGTGCTTAACACATTGGATTGTTTGACTTTTTTCGATATTCCTATAAGGCAGCATTTGTTATAAATGAATATATAAATAAATACATAAAAAACAAAAACATTTTATATTGATTCGTTAACATATTTAACAGTTAATTAAGAATATTTATCAGTTGCTAATACAAGCTGCAAACTACATCTATAGCAGGTGTTTCCTTCTAAATCCTTACCAATCTTCAAATGTAAAATTTATAAGGCAAATGTGTTCCGGAAATACATTTTAGACTTTTTATTTTAAATTTATGTTCGATTGGAATCTCGCACAAAATACTAAAGAGGAAATTATAGGGATCTCATCATAAACATTCATAAATCCTTGAACACTTCACGAAATATAACGGGTGTTTTTTTTAGAGGTATAGAACTTTAAATTGCAATAAAACAACGATGGATTATACGATTGACATGATTTTTTTTTTTATTCGAAAGATAATCTTGTGGCATTACATTAAATCATACCAACAAGACGGCGCAACATGTCACACAGCTCGTGCCACAATCGATTTATTGAAAGACACGTTTGGTGACCGCCTAATTTCACGTTTTGGACCTGTGAATTGGCCTCCAAGATGTTGTGATTTAACACCGCTGGACTACTTTCTGTGGGGCTATGTAAAGTCATTGGTCTATGCGGATAAGCCACAAACGCTTGACCATTTGGAAGACAACATTCGCCGTGTTATTGCCGATATACGGCCACAAATGTTGGAAAAAGTCATCGAAAATTGGACGTCCAGATTGGACTACATCCGAGCCAGCCGTGGCGGTCATATGCCAGAAATCATATTTAAAATGTAATGCCACAAGATTATCTTTCGAATAAAAAAAAAATCATGTCAATCGAATAATCCATCGTTGTTTTATTGCAATTTAAAGTTCTATACCTCTAAAAAAAACACCCTTTATTTTTATAAATTTTTAATTTATTTCTAGGGTTTCGTAGCCCATGCGTACCGTACAGACACGGTAGAAATTATAGCCAAACGGGTATATCTAGAGCAAGGGTCAGCTTTTATTGCGCCATGGGCCGCATTCAATAATAAAATTTAATATGTTTTACATCGCGGGCCGCATTCAGTAGCATTTTTTTGCGGGCCATAATTTCGTTTGTAATATTTATTTTTGACGATCTTAAGTTTTAGACATTTTTTTTTTGGAACAAACTGTTTCATTGGTTTTCAAAATATTCGTCTTTAAGATTACAGTTTTGCATGCGTTCAAACCAATTCTCGAAACATTTTTTCCACTCTGAAGTTGGTATCTCAAAAACATGGTTTTCGAAGGCTTCAACAGCTTCTTGAGGTGATTAAAATCGCTGTCCACGCATTTTTTGTTTGACTTTGGGATACAAAAAAAAGGCGTTAGGGGATAAATTAGGTGAATACGGGAATGAGACATTCAATGTATTTCTCCTTCAAATAATCAATTGTTTGACGTGCTGTGTGGGAGCTTGCATTGTCATGATGAAGAATGACGCGACGTTTTTGGTTGTTTTTCCTGATTTTGTCGATGACTGCATTAACTGTTTTGCGATCCTCTAAAGCAGGGCTGTTCAACCTTTTTATATTTGGGATCTCCTTTTTAGGGTTTTGTAGGTATGACCAAAAAACCCTTATACCGTCATTTTGTCGTCTGTCTGTCTGTCTGTCTGTCTGTTCGGTAAAAATTGTAGCCAAACGGCTAAACCTAGAGAGTTGAAATTTGGCATGCCTGTACAACTTTTTGACCCGCACATAAGAAAAATACTAAAACATCTAAAAAACATACCCCCTTAAAAATATAAACAAATATGTATTCATCGAAAAAAAAATATTTTTTTAAAATTCTGAGTAGGGTATCAAATGAAAGCCCTTAGTACGTGGATTAACGATCAAAATTTTATTTTTGCAAAATAAATTATTTTGAAGCGATTTTTGTCAAAATTGTGCAAAAAAATTTTTGTCCCACACCCTGTAGCCCAGATGGTTTAAACTAAAAATGTGAAAAAATTCTAAGTAATGTATAATGGTGTGAACCGGAATAGTACAACAGGAATTTTTGATCAGATTATGTTTTCGGAAAATAATGCATTTTTTGTGTTTTTAACCAAAACATGTTAAATATTTAATTCGCTATGTAACCAAGTTGATACGTCAGCGCTCATAGCGATGTGTGTTTAGTCATTGGTTTTCTAATTTGTCAAACAGGTAACTTGCAAACTAGAGTTCGAATCCTGTCAATTTTATTTTTTTTTGCAGTTTTCTTTTGTTTAAATTATTTTGTCAAATGTCTAGTTATATTTTGGTAAATGTTGCATTTAATTTTTAAAAGCGTAAATTTAATAACCAGTGGGAAGTGTTGACATTATAATTTAATTCTGTTTGATGTATACAAAATCAGAGGGCGAGGCTAATGATTTAAGCAACCGATAGAAGCTATAGGCGCAATTTTCAAAATCTTAATGAACCTTGCTATGTAAAAAAAATACTGCACATATTTAGAAACTTAAATAATGGTATTAGGCATTCGAATTAAAATGCATAAAAAAATATTTTGACATAAAATTTGTTTTGGCATCCCAAATAATCATCATTCAGTTATTAAATACCTGCAAAATCCTGAAATGTGTGAAAATTCACACTTCACATAAAATTTTTTTATATTTATTGTTACCACGATCGACCAGAACGAGTAGCCCGCCACCAGGGGGCATGGAGAGCCCTCACGGGTGAGGATGTCCTCCCCCGGGAAGAAAATTTTGAAAAAAATGCATTACTTTTTTTATTTTAAAGTTGTTTTACAAGCAAAAATAACCTAATACGCAAAACAAAATTTAAAAAAATGTTTATGAAGATTCTTCATAAGCCCTCCAAGGCTGCATTTTTAGCCCGACAATTAACACATTGATCGCCAACGAATTTTATGCAAGATGATTAGAAAATGGTTCTTTGTTCTTAAGTTTTGTTGGTTAGGATATGTTAAGATATTTTTTTCCCGTATAATTTTACAAATTGCCAATGTGTTTATATGTCTGTCTCATTAAAACTATCCACAATCGACAACGCATAATTTAATAAATTTCTGAACGGTTGCTCGCCTTTCCATATCACAAACTTGTAGTGGCAATCAACAGTGCACAGGGTATAGTCATATAACTCAGGCGGAAATGTATCATACCAATACCCGAAAAACAAAAATGTCAAATGGGCCGTAATTTTTGATTTGTTCCAGCAATAAAAACTGGAAAAATTTTAATGAAAATGACAATTATACAGAACGAAGTGGTTTGAAAATGTTAAACAGATTGATTAGGCATGGGAATATTTCGCTGCATCTTAACAAGGGTCAAGAGGAGGTCATTCGTAATTTGAGACAAGTGGCAAGATTTAGTCTGCCTCTGTCTCATCTTACCATGCTGCAATATTTAACTTTCATGATGAGATGCAGACTAAGAAAATTATGAAACTGCACTAATAATATTATTTTAGGATTGTGTAGATAAAATTTTATGTTTAGTACTATTATTGATAGAAGTACAGAAGTAAATAAAGAATTATATGTGGCCTTCTTAGACTTCAGCAAAGCATTTGACAATGTAAACCACACCAAGATGATGAAAATACTCAAAGATTTAAATGTTGATAACAAGGATATTCTAATAATCAACCACTTGTATGAAACGCAGTCAGTTGCAGTCCGAATTGAAAACAGCCTAAAAGAATACAGAAAAATAAAAAAAGACAAGGATGTGTATTTTCACCGGTATTATTTAATATTTATAGCGAACAGATATTTAAATGTATACTGAACATCGGAGGGGTAAAATTTGGAGGAAAAAGATATAATAACATCAGGCATGCAGATGACACGTTACTCCTGGCGGAAAGTGAAGCAGATTTAGTACAACTGTTTGAAATCGTACAGAGAAAGAGTGAAAAATGGGGTCTTCAACTGAATACCAAGGAAACAGTTTACATGGTAATGAAAAAAAGTGGAGGGGGGTAAGAAACCGCGAAAAAAACAAAGTTCGATCTTGGTTGTTTTGGTTAGTAATCAATCTATCAAACTTCAGCAACAGCGTTCCGTAAATAACATTTTTGAAGATTTTTATATTTGCGGAACAAAAAATCATATTTTTGGTTGAAATCTGGAATCTACGATATATACTACCAGTAAGTTAAATTTTTTGGCGCATAACAACGATGGCTATTTGCGCCTAACACAGCCCTTCTCTCGAAACATATCTACCATTAAATACGGCCCTACAATGGGAAGGATTTGACACCACTGATTTAGAGTGACAGAATCAGAGTGCATCATTGCAACTTTCATAGAAAAAACAGAATCAGTAAATCAATATATGTAGGTATGCTGAATTATGAAATAGAGAAGAAGTAAATAAAATGTTGCCTTGTATTTTCTGTATTATGAACTACTAGCTGGTGTACCCGTACTTCGTACGGGTTATATAAAGTACAATTTTGCTGTAACGTAAATTATAAGTGAGATAATTCAATTTCAAGTAGAACAGAAAATAATAATTTCTTTATTCTAAACAACTCTTTTGTATGTATTTTCAAGTAGACATGTTTCATGTCAAGTAAACAATAATTGAGTTACTTCGTTTATAAGTAGCTCTCCCCCATAGCTCCTCAAATATATATCTATCAAATATACAGGATGTTAGGTAAATGTCCGGCACAATTTTAAAGGCAGCACTGTTGGCCCATTTAGAGCTAAAAAGTCCTCAACCATTTTTGGATAAGATGCATATGTCGCTTGATAATCGATGCAGTACCACCGTTTAGGAACCACTAATATTTTGTCTGTAACAACAATCACATATGTGACTGAGATAAATAGAAACCATGGAAAAAATACCGTAATTTTATTTCAAAAAAATGATTTTTCAATTTTATGAAGAAAAAAGAAAAACATTAATATAAAAAAAATGTTACAAAAAAAATATATGTATATATATATATTCACATCATATTCTTATATATTCATATGTGTGTATACATATGTGTGTAGAACTTTCTAATTTTAATCCAAGTAGATTTATTTATTTAATACTATTTTAGTCAATATACAGTTCTGTGATAACAATTTTAAAGTGTAATTTTTCAATGTGATAATAATTGTAATGTTCTATTTTAACTCTAATTTATTTATTCTTTTAATGTGTTACAACAGAGGCAACTCTTAAATTTTACTTGTAAGTCTGCACTTAAATTTATGTTTTATATTTATAATTTTTAATTATACTATTTTCAGCCCTTGAAAAAGATTTGAAAAGTCAAGTCGAAATATCGGGTACATGTAAATATTGAGTTTACTTTTTCCTCCACCGCTATTCCCAATAACTTTATTAAATATATATATATAACATTTAAATGCTTATTTCAAATTACAATTTGATCACAACTCTCAGTTTATGTATTTGTCATAAAAACTAGACTGAAATTATAAACGTACATTAGACATGTTTATTCAGTTTCCAAATTAAATAAATTATTATACCAGTAATATTTAAAAAAAGTGCACAGGTAGTTTGAAATAAAATGTTGAAAACCAGAAATAACAACCTTGAACAGGTAATGTGTACATATGAACAACTAAAGACGATCTCTGTGAAGTTTTAATTTATTTTTATTAATCTATATTAATATAATTGTAGGCTATATCTGTCTTTTTCATATTTACAATTTTATAAGACATTTAAGATAGATAATTTAGAAATAATAGAACATTTGGGATTTAGATTTTACGGAACAGATCTGCTTCTTTCGGTAGTCTAATAAAATGTTTTCATTTTCTGGGCTTAGCGCTTTTTTTAGGTTGTCTGGTATTTTGTGCTTCCGTCCGAGTTCTTCATATAGTTGGCACTCCAGGATTATATGTTCTACGGTTACAGTTTTATTGCAGTTGTCACAGTTTTCCACCTCTTTTCTTTTCATTAGATGTTGGTGTGTAATGAATGTGTGGCCAATTCTGAGTCTTGTAAGAACTCTCTGTTCTTTTCTGTTGCCTACTGGAGCCCAGGGTTTGGTGTCTTCTTTTATATGGCGAAGTTTGTTGTTCGTTAGACTGTGCCATTGTCGTTTCCAGTCTTCTTTTATGTTTTGCCATAAGTTCGATTTGCCGTCGCTGGTAGGTTCGGATATCGGTGTTATTGGAAGGTTTGCTGCCTCTTTTGCTGCTAGATCTGCCTGTTCATTCCCTCTTATTAATATACTTTAAACGGAAACTAAAACCTTTTAACACAAATCAAAATTTTCAAAACATCGAATTTATTTAATCTAAAACTTTTATTTAGTCAGTGTACAAAATGTGTTTCCAAAAGTGGAAAAGACGGATATGTAGTCGCAGAAGGGCAGTATAATTAAGGTGATAATTTAATGCAAAATAATTTTTTATTTGACCATGATCAAACATGGTAACTTTTGATCGTAAGTTTATTGTATGTTTTTTTTTTCTTGTGATAGAGACAGTCTACAGACATTTATGAAATATTCTACTTCTCTTTCAATAACGTATTCATTAAGTTGTGACAATATTGCATTTCTACTGATGCACTGGTTTTACATATTTTCTGACAACAACAATTCTACGAATCGTTGGTACTGGGTAATTGGTTTCCATTTAATAAAATAAATGAAACCAGTACTCAAATATAAATTACATTTAGAAGCCTCATATGCATTTTTATTATATTTGATGACCTGGTCCAGAATAACTTTATAATTATATGTTCATTTTACATTCACAGATATTGTTCATGAATGGGAAAATAACGGACTCTAAACATTTACAATATTGAAGTCATACATAGTATGTCAGAAAACAACGAAAACTGTTTTAATTGAATACCAATTAATTTATTCCTTTCATAATATGCTCTAGTTATATAGGATTGTGTTAAGCGTAAATTGCCATCGTTGGTGTGCGCCAAAAAATTTAAGGAACTATTAGAAAATAACATACCGTACACAAAACAGAAACTCGCCCCATTTGATAGGAACTATTGAAAGTATTAAATATAAAGCATTTAGAATTTTTTTAGTTAGTTAACTTGCCACTAGATAGATTTTTATGTTAATTATTCTGATTTATCAAAAACGCAATTTATCAAAAAATGTCAGTTAGGAGGTATAGGGGAAACTTTTTAAGATCGCAGCGCCATATGCGGCAAAGCTGGAACACTCGAAAGTGACATCAAACTGTTACTCGTGTATTTCTTTACATGGTGAAAATGAACACGAGTTGTATTTTTCCTGTTTTCCGAGCTTTTTTAGGGTTTTGTAGGTATGACCAAAAAACCCTTATACCGTCATTTTGTCGTCTGTCTGTCTGTCTGTCTGTCTGTCTGTCTGTCTGTCTGTCTGTCTGTCTGTTCGGTAAAAATTGTAGCCAAACGGCTAAACCTAGAGAGTTGAAATTTGGCATGCTTATACAACTCTTTGACCCGCACATAGGAAAAATACTAAAACATCTAAAAAACATATCCCCCTAAAAATATAAACAAATATGTGCTCATCGAATAAAAAAATATTTTTTTATAATTCTGAGTAGGGTATCAAATGAAAGCCCTTGGTACGTGGATTAACGATCAAATTTTTATTTTTGCAAAATAAATTATTTTGAAGCGATTTTTGCCAAAATTGTGCAAAAACATTTTTGTCCCACACCCTGTAGCCCAGATGGTTTAAACTAAAAATCTGAAAAAATTCTAAGTAATGTACATTGGTGTGAACCGGAATAGATCAACAGGAATTTTTGATCAGATTAGGTTTTTGGAAAAAAACGCATTTTTTGTGATTTTTGGCTAATAATGTACACAAGTTATAGCTTTGTAACAAGCAACACTCTAACGTGTGTGCTGGTCTAGTGGTATTTGACGCTGACTTTTCACCCATGTAACCCGATCCGATAGGGATCGAACCCTGGAGAAGAGACTATATTTTTTTTTTTTTTAATTTCTATATTGTTTAAATTATTTTTTCAAAATTCTAATTATGATTTGGCAAATGTTGCATTTAATTTTTAAAAGCGTAAATTTAATAGCCAGTGGAAATTGTTTAAATTATAATTTAATTCTGTTTCAATGTACACGAAATCAGAGGAGCGGAACTTATAACAACCAATGGAAGCCATAGGCGCAATTTTTAAAATTCTTAATGAACCTTGCTATATAAAAAAAAATGCTGCACATATTTAGAAACCTAAATAATGGTATTGGGCGTTCGAATTAAAATTAACAAAAAAATATTTTAATATAAAATTTGTTTTCGCATCCAAAATAATCATCATTCACTTACTAAATACCTGCAAAACCCTGAAATGTGTGAAAATTCACACTTCACATCAATTTTTTTATTTAAAGATAATCTACGATTTACAAGATATGTAATAATATACTATTCTAAAGAAATTTCAAAGAAATTTTTGTTTTTCATTAATTATTTTTGACTGTCTGTCAATATAATAACAACAAAAAATATGGTAAATATATTAGTAAAAATTAATATCTCTGTGTGAAAAAGTAGAAGGGCCTTTTAATATATCAACTGATGATTTAGGCAAAATTTGGGTGAGGTAAATGCTTTTTTTTCAGTTTTTTTCAGTTTTTTTTTTTTTTTTGATACTTCTAATCACTTTTCATAAAATGCAACGAACAAACGTGCATGCATGAGCTTGGATTTTTGCTCATAATTAGTTTTTGGGTCCATAAAAACCTACGATGCACTTTCTCTCTGCCTCCAAACGTAGTTGCAATTTATATTTTTTTTTCGATTTAGGTAAATTATGGAATGTTTAAGAGGGATTCTTATTCACGATTTACATTTTAGGCACACAACAAAATTGATTGTATTTTCCATGATTCACAAAAATGATGGACCCCCTTACCCCTGTTTTGAACGTTATGTAGGGACCTCAATTCGTGGAGATCCATCGAAATCTCGAAATGTCAAAATCGGTATATATGTTGGCGGTCGGTAAAAAGAGGTGTCTATTGAAGGGGCCTAAAAATTTGAGTAGTCTAGGGCCTCGCGTTATTTAATCCGGCCCTGGTGAAGATATGGCGCGCTTTTCAAAAATGCATCCTCGACATAAGCGGGGTCTCGGTGTACCTATAAAATCTTGAAAAGTGTGATAATTCATAATTCACATAATTTTTTTAAATATACATTTAACTGAATTCATCGTCTTAAAATCTGCATTTATAACATATGATCGAGTATGCCAATCAGTTAAGAAAATATATAATTTACATGAAAAATATGTAACATCTGGTAATAATATAAATCTCTGTGGACATGTGCATCAAAACCAGTTCATTTTTTTGTATGTACACAGTAGGCTGGCGCATGTATGCACTGTAATCACCTCGCCCCTCTCATATTAAATACAGGGTGATCGTATACTCAGGGGAATAGCGTTGCGCTCTTTAAGTGCTATTGTTTTCATATGTGTTGTGTAACCACACAGCAAGTGTGCGATTGTAAATTATTACCACACTTTCATAACATAAGGTTTGATTTGGTTTTAGTTTGATTGTCAACTATATAAAATTTATGCATGTTATTTCCTCGTACCATCGTGCGAGTCACTTATGCGACACCGAATGACTATATATTATGATTTTGAAATATTGCTCTATAAAATTTGACTGTATTTTATTGCGGTTGGGAACTGCGTAAAATGTACGAGACTTCCTTGGAAGAAGGTATAGTAGGTTTCGTTTTAAGGGGGAGCACAGTGCCGGACTAAGCCGGCGGGACTCCGGGAGATTTCCCGGTAGGCAGTTTACAATTGAGGCTGAGAAGTCGACACAAAAATCTTATAAAAATAACAACAATAATAAATAAATATATAAAATATAGACTACAGGATACTGCGCCTGCCTATTTTGGGTAGATCATTTATATACATTACTATACCCTGTTCAAAGTAGTAATAAAATCGACGGCGACTTTTAATGTGGCTCATTTTATCAACTCGGGTATGGGTATTTGATACCTAAAAAATATTTGCTCTATAAAATACAATACCCCAGTTACAGAGGCGAATTAAGCTGTGGGCGGCCGCCCTGGGCTCACGAAGCCGGGGGGGGGGGGGTACCGAAGTCTATATACAAATATTTCCATTCTATTTAAAATAATAGAAGACCCATTTTAATTTTACCGCCCAGGGCCCCCAAGCAACTTAATTCGCCACTGCTCTAGCCTGTTTATGACTCTATGACTAGCTGGAATGTGATCGGCGAGATGCATTTTTGTTTGAATAATCTGCGTGTATTTTGATTATTTGCTTCATTTTATAAAAATCTGTCTATCAATATGTGAGCTGTGAAAGAGAAAAGTGAATTTAACTAAGAAATCTACCCCCTCTCCCGTAACATAATTCTAAACACCATTAATTTGTAAGACATAGGGTAGGCCTAGGGGCTCCGTCATAGAAATTGATTCTAAAAAAGGCTCCGCAAGTAAAAAAGGTTAGGGACCACTGGTCTAGAGAAAAATTGGGACTTTAATCGTTTAAAACGCTTTGAGATAATGACAATTTTTTGAATGGCATAATTTACATTATTTGTGAAAATTGTATAATAAAAAAAATCACAACTCTAAAATGGTTAGAGATAGCGATCAGCGTTTGAAATTTTTGGATTCTTTGTAGTTTATTTAGTCTAGAAAAAATTTGGGGCTTTAATCATTTAAAGCGTTTTGAGATTGTGACAATTTTTTTTTATGGCATAATTTACATAATTTGTGAAAGTTGTGAGTTTAAAAAAATCACAACTCAGAAACGGTTAGAGAAAACAACCTGACAATAAAATTTTTGGATTCCTCGTAGTTTATTAAGTCTAGAAAAAATTTAAGGCCTTACTCGTTTTGCGTATTTTAAAATTATGACAAATTTTAATATGGCGTGATTTATAGAAATATTCATCTTTGCATGGATATATCTCGAAAACGAAATGCAATAAAAACCTGCGGTTGAAATTTTTTAAATCTTGAGGTCCTAATTTACTTGCAACCAGATTTTGAAACAACAAAATTTATTGAAGTTTTTTCATTTTTTAAAAATTTTTTTTGAAAATTTTGAAAATGCGATACAAAAAATGCTCGCCTAAAATTTTTAAATTCCAAAGTGGCTCGAGCCAAGTTAAAGGTTGGGCACCACTGGTCTAATAACTAAAGGTCAATGACAAAGGCTCACTTGATTTAACCAGGGATGGAGTCGGAGTCGGGAGTCGGGAGTCGAGGAGTCGAAGCTTTTTGGAGGAGTCGGAGTCGGAGTTGGGAGTCGGAAAAGTTATCGACTCCCGACTCTTTGACTACATATTTATCAAGGATGAGAACAATCCGAAAGCGAAAGCAAAATACCATACTACCAGAATTTGTTAAAGAATGGGAACAGGAACGACATTTTTTCTCTGTTTATGAACGAAAATGAAATTAAAAATATTCAATTCCGGTTTGCTTCATGCTTTTCAGTTAAAAATTTAGTTAATTTTTCGTAATATCTAATTTTTCTTTTTTTGTATACTTTGTTTATTATGTTAAAACGAAACTAAACTGGATTTTTATTTTCTCAAGTTGTAACGGGCTTTGTGATTATTTTATGTTTCATGTTGGCAGCTAAAATCTATATGTCAAAAGAAAAAAGTGACATGTTATGAAAAATAAAGTACAGTCTGTTCCAAACGATTAAGCGGAACTAACAGGAATTTTCATTTTTGTAAGTTGTCATTAGCTATTTTTTTATATATTGAAGTTGGCTTTTCCTGAACAAAATGATCAAAAGCTTCAATCAAACGGTAAAAGTAACTAGTATTGAAAATCTAGTTCCGCCTAAACCAAAGGAACAGACTTTATATAAAATACAAAACAATTTTTTTTTTAAACTAATATATTTGAAAATTTGTATTAAAAATGACTCAATAGTCAAGATGAAATGAAAATGACATTTTATCAGCTCGCCCCAACCCAAGATATTTAATGTAAGTATAATCTGTTTGCTTGGTTTAAGCGGAATTAGATATCGAAATCTACTAACTTTTAAGGATTGAATGAAGCTTTGTATCATTTTGTTTAACAAAAGCCCACTTTGATAGTTAAAAAGTAAACTCGTGATAATTTGAGAAAATAAAAATTCCATTTAGTTCCGCTTAAACATTTGGAATAGACTTTACAATTTACCAGTGAAAGGAGTCGGGAGTCGGAGTCGATTTTCAAAAATACCGACTCCGGAGTCGAGAGTCGGGAGTCGATAATTTTTCTGTCGACTCCCCATCCCTGGATTTAACTAGTTAATTGCCATAATTATTTTGCACAAAAATGTATACTATTGATCAGTTTCAGTACGATGTAAATCTGTAGTGACGTATATTGTTTACGCAAGTTATCGATATACTATAAAAGTTATATTAATTCCTCTTTTAAAGCTGTTAATGTCAGAAGCAGATTTGTCAAGTAAATTTCAAATGCAATACTAACATAAGGTTTGGATATATTGAAGACAGCAATTCGACCTTTTCAAAATGGTTTACAACAATGTAAAGTAAAATATTTTCTTACAATGAGTGTCAATGACAGGGTTAATTTCAAGGGGAATAATTTTCTATAAACTTCGCAGAAAATATTATTTATGACAGAGGTAGTGGGAGATATTATTTTTAACTTGTAAACCTTTTCAAAAACTTCCCTTTGGATTAATACGCAACTCATTTAGAAAAATCAACAATTGGAGCAAATTTTGTAGTACCAGGAGCTACCAGAAATTCAAAATGGGTAACAAGAACTATTCAAATTCAAAAAATAAATAAATTAAGTGAAGCATGAATTTTTACACATTTCAGGGTTTTGTAGATATTTATTAAGTAATTACAATTTGTGGGTAAATATAAGCCTGCTTAAGACCTTTGTTTAAAGCATCTTACTATACGGAAGTGAAGCTTCGACTAGTTGAGTATCTAAAATGTTCTTCAAATAAATATCGTCTTTTAATTAAGTATTGCCAATCTTAGGGCGCATAAAATTTTTCTGTACATCAGGGAAGCTTAAAGTTGCTACGCCACTGATCGAAGCATAAAAACAGAACATGTTCTCTTTAAAAAAGAACTTCTGGCCACCCTATTTGTGAAAATTAATGCAAAAGCGTGTGAACGTGTATTGAGAGAAAGGACATTGTTCCTCGGCACTAACATGGTGTGTTAATAACTCCATCATAAGTAGTTGTTTGAATAATGACAAATTTTCCAACTGGTAGATTGCACTTGGACTGCAAACTTCATACTGCATTCCAATTTTGCATGACTGACATTCTGTCGCTCTCTATATATACTTGTACTTTGCGTTATAGGTGTATTTCTGTTTTTATTATTTTTATATATTATTTATGTTATTGGCTATGTCATTGTAATTATCTTTTAATATAGTCTGTATTTTTGAACATAAGACTGTTAAATAATAAATTATAATAATAATAATAAACATATTTTCAAATTAATCGTTACATACAGGCACATTTATTTTTGATTGAAAAAATTATTGGTATTGTGAAGAGAAATAATAAAGAAAAATTTAGCAAACAATAGTTATGTCCAACTAGTGTTGCCAGTTTGTTTTTATGACTTTCTCATTCTTAATTATCGTGATGAATATGAGAACTTGTAAATATCTACTGTTATCATCTCTAAAAATTTCAAAAAAATGTAAAATAACATATACCTAATGAAAAAACAAATTTCCCAATAACAATTTTTTATTTACGACTAAAAAATTGTAACTACTGAACCGATATTTTAAATTCATTCAATAGAGCAGAAGGTCCTAATGGGCCCAACATTTAATATGGGCTCCAAAAGAAAATCTACTAATATAGCTAACATCATCTTTCGGCAATAGTTTAAAACACACCTGCCTTTCGATCAACAATTTTACCAATTTAATGCAGTTGAGTTCTTGTTTCGTTAGAAGCGAATTACAGTAAATGTGTTTGCTGAATTTTGATTCTTTTATTAAGGTAAGTTGTTATAAGAATGGGTAAGATTTTTATTCGATCTGCTTGTGATTTATACTTGAAGCTGTTGTACTGTGACAGAGATATAATCACAGACTCACTTAATCTCAAAAAAGTCAAACATTTATTTAAACTGCCATGTGCAATGTTAGAAATTTTGTTACATAAAAAACCAAATAAAACCTGCAAATTTTCTTGCCTGTTAGTACGAGTTTGATATTAAAAGTAATAACTAATAACATCAAATTGTTTGTTATTATGGTTTACGTACGTTATTCAAATGAAGAAATGACAGATATGGTTCTGACATTCGGAGAATGTCAAATAAATACTGTTATCAGGGAAATTCAAGAGTATACCCTTTTAAATGTAATGGAATAGTATTTATTACGAATGAGAAAATGGGTGGATAACAACGGCGGTCATATTGAATATTTGTAAATTTTGCTTAGTTTATTACTAACTTTAGTCATATTTTGTTTTATTGTTTTTCCTAGTTACATAATGTTATATCTTTTTATAATTTAGTTTCCACGATTTTTATGTTATTTTTTGTTTTGTAAATAAATGGTCCCTATTTTGAAATGGTTAAGTATGATATTTTGACATCCTTGTAAAGCTTATTTAATGCATTTTGAAAAAATTAAAATTAAAGATAAAAGCTAGATAAAAAGTTGAAACAATTTCCGCTGAAACCGGAAGTGATTCTTATTATAGTCCTAAAGTGGGCCCTTTTGTCTAGTTTAACTTTTCTTGTGAATTTTTTGTATCCTAAAATAAACGAGATATTCGAGGAGCGGCGTTTCAAACAAACACTCTGTATAAGTCTTTGGGCTAGATGTAAGATCATTTAAACTTAAAAAATTATCGAGAAAAAACAAGGGGGGTGTAGTAGTGTATAAATCATGTACCAATCTTGCCTCTGATAACTTATGTTGTCGCTAATAATTTTAAGAAAATGAGTGAAATATGATCGGAAAACATGGATTTTGTTTCACCCGTGCGTACAAATTGCATTATAATTACAATGTGAGATAGAATAGTATAAGAAGTTTAAGGAACGATTATTTTCTATTTCCATAGTAAATTTTATTGATATCGTTAATATGGTTGAAAAATAATTATAATTGCCTATTACTACCTTCCCAAAGACAAATAATATCATCAACATAACGATACCAAAATTTGATACAGTGACGGTATTTGTTGGAATTACTAAAAATAATTTTCTCTATATGATCCATAATTTTTTCTGACAATAAGCGGGAGAGAGGATAACGCATAGGCAAACCATCTTTTTGAGAATAAATTAAGTTATAAAAAATAAAGTAGTTTTAATCTGGACAAAGTTCTAATAAATTAAATAGCTCCTGAGCTTTAATGTAAATGTAAAATAATTTCTTTTTAATAGTATTTTATGACGCCAACATTACATTTTGATGAAACATTGTATCTATATATAGAGATTGAATATAATTCGTTGTAAAATTTTACTGGCAACTCTATTAATGGTTTTTATGCTAAAAACTGAAATGTACTATACTGTTCTAAATTGTAAAGGTGGAAAATCGATGTAGGTGTCAACAGAGAATTGATATTCGCAGTATTGCGTTTACATATCTGATCAGCCATAGAATATGGCTCTTCGTTTTATTTGCGTATGTGCCTAATTTTAACTTCTGATATTACAGGTTGTTGAAGGATAGATTCTATAGAGATGTGTTACACAAACTGTGGGCAGCTACTCCTCAAAGGAATCACAAGAATATTTGCGGGAATCGTGAAAAATAACATTTCCATGTAAGCAAAATCGCTCTTATTAAAAATTATTCAATTAAAAACACTACGTTGGTTTCACAATTGAAAATAAAAATCCGAAAAAATTATAAAATAAATATTGTATATTGATCTGAGCCGGAAACGAACGAGAGGAATTTTTGATCAGATTTCAATTTTGGAAAATATATAAATTTTTGTTTTTTTGACAAAATTTATGGCTAAATTATTGCTAATAATGTTATGGATTAGTTTGTATTTATGACTAAGGTAGAGTATGTTTTTTTTTTTTATAAAAAAATATAATAAAAAATTGTTAACAGTTGACAACGAATCGCCTTCTTAAGAAGCTTGCACTTATAAAACTCGATCATTAACCTATCGTTATACGTCTTGTTTTTAAGGTAACAAAGAGGAATAAATCATTTATAGTAGTGAAATACTTATAAACCAAAAAATATGAAATGTAATAGGACTATATTTTGGCGCGGAAGAAGATCTACGTCAATAGTATCCCTCCGCCAATGTGACTTAAGAATCACAGTTGAGCGTTCGCAGACACTCAGATCAATTCTGTAAAAATTTACTGTGTAGTAACGTTACTACAAGATAAAATATTATAAAAAGTATAATGACTTTCATTCATTATAGTAACTGACCTTGCTCATAGTGAAGAATTTAGTTACAATTATCATAGTAACAGAGTTACAGAATTGGTCTGACTGTATCACTTTACTACCAAAATTGTTATTTAGTTAAGTTAGTTAGTTAGTTAAAATTTTTGGCGCACAGCAACAAAGGCTATTTGCGCCATATATGTTATTTAGTTAAATCTAAGTCAATATATATATTTATCATTTTCTGTAATTTGTGAGTGGTCAAATAATAAAATGACCTTAAATTAAGGTGAACATTTTTTTTAGTTCAAAATTCGGGACGGAAGCTTATCGACAGTGGGGGGGGGGGGGGGTGTTAATTATTCAAGTATAATTGTTTCATAAAAATCCGCATAGTTTTCTTCATAATTTACTTTAATCAGTAATATTGCTTTTAATGTATATATCAAGTTGAATCTTGTCACTTGTCCAAAAGCTGTTCATCAAGGAAAATAACCTTTCGGTACATTTTTTTTAGTTCAAGTTTTGTAAAAATAATTTTAGTTGAAATATATTTAAAATAAATATTGAAAATAAGACTACTCGGGACAAAAAACCCGAATTCGGGACATATATTGCCTCTAAAAAAATTCGGGAGGCAAGGCGGAAATTCGGGATTGTCCCGGCAAATTCGGGAGGTATGGTCACCTTACCTTAAATGTAGAAAACGTATATTTAATATGTACCCGCTGTAAAATCCATTGATCAATACATTTCTTATTAAATTATGTAGTCAATTCTTGGGATATTAGGTCAATAAGTAAAACACTTAGATATTCATATATTTGAATAGACCGGTTTCGACAATTTTATTGTCTTCTTCAGTATCTCTGAGGAAAAATTGAGAAGAAAAATATTTAATATTACAATAATGTTCACAAAAATTAGTATGAAAATTAACAATTAAATAAACATGTGTATCAAAAAAAAAATAAATAAAAACTTACTCAAATTACTAATGTAAATAATAGTTTGTAAATGTATTTAAAATAAATAAAACTCATTGTAAGAGACATGTGGTATCACAGATAAATAAGCGTCAAAAGTTAAAATGGTTAAAATACTTTAAAAAAATTAATAAATAAAATTCTTGATGGACATCCACAGTTGAATGTGTCCGAATAGTGCCAAGCAATGACTGACTGTCCCCCCTCTATTCTATAATACCCCACTATAATCAAAATGACATTTAAATATGCGCACAGGTATTGTTTTTAATACAATCGTGTCTCTTACAATGAGTTTTATTTATTTTAAATACATTTACAAACTATTATTTACATTAGTAATTTGAGTAAGTTTTTATTTATTTTTTTTTTTTGATACACATGTTTATTTAATTGTTAATTTTCATACTAATTTTTGTGAACATTATTGTAATATTAAATATTTTTCTTCTCAATTTTTCCTCAGAGATACTGAAGAAGACAATAAAATTGTCGAAACCGGTCTATTCAAATATATGAATATCTAAGTGTTTTACTTATTGACCTAATATCCCAAGAATTGACTACATAATTTAACTTACTCCAAGGTCGAAAAGAAATACCAGAAGATTTCTTATTAATTTAATGAAGACTTAGATACGAAGTAAATGCAGAAAAAAAATCGCTAGGATTTTTTAATTTATATTTTTTTATAACGTAATATTCACAAATTATTTAAATTTAGTTTAAACAAATTAAATGATAGCTTTTAGTATTCAAATATCGAATAAAAATGATTCCAGCATTCTGTTGTCTTTATACACTTATTAAATACCTACAAAACCCTGAAATGTGTGAAAATTCACATTTTACATCAATTTATGAGTATGCATTTCTCGGGGCAGCTGTAGGGTAATTGGATATAGTCACAATTTAAAACTGTCGTATGAACTAAGCGTACTAAAACTCGATATGCCTATATTATAAGTAAAATTGTTACACCTTTTCAGGTGAATAACCCTTTTGTTAGATTTTAGACAAAGTCTTGCAATTTTTTCACAAAGAAACCATACACCTGGACTTGCGAGGAACAATTTTCTATTTAAGACCATAGCGCTTGTCATAAATAAACAACTATTGTGCAAGTTGTTTCCATAAGAAAATATTTTATACAAAATTTCTTGGAATATCTTGATACGAAATGTTATATGTTGTCCAATTATATGTATTTTAAATTATATATTTTCTTGGTACATGTACTCATCTGAATGCAACCGTGGGTATACAACAAACTATTTTTATAAAAGAATATTATTTACAAGGAAATATTCAGAATATCAAAAACATTTCATATGTTTTTATTACAAGTTTATTATTCCTGCAAATCAATTCCTACAAGAAAAATATAGAGATATATTTATTTACTTTATACGATAAATTTCAAAAGTCAGTGACTTTGACATAAAAGAATAAGTTTTTACTAAAATGCGACTTATTTTTCCACATAGTCTCCTTTTAGTTCGATACATTTCGCCTAACCATATTCCAACTTTTTCAACTTTCCAGAAAATACGATTTCTCGAACTTGTATGAGCTGAAACAAAATATACTTGTGTTTCAGCGGGTAGTAAACAGACAACTGGGGCCGTAAGACAATTCGGGCCGTTCACAATTGGGGCATTTCACAACTGGGGCCATTAACAACTGGGGCCATTAACATCTGGGACCATTAACAACTGGGGCCATTAACAACTGGGGCGATGGACAATTCGGGCCGTACACAATTGGAGCTTTTGACAACTGGGACCATAACTATAAGAGCTAGAGTCTTCTTTTGTTTAAAATAAAAAATATTTATTTTACATAAATTTATTTGACATAAATTAAATTGCGTGTTCTTTTGAAAAAAAAAAAATATTTTAATGGTTTGATTAATTACATTTTGGTGCTAATTAGAATAAATTAAAAAATATATATATATATTTTAAGGGTTGGCTTAAGTAAATTTTCGTGTTCATTTGATTAAAAAGAAAATGTATTTTAAGGGTTAGATTAAGTAAAATTTACTGCTCTTTTGACTATATAAATAATAATAACAATAAATGTTTTTAAGAGTTGGCTTAAGTAAATTTAAGTGTTCTTTTGAATAAATATATAAAAAATGTATTTAATTTTAGAAGTAAATATTTTGTAAGTACCCAGCAAACATTTTTATACGGGCCAGTACTGGTAAAGCACATACTCCCCGGCATTGAAAGTAATGGGCCAGTACCCCGGTGTCCCCGTGGCCGTTACTGGCCCATTGATGTATCAGTTGCCGGCCCAGCAACGGTAAAGTGCAAAATAATCGCATTAGTTGCAAGATTTATTTCTGATGGTTTTAAGTAAAAAGTATGAGTGAAGAAGAGTGCTTATAAAATGCTGGTAAAGTACTTCGTATAGGCGGAATGCGAAATACAAATGTGAAGTACATTATTAATACTGGCGTTGCACTTACTTTTGGTGCCAGCAATTTACCAGCATAAAAGCAGTTAGCCGGCATTCGGCCGTTAGTTGAATGTTTGCTGGGTAAATTTAATTAATATGATTCAACTACGAGAAAACCAGTTATTTTTTGTTTGGCTATGTGATTTTTCTAGTTTATTTTTATGTATGATAGTATTTTTTAAACTTTAAAATACATTTTTTATATATTTATTCAAAAGAACACTTAAATTTACTTAAGCCAACCTTTAAAAAACATTTTTTATTTATATAGTCAAAAGAGCACCAAATTTTACTTAATATAACTCTTAAAATACAATTTCTTTTTAATCAAATGATCACGAAAATTTTCTTAAGCCAACCCTTAAAATACATTTTTTTTATTTATTCTAATTCCCACCAAAATGTACTTAAACAAACCATTAATTTATTTTTTCAAAAAAACACGCAATTTAATTTAAGCCAACTTATAAAATAATTATTTTTTGTTTTCAACAAAAGAAGACTCTAGCTCTTATAGTTATGGCCCCAGTTGTCAAAAACCCCAATTGTGTACGGCCCGAATTGTCCATCCCCCCAGTTGTTAATGGCCAAAGTTGTGAAAAGCCCCAATTGTGTACAGCCCGAATTATCCATCGCCCCAGTTATTAATGACCCCAGTTGTGAAAAGCCCCAATTGTGAACGGCCTGAATTGTCTTACGGCCCCAATTGTCATGGAACTGTTTCAGCGATGATCTCTTCGTTCGATGCGATTTTTTTTTCAGCGAGACATTTTTTCATGTTTGGAAAGAGAAAGAAGTTGCAGGGGCCAAATCTGGAGAACAGGATGGATGAGGGAGCAGTTCATAGCGCAATTCAACCAATTTGGTTATTGCAATTGCGGACGAGTGAGCTGATGCATTGTCAAGGTGGAGATGAACTTTGTTCTATACCAAATGGAGCAATATTTTCATCTGTTTGACGTGTAATCGATCCAATAAAGCAACATAATATTGTCCTGTGATCATTTTTCCCTTTTCCAGATAGTCGATAAAGATTATACCTTTTGTGAATCCCAGGCAGCGGCGGCGCTAGACCAATCGTGGACGTCGACGAAATTAGCTTTGCGATGCCCCTTTCACAGTAAAAAACTATAGTAAAAACAAACCTTGATTTGGCCTAGTCTTCTGGCTTGACTTTTTAGCCACTAAACACAATATTTTATATAAAGTTATAAACACAACTCATAACTGTTATTAATTTTAACCACATATTTATATACACTTAATTTTAATATAAGTATTTACACTTATTTGTTCTTAACACTTAAATATTAATTTTCAAGTTTATCAAATTAAATTAATGATTTTAAAGTTTTAGGTTAAATAAACGTTAAATTAAATAAGCTGAATTATACTTAAATTTACGAGTACCATAAGAGTTTTATAGTTAATTATGAATTAATAACAAAAAATTACACGAACAAACACAAATTAAAAAAGGCGAAATTTTCTGCTTTTAGCCTCACTGAATCTTTTCAAAATTGTGTCATAACTAACACCAGCCACTATTTCAGCTTCAATTGACAAAACTGATAACGCAGATAGTCTTTCTTGGCTCATCGTACTTCTTAAGTAGGCCTTAATCAGTTTTAACTTTGAGAAGCTTCTCTCAGCAGAAGCTGTACGTACTGGAATTGTGAGCATGATTCTGATTGTTATGTCAAAATTTGGATATACTTCTTCAAAATTATTTTCTAAAATGTACTGGAAGTTGTTTTGCATCATTTATATTTTCTAGTGAAGTCGATTTTAAAATTTGCAGTTCTTCATAAAGTTTGAAAGGATCTATGTCGCTGTTTTCACCTTCCCGGAGTATTGTACCTAAATCATTACAATGCTTGAAAAGGTCCTCTTTTGGCAAAAATTTCAAATAATTGATATAAATAAAACCAAATCGTTCAAAATATTCATTAAGCGCTTTGAATCGGCATTCAGTGTCGACTATGACTGCGTCTATCATTGTGTTGAAAAAATTAAGTTTGTACTGCGTTTCAACAACTTGTAAAATTTTTGCGAGGCCCCCTAAAGCGCGAGGAAACTGATCCCAGGAAACAGTGACCAAGACCTTTCCGGCTGAAAGGTTCCTTTTTGCGTTCTTCTGAGTACGTTCGTCAGGAAAGGTCTATCGTTTTGACTGTAATGTCCCTCGTAATATGTTAGAATCACAAGAAATATTCTTTTTTGCAATGTACAACTGTATATAGTATGGGAGGTTTTGTGCTTGCCACGTGTGTTTTTTAGATAAAATCGTGAACAAGTGCACACAACGTTAAACACTTTTAAATGCATAGGGGCAATAAACACGAGGGGTGAAATTTTAAGCTATTTAAATACCACAGTATGATATCTTTATAATATGTACTGATACTGAGTGGCAGGGGTGCACAAGGTATCGTAATAGGGGTGTACAGTTGATTAAAATTCACACCAAGACAATCATTATTCGGATAACGGGATGATGAGTTTAATTTAATATTTATTGTCACACATACGATACCTATAGTTTTCAATTCGATTTTTATTTAAAGGTCCATTTAGACATCGAGAATAGGAAAATACTAAGGGAATGCTGGGAAAAAAGAATGAAGGAAGAACAAAAAGACAAATTGTCGGCATGGGGAGAGACAAGAAAAGAGTACTTTTTGGAGGTGTGGAATGGACATAAGAGAAGCAGAGCGAAAGAGAAACGGAGGAACGGATATAGTAGAAAAATTGAAAAGGACTGATAAGGAGGTAGAGCAGAAAAGAAACAGACAGAATATAAAAATCGCGGTGTGAAAAGTTATAAAGAGATAAGAGTCATCGGAATTCCGAGATACTTGAAGGGGAAAAGAAGAAATAGCGGGTAGATTCAGGAGGATAGCGAGGTTGAGATGCGGCAACGAAGAGAGGAAAAACGGATACTAGGCAAAGCCAGAGGACAAGCTCTGTAGAATGTGCAAGGAAGAAGAGGCAACATTGGAACAATTAGCGAAGAGACGCAGAGAGATGACAGTCTTGGAAAAAGGGATAAAGGAACTGATGAGTGAGGAAGGCAAGGGAAACAGATGGGCGAGAGAACTGGAGGCAAGAAGGAAGGAGATAGGAGAGGGAAGCCGGAAGGAGAATAGGAAGAAAGAGAGGGATACTGGAAAAAGAAAGAAATGAAAAATACTGTAAATATTCGTATTGTATATTATTATATTATTTTAGTTTAATTTCTTGTAATATTTAATATTCTAAACGCCGCAAGGCCTAGGTGAAATAAAGAATATATATTAAGAAAATCACGAAATAGTTTATGTTGTTCAAAAAATTATTTATTTACTTATTTATTTTAATTTAATGTGTTGTTTAAATTGAAAACTCTTGGATTAAGGAATAAAAATTAGTTCTTAAAAATCTTTTTAATTTATGGATTAATAATACATATTGATATGAACCGAAATAGTGAACGAACGTTCGGAACGAATGCGGTAAGTTTTGCGAAACATATTTCTTTTTATCTTTGACTTTTTTTAATTTAATGTTCGGTATTAAAGCTCTTAATACTTACATGAATGAACAAAAAAATATTTTGATGATAATTAATACTAAATCATACTAAATACTAACAAAAACCTGAAATGTGTGAAAATTCACATTCCACGTCATTTTTTTTTATCAACAATGCCAACCTCATGAAGTACTAACATCAATAATAACGCCGCTCGAAGTAAAGGGTAAATTTTTAATTACTATGTCTGCATGTATGACCTAGCATGTGAACTGCTTAAGAAAATTATCTCTTTTTAAAAATTATTTAGTAAATACTAAACTATAAATAATAAATAATAACTAACATTGTTTAAATAGCAATAATACCCAAAACCCCAACATGAATTTCACAACGGTTTTGTAATTTTGTTTTCTTTTTTTCGATTTTCGGCGATTTTTACGATGGACCTGATCAAAGAATGGCGTGTCTGTGTGAAATTTTATTTCAAACTAAAGCCTGGTTTATAATGACTCCATAACATAACGCAATACGTATTGAACAATAGGTTTGATCCTTCAAAACATCTGTTTGTAATAAACAGATCAAAGAAAGTAGTGTAATTTTTATGCTTATGTATCCATAACATACCAATTATAAACTAGGCTTTAAGCCTGGTATATTAAAATTGCTTTACACGTTACACGTACCAATTGACGAGAGATCGTACATAGTTAAATCCCGACATAAAACTATTTTGATAAATTAAACGTTCTTAAATTAAATTACTAAATTCGAAGGTAACGTATGTAGGTATTTAACCTATCATTGAAATAATTTGAATTTTTTGATTGTGCAGCAATTATTTATTTTTCCGAATTAAAATATTTTTGATAAATTATTATTTTTGCTAGTATGTATAATATTAATACTGTTTTATGACGCTAGTCCACGTATTTTATATTAAACCTCATAGATGCAGGCGGTACAAAACCTGAAACTGATCATATAATTCTGTTTTTCAAAATAAACCATTAAGAAAAATTAAATTCACTTGTTCTCTATAATATAGTTATGATTTAAAATTACAGTTAAGCGATATATCGAATTCTTTTAAAATAATATTGACAACAGCAATACAATGACAAGTGTACAAAAGATTGAATTGATCTAATAATTTTAATTGTGGGAACAAACTGTAAAGCCACACACACGACACTTGTTCCCTAAACCTCATGGTTTAACTCCCCCCTGTTAATCTGTGATCAGTTGAAGAGCTAATACACCCTCTCAGTTTCCCATCCCAGTTTGGGAATATCCCATATGTAAGTTACAGTGTATTCAATTAATTGATACGTATAGTCGCTCATATAGGGTTTGATTTCTGTTTGGTTAAATAATTCCCAAGATGATCATGTATTTAAAGTGTGGGAAAACTTGGCTAGCCATGTCGTGTGAATGTTAGATTTGTTTATTTATCTTATTAGAATGGTCAGCCGGATATCCTAGTCTGGACCATATTTTTAACTGTATTGGTAGTCTGTAGTTCTTTATCGGTTTATTGAAAGTAAACATTTTTCACCAAATACTAAAAAATCACATGTAAAATACAATTTCGTGCATGAATAATAATAACACCAAATGGAGGAAAATAAAAGACACAACACTACAGAAGACTTCAGATAAAAAGATCAGACCAAATAATATTGGCCAGACTAAGGATAGAGTATATCATTTAAACATTTTTCACCAAATACTAAAACAACAGATGTAAAATAGAGTTTCCTTCATGAATAATAATAATACCAATAATACCAATAAAGATCAGACCAAATAATATTAGCCAGACTAAGGATAGATTTCCAAAATGAAATGGCCACCCTAACTTATTGATTCCAATAATGGCTGACAGTTATACCTGCTGAGTTTATGGTTCTGTTAATAATAGTTGCCAGGACCATAATAATTATTTAAAATAAACGTGTTTTCTTATATGCTATTTAGAAGGAACTGTGTCTACTCACATGATATTCTTTCACATTTTCATCAGGTTTAGGACTGGCTATATTTGAATTATAAATACAGGCATGTTTAAAAATCGTTTTGTTTATAGTCTATATTAAATACTTCAAATTTACACAAATAAAAATCATTCTTTTTTTGAACTTGTCAATTTATGGTAATTTAAAATTAATCATTATCACTATTATCATTGTTTATATCACCATCAGAGTTTCACTACCACTGTCATTTAAATTAATAATTATTGAAGATTTATTTGGTGGATTTATAAAAAAAAATGTTTCAATTGTCTTTATATGTTCTACACATTTTTTCCACAAATCACTGCTTATTGTACTTGTTTCGTCTTTAATTAATTGTACTATAATATCACTTTCTGTCGGTGTTATATTTTTCGAACACTATTTTTTCGAATAAAAGTCGTATATTTTATTTATTATTGTTTTAGACATAAAACTATCTATTTTCTTGAAAACTTGTAAATCGGGTCGTTTTCGCTGCTGATTTTTGCCACGAACAATGATACGTTGAATTGTTCTGTATGGAACACTAGTTAATTCCGTAGTTCTAAGTATAGGTTTGTCATTACCTTCCGAAACTAACTTTTTATAAACGTTCAGTATCAGAACTTTGCAATCTTCTGACAAATGACATTTTTCTTTAGTAGCCACGTCCACATTTTCGCATTCCACGTCAACGTCCACATTTTCGCACTCCAAATCACCTTGCACAGATTCACTATTTTCATTACAGAAATTAGGAATTTCTTCAAAATCAAATGGTCGCCAAAGAGCCATGTTTTTAATGTATGCACGCTATGAACGTTGAAAATTAACTAACAAACAAGTATAACAACCCCTAAAATTTAGAAACAATAGGATTATAAATTTGGAAAATATCCTTAATGGTTTTTTAGAAACTTCAATTGAACTACTGTTATAGTTCAATTATATATCTATTCCATTTAAATTTAAAATTCCCTTAATACCTCTTATATTCTTTTTACAGCATTAAGTCTCAGGATTACTGTCATAAACACATTACTGCGTCGTTAAGCTGCTTAACAAGACCGGCCATTTCATTTTGGAAATACTATACAACCACCAAACATCCTTTTTTTTAATTTTAACCGGAGTGTCAAATGAAAGATCTAAATACGTAGATTAATGCATAATAATAATAGAGATTGATTAAAGAAAAAAGCTTTTATTAGCATTTCTTGTTTTATTTTGTATAACATTAGTTGTGTTTTTCTTTTATTACATATTTTAATTTAGCCTTCAGACATTGTTTTAAAATAAAAATCCGATGCCATTTCATTCTTAAAATATTGTAATGTGAGATACCAGTGGAACATAATAATATTGCAAAAAACCTGTATTGATATCATCTGGTAATATTTTAACTTAACAGTATAGCTATATTTTAGAGTGAAACTACCTAAATAACGGTCATTGTACAAAAGAATCGGCACAGTTTAGCAGGGCAGTTTAAGAGAAGCCAGGTAATTTTATAACTTTCAACTACCTTTACGATATGCACCTTAAGTATCCTACTCTAGCTGAAATGCTACTAAAAGAGTTCCAGATGTTTTTAGATATCGATGATCCGTAAGGCAGCTGGTTTCGTCACCAGCAGTACTCAACAAGGTCAGCTGTTTAGGGAGCGTGACTCATAAATACGTAACTTATAAGAACTGTCAGTTGATAAAGATAAATAATATTATAAGTATAAACAAGAATATACAATTATTAGATATTTTTTGTTTTAACCTCGGCTACATGAACCGTTAGATCTTTTGTATCCCCCCATTTATTAATTTAGAAAACATTGTAATATACATTGAAATGCGTATAGAGCAGGGATCGGCAACCTTTCAGTAACAAAGTGCCAAATCCATATTAAAAAAAAAACAATAACATGGAAGAACCGTTAAAAAATATAAGCTATATTTAAGAAAAAATGTAAATATTGTTTATTTGTTTTAAAATAATCAAGTATTACCATAAATTAATATTTACTTATACATTTATACATTTAGTTTGTGATACTATTGCTTCTGCATAGTGTTCGCTAATACTTCAATATTCTGTGAATATTCAGTAATCTTTAACTTAAGGCAGCACTCAAGTTTCAGGTCAATAAGATTAATTCTTAACTGACTCTTTATTAATTTCATATGTGAAAAGACTTGCTCACAGTAATATGTGGATCCGAAAATTGTCAGTAATCCAAAAGCACATTTTTTTAAATGATTGAACAATTCTGGAAGACGCTTCTAATCTTCGAAAACAACTTTATCTACATTTTGAAGATTGTGAATTTCGGTCCACTTATGCTGGGAAGATAAAATGCACTTTTATTTTTCTAAACTTTCCAGTGCAGAATTAAGTTTTAAGAATATATTATTCCATAAATTTTTGGATTTCAAATCCAATAATTGAAGTTCAAATCCTGATTAATCAATGGGAATGGTGATAAATGTAATTGCTGCATATCTGCTTCAATTGGTTTTGTCAAAAAAAGCTAGTGTAGCTTTATATTTTCTAAACTCTTTAAATCTTTCTCCAAAAGCTTCTTGCATTTTAGCAATAGTTTGTGCAAAAAAAAAATGCATTAATAACGTTGTTATTGTCGTTATGTTTTGATAAATTAATAAAATGTAAAAATGTTTCTGCACGTAAATCGTTCACAAATACAGATATTTTAACTTATTTTCGAAACAAATTACTGCTTCTAAAAGAGAATATGCAGTAACTCGGGCAATTACTGGGCGTGAATTGCACCGTAAAACATCCTGAACAATGCAAAACCTGTATAGTACAGGCAGAAAGTTGAAAATTAAAAAATAAATTATATTAAAATAAAAACCAGCCAATTTTCAAAGAGCCACAAAATTTTCTAAAAGAGCCGCATATGGCTCCGGAGCCACAGGTTGCCAACCCCTGGTATAGAGTAATAATAAACTTATATTCGTGAAACTAACCGAGTGTTTTATTTATGTATTAGTTCTATATTAATTAACAATGTTTCACCGAGAATACACGGACTCCTTTGTCAATTCTATTGTAATATTGGTGACTCAAATTAACGCGTATCCCCCTAGCGGCAATAAAGCGAACACTTCATAAAAGTATACTGTCTTTGTTTACGTATAGTTCAACAAGTGTTTTTTTGTTTCTGTCCATTCTCACTCCGTTTTTTACAACGAATCCAATGATAAATTTAAGAAAAAAAGATTAAATACTCCTTGTTGTGTGTACTGTTGTTATTCAGAAGAAGAACATCTTCCAATATTAGATGAATTTTATTAGAAAAATTATAGTGTATGACAAAGTTTCTTTATCAGGTCTGCATTTTAATACCAACGAGAAAAATGCCTTAAAAGTTTATAAATGCACCATTTATACTTATGTTTTGCTACAAGTGAAAAGATTATTAATGGTTCTAAAATTTTGTTTCTATTTATTGAAGGGAATTTCTACTGTTCAGATATTTTTAAACAAGCTTTTAACGTTGAACTTTTCATTTTCTTTGTCTCACAGTGCAAGAAAATCGTTTTATGTTGACTGAACTATTGTTAATATAATTAAAACCCCTTGTTATTTTATGTGGGTGTTCCGTAACTATGTTAGTTTTCAAATATTTGACATTTTTCTTGTGTAGAATAAATTACCAGTTCTCTTTCTATAAAATTTCTAGAGAACTGTGTAGATATTAAGTATATAAATAAATGTTTTAAGTTCAAAGTATAATATTTTCTTTTCTCTGTGAGTATAACCCGCACCAACATTATAACCTCTGAAAATTTTCATTTACAAACAGCAAATTTTATCATAAAATGGATTCACATATGTTTATACACTTTTTTAATACTCGGTTATAATTCAAATATACTGTATACAACAAGAAAACGTAAATTAGACTAAAAATTGTGTATAAACCAATACTGTTTCAATACGTTGACAGATGACTATCCTTTTTCGTGTCAAAAGTTCAGAAGGCGATAGTGGCGCCGTTTTGGTAATTATAGTCGCGAATAAGGGTTTCTCAGTTATACCGACGAAGCGCGAAAACTGCACGAATCACGCTAACTAGTATAATTAATGTCTCACATACTTATTAAAATTAAACTTAATAACTCATGATGTACGACTGCCATCACATGAATGTGGGTATGTAGTTTGTGATGCAGGTAAATTACTTAGCCTATAAGTAATATTATTCCTAAACAATACCCGTAAACAATAATTAACGCAAAATGGCACGAACTTGGTTAGCTTATAGACAGTTTCTGGCCATAGTTGTATTTTTATTTTATTTATTGGACTGGAACACACACAGGACAAGCCCAGTAAAGTGTTCTCTGTATAATACACTTTATATGTTTAAATAATTAGTAATTAAAGTACATTATCAGATAGTAAACAAATACAAAATGTTATAGATACATACAAGTAATAAAATATGCAATTTATTGGACAACATAAAGTTTATCTTAGAATTTCAATGCACTTTCGGCGGAACAGAAGTTTGGCAGAATTGAAAATATCAATGGTCCCAAAGTTCATATTATAAGTAGATGCCAATCTGATGGGGGGTGAATTGCGGAAGGAATTAGTATTTATTAAGTGAAATAACGTTTGGTTGCGGGTCTGATATGAGGGAACATGAACACCAAAAAGTTGTAGCAGGTAACTGCTTTCAGTGATGCTATTAACAATCTTATAAAAAAAGAGCATGTCCGCTAGCACTCGACAATTTTTTAATGTTAAAATATTAAAAGTAGTACAGGCGGATTCATAATTTTCATAAGGGGTGTCTGTTATATAAGATATCAATCTGTTTAATTCTTCTCAATTTGGCTTTAAATCAAACAAATCTACAGTAGAAGGTTTTGTTGCTAGGAAAAAAATGGTGAATTCTGCATGGCGTCGTTTTATGATCTAAGTAAAGCTTTTGATTGCGTCCCACTATGTTACTGGATAAACTCTTGTATGGTGCTCCACACGTATCAATTCTAGGTCCTCTCTTGTTTATTATATACATTAATGACTTACTTCCAGGTTTTTCTCGCAAATTATCGAGTTTATATATATATATAGTATCCACACAAGAAATTAATACTTTGTAAAATTCAATTTTGTATATTGTATGATACTGAGCTATTTAGGGTCATTGCCTGTAATCTTGAAATAAATAAATAAATAAATAAATAAATAAATAAAAATGGACTGTATTCTTTTATACGCGGATTTCATTAATACCTTTTTTCGGGAATCAAACTACCGTGTAAATGAAGAATTGGGGTGTGTATGTTTTATATACTTCAAAAATACTTCCATTCCCCCATGTTCTAATTTAGTAATAGGCTAAGATGGTGGTTGTTTTAAGACACTGGTAGAGCATGCTGTCAGCTACAGATGTCCACATACTGTGCACACTTGTTGACTCAACTCATATGGTGAGAAACACGTGGTTTTATTTTTATAATCTAGGGTTCGTAGAAAAGTTTTCAGAAGTTTTTATAAAAAATTCAGCCTATTTAACAGCAGATGTGATAACCAAATGTAGAAATGCAGATGTAAAAGATTCTTAAAATTAGTTCTGAATATAATTCATAGTATAAAGCAGTGGTTCTTAAACGGTATTCAGCGGAGCACCAGTGTACCGAAGTCAACGAAAGAGTCGCATTAGTAGGGGTAGGTTATATCATCACCCCAGAATTGGTTTGTTCTGTCTCCATTTTTTATTTTTTAGAGTTAATGTTATTTTTGGGATTTTCAGAACTGTTTTGCTCTCTATCCATTCAAATATTTTACTTTTGCAGCCTCATTCGATATTTTTGATTATATACTTTTAACGATTACTATTCAAATATTGTTTTGTTCTATGTCCTGTCTTAAAACTCATAATTTTATTTTATATTCAACTTTTCATTCAAGCGGTATCCTAAATTGCTTTTGACGTTTCAGTATATTTACACTATCCTAAAGTAAAACTGAAAATTATTCAATTGAAAGAGGAACGCTTTTTTGATTATCAAATCATTTCAAAATCTTTTGATTTTTACAATTTACCGTATAAAAATAAAACAGCATATCAATTAATTAGAAAAATAACTAGAAAGAATTTCAACTTTTTTCGTTTTATCAAATAATGTCTCAAAAAGTTGTTAATTATTGCTTTTATAGCTTGTTAAATAAATTTTTTCGAAATATTTTTCTGTTAAATATTCGCAAAAATCTTAAAATCAACACGAGTAAACTCCCATTTCTAATCAACCAATTTTTACCAAAAATTAATCAACTCGTACCATAGATGTCAGAAGTTTAAATATGAAGTTTCATAAAAATCTTTTTAGCCGAATTTGGTCTGCACGTGTACACAGACAGACGGACGGACGGACAGACAGACTGACGGACAGACAGACTGACAGACAGACAGACGGACAGACAGGCAGACATAGACAGACAGACAGATAGACAGACAGACAGACAGACAGACAGACAGACAGACAGACAGACGGACAGACAGACCGACAGACCATCATGCTAAAAATAGTCAAAACGTTATGTAGGGACCTCAATTCGTGGAGATCCATCGAAATCTCGAAATGTCAAAATCGGTATGATCACAATACCTCCCTTATATATGTTGGCGGTCGATAAAAATGTTACCCTATATGCCATCGGTAGATCAAGAATATTATATTAAAATAGTTTTGTCATTTTCCTGGATATATATTTTGTTTTAGTTTCTAATTAATTAATTAAATTAATAAAAGTACTATGAATATTTGGTTTTCTTAATTTTAAAAATATTAGATCTTGTATAGTTAAAATATAATTTACAATCAAATATACAATAATTATATATAATATATAAATTAATAAAACATGTTTTTATTTTGATATTGATTTTTTTTTTGCCGAACTATAATTTGTGACGAACTATAATTTTAAAACAAATTGAAATTGATTGAAAACACAATCAAATGTCATTATACAAAATGATTAAAACATTATTAGAAATATAATAAATAATAAAATAGTAAAATGAAGGTGCAGGCACTATTGGTGCCAAGTGCTAGCTTACTTAAGCTTTAAAAATTAACATTTAAATTACCACAAACATAATTATTTTTGTAAAGAAAAGAAATTAATTTAATAGACATAATAAGCAGTTCTATTGCGACGTTATCGTGGCTGTAGGATCCACTTAGCCGCAGTGACTAGCGACTAGCGACTAGCGACCATCTGCTAAGACTACGATTTGATACAGCTGAGTATATATTTTTCCTGAGCATCACAACAGCTGTAGAACGTTCAGTGATCGTCTCTAACATCTTGGAGCATGTCAACAAAGAACAAAAAAAATCGGGGCCACTGATAATTTTCCCGAATTTTTATCCGTAAGAATCTGTAAATGACCTTGAAAAACAAGTTCATTTTTGTAAATTACAGGAGGACGTATAAAGATAATAATAGAGTGCAGATACTTTGTAGATCGTATAAATAATGTTGAAACATTTAGTTTCTTTTTAACTCCATATAATAGTTAAGAGATGTAATGTAATGGATTAAAAGTATCTGTTTGTAGCGGCTTAAATCTGCGAGATTTAAGCCGCATTCAGAGCTCTTAAATCAATAGCTTATGCACTTTATCTTATGGACTGTTCACTGTCACCAGGAAGTTTGTCATATGATAAGACGTGAAACCGTTCAGACCTCCAAATTTAATACGCTGTTTGTTGTGGATTGTGCATAATTTTCTACACTTACGCTAGTGAGATGTTTTAATGAGACAGACATATAAACACATTGGCTATCGCATTCTATCACCGACACCGTAATTATCGAATGCCTTTACATAACCTAACATAATGTCATCATTAACAAATCTTGCTCAAAATTACAAAGACGGACAGTAAATATGATCAATTTAGGTAATTAGGTAGTTAAAATCTAAGACAACAGAATTATAAGAACGATAATACATATAAAATATTTTAGGAAGCTAAATAGTTGGTTTCAAAATTCACAGATGGAGGGCTATTCGTAACGTACTAATTTATAACAGATCTGAACGGTACATGGAACGTTAAAAAGAATGCATAGAAACATAACTTACAGCTAACAAAGCACAGTCTACAACCTCTTAATTTAAAGAGCTCTGAATGCGGTTTTAAGCTGCGTTCAGAGCTCTTAAATTAGTCGACTATAGACTATAGCTAGTGCACAAATGATTGTCACAAACAAGTTTGTCATATGGTAAGGCGAGCAACCGTTCACAGCTCCAAATTTAATAGATCATGCGTTGTTGATAGCTTTACAAACTTATAACTAGTTAGTTGTTTTAATGAGACAGACATATAAATACATTGGCTATCTCGGTCTACATCGGACAGAACGTTCATATTGTATGCCTTTACAATGCCTATACTTATACCTAATAAAATGTCATCGCGCCGATTACAACAAAACTCGCCCAAAATTACAAAGACGAACAGAAAATATGATCAATTTAGGTAATTAGGTTAGGTATAGTTCGTAAAAATTTAGGACAGCAGCAGGGCCGGAGCGAGGGTCTTTGGCGCCCTTATGCAAGATTTGATGAAGCGCCCCCAGAGAGGGCAAAAAAGTAAAGACCTAAAAAAAAAAACGAGGCGCGCCCTCTGGCATCAAGCGCTAATGCCTTGCTTACCGCGTTCCTCCGGCCCTGGACAGCAGATTTAGGAAAACGAAAATAGATGCCTTGAATGTTTCCAGCAGGGACCAAAATAAAAAAATTCCGGAGCGTTACATCAAAAATATTGTGCGACTATAAACAATACAACATTTATAGGTATATGTTCAATAATGTCACGATCCGGAATGATATTTTCAATAATTTTAAGAATCCGGAACACCGATCCGGTTTGCTTAGGCAGTTTTTGTGCCCAAGTTCTCAGCAATCTTGTTCAACGAATTTCCGAAAACATGTTCAACTGAATTTTGTTTGCACATCAATATTGTGACCATATTTAGATTCATGAGTGAAAAATTATAGCTCTTAAAGCTTAGGTTGGTGTGATTAGGTCAATAAATAACCCTGTTTTAACCTCTTTCACTTTCAAAAAATACCTACAAAACCTAATATTTATGAAAATTCACACTTTAGATCAATTTCTTCTTTATACAGTTCTATTTTATGGTGTAAAAGATTACACTAACATAGGGTCCATGAACCCTACTATAAAGAAAACATCTTCAACCAAAATAAAAAAAATAAACTTAATAAACAAAACTAAAAATAATCCTTTTAAAAAAAATTCAAAGAGTGAATAGTAACAAAAAGCCTTATTCTTCATAAGCGCATATACATTCCCACCACAATTCTGCGTAAATGGTCTCTACATCGTCATATGTTACAAACAAATACCAGATGTACAAGTAAAAACCTTTAAAAAAAATCTTCATAAGAACTGTTTAATTTGATCTGAAAGTGAGTTGTGGGTCTTGGAAAACAAAGTTGGGGTACTGTAGCGGAAATGCATGACACAAGTATTCGTACTCTGTTCCTTTGCCAGGTGGTTCGAATAGACGCCGGCCGTATAAATTTCTAGAGGGCACAAAACAGACAGAATATATAGAGTTCATTTCCCTGCATTTTATCTTAGATAGGATTTTAATTGTTAACTTTAAAGTATCATTCACAGCTCATGTTTTAATAGATAGTACATAATTCATAGTGCATAATGTTAATGGATAATGTTAGTGGCTAGTCACAACACTTTGGTACCATTCATAGCTCATGTTTTAATAGATAAATCGATCTAGCTGCCATCTACATGCAATAGAAATTACTAAACAATTTATATTAAAAATATCTTGTTATTAAATATATGTATTGTTTTTTTTTATTAATGTACTTCTCAAAAGAACCAAAATAATATTTATTAAGTTAATTATAAAATAAGTTAATTATAAATAAAATAACTATAATGTTTCTGAAGCTACTCACTCTAACCTAACTTTTTGATTTCACAAAAAAAAGTTAACTTTTGTTTCCACCCTGTTTCCCAGAAGTGTTGGTTTAAAAATCTGAGAAAAATCTCAATAATGTACATTGATGGAAACCAATATAGTTCAAAAGGAATTTTTGTCAGATTAATTTTTTTATTGTTGAAAAAATACATATTTTATTTTAAAAGTTCATGAAGTATTTTAAGGAAAAGCTCTTTGTACATAGAATAACAAACGGTACATTATTTTCAAAATATTGTTCATTTTGACTTGATTACCGCAAAAAAAAAATAAATGTTCCACACATATAGCTGCTTTAACTTGGGTACTAGATACCTGAAAAACACTAAAATATGTGAAAATTCACACTTCACATTAATTTTTTATTAGATTCAACACATTTATTAATTAGTACATCATAAACTGTCATAGTCTTTTTATAATTTCCTCTATAATATATTCGTCTATTTTGAAATGTATCACTGTATACCTGCGAAACCCTGAAATATGTAAAAATTCTCACTTCACATCTATTTTTCAATATTAGTTTCAACATTTTTACTAATAATTATGTCACAAGCTGCATCCACAAGTCTTATTCGAATTTCAAGTATAATATATTCCTTCATTTTGACAGTTGTCAGTGTTTTAATGTTAATGTTAATGTCAGAAGTTTGAGATATACAAACTTCTAACATTATGCGTTAAATATTTTCTTACGCTTATCCACTAAATTGGAGCTATGAATGCTTATACGGATTTGTGAAGAACTAACATTGTTATGCGTTAACATTAACATTATGAATTACGTACTATCTATTAAAACATGAGCTGTGAATGATACTTAACTCTTACGGAGCGGTGCTATTTAAAATGTACCCCACACAATTTGAATAAAATAATCGTTCTTGAGTTTTATAAATACCATAAATACTTTATATACCTACTTATGAAACAATGTAGGTAAATATTTTTTTCATTTTTTATTTTAAACACCTAATATTAATTAATTTATTTTTCATGAATTTTATAGGTTATTTTTAAGTAAAGGGCGGAGTCAGCTCGGGTGAATTCCCTGATATTTGCAAAGCAGCTACGCCTAAACACCCGATTAAGTATGAATATGTACGTAGAAGTAGCAGGTTGGGCGTATACTATGCTTTGCTAGAAATTTAGTTGGTTAGTATGAAACAGGATTTTATGAATGTTGGACGTATGAAAAAATTGCAATGGATAATATTGTAATTTCAGCTAAAAAATATTTTTAATATATTCCATAGTAAACCTGAATACAAATTATTAATAAATTATTTATTTACGATAAAATAAAAATGGGGTACATTTGTACCCCACACCGCAACCAAAGGACACCGTAACGTAAGGGTTAATAACACTAATAAACACACTATTTGTGACATGGCAATTTTTGGATATTTCTGACGTATTTTGATCACGAAATGTATCTGCGGTGACGGTACACAGGTGGTTAAGATCAGTTTATTCTTGTTTATTAGGTCTAAAAGAATGTTTCAAAATGGATTGCGTCTATTAGTAAATTACAGGTATCCGAATCTGTTGCATTTTCTATGTCGTGACTCGAGACTGGTTACTTTTTGAGTTCTAAGTAATTCGCTATACGTAAGGAGTTAGAATTAATAATAAAAATATTCATTGATTGCATGATGGGCCACAACTTTAAAATATTCTTGATGAAAGTTCTGCAACTTTTCTGTGATTTTCTAGAAATAAAATAAATGCTCATGCACATGCAAAAAATTAACCAAAAATTATTATTAGTGGTCCGCGTTAGAAAATTATGTATTTTACTGGTCCGCGGTGCGTTTTTGGTTGAGAAACACTGATGTAAACTTTTTAGAGAGATTAACCTTTGAAATAATTACAGTAATAATTTACAATAAGTTACCATAGTAACAATTACTCACATTCTGAAAATGTACAACAGGAACTGTTAATTTTGTATCCATGAATATTAGAGGTATTACACTTTCAAGTGTATTTAATTTCAATCAGTATAGTAATACTTGTTCATTAAGCTCTTTAAGTGGATTTATAGTTTAAAATTTCCCACTTAATTTAACATAATGTTACCACAAACACAAATCCAATTTCTGATAGAGTTTTAGGTTTTTGCCATTTTACCTAACATAAACGTAAATTTCATTTATTATCTAAATTATATACAGACGAAACTAGTAGAATATCTAATTCAATGAAGTCAAATGAGATGGCTGGGGCATGTCCAAAGAATGGGAGATGAAAGAATAGCCAAAGCAACATTTGAAGCACGACACGACCAATAGGAAAAAGAAGAAGAGGACGACCACCCTAACCTTGACCAAACTTGGACTAAACTTGAAGGGCGAAAAATACTCCTTTTTGGAGAAAAAACTGCTACAGAACTCAACAAAATGCTGCCAGCAGAATCTAGAAAAATAACACAAGATTTTAATAATTTTTGTACCAAAACTCTTAACTATTTAGAATCAAATTTTGATTTTTCCAGTTCAGATTACTTACATGTAATAAAGCCATTTTCTTTAAAAGCAACAAATTTAAAATATGTTCATATAAAATCTGCCGTAAAAAGTTTGAAAATTACAGACGCTTTAGAGATGGACAGGCTGTCCATCTAGGCTCATAGAGGACGTATTTGCCCGACCGTACGATGAGAATTTGAGACGAATGTGAAGCAAAACTCAGCACACCATGACTACCATTTGAAAGGAAAAGAAACATAAGAACACAACAAAAGAGGTGGACAGAAGACTTACCAAAATTCGACACAAAGTGGCCATCACATACAGAGAGAAAAGTACTTCGGGAAGGACTTTACCCAGCAATGAGATGGGTTGTGTAGGCGTTAAATAGCCATCGTTGCTGTTCGCCAAAAATGCTAACTAACTGGATTCTAAAAATTGAACTAGAGTTGTTTATTGTCAGATATTCGAAATACGAAACAAATGTTATGCCACATAACGCTTCGTCATTAATTTTTCGGATTTTTTATAACTGTTCTAAATGGGATAAGGGAGTATATTTTTTACCTTAACCGGCGCTCATGTGTTCAGTGCGGTCACACGTGAGCGAGTCTGCGCGAGCGGAACTCAGCACGGCACTCGACTGTCTTTTGGTCTTGTGTATGGCCCGTGTCTCTGGTTAACTTGGCAATACTACACGTTCCAACAAACTGGTGGTTGATGATGGCTCAACGTGCTTTTTACAGTTAACACTCTGAATATTTTATATAACGTTCAGTTTGATTTTGACAGGTTTAATTAAAGGTTTTCGATTTTATATTTACGTTATTGTACACAAGATGATACGTAAACTTATGTTGTTAACGAGAAATTTAATATATGCAAATTATTTACGTATTGAGTTGGTGCATAAATTCGTAGCGTTTTTGTTTTCCAGGACAAGAGTACTTTGAAAGGCAACAGTGCTTTCCAAAGTAATCTTGCACAGTAGCGGCTGGTGGTTAAAATATTTGGAGCGACACTTTTTGATCCATGTACTGCAATGGTGTCCAACCGAATCTGGCCCAACAATAAGTTTCAAACGGCTCACATGAAATTTCTGCCCCATGTTTTTTGGAATCACCCTCCCCCCGTCCTCAAGAGATTTTCGAAATTTCTCTACTCCCCCTTTTCTTAATTGATTTTCAGAATTTCTTCCCTACGTTCTCAAATGATTTTCAGAATTTCTCCCACCCGTCCTCTGTGATTTTTTAATATCTGGCCTCCAATCCAACACAATCTGGCCCGTGAAACAGTCATATTCACAACGTTTTAAGGTAAAGGGAACACGATTTTTCTCAAAATTGATGACCTAAGTTGACCATAATAAAAATAAAAATAATTTAAAATTTTTCGCTTTCAAATCATACTTCCAAGTACGACTTGAAAGTGAAATATTTTTTATTATATATATTTTTTTTATTAAGCTCCGAGCTCCATCATCAGTCATTAAAAAAATTGTAGCTTTGGGTGCCCCATTCTAAATTATTACCATTGTTTTATACTTAACTCTTTATTAATGTTCTATTTCCATTTTTGTTCGATTTTGAATTATTCAATTTTGGCCAATGAGGACCAAATTTTTTTATTAATAATATAGTTCCATAGTTAATTACGTTAGTTTTATTATAACGCACTGTATTCAGTTTCACGTCTGAATACTTATCACAAATCAAAACAAACGAACTAAGCTAAGGTCGCCGGCCTAAATTCACTAACACATACACACTCAACCTCGTCATTGTTGCCCTTTCTTCGGAAAAAAATACGTATTTATCGAAAATATATTTCTTTAAATTTTTTATTGTATCAAATGAAAGCTCTTGAGAAGTGGATTAACAAAAGTTTTATTTTTGCAAAACTTTTGACGCGATTTTTGTTCAGAATGTGTCTAAAAACTTTTGTTCCCCATTTTATTTCCCAAAAGGGTCGGTTTAAAAATCAGAAAAAAATCTTAAGCACAACTGAAGTGAACAGGAATAAACCAGCACGAATTTTTGACAATACATATTTGTTTATATTTTTTAGAAAAAAGGATTTTTTTTTTAAATTTTTTGTATTGAGTCATATCAAAAGAGAACTCTTAAAACATATTAGGAACGAAAAGATTTTTGTAATGTCCTTATTTTAACATGATTTTTGTCAAAAATGTACCATAATTTAAACCACGTAAGAGTACTTACAAGATGGGCGTTCATATGATTAACTTTTGACCCTTACCAGACATTTAAAAATTAAAGTATAAGTAATTATATTCTTTGCTACCGTTTCCCTCATTTCCAAAATTATACAAAACGTTAAGCTTATCTAATCTTGAGATTTTTTAGAATCATAACACAAACACTACTACAAAATAAAAATCATTTAAAAACATTAACCAGATGCAGTTTTTGACATAATTATGAGCTGATACTTGAGACTCTTGTACTTTACAGCTTGAATACTCGTTCGCCACTTGTATTTCATAAGCTGTACTTCAACTTAATTTACACAGATTGTACAAGTGTTAAACACTTAAATTTTATTCAATGAAATTGTTTGTATACACATTTTAGGAATAGAATATTATATTTTAATGATGTTTCCTCCATATTCATAAATTTAATGTGATAATTAGTCTGAAATAAAATTAGCAAAAATCTTTACAGCGTAATTTTAACTCTAATATAGGGATTCTTAAACTGTGGGTGGACCCACAAAGGGTTTATGGGTTGGCGACCACCTCAACGTTCATAAAAAAATTAATTCTTTTTAATATTATCAATTAAAATAGTTGAAGGCACTCGTTGAAATATTTTGAACAAGAAAAACACTCGGTTATTATTTAAAAAACAATTTCGATTTTTTAGGGGAAGCAACGTATAAGATTCTACCCTCAGGGATGGGGTAAGGTCCGCCGAAGGTGGCTGACCAATTTTCCCCCGAATTTTCCCTACTGCCTACGGCTAGTTCTATTTTTCCTGGATTTCGCGATTTTATGTTATTCGCAATTTTTTTCATCCCGATGGATTTTCGCAAACCAAACCAAATATATAGTGTTTATATAGTTTTTAGGCTAAAAAATAATTCGACCAGCCAAAACTTTTTAAAAAAAGTTTTGGGTGGTTGATTTTCCTTTTTAATACTTTTGCTCTGGTCACAAAAGGAGATGAATTGAACAATTTTTGCAGTGTCAGCAGGTCAAATGAAATTGGTTGATCACTTTTTTCTTCAATGCTCCCGACCACATAAGGGTAGTTTTTAATTTTATGAAAAATCGCGATTTTAGGTATATTGCAAAATTTTTAGGGGTTGAAACAAGCAAAATGTACTGAGGATTAGGGTAGCGCGAGTCCACCGAATGCAAACGAGCCCTTTTCGACCGGATTTTTCGTATCTATTAGGATAGTTTATTATCTATTACGATTTTTTTTTTGTTTCTATTATTTTTAATACACTTATCCCCCGAGTTACACGTTATTTTTTACAGGATTTTGCTTTTAAACGGTATTGTATTTGGTTTTAAATTTTCGGTAATATTCTCACAGTTTAAAATTTTTGAATCATTGTAATAGTTATATTTATGTATAAAAGTAATAAAAACTATCTTTACACATAAGGGTGAATTCTGCAAAAGTGAAATAGGCCCTTTTTGCGGTGTTTTAATTTAAATAACTACAAAAAAATCTGGATCTGTTGTTTACATTAGGATAGTAGCTATCCTTGTCACTAGCAAGTTGGCTACTAGCTCGTTTACTAGTATAATGTAAAAGCCATCAGAAAGAACAAATTAACATGCATGATTGAAATATATACCAACTAGAAGGTATAACAAACAATATTACAATGAAAGGAAAAACCTAAAGGATTAAAAAGTTGTTAAAAGCGGAGAACTAATTAACTCTAGTTGTTCATTCTTAAATTTATCTTCTTAGAAATAGCCTTTTTAACGCTTCTAATCTCTAACGCTTCTAACATTGTCCTATTTTAATCTCTTAGGTTGTACATGTAATATTTTAATATTGTCGAAGTTGAAAGTATGTTATTGTTGATCATGGCAACATTAGAATAAGTTTTGTGCATGCGTACTGTCTACTTTAAGTGTAACTTTAGGTAAATAAATTTACTTTTTGTAAAATTTTCGGTTAGGTTACCTTAGTAAATTACACTGGTCAACACAATTTTTGCTGACTTACATCTAAGACTTGTTTCTTACTAATTTGGTGCTGCTGAACTCAAATATCACATCAGTTTTTGCGTATCACATCAGATTTTTGCTCTACAACAAATACATATTTTCGGCCAAATAATGCTTCTATCGTTTAATTTTAGACGTCGATACTGTAATTGGTACAAATTTGGCGAACAATAAGGACTAAATAATTAGAAAATATTCTTAAAATTTTATTTATAGTGAAAGAAAGAAAATGAGAACAGTTTTAATTACATTTAAATGCATTGGAGTGTTAAAATAAAAATACAAAATAATTTAAGGATTAAATGGTCGTTTGTAAGATCTTCTAAAGTGCACCATTCCCGATAAGTCTCTTTTAATACTCCAACAGTAGTCAGCCATCATGTGAGTATCCCACCTTCCTTGATAACCTCTCTCCATCTCTTTTAAATCCTGATGGAAACGTTCACCCTGTTCATCACTAACATCTCCAAGATTGACAGGAAATTTGTCAAGATGACTGTTTAAAAAATGAAATTTCACGCTCATGTTGCACCCCAGATAATTTTCAATCAAATTTTCAACGATCTCCACATAGTTTGTAGGAAGTTGAAATTAAAGTAGACGTATTCAGAACGTGAAAAGGTGAAAATACGATAGAACAAAAATTTGTCGTGATAGGCAGAAACTGTTAACATTTTTGAAATCAGCACCCCTAAATTAGTTAAAAACAAGTATCAGATCTAAGTCAGCAAAAAAAGTTTAAATTTGTTGACCAGTGTTATTTTTCCTAGTTTTATTTAGTCACAAATCATTTTATTTATTTGTTTTCAAAATTTACTAACTATTTACAGTCTCGAATATTACTGGGTTTCCAGCTGTAAAATAGCACCAGTTTTGTTGAACTGTCATGCCCTTGTTCTTTAATTATAATATTAAAGTTTCTTTCAGTTCTTCCGATATAAATTAAATCTCATTCGTTGCAACCTATTTCATCTACACCATTACATTGTACAAGGTGTCTCAAAAGAAATTTTATATTTATTTAGCTTACTGCGTGAACGCAACGTATCCGAGGGGCGCGAGGGTTATGTCAATCGGTAGCCTGGCTCTTGGGAATTTAGTCGCTATGGAGCGTTTCTCGGGAGCAGACCGCGCGTTATGCGTGCGAGAGTTTTACAAAAACGGTGATTCGGCGACTGTAGCGCGTAGAAAATTCTGCAGTATTCGAGGTTTTCGCCACTTAAATGATGCGCCAAGCATTCCTCTCATTCGACATTGGCTTAAAAAGTTTGAAGAGACTGGTACAACGCTGGATAAATCAAAATCCGGGCGACCTAGGTCATCAAGAACGGTAGAAAACGTGGAGAATGTTAATCAGTCTGTTCGTGACGACCCGAACCTTTCAATTCGGAAGCGCGCAAGTGCTTTAAATGTGCATAGATCATCATTACATCGCATTATGCACAAAGACCTAAAGCTGCACCCCTAAAAAATTCAATTGGTGCAAGAATTAAATCCCCAAGATGCCAGTCAGAGGCTTAATTTCGTAAATCAGGTGATTGAGCGATTTTCAACGTTTACCAACATTTTGTTTTCGGATGAAGCTCATTTTCATCTTAATGGCCACGTAAATAAGCAGAACTGCCGCTACTGGAGTGCAACGAATCCGAAATGCAAACATCAGAAACCCCTACATTCGCCTAAAGTGACCGTATGGGCTGCGATGTCGGCGCGAGGAATTATCGGCCCTTACTTTTTTGAAGACGAAAGGGGGCGTGCAGTTACAGTGAATTCAGAGCGTTATGTGGAGATTTTAGACAACTTCTTGGTACCTGAACTGCAAAACTTTCCTGGCTATAACCAAAGAACATGGTTCCAACAGGACGGAGCAACTTCACACACGTCCAATATATCTCTGCCACGTGTTCGTGAAATTTTCTCAGGCAAATTGATCTCCCGGAGAGGTGACTATAAATTGGCCTCCACGCAGTCCAGATTTAACCCCTATGGACTTTTTCCTATGGGGTTATCTTAAATCTAAAGTTTACGCCAATAAACCGACTTCACTGGCGCATTTGAAAGAAAATATCCGTCACCAAATGGCAGCCATCCCCGAGTCCACCTGCCAAGACGTCATAAGTAATTTTACTGTTCGATTAAATGAGTGCCGAGAACGCGAGGGTCTACATTTAGACGATATTATTTTTAAGAAATAAATCCTCAAAAAGTGTATTTTAATAATTAATAAACATTTTTTCTATATACGGCTTATTTTTTTTTTAATCGATCCACTAAATATAAAATTTCTTTTGAGACACCTTGTATTAAGTTCTTATTATTAATTTTATAGTTTACTATCATATTTTTTAAGGTGCATTTATTATGAAAAGCTGCTTGAATGCTGTTTCCACAACTGGCTGGCTATTTTATAATTGCTATATCGATAAAGGAAATTCTTTTGTACATTTTCTTTTGCGGAGAATGCTCGTTATGATAAAAATGTTTTAAAAGGCGTTGATATACTTTTTATTAAGAAGTTGATAAACTATGGAGCTACTTCATAATAACCATTCGATTTGGCTAGTTATAAAAAAAATGTTTTATTTTTTATTATAATCTTCATGAGATATGTGAATATTAATATTTCTAAATTTAATCTGTGGAGGTAACTATAAAATGCTGATAACTGGATGTTGAAAGAGTGACTGGATGATACACTATCCGTTATAAGTAGAGAAACATTTTAAAAATTATAATAGTTTTTATTGAATGAAAAATTTGATAATACAAATTTGATTTTTTGTATCCTTGTTAGGAAGTAATATAGAAAAAAATATATATTGTTTACATAAATTTTACAAAAAGTTCTCACATTCCAATATATTTATATAATAAAATTTGTCAATTATGCCACTGCCTTTAAGTAATGAGCCCATACCGAAATCCGAGAAACATTCCCACACCATCACACTACCCCCACAGTCTTTTATAGTTGGTTTACTATATTTTGGATCCATTCTTTTGTTGATTGGACGTCGAACCTACTTCAGACCATCGGAACCGAACAAATTAAATTTGCTCTCATCCGAAAAAAGGACTGTTTTCCATTTTTTAATTGTCTAGTTGAACTATTTTGCAAATTCTAATCTAGCCTTTTGATTCTTGGCAGATATTAAAGACTTCTTGACGGGTCTGCATCCCCGTAAGCCGGATCTTTTAAGGCGACGTTTGATAGTAGTTAAAAAAATGTTTGGTCCATTTCCTTCGTCTAATAACCTGTGTATTTGAAAAATATTGTATGCAAATAATATTCGATGTAATGTATTACATTTTATTATGAAATAAAACCAATTATTATTATTATTATTATAATTTTATATCCGATGATGATGTAACAGGGTTCTTTATCGACACCATTTAAATTTTTTTATTAACAATTGAATCAGTTTTTCTAGATATACCTGGTTTTGGTAGTGCTATTACGCTATTTCTTTAATTAAAATTATGAATAGTTTTACTTACTACTGAACGGTGCAAATTTAATTATTCCGCAGTCAAAATTTGTTTTTCACCGCCATTATATTTTTGTATTATTAATTCTTTGATATCATGTTTAAATATACACCCCTTGGCATTATTAATTTTCAAAATTATTACCCAGAACACCAAAAATTCAACTATTATAACAATCTTCCCAAGTTATACCGAATAAAAACAATGTTTCTCTATTTAAGATAAACTTAACCTTAAAGACAAAATCTGGTTGGTTGTGGATTTTTGTTTACAGAATCCACTTTGAAACTTAATATTTTCAGCGTACGACTGGAGACACGTACCCAATACATGAACCAGGATCTTATTGTAGATCGTTTAATTAGATATAATTGGAACCTAGTTAAACTAACTGTTACTAACATAAAACTAAACTTTAACTTCATGTAGTATAGTTAATAAAACATATGGTTATCATATGCGGCGAGTTACATTTTATTATACAAAAAAACGAAAGAGTATTAAAGAAATGAATGATGCTCATACACGTACTGAACTATAAACACTTTTATCAACTCTTAATATTTTAAAATAATTACATTTACAGACATAAATTTATAAATTAAATTTAACGAATTGACATCTGTTTTTATGGTGATGGGTGTTATTTCGACTTCAAAACAGCAAAGAATTACTTATGCCGGGTTTACATTGGTAGAGTAAAAGAGCTAGTAACTAGCGCAAGTACTACGCGCTTTACCCTACTATCTTATTTTCAGGATAGTAGGTGTTCATACGCAATTGACATACATATCTTATTTTCTGGATAGTAAGTGTCAAAACCCATTTGACATCTTCACTGTGATTTTGTAGTGAAATTATCTTTTTGCAAAAAATAGTTTATGAATGTGGATATACATCGTCGCCGGCGTGATGCCATTAAAGAAGTGGTATTTTGAATTACATCATTTCTTGTAGAGGAAATAATTGATTGTCTTATTGAAGTATTCGGTACAGAATATAAGCCTAAACAAAAATGGGTTCAAAATGGATTGATAGAAGAACTACCCATGGCGCATCAGTCCTTCTATTTCGTGAATTAGCCGTGGAAGATCAAAAAGAGTACAGACTGTGTTTAAGAATGACACCAGATGATTTTAATAGGCTATTAAATTTAGTTAGTCCATTAATACAACGAACTGATACACTAATAAGGGATGCGATTCTAGCAAAAATAAAATTGGAATTAACTCTTTTAATTTTAGTGGTCCGCGAAAGTTTTTATATGTGTTTTTTGCAGTTTTTTTTTAATTTTATTTATAGTGAAAGAAAGAAAATGAGAACAGTTTTAATTACATTTTAATGCATTGGAGTGTTAAAATAAAAATTATAAATAATTTAAGGATTAAATGGTCGTTTGTAAGATCTTCTGGAGTGCACCATTCCCGATAAGTCTCTTTCAATACTCCAACAGTAGTCAGCCATCATGTGAGTATCCCACCTTCCTTGATAACGTCTCTCCATCTCTTTTAAATCCTGATGGAAACGTTCACCCTATTCATCACTAACATCTCCAAGATTGACAGGAAATTTGTCAAGATGACTGTTTAAAAAATGAAGTTTCACGCTCATGTTGCACCCCAGATGATGATAATTCCTACGAAATATATTGGACAACAAGAACGAAGTTGAAATTAAAGTAGACGTATATCAGAACGTGAAAAGGTGAAAAAGTCAAAATATGATAGAACAAAAATTTGACGTGATAGGCAGAAACTGTTAACATTTTTGAAATCAGCACCCCAAAATTAGTTAAACACAAGTTTTTAAGTATCAGATCTAAGTCAGCAAAAAAAAAAGTTTAATTTGTTGACCAGTGTTATCTGTGCATTGTGGGATTTATTTGATACCCCATTAAAAAAATATAATTTTTTTTTTTTTTTCGTTAAATACATATTTGTTTATATTTGTAAGTGTTTTTTTACACTCTCTATAGTTTTCTTCTGTATGGATCAATAGCTTAATAATTAGATTAAATGTACAAAACAAATTTTCAATTGATTCAACTTGGTTTAGATAGGATTACAACAAAAAATGTTGTATCCTATTAAATACCTACAAGACCCTGAAATTTGTGAAAATTCCCACACCACATTAATTTTTAAACAGATCTGAGGCTGTATTTTGCCGAGTTCTGCAATAGATCCCGCTTATCGAGATTGTGAATTCATGAGTAATATAAATAGTAAAAAATAACATGTGTTTGGTTAGACCACCCCAATAATTTAGTGGTTAAAAGTGCACCCCTACACTATCACTGACGAGTGGTTGTGGCAGTGAACGTAAAAGTAGAAAATAAGCAGTGATAGAGGGTCAAGAGAGACGACCCATACGATCACTTGCACGGGGTCAAATCACCATACACCCTTACGTATATACTCACGCCAGTGTATAGCGAATTAACATGCCATTGTAAAATGATTGAACAATACTGCATGTTACAGTAAAGGGTTGTTTAATAGTCATATGTGCAAGTACAGGAAGGGGATCGTCACACTGCAATAACATTTAGATTTACACTTTATCAGGTCTATTCGATATCTTAAAAAGTTAAAAATTAACCTCAATGTCGAAGTTAAAAAAAAATTAAAAACGCTTTACAATATTTTGTTATTCTGTAACTCTATGGCGTTAAAAATTTAACCTCGATGTGGTTAATAGAGTAGGTTATACAAGGTGTCTCAAAAGAAATTTTATATTTATTTAGCTTACTGCGTGAACGAAACGTATCCGAGGGGCGCGGGGGTTATGTCAATCGGTAGCCTGGCTCTTGGGAATTTAGTCGCTATGGAGCGTTTCTCGGGAGCAGACCGCGCGTTATGCGTGCGAGAGTTTTACAAAAACGGTGATTCGGAGACTGTAGCGCGTAGAAAATTCTGCAGTATTCGAGGTTTTCGCCACTTAAATGATGCGCCAAGCATTCCTCTCATTCGACATTGGGTTAAAAAGTTTGAAGAGACTGGTACAACGCTGGATAAATCAAAATCCGGGCGACCTAGGTCATCAAGAACGGTAGAAAACGTGGAGAATGTTAATCAGTCTGTTCGTGACGACCCGAACCTTTCAATTCGGAAGCGCGCAAGTGCTTTAAATGTGCATAGATCATCATTACATCGCATTATGCACAAAGACCTAAAGCTGCACCCCTACAAAATTCAATTGGTGCAAGAATTAAAGCGCCAAGATGCCAGTCAGAGGCTTAATTTCGTAAATCAGGTGATTGAGCGATTTTCAACGTTTACCAACATTTTGTTTTCGGATGAAGCTCATTTTCATCTTAATGGCCACGTAAATAAGCAGAACTACCGCTACTGGAGTGCAACGAATCCGAAACGCAAACATCAGAAACCCCTACATTCGCCTAAAGTGACCGTATGGGCTGCGATGTCGGCGCGAGGAATTATCGGCCCTTACTTTTTTGAAGACGAAAGGGGGCGTGCAGTTACAGTGAATTCAGAGCGTTATGTGGAGATGTTAGACAACTTCTTGGTACCTGAACTGCAAAACTTTCCTGGCTATAATCAAAGAACATGGTTCCAACAGGACGGAGCAACTTCACACACGTCCAATATGTCTCTGCCACGTGTTCGTGAAATTTTCTCAGGCAAATTGATCTCCCGGAGAGGTGACATAAATTGGCCTCCACGCAGTCCAGATTTAACCCCTATGAACTTTTTCCTATGGGGTTATCTTAAATCTAAAGTTTACGCCAATAAACCGACTTCACTGGCGCATTTGAAAGAAAATATCCGTCACGAAATGGCAGCCATCCCTGAGTCCACCTGCCGAGATGCCATAAGTAAACTTACTGTTCGATTAAATGAGTGCCGAGAACGCGAGGGTCTACATTTAGACGATATTATTTTTAAGAAATAAATCCCCAAAAAGTGTATTTTAATAATTAATAAACATTTTTTCTATATACGGCTTACTTTTTTTTTAATCGATCCTCTAAATATAAAATTTCTTTTGAGACACCTTGTATTTGGAATTTTAACTCCAGCCAAATACACGGTGTTAACATTTTAACTTATATTTTCATTTTATGTGTCATTAGTGTTTCTTCTCGAGAATTTCTCGAGAAAAAGTTTTAATTCTCATTTTTCATTTCTCGAAAAATGTAAAATTTGCTCGACGCCTTTACTTTAGTACTTTAAAGGTGATTATAATTTTAACATGTTTTTATCCTCTACAATATTTTCAACATTAAAAAAGATGTATATTCTAATAATTATATAATTATTTTTCTCGAGATCTCTCGATAAAATAAGTCTAATGTCGAGAAATCCGAAACACTACGTGTCATGTATACGAAACCAGAGGGGCGGAAAAATTAATATAGCTGGAAAAAAAATGTATACAAATGCTTTTTAGGAGATCGGTTCGAATTAAACAAAGGCAACTGCGTGATATGAGTGACCTTTTTAATTTACCTGAAGAAACATTTTAATATATTTTCATCCAAAACTTTTACGGAATATCTCGTTTTACAAATATTGTTTTTTTTTTTTAAATCCGAGAAAAACCAAAAGATTTCCCGATATATTGCAAGTAAATATTTAAAACTTTAAAATTGTGATACATTTATAAATTTTGATTACTCTGTTTGTTTAAAAATAAAAATAAAAATAAAGTAAATATAACCTGAAAATAAAAGTATCGTAATATAGAAGAAAGAGAAGAAAGAAAAAATATTGATACATGTGCATTTTATGGTAATATTATATTATTATATTTACATTCTGTACCCATAATTATTTATATGTAAATATTGTACATTTCATCAATATAGATTTATTATATTTGAACATCGTTGATTCACGATTCAACCATAACACTTGTTTACAATAAATCCCCACTTAAACAAGCAAAATACGCTCCATTGTAGATAATTTCACAACATACTTTAAACCACAGGTTAAAAAGTTAGAACTTAACGCTTGGGTTATAACCCGAGATACAGAATAAAAAACAAGGTTAGTTAAAACGCCTAGTTAAAATGTTACTTTTTAACCATCATTTTTAACCAAATCTTTTTAAATACCAAAGATGTATAATACAGAACTAATGGTGCAAAAAAATAATCGGTTTTTCAATAATGTACATGTTTTTAGAGCCTACGGACAGAAATAAGTCGGAAAAAAAACTTGCGTGTGGAACATTAAAATCATTACGACAGCTAAACTGTAAGAGATATATCGAAAATATATATGAGGTTTAATATTACTACAAAAAAGTCCGTGAGAGCATATATCGAAGGTCAATAGATAACTCACAATTATCTTTTATTAGTTTTCATTTACCGCGAAAATTATGACGCACAGTTTACTGTGGAATATTTTCGTTTCCTTTACAGATTTAAGAAGAAAAATTACTTTAATGGCAAGAGTATTTACTAACGAAAAAAAAGCCCTTTGACCCATGTACCTATCGTTTATAGATCAGAAATAATCATAGAAAGAAAATCATAGTAAATAAATTAATCTGATGCGTGTATTGGAAGATGCTACGCTAAATCGTTAGACGGTAAAGCAGGGTACCGGCGGGTTAACAATACTGCTGGTTCAAAATTTCCAGTTGTGCTTAGTTGAAGTAAATTTTAAATTGTGTTTTGATTATTTGTTATTTGTATATTATTGTATTGATTATATTAAATACTAACATCGAAACTTTCTTTCAATAATGTGTTTTATTACATTAGATCTTTTGCTTATCATTTCTCATATTTGCTTATGACATGCGCAATAGGATTTCCACCTAAGCAACAATGAAACCGTTAAAAGTAAAAATATTTTTATTGCCGAATGAGTGCTGTTTAAACGTTACACGTACCAATTTATAAGAGATCGTACATTGTTAAAACCGTTACATAAAACTATTATAATCTAAATCAGTGTTTCTCAACCTTTTCTGGCATTGGACACCCCAAAATAACTTAAATATTGTCTGCGGCCCCCCTATATATATGTATATATGTAAGCAGGTTCTAATTTATAAATTGTTGTTGCTATACCAATATAATTCAATATTCATTTAGTCAATAATCGGGATTTATGAAAATGATTTAAAAAATAGTTTTGTTTCTCTAGTTATAGCCGATAGTGTATGCATGTATGTGTTTCTATATTGTCCATAGAAGCACATTCTACATAACAATGACTTACGTTATAAAATTAACAAAAATTTCTACAAATACCTTTCCAGTCGCTCCAATTTTGGTCTGCATGAAGTCCAAACACTAAAGTCTACAATATAACACACTATTTCAAGTATTTGCTGCACTTTTATCACTTAAAAGTAACTAAAAACGTCAGAAAAAAATGAAGACGCCACTTGCAAAAATCACGTATCACTACATATCAAGATGGCTAATCCTGATAAAGCTCATTCCGGAATATAGTCATTAACAATTAATAAATAAGGAACAGAATTGCTTAAAATAATTCTTTATGAGAATAAACACATATATTAATATTTTATCAATATTATACAGGTGGTTGAAATTGAACTACCGGGCCCAATACACTACTATTTTTACTATTTTTTTATTATTGAAGATGAGGTATAACGTTAAATTTGGAAGTTACTTGGTACTACATGATCTAAAATAGTTTATATTTTGTTACTTTGTATCTTTATATAAATAGTTATACATTTTGATTGAGGATTTATTAAAATTTCAGAGCTATAGCGTTGGAGACACGGCCTATATGGTAAAATGAGAGGACAGAGGTGATAATTGGATGACTTTTGGGCTATCAATGATAATTCTGAGATCTCAGAAAGGGATGAAAATTACTATTGGAAGTATAATGGAGTTATCTCTCGAGAATTTTATACAGATTAATTTTTTTATTTAGGGGTTCATTTGGAGAGCTAAGGTGTCCCCCCCCCGGGCATTATAACCTTAAGGGCTGGTCTTTCCACCTTCATTTAAACCACTAGGTAACTATCCGACAGATAATGTTATCTGGAACTTTATCTTCTGAATAAATGTCATTACCAAGCAGTGAATTCAATACATCAGTCTCATTATCCGTTAGATAACTATCCGATAGATACATTTGTAGACGAGATGACATTTATTCAGCACAGAAAGTATCATATAACCTTATCTGTCAGATAGTTACCTGGAGCAGTGTTTCCCACCCGCCGGTCCTATATATATATATATAGTGAGAGAGAGGGGGAGCGAGGGAGGGATCTTAAGGTGTATCAAGATAGAGGAAACACGATTTTTCTCGAAAAGACGATGTGTGAGCAAGTTGGGATAAAAATTTGGTGACCAGAGTTTACCCAAATAATTGGATGGTAGTATTTAAATTTTCGAAATAAACCGGAAGTACAGGATATCAAGGACAACTTCGATTTTTTATATAGGAACGTATGGCGTAAACTTTTGAAAAAAAACAACCTTTACATAAACATGTTTTTAATATCTGTTACGATTACCTATAATGACTTGCAAGTATTTTTATTTACAAGTGTTCCATTGTTCCAAGTTGCTTTCCATTTTGAACACTTTCGCATCCTTACTCTTTAGCTAACAGTACCTCGGAGCATAACAAAAAATATTGCAAGTACCTCCAAAACGAACCGTTGTAATTAGTTTAAATTAGTTGTCAAAATAAGTATAATTTATTTTATTTAAGTTTAAAAGGTATATTTTAATGAATGTCATATATTTAATGTCATATATTTCACGGCCCCCCGGTTGAGAAACGCTGATCTAAATAATATAAGATAAATAAATTGAACTAAAAATCGAAAGTAACGTATCCATTATTGAAATAATTTGAATTTTTTGATCGTGCAGCAATAATTTATTTTTCCAAATTAAAATCTCTGTTTGCTAGTAGACAATAAATGATTGTCAAAGTTCATTTTGACATAATTACCGCAAAAAAATATTTCCAGACAAGCCTCAAATGTGAGAAAATTCTTACGTCACAATGTTGTAACCTGTCTCCACAGTTTTTAGCATCCAGAAGTAGCCACTGATAATTCCTTAAGCCATCGATAATTGCTGCATATAATTGTTATTTATTTTATTATATTGGCTATCGTTTTCTTATTACAAGCTTATTTCTCTAACAAGTGTTTCCTAGTTTGTTACGTTTTATGCCTCATCATAAAGCATGGATATAATGGAGTACGAGTATAAAGGCCGACTTGAGGCGGTCTTAGCAATTATATTATATTGTTAATAAAACTATAACCTGTCGTGTCTTGTATAAAACATACACGATAAAAAAGTCAACACATGAAATCGCAATAAACTATTGGTTAATTTAAGCAAGTGATCGCTAGTATGCGCTACTATCTTCCGTAACACTGTCGCTCTACAGATATGACTGTATAGGGGAACTGTTTATAACAATATAAACGATTTAACTAGCGGTCATGTTTCTCAATTCAATAGGCAATTACTATTTTAAACACGTATAACCACTGTGCAAATAAAATTCAAATACGGTTGTATTTTTTAAATCAAAAGGTTAATGAACTATTAATTGTAAACATTTAGATGTAAAATGTAAAATTTTAATGGTTCCTGCTTGGGAACACCTGATAAAATATCAAATAAAAATTATATTTCAGAACAGAATTACTGTAGTTTGTTGACTACATGTTGATATTAAATACCCAAACCCCACTTTGTTGAATAAACGAAGTGGGAATAAGAGCCGTAGCAATGTTTTGGCGCCCTTCGCAAATACTTAAAATAGCGCCCTTTTTATCTTTTTTCATTTTATTTAAGGAGGGCATCATTTTTATTTTTATTTTAATAGACAAGTGAAAATACAAGTGATGACCAAAAAACAAAAATTACGTGAAGTGTGAATAATCACACATTTCAGGGTTTTGTAGGTATTTAATAAGTGTAAGAAGCCAACATAATACTGGATATCTAGGAATATTTGTTCTATAATCACATCAAAATCAACAGTTTTTTGATAATCACTTTTCTTCGTTATTTAACAAAAATTCCAACGTTTTTTTCTGCATTTGTTTAGTATTCAAATCTTCATTAGATTGATAAATGGCTTAATTTTTTTCAATTTCAAAAACGTATTTCTCACTATTAACAATGGGTTATTGGATTTATAAGTATTTTATTACTAACTCCAGAACTCCTAACTGCACTGAAGTGTTGAGTGTAGTGTGGTGTGGTGTGTAACTCGGTTCGCAACTATTTAAAAAATATTTTTGTTTTTAATTCCAAAAAACTATGGCAGTTTTGTATTTGTTGTTATCTAACTAGTTATTGACATAACTAAACAATAATTAGTAAAAAATTTATTATTTTTATTCAACTGCAAACTAATTACAGAAAACATATTATAATAAGATGTATTTTGACCAATATTTGACCAAGAAATGTTTGTATGAGTTTAATGTATTATAATTTGTAACTTTTTTTTATTCTGTTTACTACTATTTTTATTAATTTTATGTTTTTTATTCTATATGCTAATAAAAATGTTCCTCTATAAATGCACAAGACCATTTATTAAAATAACCAGCGATACATTTTTACCAATATTTATTACAACGTAGTGCCTATGAGATTATTAAGCCAGAAATTAAGTCTCAAGAACGACGTAAAATGCATAGGGTTGAAAAAAAACTGTTGTTCAAGAGGGGGTCCTCGGACTACATAAGTTTAAGAACCCCTGGTATAGAACAAATATTCCTAGACATCCAGTATTATGCTTCTTACACTTATTAAATACCTACAAAATCCTGAAATGTGAGAAAATTGGCACTTCACATCAAGTTTTTGTTCATAATATATTGTAAAAAAGTAAAATGAATTTTATCACATTACTTTATATCCAGTTGTCAATTATATTTTCAGACAGTCGACTGTTATTAAATGCTGTTGATTTGATTTCGTTGCATATATGTGATATATCCCGTCAGAATGTGCCTAAGGCTCGCATCCTTCTGTGTGAGGACAGTTACATGCAGTATTTGCAGTTAGTTTATTAACAATGGCTCGCGGTAAAGAGTTAAATGTTGAACTTCGAAACGCAGTTATAAATTTACATAAATCTGGGAAAAGTGGTTGAAGTTTTCGCACAAAATTGTGTATACCCTTGTCTACAACTGCTAATTTAATCACTAACTTATCAACAAAAATGTATTTAACATACACCGTACGAACTTTGTATAAAAAATATGGTGTTCGAACCTTTAACGGTGCGTTCACATATTTAAAAACTATAGGTATTATACTTGAATCAAATTCGACTTTGAAAAGATTTCGACAAGAGTCGAAAAGAACGTCGTAAGTAGAAGTTGTATAGTATTTCCAAAATGAAATGGCCACTCTTGTTAAGCGTAGTTGGCAGTAATCCTAACACTCACTGCTGTAAAAAGAATTCAATTCAATTCAATTTTATTATTTTTTTTTTTTTTAATATAAGAGGTATTAAGGGAATTTTAAATTTAAATCGAATAGATGTAACACTAATCAATTGAAGTTTCTTAAAAACCATTAAGGATATTTTCCAAATTTATAATTCTATTGTTTCTGAATTTTAGGAGTTGTTATATTTGTTTGTAAGTTAATTTTCAACGTTCATAGCGTACATACATTAACAACATGGCTCTTTGGCGACCATTTGAATTTGTAGAAATTACTATTTTCTGTAGTGAAAATATTGAATCTGTGCAAGGTGATTTGGATAGTGAAAATTTGGACGTTAACGTGGAATGAGAAAATGTGGACGTGGCTACTAAAGAAAAATGTCATTTGTCAGAAGATTGCAAAGTTTTGATATTGTCCGTTTATGAAAAGTTTCGGAAGGTAATGACAAATCTATACTAAGAACTGCGGAATTAACTAGTGTTCTATACAGAACAATTCAACGTATCAATGTTCGTGGCAAAAATCAGCAGCAAAAACGACCCGATTTACAAGTTTTCAAAAAAATAGATAGTTTTATGTCTAAAACAATAATAAATAAAATATATGACTCTTATTCGAAAAATCTAGTGTCGACTGTGCATCTTTTAATAAAAAACTTGGAAGAAGACGGAATAGAATTTCCATACAAAGTTAGCAATATGTATAATTATTTGAAGTTGCTAGGATTTATTTTTAATGCAAAAAAATATAATTTTTATTGGTGCAAATCTGAAGTATTTAATATAGACTATAAAGACTTTAAAACAAAACGATTTTTAAACATGCCTATATTTATAATTCAAATATAGCCAGTCCTAAGCCTGATAAAAATGTGAAGGAATACCATGTGAGTATATGCAGTTCATTCTAAATAGCATATAAGAAAACACGTTTATTTTAAATAATTATTACGGTCCTGGCAACTATTTTTAATAGAACCATAAACTTAGCAAGTATAATAGTTATACTATCAGCAGGGGCACCAGGTCTCAGGGTTTCGGGCCAGAGTCTCAGGTCTCCGGGTTTTGTACTTTGGAGGTGAAGACCTTTTTTTTGCTCATCACTTGGATCTTGGAGCTAAGGACCTTGTTTTTTTATTTTTGCTCATCACTTGGATTTTGGAGGTAAGGACCTTTTTTTTGCTCATCACTTGGATTTTGAAAGTGATGACTTTTTTTTCAATCTCAGGGTTTACCTCAACTGAAATCTGGTCACCCTGACTGTCATTATTGGAATCAGTAAGTGTAAGTGGCCATTTCATTCTGGAAATACTATACTACTATCTGTATTCGAAATAATAATATTAAGTAGTATTGGAGACATAAAATCAAGAAGGCGATTATCCAGCAAGAATAAGAAAGCTAATAAAGAAGATAACAATAAAAATAAATCTGTGAAACTTGTTAAATAATTTTCTTCCAAGTATATTTAAACACTTTATTCAATGCTTAAGTATTTACTTTTTATAACGTTCCCCTAAGTGTACAGTGTTACACAAAGTAAAATACTCAAACTAACTCAATAATAAACATGATGTTTTTCATTTCAACGCATAGTACACCCACAAAAGGTAAAAAAGGTATTCATGAAAAGATGTGCTGATCAACAAGCAAGAATCAAATCAAGGGTACAGGGAGTGGGGAGGTGAGGGAGGTAAGGAGAGGAACCAGCAGCTGCCTCTAAGAAGAGAATACGGATGCAGGACACATGCGAGCCAGGTGAATTGTTAAAATTCAGGTAGAAAACCATTTTGGCTCTGTTCGGAAATCATTTGAACATATGCGAAGGTTCTCTGTTAAGTTATTTACACAAATTTTAACCGAAATAAGGATGTCTATAAGAAATTTTAATTTCTATAAAGCGTAACAAGTAATTCTTTGGTTGGTTAATACGACTGAATGGAAATATGCTTTAGGATCTACACCAGTTGTGTATAATTAATATGAACACACGCCCCACTTTTAGCGGGATAATCCCGATTTATAATAGTTTATCCCGAGTCCACCGGAGTTTTAAGAATAACCCGCTTTTAAAAAAACACATATTAGCTAGGTTATTTGCAACTGTTTTACATAATTTATACAGTACAGATTTAATTAGGTGTGTGCCCGGCAAAGACAAAATAATTAATGCAATTCTTGTTAATCACTATTTCCCAACAACTTAGAAACTATCAAAGGTAATCGCCATACCTAAACCCGGAAAAGACAAAAAGCTTCCTAGTAGTTATAGATCAATTAGTCTTTTGCCCAATTTGAGCAAAATAGCAGGAAAACTATCAGTTAATAGAATAAACAATTTTCTTTTAGATAACAATATTCTCATTCCAGAGCAATTTGGTTTCAGAAACTCTCATTGCCCAGTTACCTCGTCTAATTGATAATGTGAACAAATTTCTGTCTCAACAAATTTACTGGTGTTGTTTTACTTGATATACAGAAAGCCTTTGACACTGCATGGCACAATGGTCTTGTCTTACTTATTATTTACAGCTTCTGATTCTGATTCAGAACCTGGAGAAAAGATCTCAAGACACACAGCCGAACCATACAACCACGAACCAACAATATCTGAGGTCAAAGCAGCAATAAACAGATTAAAGAATAACAAAGTTGCAGGAATTGATGACATCCCTAGAGAGTTTCCTAAGTTTGGCGGTGAAGAACTTCACAAGAGGCTACATTATCTTATTTAGATGGTATGGAGAAAAGAAGAGCTTCCCGAATAATGGAAAATAGCTGTGATATATCCGATCCATAAGAAATGAGATAAACTGCATTGTGGGAAATATCGTAGGATCTCACTTCTATGTACATCACATAAGATCCCCTCAAATATTGTTCTGCATCGATTTGCACCATACGCAGAGGAACTTATTAGGCGGGATTTCGATCTAGCAACAACAAATCAAATTTTCTCATTAAGACAAATTCTTGAAAAATGTTGGGAACATAACACCGACGTTCATGTTTTTATTGATTTCAGGAAAGCCTATGACAACATTGTACGTGAAAAACTCTGGGACATATGGACGAATTTGGCAACCCTAGTAAACTTATCAAGATGACTATGGTGTGTGTGTCGGGATCCATAAGCAGAGTGAAAGTAGGAATTCTTTTATCACAGCCTTTTGAAATACATACTGGAGTCAAACAAGGAGACGCCACCTCACCTTTACTGTTTAACTTCGTGCTGGGGATGGTGTTACGAAAAGCCCAAGATACCAACCAACGTGATCTACAGCTCAATGGGTACCACAAGATTTTAGGGTATGCAGATAACCTAGATATTATTTCAAATAACTTACATATAATTCAATTATTGAAAGTATATTTGGCAAACGGACAATTTAAAGTACAATTAAATAATTATCTTTCACTTAACCGAACTATAAATGCAGGGGTGCCCCAGGAAAGTGTATTAGGACCTGCACTGTTTAATATTTATATCAACGATATACCGAACACAACATGTGAATTTAAGTCCCTATGCTGACGATATAGCATTGTTCACTTCATCATTTAGATAAGATACCATTACCAACAGACTCAAGAACAATATGCGTGAAATTAGTAAACATTTCAACAAATGGAGAATAAAATTAAATGCCGAAAAAACAGAATTCATAATATTCACTAAGCGGCATCCCAATCTTAATAATATGTGAATTTATTGATCTTGGCGATTATGGCCATTAAACAGTATAAAATATTGATGAGTGTTCCATACTGATTATCGTAATCCCCACATTTCTCTTATCCAACGAAGCACGATGATTAAATAATCTACCAATCTGTACTCCAACACTTAAACGTGCTGCATCTGCTCTTAAAGTCATATAATTGATCACATTTCTAAACCGGCCTGTACCAGCATCATATGTAATTTACTGCCACCATTATGTTTACACAAAATTTAATTTTATATACCAGTCGACATATTAATTAAGGAATACATTTTAAAATCATAAAAATCTTAATAAACATGCTAACACCGACACAATATATGATGACATTATTAAGAAAACAATAGATTGTTAAATTTTATAACAATATTATACTTTGGCATACTTTTTGCTTGCAATAGTTAACCACTGACGGAGAATCTAAAGGGGCAAGTAAAGCCTTCCTCAGGGAATGCAATGTGCAATTTATGTATTATTCAATTCAGGTTTTTCTTTTTTAATTTAACTTGCGGTGTTAAAGACCAATTCTGTAACTCAGTTACTATGATCATAGTAACTAAATTTGTCACTATGAGCAAGGTTAGTTACTAACATGAATGAAAGTCATTATACTTTTATAATATTTTATTTATAATATTTACTACACAGTAACCTTTTACAGAATTGATCTGTTTAAGTGCTTTTGTCAGCCTGTCTGAGAAGTAATATATTTTCTAAGAATCTAATTCACTATTTGCATTTTTTGTAATGTTATATTTCATTTTAAAAATGTTTAGAAATGCTGGAACGTCTAAAGAATGTGTGCAAACTGAGCCGAGATATAAAATTAAGTCCGGAGGAAACAAGACTGGCCCAACCAGATGTGTTTTGAAAAGAGCAGTACCACTTGCTGAGTTTCAGCAGTGGTATGTATGTTTGCTGAACACTGCACACTGCTGTACCGGAAGTGGGATGGCCCACACATAAGAAAAGTATATTACCCACCTTTGCAACCTGACGATTTAAGTTAACCAACATTTCATAGTTCACTTGTTTTACTCCTTGTAGCAATATAGGGTGGGTGAAGTTACATTTCTAAATGCACAACTTTTTTATTATTGAAAATATATATGGTATAACGTTAAATTTCAATGTTTATGATACTACCTCATCTATAATATTCTATAGGTAGAAAATAAATTGACTATCAGATACGAAAGATATTCAGTTATCTATGTTGTGTATTGGATAATGTAACTTCAACCACAGGCATAAAACTTATAATTTAAAAAAAATCTTAACACTTATAAAAATATCAGCACCTTAGAGTTAAACTGTATCAAGTCACATTTTTATCAGAAATGACAGTTTAGTGCCAAATGATTTAATACTTCATGGTCTGTCAAGTGGAATATAATTTGGAGCTGAAGCTCTAGCCAGTTTCGATATTCGTTGTTTTAAAACTGTATTAAGTCGATCAACGCATGGTGATAAACAATCTTAAATCGTCTTTTCTGAACTATTTATCATTTGCGACTTAATACAATTTACCTCTGATGTGCTAATATCTATTTATCGTTAAAATTTTTACTGAAATGTGTAGTTTCATTCTTAAAAAGTTGACAACTTTTGTTCCCATTTGTTACACAGTTTTTAAACAATTTTTAATAAAAATTAGTTACAAAATTGGATATAATGCTATCGAAAAATTATCAAAACAAAATTACACATTTTCACTCCGATAATTTAATTGACAAATCGTCACCCCAGAATTGGTTCGTTCTATTTCCAATTTTTAGGGTTTTGTAGGTATGACCAAAAAACCCTTATACCGTCATTTTGTCGTCTGTCTGTCTGTCTGTTCGGTAAAAATTGTAGCCAAACGGCTAAACCTAGAGAGTTGAAATTTGGCATGCTTATACAACTCTTTGACCCGCACATAGGAAAAATACTAAAACATCTAAGAAACATATCCTCTTAAAAATATCCCCATAACAAATATGTGCTCATCAAAAAAAATAATATTTTTTTTAAATTCTGAGTAGGGTATCAAATGAAAGCCCTCAGTACATGGATTAACGATCAAAATTTTATTTTTGCAAAATAAATTATTTTGAAACGATTTTTGCCAAAATTGTGCAAAAAAAATTTTGTCCCACACCCTGTAGCCCAGATGGTTTAAACTAAAAATCTGAAAAAATTCTAAGTAATGTACATTGGTGTGAACCGGAATAGTACAACAGGAATTTTTGATCAGATTATGTTTTCGGAAAATAACGCATTTTTTGTGTTTTTAACTAAAATATGTTAAATTTAATCCGCTATGTAACACTCCAGATCAGTAACTCTGGTTGCTCAGGTTTTGTGATGCACTTTGTAACTTGCAGTGCGAACGTTGCAGAGTTCGAATCCTGTTAATTTTATTTTTTTCTGTTTTTTTTTTTGTTTAAATTATTTTGTCAAAACTCTAGTTATATTTTGGTAAATGTTGCATTTATTTTTGAAAAGCGTAAATTTAATAACCAGTGGGAAGTGTTGAAATTATAATTTAATTCTGTTTGACGAAATCAGAGGGCGAGACTTATGATATAAGCAACCAATGGAAGCCATAGGCGCAATTTTAAAAATCTTACTGAACCTTGCTGTATAAATAAAATACAGCACATATTTAGAAACTTAAATAATGGTATTAGGCATTCGTATTAAAATTCATGAAATAAAATCCCAAATAATCATCATTCAGTTACTAAATACCTGCAAAACCCAGAAATGTGTGAAGATTCACACTTCACATAAATTTTTTAGTTTTTCGAGTTAATGTTGTTTTTGGGATTTTCAGAACTGTTTTGTTCTCTATCCATTCAAATATTTTACTTTTTGTAGCCACATTCGATATTTTTGACTATATACTTGGTTATATATTTAAAAAACGATTACTATTCTATTATTGTTTTATTCTATATCCTGTTGTAAAACTCTCATAATTTTATTTTGTATCCTTTTCATTCAAGCGGTATCATAAATTGTTTTTGACGTTTCAGTATTGACACTGTCCTAAAGTTAAACTGAAAATTGTTCAATTGAAAGAGGAACACTTTTTTGATTATCAAATCATTTCAAAATATTTTGATTTTTAGAATTTACCGTATAACAATAAAACATTTAATTTATTTAAAAAAACGTTTTTCTATTAATTTTAATACTTCATTTTACAAAGAAAATATAACAGCATATTAATTAATTATAAAAAGAACTAGAAAGGATATGCACAAAATGAATAATACCTTCAGATCAATTCTGTAAAAAAATACTGTGTAGTAACATTACTACAAGATAAAATGTTATAAAAAGTATAATGACTTTCATTCATGATAGTAACTGACCTTGCTCATAGAGACACATTTAGTTACAATTATCATACAGACCAATTCTGTAACTCAGTTACTATGATCATAGGAACTATATTTGTCTCTATGAGCAAGGTCAGTTACTATCATGAATGAAAGTTTTTGTACTTTTTATAATATTTATTCTTGTAGTAACGTTACTACACAGTAAATTTTTACAGAATTGATCTGATAGTAACAGAGTTACAGAATTGGTCTGCTTATATGTTCCCAAACTAAACACAAAAATGTTACTCTATATGCCATCGGTAGATCAATAATATTATATTAAAATAGTTTTGTCATTTTCCTGAATATATTTTTTGTTCTAGTTTGTAATTAATTAATTAATTAAATTAGTACAAGTACTATGAATATTTGGGTTTCTTAATTTTTAAAATATTAGTTCTTGTATAGTTATATTATATTTAAATTAATAAAACATGTTTTTATTTTGATCTATATATATATATATATTTTTTTTAATTATTTGTTAAAAAAATTAGTCATACTCAAAAGTTAAAATGATTTTACCATTTTATGTTAAAAAACAAATGTTTGAATGTGATGTAGTATACAAACAATAACACTCCTAACATTAAAATCACATTTTCTAGTATTACTGAAAAGTGGTCTTAGAGCAAACCAATACTGGGCTGACGAAATATCATAGGAGTTTGGCAATTTGACAAATAAATAATTGACAGTTGTGATCTTGAAATATTTTCAGCACTCTTAAGTACTTATCATGTATCTTAATGCATAATATAGACCCAAAATATTTAAAAATAATGTTATATCGATTCATTATGGATCATTTATATTACTTTACACTCTGTAAATTCTGTTCGTGGCGGGTGAAAATATTCACTTGTTTCTGTATATCGTATGTTATTGTGAACCTATTTACAAAAAATACACACACAAACCATAAAAAAATGCATGTTTTTCTTTAATTAAAAATAATCTTGACCCCCCAAAATGATAAAAAATACCGCTAAGCAATAGGGAAAATCTTTCCGGATCAGATGCTGTTTAACTTTCCGCCCCCCGCATTACTGGAAAAAAGCCTTTAGCCAAAGAAAGAACGACAATACATTTCCCTCTACATTTTTTTTTAAATAGATAATTTCATTAATCTGTTAATTAACTGCGTCGATTCTACCATAAGCAATATTTAAATAAGCGCTGTTATTGAGTCTTATATACAGAATTTCAAGAGCACGTGTTTGTAAATAGAAGAATGGTAAACAGTTTGAGGACGTTCGTCCTTAGTTTTTCGTATCGGATTTCAGTATTCAGTGCAGTGGCATAGTTCTCTTCGCATTGTCATCACATCCTGTTTAAAACCGGCTGTTTTCAATTGAAATTTGAAACTTACTCGATGCGAGTACCTTAAAAGAGATCGACATTGCTAAACCTAAGTTAATAAAAATATTATATATATCATAGTAAAATAGTTCAGATATAATAATAATAATAAAATAGTTCAGTTTTTTATGTATATATCTACAAAAGTAACCAAAATTATTGTTCGATGATTGCTCTCCAAGCGTGAGAGTCTAATTCAGTTTTTAAACTATGTAGTGCAAACCGAGGATTGCGATCAGTCGTTCGCAATCGAATCTTCAAGCACGAAGTCATTTCGAGTTAATCAAACAAAATTAACAATACAGTTAGCCTTCGTACAACACGGTAATTAATTTCTTACAGACTATTAGACTAGCTTCACTGAGAGACAATTAAACTGATAAAAATTGAGTCAAATTAAAAAAATTTGAAGTTTATTTTTGTTTGTTAATCTAAGTTTTCAGACCTTTCATTTAGTATCCCACTCAAAATTACCTACGAAACCCCTAAAACCAGCACTGAAGCAAAATACTAATATTTGGGAAGTTAGTTAGTTAGTTAGTTAAAAATTTTGGCGCACAGCAACAAAGGCTATTTGCGCCTAACGCAGCCCATCTAAATGACTAGACTATATATTAGACAATAAATAAATAAATAAAATCATTGAAAATACGTGTACTCAATAAAAGAAATCTTGCACTGACAAACACAAATAAATAATATAAAAAGTCTGCTCGAAATTTTGAACAGACTCAGGATGATGGTAAGAGGCTGTCAAAGGGCCAATTACCATCGAATATCACAGTCAATAACTAGAAACACATTAAAATAAGGTGCAAGACTTCACACATATATTTTTTTATATTTTATCTTAATTTTTTTTGTTGACTGACTTAAAACATGTATATGTATCTAGGTCAATAAAGTTTATTATTATTATTATTATTATTATTATTACATAAAACAATAAGTTCGATTCTCTCAGGAAGAGTATCAGTCTGTCCATGAGAACCCTATCGTCACCTAAAGCAACTGACAGGTCATAGCACAGGCCTAACCTCTCCCTGACGTCCTCGAACTGTATACACTCAATTAAAAAGTGTATAATATTTGGGAAGTTTTTTGAAAGATATAAATGTAGCACGTTCCCCACTTCTCTTCATTACACGCCACTGACCTGTTATGTAATGAGCTCATTACAATTCTCATATGTCAAATTATTGTTAGTTTGTAAAGGAAACCGGATTAAAATTAAATTATATAGTTAAAGTTGTCGAAATTTGCAAATATATTTTTTGATAAAGTTAGTATTGGTCAGTCAGTTAATCAGCTGATGCAAGTAGTATTATTTTAACTGAATTTACATTCCGTATAACATGTACATGACCGTTGCCAGGCAACGTAATAAATAAATTAAAAGCAACTGGCAAATTATTGTTAGTTTTTAAAGGGAACTGAATAAAAATTAAATAAGTAATAACTATCGTGGAAAAGTAAAAAATTAATAAGTAACTTACTGTCGTGGAAAAAGCATAGTATGAAACTTGCATGGAATAGTTATTTCATGCAGGTTGCATAATATACTATTTGTGGTTTTTAGTGTTTTTAAACATTATAATAGTATACATTATATGAATAAAAGTGATATATCGTTTTATAGGTAAGTTAAAAGGTAATTTTATCGAGGTTATTGTTTATTTTCCGTCCGCAATCCCCTTGTCCCTCGTAGGCCAATGTTTTGGTTTATAAATGGCAAGCACTGTCCATCTTATAATCGGTCTGACGTCACTTCGTAAAGTAATTTCTAACAATTTATTATCCTCAGACGCAAGCGCAGATTACGTAAAAGTGCATTAAAATAGCTCTGCGCTTGCGTCTGACGATCAAAAATCAAAATTGACTCTACGAACAGAGATTTTTCCAACAGTGTAGACGCAAGCGCTAGTAATTCTAACACGTTCATACAAACTCTGCGATTGCGACTGACGATAATAAACCGTTGGGAATGACTTCGAATAAACCTTAAATGTTAACAGTCGTTTGCAAACAGTTTTATCGAAATTAATTTATAAGCAACAATAACGTGCAAAATTAACAATAGAACTATTATCGCAAGTATAATCAAAGGCAGTAGCGGCTCTAGGTCTAAACAACTAGAGAGGCAATCAAAGTTTGATAAAAAAATACAAAAGCTTATTAGTTATACTGTTTTGTTTTCAAGATTGAAGATTGTTCAGATCGACCATGTAAAATTTATTGGTTTGTGTAGGCACAAATAATCTTTAATGTAGTGCGTCAAAAATTTCAAATCTTCATTTTTAAATTAAAACCAACAGTGGCACTGAACTTTTTAATTATACACCACACTATAACAATTTTAAGATTACAACAGTAAAACAAACAATAGGGGATACGCATAAAATTTGTATTTCCTTAAAACTACATTATTTTGATATGTTAATGTTAGTTATGTCACCTAACAAAACAAAAATTACATTTTAATTAATATTATAGCCAAATTTTTGAATTAAAATATTGTAAATTTGAAATAAGCCGACCACGGAGCGAAGGTTGCCGAGTAAAAACGACTGAGTATGACGTCAAACGATAGGGGTTTCACATCACAGATACAGCTACAACATAATCTTTACACGTGTGTGTATTGTATTGTTCGAGAGTTTTGTATTTGTTTTTAAACAATTTTTCACGCATTTATTATTAAAATGGCAGATAAAGATTTTGTTAGGGCTCAGAGTGATAATTTACCCAACATTGATGCATTTATGCTTATGGAATATATGAAAAATAATGAATGCTACAGTGCTGAAGAAATACGTGGTGTCAAAGTATTTTTTATTTTATATTCTATAACTTTATGTAAACAAACGCTGCAACTCTGTAAAATGTAAATATTTATGTAATTTAGATGTCAGAATTTTACTACATTGTTTACATGAAGTTACAAAACGTTAGAGGCATAATTGAAATACTGCAATATAAGTTATCTATTTTAATATAAAATTTAATTCGGTAAACATGTATAAATTGTTTTTATAGAATTAAACTTTATTTTAATTAAAATCACTCTAACTTTACATAACCTATAAAAGTTATACAAACAAATAAGTTCATAACAGACTATGTACGCCGGTAAGCTAGTAGTGTCATGCGTCAGTTAGAAGGGGTATGACGTCACACGTCGTTTTCGCGCGCTACATACATTTATGATTTTTTTAAGCCTTCAAATTACAAAAAAAAAAATTAAAAACTGTTTTTTATGTTTATATGCAACAAGAGGAATATAATAAAAAAATTAAAAAAATCATGCCTATCCCCTATTCTGCAAAATTTGCTAATTCGTCACCCCATTGATTTGTTTTAAGTCCACTTTTCAGTAATACGAAAAAATGAGATTTTAATGTTAGGAGTGATATTGTTTGTATACAAAATCACAATCAGACAATTTTTAGGGTTTTGTAGGTATGACCAAAAAACCCTTATACCGTCATTTTGTCGTCTATTTGTCTGTCTGTCTGATTTATCATTCAGCAATATCGAAGTATTTAATGATGATTCAAAAACCTCTATTGTTAAACCACGTTAAGAACCTGTGAACATTAGATGGAGCTGCTAACATCACGCAGCTTATAAAATTTGCCTATTAACTAAAACGTCTTTTCTTAGTTGGAAAGCCTACTATTATCGATTATTTATTACACATACAGATACAAAAATAACTACGTTAGTGAAAACTAGCAATAAACTATTTAAATATGGAAGAAAGCGGACATTGTATTGTCAGAGATTTATGTTTGATTTTATTGACAGAACATAATTATTTATAAAAAACTTATTGTTCTTTTGTATTTTAAGACAATACCAAAATACAATTATCATTCATTATAAGCGCTGAGTTTATAAAAATGTACATCCTGAGTAAAGAAATACAAATTTTCAATCTTGTTAAAACCTACAAACCTTTGTAATATAAAGATACAATATTTATTATATAATATTTACTATTTATTATACGAGTTAAAAATTGATGTGAAGTATAAGTTTCCCCACTTTTTAGAGTTTCGTAGGTATCTAGTAATTGAGGGAGGTTCATTCAAAAAATATTTTATACATTATATTTAAAAATCAATTGTAATAATTGCGTTTTTATTTACAATAAAACCAAACGTAATTTCAACATACGAATAGGAGAATCCTGGTTTAATGGTTATGGTGCTCGCTTCTTACCCAACAAAATAGAGTTCGCTCCCTGCGAGAGATGACAATTTTATTTTTTCTGTTTTTTTTGCATTTTTATTTTGTTTAAAATATTTTTTCAAAATTCTAGTTATATTTTGGCAAATGTTGCATTTAATTTTTAAAAGCGTTAATTTAATAACCAGTGGAAATTGTTGAAATTATAATTAAATTCTATGTTTCAATGTACACGAAATCAGAGGGGCGGACTTATGACTTATAACAACCAATAGAAGCCATAGGCGCAATTTTCACAATCTTAATGAACCTTGCTATATAAAAAAAAATACTGCACATATTTAGAAAAATAAATAATGGTATTAGGCATTCGAATTAAAATTAACAAAAAAAATATTTTAACATAAAATTTGTTTTGGCATCCCAAATAATAATCATTCATTTACTAAATACCTGCGAAACCCTGAAATGTGTGAAAATTCACAGTTCACATCAATTTTATTTTAATAATAAACATTTGTTTTTGCTGACAATATGACTTTTCTTTATAAAACACAAAAGTGGCCTTCCATGGTAAAAAAAAGGTTACCTGTCCATGGTTTATGTCGATATTTATTTCGCAAATCAATTATTCCCCCTAAGATAGTAGACTGGATCCGACATTGAGCATTATCAATGTAGTCTATCACAAAATAAAATCTTAAAACAAAAATCATGTCCGTTTCAGAAATCGTATGTATCATTTACGGCATCTTTTGTAGATATCATATAGTGAAACAAAGGTAATGTAATACAATACAGTATTGTTAAATACGTGCTGCTGCCTTACCCGTAAAGAAGAGCTGCTCCAGCTATTCCGCCACCACATTGGGCTGTGATAAACATAACGGCGCGCAGAGGAGAAATGTGACGGGTGACAGCCATTGCTAGAGTAACGGCTGCATTCACGTGGGCTCCTGCAATAACAAGATTCTTCATTATTTAGGTATCTATCAAAATACATTGTGTGTTATAAGAAAATTTCATATCCATATCAAAAAATACACTTACAGTACCCCAAATTAAATCTTGGAAATCATTAACAAAAAGTGCAGAAGTGTTGACAAACACGCAACACTCTGCACATTCTTTCAATTCAATTCAATTCAATTCAATTTCAATTTATTTTATTGTACCATATTACACAAATCTTTTTTATATTACATATATGTATTACATTTGTACAATTAAAATAAGGAATACACCACTTAGACAGCATACTGTCTGTGTGTGGCTTGTAAAGAATCATAATTACGTTCGTCGGTTAGTTAATAAGATATTTTTAGCTTAGAATTATGGTATAAATTAGGAAGAGATTATTATTATTATTATTTGTGTACATGAAAATTTTAAGTTTAGTCTTTTTTTTTTTTTTAATTAATATTTTACTGTAAAGCAGTACTTTTTCGCAATTTTTTTAAAATTATGGCTGTTGATAGTTAAGTTGTTACTATGAATAAAATTTACAAACTTGTTATAAATACTAAGTGCAAAATAAATAAAACATCGTTGTCCCATAGATTTATTAGCTTTATAAGATTGCGCATCGGATTTATTTCTAGTGCTATTCGCGACTATAATTACCGAAACGGCGCCACTATCGCCTTGTGAACTTTTGACACGAAAAAGGATAGTCATCTGTCAACGTATGTAAACAGTATTGGTTTATAATCAATTATTGGTCTAATTTACGTTTTCTTGCTGTACACAGTATATTTAAATTATAACCGAGTATTAAAAAAGTGTATAAATATATGTGAATCCATTTTATGATAAAATTTGCTGCTTGTAAATGAATATTTTCAGAGGTTATATATTGTATGTTGGTGCCGGCTTATACTCACAGAGAAAATAAAATGTTATACTTTGAACTTAAAACATTTATTTGAATACTTAATATCTACACATATCTCAAGAAATTTTATAGAAAGAGAACTTGTAATTTATTCTACACAAGAAAACTGTCAAATATTTGCAAACTAACACAGTTATGGAACACTCCCTAGAAATAACAAGGGGTTTTAATTATATTAACAATAATTTACACAACATTAAACGATTTTCTTGCACATGTGAGACAGGGAAAATTAAAAATTCAACCTTAAAAACTTGTTTAAAATCATCTGAACAGTATAAATTCCCTTCAATAGAAACAAAATTTTAGAATCGCTGATAATCTTTCAATCTAATATTCGAAGATGTTCTTCCTGTGATTGACTACCATACACACAACAAGGAGTATTTAATCTTTTTTTCTTAAATTTGTCACTTTATTCGCTGTAAAAATGGAGTGAGAATGGACAGAAACAATAAAACACATGGTGAATTATACGTAAACAATGACAGTAACCTTTTTCGAAGTGTTCGCTTTTTTGCCGCTAGAGGGATACGCGTTAAGTTGAGTCACCAATAATGATGTGTCGACATAGTCAATACATTTGAGTTCCTGTGTAGGTATCTTTAATTCCCAAAACCGTAAGTCAGCAACCCCGACCTACACCGCCTAAAGGCCGCTCAAGGCATTGGGACATTAGCATACAATTATATCATAATTATGACAATATAATAAAACGTGAACTCGACAAAATAAGAATAGAATCATATACTAATTTCATATCAGAACTCAGACCAAACGATCCCGGAATGTAGAAGACTACGAAGAAAATATTAAAACAATCCCAAATAATAGCACCAATTAAAACAGACGACACCATATTCACGGACTCTAACAAATGCAAGATCTTTTCTAAAACATCACATTTGAAAAAGAAAAAATATATCGATTTAATGCATTGAAAGAAAACTTTGAGCCCCATATGAAAGATGAAAGTTAGTTTGAATTTCTCGAAAATGATACGAGCTATAAAAATTTTGAGGACGGCTGTGAATTATTCGTAAAAAAGTGCAAAAATGCAAATTTGTATGAATTGAAACAAAAAAGTTATAAGCCAAAAAGTATATCGACAAAAATCAGTTTTTTCCTCGTATCTAATGCGGTAACCCCCCCCCCCCCTGTAAAATATACTTATTTGAGCAATTGATAATAAAAAATTACCTTTATTTATAACAAATTAAATTATAATCAAAACTAAATTAAAATATAAGCCCACCTCTCTCCTTAAAAGAAATTTTTTCGAAATAGACCCCCCCCCACAGACTAATTACCTGGTAAGAAGCCAACAAAATGTACATATAACATATAACAGACAGATAACATGATGGTGGTCATACATACAAAATCCTAAAAACAAATTTCTGTCTGTCTGTCCGAGATTCACGTAGTTTGGTACTATGACAGAGTAAAACTAGAATTCGAATATATGGCTACATGGCATCTCTAAATTTTCATTCTAAGGCAGCGGTTCTTAAATTGTGGTCCGCGGACCCCTGGGGGTCCGCGTAGCCATTACCGGGGGTCTGCGAAACAATTTTGACATTAACTTTTTTCGCTTTTATTCAAATAACTCATTTAATAAAAATCCTACATGGTCAAGACTTTTTGTATTTATTGTTATCTAACTAGTTATTGACATAACTAAACAATAATTAGTAAAAATTTAATTATTTTTATTCAACTGCAAATTATTTACACAAAACATATTATAATAAGATCTATTTTGACCAATATTTGACCAAGAAATATTTGTATGAGTTTAACGTATTATAATTTGTAACTTTTTTTTATTCTTTTTACTATTTTTATTAATTTTATGTTTTTTATTCTATAGGTATATGCTAATAGAAATGTTCATCTCTATAAATGCACAAGACTATTTATTAAAATAACCAGCGATACATTTTTACCAATATTTATTACAACGTAGTGCCTATAAGATTATTGAGCCAGAAATTAAGTCTCAAGAACGACGTAAAATGCCTAGAGTTGGGATGGGGAAAAAAAATTTTGTTGAAGAGGGGGTCCTCGGACTACATAAGTTTAAGAACCCCTGTTCTAAGGTGTTGAAAAAAAGGTGGAAAGAAACTTAAAATATCTCCCTTATACAGAAAAATATATATATAAAATTATTTATAATAAGAAAACAAATATTTTTGTTCAATACATTTATCAGTTGGGTAAATATTTGGCGAGTTACTGGGAGACCTTAAAACTAAACTTTTGAACTTTCTCCCTTATTGTTGACTTAACTGCAAAAATGTATATCACTAAAATTGTTTATAATAAGAAAACACATCTTTTTGTTCTGTACAATTTTTCGATTCGATAAATATTTGGAGAGTAACGGGGGAGAGAGATCTTAAAACTAAAATCTTGAAATATGTCATTTATTACTTTACATTAAAAAATCATAAGAGAAATTGTGTTTAGAATGAGGAAATATTATGTATTTAATAAGAAAATTATTTAGAGGGCAATGGATATATAGCCAAAGTGGGTCAAAGGAATTATTAGTTAGGGGAGAGGGCACCAAAAACCGTTTATGCCTCGGGCCTCGATGCAAGAAAATACGGCACTGTATCTGATGCAGTTTCACAAGTGGGATTATTTCTATCTGAACCAGCTTTTCCCATGGACAGTGAGATCATTAATTCCTGAACTTTATGCAATACTTAACAGAATCATTTAGTTATCAAACTTATTTCCAAGGACATGAACAGAGAGGCGACTCCGACTCCTCATCCCTGGGTATTACCTACAAAACCCTGAAATGTGTGAAAGTTCACACTCACATTAATTTTTAAAATCTTGCTGTATTTATACAAATACTAAAGAAGGACCAAATGCCTCCGAGTCTGGATATTGTATTAATCCAAAAAATCTTTTCTGTACAAACAACAAATAATAAAAGCGATAAACAGCTTCATGGGAATACTCTGTATACGTGAGTAAACAAAGGAATTGCAAGATTAAAGTTTTACTAGAGGCGATACTAGAAAAATGACCTTTTAAAATTGATTTACAATGCATTGGAATGCGTATGTATATTTAGCAGTTACTAATAGTGTAAGTGATAGCTGATATGAAGAGAAACTCCAAAATATCAATAGATATACGCACAAAAGGTCACGTGCAGTAGATAATAACTTTTAACCTTTCGTTCTATACATACCAAATTTGTATAAATTGAATTTAAATGTTTAGAGAGCCTAACACATAATTGGACAATTATTTATTCATATCTATGTTAAAGGAAACGAGAAGGAATCACAGCTTAAGTTATAATGTTAAAATAAATTGATATAAAGTGTGATATTTTCAGGCATTTCAGGTTTTCGTAGGTATTTAGTATGTGACTGCATTTCTTACTGAATATCAAGATAAGGGACTGAGAACGAAAACAAAAACAAGAAATACAGTGGCGGCTCCTGAGTACGCGCTGCGGAGCTGCAGCTCTTACTTGAAAATAATAAAAAAAAAAATCTTTTTTTGAACTCAAAATGCATTTAACATAGTAATTGTGGTGTGAAAATGCGTTTTTTAAATATATTTTGAACATTAAATGTTATTGTTTCATAAATATTTACAAGTTTCCTTTGAATAAGTCTACGTGGCGCTGCTTATATCCTAGCGTCAAGGAAAATGAAAATTTAGGCTTGTAAAGGGGTCGCGATGCGTAGGCAGTAATGATAAACTGGTGGGGATCGGAGCTAGAATGCTTTTAGGGTCACAATAACAGTGAACAGAGTACTATGAAATTATTGAATGTATTTTTTTAAGTCGTAACGAAATCGCTATACCTATATTATCTCTAAAAATTTATTGTTTAGGTAGGTATTAATAATTAGTATTTTCTAACCTTTTCTTTTAAATTTATTTAAGTATCTTAGCTTAACAAATACGTTTCGTATTTATATTATAAAACAATAGGTTTTAAAAATGAATACTGTCAAATCATTATTCGAAATTCCATTTAACAGAGGAAAGTTAGAAGAAAAAAAATTGATGTGAAGTGTGAATTTTCACACATTTCAGGGTTTTGCAGGTATTTAGTAAGTGAATGATGATTATTTGGGATGCCAAAACAAATTTTATGTCAAAATATTTTTTTATGAATTTTAATTCGAATGCCTATTACCATTATTTAAGTTTCTAAAGATGTGCAGTATTTTTTTTATATATCAAGGTTCATTAAGATTTTGAAAATTGCGCATATGGCTTCCATTGGTTGTTTCTAGTCATAGGTCCTCCCTTTGATTTCGTGTACATTCTGTACACGAAACTCATTCGTGTACACTGGTTATTAAATTTACGCTTTTAAAAATTAAATGCAACAATTGCCAAAATATAACTAGAATTTTGAAAACATGATTTAAACAATATAAAAATGCAAAAAAAAAAAAAAAAAATAATATTGTCTCCTCTCTTAGGATTCGAACTCAATTTCTCGGGCAGAATGCAAGTATCTTAGCCACTGCACCAAGAAACACGTTACTGTTTATCGTCTATATAACTATATAACTATAACATTATTAGCAAAAAAACACAAAAAATGCTTTTTTTTCCAAAAACATAATCTGATCAAAAATTCCTGTTGTACTATTCCGGTTCACACCAATGTACATTACTTAGAATTTTTTCAGATTTTTAGTTTAAACCATCTGGCCTACAGGGTGTGGGACAAAATTTTTGACAATTTTGGCAAAAATCGCTTCAAAATAATTTATTTTGCAAAAATTAAAATTTGATCGTTAATCCACGTACCAAGGGCTTTCATTTGATACCCTACTCAGAATTTAAACAAATATTTTTTTTTTCGATGAGCACATATTTGTTTATATTTTTAGGGGGATATGTTTTTTAGATGTTTTAGTATTTTTCCTATATGCGGGTCAAAGAGTGGTATAAGCATGCCAAATTTCAACTCTCTAGGTTTAGCCGTTTGGCTACAATTTTTACCGAACAGACAGACAGACAGACAGACAGACAGACAGACAGACGACAAAATGACGGTATAAGGGTTTTTTGGTCATACCTACAAAACCCTAAAAATGGATATTCAAAAATTGGGGCAACACACACCAAATTTGAATATTTCGGAAAGTGCAAAAAGCAAAAATTATAATTATAAGAGGCAATTCAACAGAGTCTTATATGATAAAACGTCGTGTTTAAACACCTAAACCTATCCTTGTATTATAATTTGCAGCTCTGAGTCCCAAAAAGTCATGAGCCGGAAGTGAAGAAATACCGTTTCCGTTCTTGCCAGGGTGACCAAGTCTCAGGTTTTTGGGCCAGAGTCTCAGGTCTCTGGGTTTTGTTATAAAATCTACGGTTTTGTACTTTGGAGGTGAAGACCTTTTTTTTTGCTCATCACTTGGATTTTAGAGGTGAGGACCTTTTTTTTGCTCATCACTTGGATTTTGAAGGTGAGGACTTTTTTTTCAATCTCAGGGTTTACCTCAACTGAAATCTGGTCACCCTGGTTCTTGCCTATCATTTTCCACTGAAGCCGGTTTTAACCGGTGTTTATTTGTAATGTTTACTTTATTATGGTTCGTTATACATTTTGTATATTATGGGAGAAAATAAACTAAATCTGTGAAATCAAAAAACAATATTTGTGAACGTAAAATGAACAACATAGATATAATTATAAAGTTATTCTGGATCAGGTCATCAAATATAATGAAAATGCATATGAGGCTTCTAAATGTAATTTATATTTGAGTACTGGTTTCATTTATTTTATTAAATGAAAATCAATTACTATTCGCAAAATGTTGTTTTCAGAAAATAGATAAAAGCAGTGCGTCAGTAGAAATACAATATTGCCACAACTTAATGAATACGTTATTGAAAAAGTAGAATATTTCATAAATGCCTTTACCTTGTATCTATCACAAAAAAACAAAACAGAAAATATCTGACCGTAATTTATTACAATTTTTCAATATTCTAATATTGTGGTAGATTTGTCTTGTAGACATCTTTGAACAATCCTCCAGTCTCTAGGCATGATTAGAGACGGGAAATTTGTAGGCAGAGTGGACCATCTACCGCAGTGTTTCCCAATCTTTTTACTCTCGTGGCACCATTTTCCAAAGAAGAAAAATTTCGCGGCACACCTACGTAGCCATCGAAGAAGAAATTTTGAATACAGACGCCGCTGCATTCAGGAAAAAAGGGAAATGTCAATTTCAATTCGTCATAAAATGATCCTTCGTGTACTTTATTCTTATTAATGGTATAGAACAGTGGTTCCCAACCTTTTTTACTTACGGAGCCCTTTTTAGAATCAATTCCTAGGCCTACCCTATGTTTTACAAATTAATGGTGTTTAGAAGTAATGTTACGGGGGAGGGGGTAGATTTTTTAGTTAATATAAATTCACTTTTCTCTTTCACAGCTCACATATTGATAGATAGACAGATTTTTATAAAATGAAGCAAATAATCAAAATACACGCAGATTATTCAAACAAAAATGCATCTCGCCGATCACATTCCAGCTAGTCATTGAGTCATAAACCGGGTAGAGTCAGAAATCACTTGGACATACATACAACTTGGACAATTTTCTTTCAGAATGTCATTTCCAGTTTTATTATTTTGATTATGTTTTTTATTTCTAATACTTTTGATTTTATTCAATTTTTATTTATTTTATTTCCTGGAACGGCTTCGGGGCCCCTGAGAAGTGCACGCGGAGCACTAAGGGCTCCGCAGAGCACAGGTTGGGAACCGCTGGTATAGAACATACTATATTATTTTTGAAGATCGGCATAAAACAATTATCTCGTATAACTATAATCACATTGTTAAACTACAAAAGAACTAGGGTTCATGTTTACAACCACGTTGTAAACAGTCAACAGTCAGTGGCGCATACATACGTTTAAGTACTAACTATAAATAAGTATACTTGTTTTTGTTAATCCTTTAGGTAAGATGCGTGATGTGAAAAACTAATCCCTACGGCTATGGGTTGACACGCCTAGTTATATCACTTCTATTGTAATTTTAGGAGTTCCTTAACTTTTATTATTTTATTGCGATCTTCAAAACTAATTTGGTACGGGCTATATAGTACGTACATTCGAACAATAATGTTAAAATAAAAACGACGCTAGTTTTTTTTTTTTAATTTCGCGGTACACTTGAAAAATTTCGCGGCACACTTGAAAAATATTGCGGCACATTAATGTGCCGCGGTACACTCTTTGGGAAACACTGATCTACCGGATCTCAATTAAATAAATAAATAAATAAATCATTTATTAATTCTCCCGAAGCTATTACATACTCCGAAATATTTTTCGAAATAAATGATATTTCTCATATTTTAATTATTTTATATTTTTAACTAGTGACACATATGTACCCCACTCTCAGTACCCAGTGGGACATATACAGGGTGTTTGAAACGTCGTACCTCGAATAAATCCTTTATTTTAAGAGATACAAAAAATACTTCACAAGAAAAGTTAAACCAGACAAAAGGGTCCACTTAAGGACTATAATAAGAATTCTGTATCACTTCCGGTTTTAGCGGAAACTGTTTAAACTTTTTATCTATCATAGGGAATCGGTAATTTTATTATATTTTCTTGAAAGTACATTAAATTAGCTTTACAAGGATATCAAAATATCATACTTTAATTTTAACTATTTCAAAATGACGACCATTTATTTACAAAATAATAAACAGATATTAATATAGGTTGTATAAAATCTTGTATTATTTTGTTATTATATTTTAGCATCTGAAGAAACCAATAATCTATTGATGAAACGTTATGTTTCAAAAATAAATGCACAGTATCCAAAATAGCTGAATGAATTTTATTTACTCTACAATTGATTTTTTGCATCTAAAACATGTTGAAATTAAAAATGCATACTTTATTCGTTTATGGAAACTCATACGCCTGTTAGTCAAAGCTCTTTTAGACATTTATAGAAACTCTTTTTTTTGTTTCCGCAGTATATGTAACCAGACAGAATTATAGGAGAAATTGTTATTGCATACTAGAGCAATAATGATAGTGGGTGTATTTGGAATGTTTCATTGTACATGTTAATTAGAACTGTTCGTATCAAGCTAATAATTGAAAAATATTGAAGCGTAATTAAACTAAAAATGTACCTTTCTAATAACAGTACAATTGAAGTAATAAATTATTTAATAACTATTATGATGCACAAAGATGTAATTTTAAAAAAATGACGTGGGATGCATCTTCACATATTTTCGTCTAATCAATATAGGGGCCAACAGTGAGCCCCCGACATTTTTTGCTGCATTCGTGTCAAAAATACAATATTTTTATTAATTTATTTATTTATTTAATTACAGGGGCAGAACAAATGGTAAAAAGTCCTTTATATGCCCGTATATAATCTAGAGTAATACAATATAATACAATACAATTAAATAAAACAAAATTTACAATATTTTTATAAAAATATGTGAACATTTAACATAAGACAACCACCATATATATGTAAACAGAGCCATAATAAGAAAAACATAATATTTATACATATCTTTAATTAATTAAAGGATTCTATGATCTATAATAATCTAGTAATCATCGCCCTAAATGCTGGAAAACTTATATTAAATGTCAGAGTTTTCTCTAAGAATATTATTATATGAGGCCACCATCCTCGGTAAAGGACTCATTTTACCGTGGACAGTGTTTACCTTTTTTTTCTGCAAATAAAACATAACTTTTTCTCATACCAGGTACTGGTACTTCGATGCCAATTTCTCCCAAGATATCTACACAGTCTACACCTCCATGCCATATCTTAAATAGCATAACAAGACTACTAATAACTCGACGTTTTTCGAGTGACAGTACTTCATACTTATCTAATAATATGCTAGATGGCATGTACTTCGGATAGGTTCCTGTCAATTTATATGTCACAGCCCGTAGGAATTGTATAATTTTGAAAATCATTTGTCGTCTGTTAAGTACCTATTACATCGTATTAGATCAAAATGAAAAAAGATAAAAAAAAAAATGCGCTATTTTAGGTTAAATTAATTTACAAGTGTCTACTTTAACTATTTCCCAAGGACGCTATTTTAAGTATTAGCCAAGTACACCAAAAACAGTGCTACGGCTCTGCGTACAGATATTCAAAAATTCATTTGAATTAAATACTAATAGTATTATATAGAAATAAATTATGTGATCAAACCCGGACAAACCTGGAACCCGGACAATCCTTCAAAACCCGGAGTCCCCGGATCAAATCCGAAGAGGTGGTAACTTTATTTGTTAGCCGCTTTCTTTTACATAATACTCCTGAAATATGTAAACATCACGCTTTTACATTCTTTTATATTTCTATTTTATTTTCGAGGCACTTGAAAGAGATTTTAATTATTCGAAAAACTAAACTTTCTGCCCAGTATATTTTTATAGAAAGTTTAGGTTTACAAATTAAGCATTTATAAATTAGTTTTTTGTATATATTTTTCGAGCGATGTGTTTTTTCGAAGTCCTAGTATTTTTCAAGGGAATTTTATTAAGGGAATTTTAAATTTAAATTGAATAGATGTAACAGTAGTTCAATTGAAGTTTCTTAAAAACCATCAAGGATATTTTCCAAATTTATAATCCTATTGTTTCTAAATTTTAGGGGTTGTTATATTTGTCATTAAAAACATGGCTCTTTGGCGACCATTTGATTTTAAAGAAATTCCTAATTTCTGTAGTGAAAACAGTGAATCTGTGCAAGGTGATCTGGAGTCCGAAAATGTGGACGTTGACATGGAATACGAAAATGTGGACGTGTCTACTAAAGCAAAATGTCATTTGTCAGAAGATTGCAAAGTTCTGATACTGAACGTTTATAAAAAGTTAGTTTCGGAAGGTACAAACCTATACTTAGAACTGCGGAATTAAATAGTATTCCATACAGAACATTTCAACGTATCATTGTTCGTGGCAAAATTCAGCAGCGAAAACGTGATTTGTGGAAAAAATGTGTAGAACATGTAATGACAATTGAAACATTTTTTTTATAAATCCACTAAATAAATCTTCAATAATCATTAATTGGTCCTCGGACTACATAAGTTTAAGAACCCCTGTACTAGATGATGAAAAAAACTGTTTTTGAAATGGTCGCCCAAAAAATATTTTACTTATATTTAATTTACTTATAACAATCGTTATAGAGAACACAATTTTTCGTAAACCGTAAAAGATATTATAAAATATTGTCCTTGATAACCTGTACTTCGGGTTTGTTCCAGAAAATTTCAATACTGCAATTCAATTCTTTATTTACATTCGCATCAAATATTTTTCTCAACCTGCTCAAACATCCCATTTTCGGGAATTTTGTTTTGGACCGGTAATCTGATACACTCTCTATGTGTTCACAAGTAGTATTTGATTCGCACAGTGATAAAAACTTGTTAACAGGGGTGTAGTTTTCATATGAAACTTTGCACAATTAGTTTCATTTTCTGAGTCGCAAATTATTTTTGTAACATAATTTTCTAAAGAAACCAGATTACTCTACATCTTCAGTATCGTATAATTTTGAAAATGTCAGTGTAATTCAAGGCTAGACTCAAATGAATAGTAATTTAATGTCTAGAGTCTAACTATTACAAGACAGATATATAATTTCATTAGATGTAGAAAAAAAAAATGTACAAAAGGTTAAAACGTCCTCCTCTTTGGCTAACCATATTTTGTGGAAAATAGGTGGCAAATCCGAAATTGGGATAAAGATTAAAAAAGCCTCCGTTTACTTAACATATGAGGAGCTTATTTCCAATAGGTCTTTTGTCCAATTTAAAAAAAAAAAACATTTTCTCGTTTTATAGGTAACATGATTCCCACCTCTTTAAATAAATGGGTGATTTAAAAAAATTGATGTGAAGTGTGAATTTTCACACATTTCAGGGTTTTGCAGGTATTTAGTAAGTGAATGATGATTATTTTGGATGCGAAAACAAATTTTATATTAAAATATTTTTTTTGTTAATTTTAATTCGAACGCTTAATACCATTATTTAGGTTTCTAAATATGTGCAGTATTTTTTTTTTTTTTTTATATATAGCAAGGTTCATTAAGAATTTTAAAAATTGCCCCTATGGCTTCCATTGGTTGTTATAAGCTCCGCCCCTCTGATTTCGTGTGCATTGAAACAGAATTAAATTATAATTTAAACAATTCCCACTGGCTATTAAATTTACGCTTTTAAAAATTAAATGCAACATTTGCCAAAATATAACTAGAATTTTGAAAAAATAATTTAAATATAAAAATTAAAAAAAAAAAAACACAAAAAGTCATATAGTCTCTTCTCACAGGGTTCGATCCCTTTCGGATCGGGTTATTTGGGTGAAAAATCAGCGTCTAATACCTCTAGACCAGCATACACGTTACAGTGTGGCGTGTTACAAAGCTATAACTTGTGTACATTATTAGCAAAAAATCACAAAAAATGCGTTTTTTTCCAGAAACCTAATCTGATCAAAAATTCCTGTTGAACTATTCCGGTTCACACCAATGTACATTACTTAGAATTTTTTCAGATTTTTAGTTTAAACCATCTGGGCTACAGGGTGTGGGACAAAAAATTTTTTGGACAATTTTGGCAAAAATCGTTAAAAATAATTTATTTTGCAAAAATAAAAATTTGATCGTTAATCCACGTACCAAGGGCTTTCATTTGATACCCTACTCAGAATTATAAAAAAATATTTTTTTTTTCGATGAGCATATATTTGTTTATATTTCTAGGGGGATATGTTTTTTAGAAGTTTTAGTATTTTTCCTATGTGCGGGTCAAAGAGTTGTATAAGCATGCAAAATTTCAACTCTCTAGGTTTAGCCGTTTGGCTACAATTTTTACCGAACAGACAGACAGACAGACAGACAGACAGACGGCAAAATGACGGTATAAGGGTTTTTTGGTCATACCTACAAAACCCTAAAAAGAAGCGATTTTATGTAATTTATTATTGTAATTAATTTTTTGTGGTTACTCTCAACTGTTGAAAAATGGGCAAGAGATGTTTTGGAAATAGTAACCAGAAAATAAGTAAGCTAAAAGAAATAAATAAAGCACTCGGTTAGTTTTACAAATATAAGTTTAATGTTACTCTATACGTATTTCGGCAATAGCGCCATCGACAGGAGTTCAAATTAAAAACTAAACTTATTTTAACAAATACATCACTTATCCATCTAATATATTATTCTGTAAATCCAAAATAAACCAAATATCACAATTATATTCGCTCTCTATCTTAAAATATTTAGGAAAGAACTCTGATGCTATCCATTACCCCAACCATAGTTACAGTACCAGACAAAAGGAACAAGCTGTATCAAAAAAAGTAAATAAAAATATTGGTCAAAAAAGCTTTTTATATTTTGCGCCTAAAATTTTCAATAAATTCCAATACTTTTTAAACATTACTAATTTAACTGTACATACTAAAAATTTTAATACAAGAGCTAAGCAATTCATAAAGCAACTAACTAACGTAGATCTACTAGAAATCTTTGGATATTTTTTTTTTGGATTTTGGATTTTTTCTGATAAATTTAATGATTTAAGATTTATTTTACAAATATTGTTTTTCTATTTGTATTACTTTGCTTTAACGTATATAGCAAATATTAAGATATAAATTATTAATACTAATTAATTAAGATTTTTACTCTGAACATATTTTATAAAAAAGAGTTATAATCAAATTATAAAACTGACACTGTGCTAATAATGTTTTAATAAGATACCACACACAGACTCAGTCTAAGTGGTGTAAAATCTGCTTCAGCAGATTTTTTTTTTGTATCTACACAATTATGATACGAATCAAAATAATGTATATTTTATGTATTATATAATGATATTTTGTAAATCATTGTATTCTCCAAATTAATTAATAAAGGTATTAATAATAATAATAATAACATTCTGTAGAAATTAATATCTATTGTAGGGAATACAAGTATAAACGTTATTAGCAGATAAGGGAAAAATTTTACCGATTTATTAGGGGTGTAAACATCCATCTGGTCATTCATTAAGGGAATTCCAGAGTTATTATTTTTGTAAATTTCCCGGTACTCTAATAGGTTCAGTTTAAGACTTTTATTATGTATGTGTAAAATTTTAAAATCATTTACAGAAAGGTTATGATTATTAGTGATCATATGTTCTGCTGTTAGACTGTTCTTTTTTATTTTAGATGGCTTTCAAATATTCTCCAAATCTTGTAGCAAATTTTCGACCAGTGTGACCTATATATATTGTTGAGTAATCTTGACACGATGCTTAGTAAACTCCACTTTTGTTAAATCAGTTTTATCTAGTATATTATTAACAAGTAAGTTTTTAATTGTGTATTTATTATAAAAGGCTGGAGTTATTTTTGATTTCTTTAATTTGGATCCTATTTTTAAACTAACCTGGCCGTGAAAGGGTAATTTTTTGTAAATTTTGTTATCTGGTATATATAAAAGTTTTTTGCGCTTTTTTCTAATACTTTTGTCTATTTCAGACTTGTTATAACCGTTATTAATATCAATTTAATAAATAATTTATAATTCCAGATTGCAGTCTTCTTCAGAAAATGGAACTTTTAAAAATCTGTCTACATAACAATTGAAAACCATTTTAGTATTATAAGGATGTAAAAAGGAAGCAGGAATTATGGTGTCAGTGGGTTTCTATAGATTTTGAAGTTGAGTTTAGAATTAGAATGTGAGATAGAATAGTCTAATTTTGTTTATACTTGTATTCAGTGATGGCATCCTACCGGTTCGCGCGAACCGTTTCTTAAAATTATTGAAATCTTAGGGAACCGGTTGTTAGAATTATTAAAAATAAATGAATTACTCTTCAGACTTCAGTTTTGAATCGTGTGCCGTGCCCCGCAGTAGCAAATGTAATATTTATTTTATAGGTTATTAATAATATGCTCTTAAAATGTTTTCCTTATATTTAATAAATGGAAGTAAGTGATTTGTTTTCACTCTTAAAAATACAGAATAGGTTCCTAGATATCACATGACTTTATAGAACCGCTTCCTAAAAATTTAGGATGCCATCACTGCTTGTATTCCGTACCATTGATATTTCTACAGATTGTATTGGTTAAAAAAAGTTTAGTTTGTAATTTGAACCCCTGTCGATGATGTCACTGCCGAAATACGTATAAAGTAACATTAATCTTACATCTGTGAAACTAACAAAGTGCTTTATTTATTTTTTAATTTTATATTAACTATGTTTCACCGAGAATACATGGACTCCTCTTTCAATAATAAATAAGTAACCTTTTATCATGTGTGTTTAATGCATATTTCGATTAAATGAAAACAACTACAAGGATATCAAATAAAGGGATGCCATCTATAATAAAGGATGTATGAATGTATCTTTAGCATAGTTCAATGGTTCGACTAGTGGAAAACGGTAAGACCAAGAATTTTTTTTTCCGTACCGTAGATCACCAAACTCTATTGCCGTGAGTAGGAACCAAATCAATCTAAACTGACGTCACTCGCACCGTGGAGGTAAAACACGTGTGTATTCCTAGGATTTGTTATGTTATTTTCGTTAATTGTGCAGTGAATTTACTTATAAACAAAGCGCCGCCCGACTGTGACCATATTGCCGCCCTTAAAAATGGGCGCGAGTTTAAACGTCGTAAGTAAAAGCTAATTTTACTCACCTTTTACCCACCGGATAAAAAATACGAACTAAAAACTCTGGCATATTTCTGTTTAAGTTCATCAAAGAATACTCTTTTTATGACTTGTTATCATATTACGTCTAATTTTATAATGTTTGTTATGCTTCAACACACTTTTTATTTATTTTTTGGATATTTGTGATAAAAATAGAAATACAGTGGAACTCCAATATTCGTTCTCGCCAATATTCGTCTTTTTTAATATTCGTCCTGTTTTTCGTTGAAATTTTTGTTTGATATTCGTCCGAAAGTCAATATTGCGGACGGATTAAACTATTTTAAGTTAATTCTTATGGGAAAAATTCGTTTGATATTCGTCCTACCTTCAGGAACGGATTAATGACGAATATTGGAGTTCTACTGCATGTTAACATATATGAAGGAGACTGGACAATGTATGCCCATTTACAAGCGTTCTCGGTTCATATCGTTTATAGGCCGAAGTCGGTCGAAGCTTTACGAAATGCAAAATCTTAAGTAGAGATAAAGCTGCTCCCTGGAAGTAATTTTTCGGCGAAGCGTGCCTGGGAAAAAGATTTATTAACTGCGAGTCGTTTTCAAGTTAAAAAATTAGAAACAAAAATCAAAAAATTATAATAAATTTGTTTCTTTCTGCCCAGCATGTGTAATGCAGGATGGCACGTGTCTATGTGCCCCTTAGGACAAGCCGCCACTGCTTCTGTTCTCGTTTTTAACCGTTTTTCTTATGCACCTTTAAGTTTCCAGGGATTAGCTACCTTCTTTCTAATACAAACGGACAAGTAAAAATAATAATCTGTAGCATAAATGCTTAAAGTACACTGTATGTAGGTACCGGGAACACATGTTGTAAAGATAAGATGCTCTTGCGCAGGTGCTAACTTAACATGTAACAAAGGCTTATTTGTACAAATGCTGTTTGAAACTTAATAAATTCCAAAAATATTACCTTAAAACAATTTTTGTTATTGTTAATACTTTAAAAATAAACTTTATGATACTTTATAACATTATAACAGTTTTTGTTATTGTTACTACAGTAGGCTGACCAGATTTTTTTTACAGAAAAAGAGTATGAGAGTAAAGTCCATTCTACATTATACTTCTTTCAATACTATCCAATTCTGCCGTCATTTCAACTTTTGATACTACAGAATATAGTGGGGGAAAAAATAAGAGACAGTGATAAATTTTATACCTTCCATCTCTTATTACTTTTCATTGCCAACTTAAAAATTTTTAGGTTCAGATGGCAGACAACAATTTGGTTATAGTGAACCAATTTATAAATATTGTTTAATTGTGCTAAGTTTATATTTAATTATATGAACTAAATAAACTTCTTATCAACTTAATAAACTACTAAAAGTTAAGTTGTAAACAAAAACTAAAAAGTTGGTGTTGGTACGACTGAAAAGTACAGAACTGTCAACCAAAAATTTGACCGGAGGTAGTTTTGGATATAAAGTTTTTCTATAAAGTTATTCTATAAAGTTTTTTCAATAATCTGTTCCAAATGTAGCAATGCAAAATCTGTTTTAGCCTCTTTTAAATTTTGATTGATCGTGAAAAAATGCAGAATTGCTTCAACTGCTGAAAATGAATCTTTTATAGTAGGTGTTTGGAACTAGGTTGTTTCTTCCATTGCCACTTCGTCGTTGTTTATTTCTCCAAATTCGGATTTGACCCAGCTAAAATTCCATCATATCCTCCTCCGTTTCGAGTTCTTCATTAATATTTGAAAAATATACATTAATACCTTTCGTTTGGCTATATCGACGTCGATGACGTACCTTCAACTCGTAGTTAACCATAGAATGAATATGTTTACCTGTCGCGTTTCGCCTTGCCTTTTGATAACTCTGCAATTCCCTTAACTAATAATTTTCTGATTTCTCAGTTAATTTTCATTTTAATTTACGTGTGTTTTATATCATTGGAAAGAGAGAAAAAAATCTCTATTTAACGCATTTAAATACCACTTTGAGCCCCATATGAAAATTGAAAGTTAGTATGAATTTGAAAAAATGATACGAAAAAATGATACGAACGATGATCTCGAAAATGATACGAGCAAAATTTTGAGAACGGCTGTGAATTCTGCGTAAAAAAGTACCTGTAAAATGTGCAAATTAGAAACTTGTATGAATTGAAACAAAAAAGTTATAAGCCAAAAAATAAATCGACCAAAATCTGTTTTTTATCTAGTGACCTATGCAGTTTTCCGGAAAACCAAATACATCATAAAAGTGCCCAACTAATGCGGCAACTTTGCCCCAATTTAACCGACTTCATATCTCTTATGGTTCACGAGATCCCAATGGTTAGGCTTGCAAAACGGGCATCCTGTATTGTATTGCGACATATCTAAAATCTATATGCGATTTACTTATTCATACATTCGTCCTTGATGTGCAATCGTTCACTGGTCCTACTATAATAAGTATACGATGATTAAATGAAATGAAATTTGTGTGTATAGTGGTTTGTTTAGCCGACAATCTTTTACTTTTCTTATTTTATCTCGTATACCGGCATAGCACGATAAAGATTGAAGTTAAATTTATGGTACAATCATGTTCAATACATCACTGTTATACTCCTGTTCCAAGATAAGATTCATTGAAAGTGGAAAAAAAAGACAGGAATATTTTTATCATTCTGCATTCGCACAATTTTTTGTCAACGTTTTCTTGGAAATTTAAAAATGATTGTGATAGTAATATTATACAGATGATACTTTTATTATTTCATTGATTCATTCATTTTATTAAATTATTACTTTGTTTTTTCAATATTCGTCTATAAAGCCAAGAAACCAGTAAATTTTTAACTAAATATAGAAAATTGGCAAAAAATTGCCAGGCTTGGCTACACTGATGCCACCAGTCATTAATGTAAGTATGTATAATCAAAATAAACTAGCAATTTGAAAAAGGAAAACCTTAAGAACATTTTTCCCCTTCCAAAAGATGGCTTTGAATTTTTTCTTTTGCCAGCTTTACACAATTTTGTGTTCTAATAAAATGTTAAAATAAAATTGAACAATTTTTGGTAGTACCAAAGATAATAAACATAATAGATGAGTAACCATATACAACACTAAAATATTCCAGGCTGTTCGGATTTGTACCTACAGAGTGGAAAATTTAAATATGGAATAAAACTATATTATCTTAGGTAGTACAAAAATTGAGGATATATGGATACGAAGTGTAAGTGAGGAAATTATGGACATTTTTTGAGGAAAGGGTAAAATAAAAACGGAGAAATTGCAAAGCTTGAGGTGATCTTGTCGGATTACCAAATGAATGGGAAATAAGATATTCAAAAGAGGACTAAACAAAAAGAAAGAAGGGTGCGAGGGAAAGAAGTGAATCAAAGCAATAAAGAAAGATCTACTATTGAAATAGAAGACAAAAAAGATCAAGCGAAGGATAGGCAAACGTTGAAAACGAAAGCCAAGCTCTCAATAGGTACTGCCATATTTTGTCTATATTAGTAAAATTGGAGGCTATATATGTTTATTTTTTAATTTTTTATGCCTCATATTTGGCGTCTACACGTTTCAGACGTTTATAAAACGATATTGGTTGTCCGAGATTCAGGCAAAAACGGCTGTACATATTTTCACGTAATTTGGTATGATGAAAGAGTAAAACCAGGATTCGAACATAGGATATAAGGCAGTGTTTCCCAACCATTTTTTTACCATGCCCCACCTAACTCTTTCTAATATTCTGATACCCCCCTATGTAGCATATACATATTTTTTTATATTCAAAAATTAAATTAATCCCTAAATGAAGCCTTATTACAACATGTTGAGGACATGACTTAGGTCGAATCGCCCCCCTGAACAATCAAATTGCCCCCTTGTGGGACCCACATTGGGAAACACCGCTGTAAGGTATCTCAAAGACTTTATTCTAAGGGAATGTTTCGGGGTTTAAACTGTTTATTAGAAAACTTAAAATATCTCCCTTATTATTGACTTAACAAAAAAATATATAGAAAAAATATATGTAACAAAAATTATTTAAATTTTAAAAAAATCTTTTTATTCAATGCATTTTTCAATTAGATGAATGTTTGGGAGTTGGGCTGAAACTAAATACACCTTTCCCCCGATTTACACGGTACCTTTTTTATACGATTTCGCTTTTACACGGTTTTTAAAATAACGTTTTCAAATAATTGGTAAAAGGGAATATTTTGGCTGCATACTTATTTCTACATTTTTTAATTCCATTCTTTTCGTAACACTGGTATCTGATAACACTGGAGCCTGAACCAGTTGCGTTCACTGCAAAAGTCATTCGCGTAGGACTTAAATTAAGGCGAAAATTGGCAAAAAGGCAAAAAGACCCGAATGTTGAACGAGCTCTCCGATTCCAGCGAGATATTAATGAATGTTTAACCCAATATGAGGAGCCAGGAGGTCTATAAGATTTAACCAAAAATCAAACACAATTGTTAATTACGGATTTCACTACCAAGTCTCGCCGATCTGAAATTGTCCCTAATTCATCAACCATCGTACCAGAATCGCATTAAGTACTATCGAGTGATGAAAGTGACATCATACCAATCAGGAAGAAAAGATTAATAGTCTAATTAAAAATAAAAGATTACGTTATGAAAAAAAATTATGACAGAATTAATTTTTTTGTTAATTTTTTAAAGGATCTAATATTGAAATAAATGACTGAATTATGCACGTTCAGTGGCGGATGAAGCCTTCACCGGGCCCAAGACATTTTTGATTTACGGGCCCCCAACCCCCCAAAAAAAAAAGGTCCTCACCTCCCAAACCGGGCCCTTGAAAATTACGGGCCCAAGACAAATGTCTTTTTTGTCTCTAAGAAAGTCCGCCACTGTGCACGTTGTAGATATTTTTCGATTTACACGGATTTACATATCAAAATCCACGATTTCGATTTACACGGTTTTCTGAGGAACCTATGTTCCGTGTAAATCGGGGGATAGGTGTACTACATTTATCTCCCTTACTATCGACTTAACAGCAAAATCATATATGTTTATAATAAGAAAACAAATCCTTTATTACCGTGCATTTTTTCATTTAAATGAATATCTGGGGAGTTACGGAAACCTCAAAGAAAAACTTTTGAAATATCTGCCTTATTATTGAGTTAACAGCAAAAAAGTATGTAACAAAAATTGTTTATAATAAAAAAACAAATATTTTTTGTTTTGTATTCTTTTTCGATTGGATGAATATTTGGGGAGTTACAGAGGGGCACCCTCTAAAACTAAAATCTTGAAATATCTCACTTATTATTTAGTTTGTATTAAATAATGTGTGAGGAATCTTTTTTTTTTTTCTACAATGCAGTTTTGTAGAATATATATATTTAGGGAACTATGGGGGAGCTACCAATAAGCCAAGTATTTCACTTATTAATTACTTACTATTGAAAATATATACAAAAGAGTAATTGAGAATAAAGAAACGATTATTTTCTGTTCTACTTGAAATTGAAATACCTCATTTACGTTAAAGCAAAAATATACATTAGAAAAACCGTACAAAGTACTGGTTCTCTAGTTGTTATTATAAAGTAATTGGCACAAATTTGGCAAAAATTTCGCAGCAAAAGTTGTAAACATTCGCCTATTCCAGATAGGTAGGTATCAAAAGGATCAGGCTCTGTTAATAACAGAAACGAGATGATAATTAATAAATTATCATCGCGTTTCATAAGATATTATTGAAGATCTGAACTTATTTTGTAAATGTCTTTTCTGCTATTGAAATTGGCCGCTTAAAAACAATGCATATCAATACATATCTCTCGTTATTGCACTTCCAAAACAACGACCAAAATAATAATAATTAACAAATAATATGATTGATAGATTATATATTTACCCGAGACGTGCCCAAAACATTGTGTGAGTGTTGCCATTGCAAATCCTGAAGCCAAAGCAGTTGACAGTGTACTTGACATACCGGCGCCCGACACCGCGCCACAAACAATAAAAATATAAAAGAACGATGCTAAACACTCAGAAATAATAGATCTCCAAAATTCCAACGTCTTTATTTCAACTTGCATCGGTGGTTTTTGATTTCCAACAGTACTGAGTGGAGCACTAACACTATCCCGTCTTAACGCGTCTAATTTTTCAAAAAGAGTCACAATATGATACTCAATATTTTGAGTGTCACTCGGTATATTTAACACTTCTTCTGCCATTGTTATAAATTAATTCAACTTAACACTATTACAACTAGTCTTTATCGTCCAGTAGTTGGACGACAAGTGAGGATTTTAGAATTTGTTTCATCCGCGCCAAGCACATGTTACCCCTACTATTCTACGCTTCGGCCAATAGGGTGACAGGAATTTATTTTGTTGAGGGAGTAGGGATGTAAATCATTTTAAATTGGAATAATTAAGAATTTATTATGTTTGTATACGAACTATTTAATTCATACAATTGGCAGTTTTTAAAGCAAAGTTTAAAATTCTAGGAAAATGAATATATATTGTCAATAATTGATATGAGATAACTTTATCACAAGCATCTTGACTCAAATGTCAGCTGAAGACTCTTGGGTATACACATTCTTCAGTAAACACGAACTGCTTACTCTTGTGTTATTTATTTTGTGTACACTGATAGTGAAAATCTAATGCAAATACATAGGTTTTTACAGTGACGTAACCAGGGCCGTCTTAGGCCATACAGAGGCCCTTGGGCACATAGAGTGGGCCCTTTTAGAAAGTCCCAAAAAAAATGTGAATGAAAACATTAGTAAGCACTTTTATTTAGTGACTTTATTGGTAATTATGGTTAGCTTTATACAAATCAAATATAAATGAAGAGATTACTATTTTGAGAATTGGACTTACGTTAATGACAGTGGCGCAGCCAAGGGAGGGGGCGACGGGGCTGGGCCCCTCCCAGAACCAGCAGGTTACACGGCGCTGCTCGGGGAGTTGAAGATAAAATTTGTTAAACACAACCAGTGGCGCAGCCAAGGGTGGGGGCAAAATGAGAACTCAAATGTTTCTTGGAACTTTGAACCTAAGACCGTTTTTGAGTTAATCCAAATCTGAATTAGAGATTTGGATCAGAGAACCCAAGTATTCTACAGGCAACCTTCTAACTGCAAGGCCAAGTAAGTTCCAAAATAAAAATAACAAAAATCTTATTTACCTCTGTCGCAAAGTCTCCTAGAAATCCCTCTGCTTGTCCACTTTTAACTCCCATCCAACATAAATTCGCCCCTGTCCTCGGCTTCCTTCATCCGATGACTTTTTAAGTCACCATTGTTGCACTGTTGGAAAATACTTCTCTAAAAATGCTGGCACAATCTCAATCAGGATGGAACACTGGTTTATCCAAATATACGAAAGATTTGGGGCTCAAAAATCAAGTTGCCACAAATATTTGAGACCTACAAATTCCGTTAACAATTAGAAAATAGAAATAAAACAATTATTAACTTTTATAATTAATACTAAATTGAACAGTCAAAATTTAACACTTTAGGTTTTAAAAATAGAGTTCTATGTGATGATAATAACTGAAGACTATGAAAATAATCATGAACAGTTAAATAAGTTCATCGGAGACTGTAGTAGTATTTAATAAGAATATTCATTGGAACCAAAGATATGTTTTCGGTATTGATAACTTACTGGTATTGCGAAAATGCACAGAAAATGCAATAGTTAAATGCTTAGCTACCAAAAATATTTTAATGTACTATAAACATGAAATTAATTCTACGCCCCTAGTTTATATTAGTTCACATAACCGAGCGCCTACTGTAATTGTTGAATAACAACAATAATGAGTTGAAAAAACTTATTTAAAATCACTTTTACATAATTTTAGACTGGAAATAAATAGACAATTTAAACAAAGTTACATTTATTGAATAAACACCTGCATTTATTAAACTGTATATTTCAATGTTAATTTATTTCACTAATGACTTGAATTCCTTATCTTTATAATCCTCTTTATAATAACAAGAATGTACAAATTGATGATCTCGATTTTTGCGACGCAAAAAATTAATAAAATATAATAAAGAAATATTACAAAAAATAGCCAAAAATGCTATAAAAAAATCTAAATTTTACAATATTAAGGCCCTAATATATTAAAATAAATGAGCACTCACCTTTTTAGGGTTTTGTAGGTATGACCAAAAAACCCTTATACCGTCATTTTGTCGTCTGTCTGTCTGTCTGTCTGTCTGTCTGTCTGTCTGTTCGGTAAAAATTGTAGCCAAACGGCTAAACCTAGAGAGTTGAAATTTGGCATGCTTATACAACTCTTTGACCCGCACATAGGAAAAATACTAAAACATCTAAAAAACATATCCCCCTAAAAATATAAACAAATATGTGCTCATCGAAAAAAAAAATATTTTTTTATAATTCTGAGTAGGGTATCAAATGAAAGCCCTTGGTACGTGGATTAACGATCAAATTTTTATTTTTGCAAAATAAATTATTTTGAAGCGATTTTTGCCAAAATTGTGCAAAAAATTTTTTGTCCCACACCCTGTAGCCCAGATGGTTTAAACTAAAAATCTGAAAAAATTCTAAGTAATGTACATTGGTGTGAACCGGAATAGTTCAACAGGAATTTTTGATCAGATTAGGTTTTTGGAAAAAACGCATTTTTTGTGATATTTTGCTAATAATGTACACAAGTTATAGCTTTGTAACAAGCAACACTCTAACGTGTGTGCTGGTCTAGTGGTATTTGACGCTGACTTTTCACCCATGTAACCCGATCCGATAGGGATCGAACCCTAGAGAAGAGACTATATATATATATATATTTTTTTTAATTTCTATATTGTTTAAATTATTTTTTCAAAATTCTAATTATATTTTGGCAAATGTTGCATTTAATTTTTAAAAGCGTAAATTTAATAGCCAGTGGAAATTGTTTAAATTATAATTTAATTCTGTTTCAATATACACGAAATCAGAGGGGCGGAACTTATAACAACCAATGGAAGCCATAGGCGCAATTTTTAAAATTCTTAATGAACCTTGCTATATAAAAAAAAATACTGCACATATTTAGACACCTAAATAATGGTATTAGGCGTTCGAATTAAAATTAACAAAAAAAATATTTTAATATAAAATTTGTTTTCGCATCCAAAATAATCATCATTCACTTACTAAATACCTGCAAAACCCTCAAATGTGTGAAAATTCACACTTCACATCAATTTTTTTTAATTTCCGAAGCCAAGCAACAGGTATAGGACGCTCAAGTACACCAACATTTTTCTCAGATTTCTCATGAATTATTATTTAAATTTTTATTTCAGTGCCCTTTAGAATTATTTATTTATCATCTTCTTTGTAAATTTCACTCTTTTTTGCACTTTTTTTCTTTTTTTTTTTTTAGAAAATTATTCAGTAAAAAAAATGTGTGTAGCGTCACCTACAGCCATATCACAAATACGCTGTGACGTAACAAGAAGGTGGGGATATGCGCAAGACGTATTTTTAACATATATCTTTTATTTCCCTTTTACACATTGTTGTAATGCCATTCTAATTTAATTTTTCTTGGTTTTGTAATTCAAAAATGATTAAATATAGAGACCTGCAGTTTAATTTTTGGATTTCTGATGGTTTGTTTGTTTTATAAAATAATTACGTTAACATGCCTAAGACCATTTTGGCTTGGGAGCGTTTAAAAACGATTCAAAATTTTCAAAATTTAAATTATGGCTTATTTAAATTTAGTTTAAAAAATTAAATGGACGCTCTTAGTACTCAAATATTCAATAAAAATTATTATCATGAATCTGTTGATATCGATGTGACTATAGAAAACAAAATCAGCTGTGGCCACCACAGGACCGACCTCCATTATCAGAGGCGCAGCAAGGGGGGGGAGGGGGGGCTGGACCCTTCCCAGGACCAGCAGATTACACGGCGCTGCTCGGAGATTTGAAGACAAAATTTGTTAGCCAGAACCAGTGGCGCAGCCAAGGGAGGGGGCGACGGGCCTGGGCCTGGGTTTTACACACAAAAAGGACTGATATAAATTGTACTGAACAACAGTGGCGCATTCAGAGGGGGGGGGCACAAGCCCCATCAGAAGGTCCAATAAAATGAAAATTTAACAAATTTATCATAATCGTACAGCAAAATAACTTAGGTATTTTACAATAATAATAAGCTATATTTTATTATGATTAGTGTTGAAATTAACAGAAAATACATATTTACATGTTATTTTTAGGTTTTCGTAGGTATAATCAAGAAATCCTTATTCCGTCACATGAGTCTGTTCGTTCGGTACAAATTGTGGCCCAGCGGCTGATTTAGAGAACTGAACATATGTAAGAGAAATATTGAGACTTCAAAAATATATCCCGCGAAAAATATAAATAAATATGTATTTATCGAAGAAAAAATCAAGTGAAAGTTTTTGATACATGGATTAACAATTAGGTACATTTTTTTATCAACAAATAAAGGAATTATTATTTGATATAAACATCAATATCCAACAGCAGGAGTGTCAAACTGATTTGGGTCGCAGTCTATTTTACATACAAAATGATAAGCACTGACGGAACTTTAAATATCCCGAAGGGTTTCTTGACATTTTTTTATAAAGAGAAAAAGGGAAGAGAGTATATTTTACATTTTTAAATATATTTTTCCCCTAAATAAGCTCAAGTGATTTTGATTACCGCTTCAGGGGCCACAAAAAATGAGATTGAGTGCCGTAGGCGGCCCGCGTGCCCTCGAAAATTGATTCGACCCTCCCCAAGACTCATGTGACGGAATAAGGATTTCTTGATTATACCTACGAAAACCTAAAAATAACATGTAAATGTATTTTCACTTGAATAATAATTATGTCACTTTATTAAGTGTAGGCAATCTTAAAAAAATGTTTACTTATACGAAAAAAAAAATGCCAATATTTTTTACAATGAAGTAATTTAAAAATTAACTACTGAGCAGCACCGTGTAATCTGCTGGTCCTGGGAGGGGCCCAGGCCTGTCGCCCCCCCCCCTTGGCTGCGCCACTGACTAATACTTACTTCTTATCTATAGCAGCAATTCCCAAACTGTGCGCCGCGGAAATATTCCAATATTCATCCAATAGGGGATAGGCATGATTTTTTTTAAATTTTTTATTATATTCCTCTTGTTGCATATAAACATAAAAAACAGTTTTTAATTTTTTTTTTTTTAATTTGAAGGCTTAAAAAAATCATAAATGTATGTAGCGCGCGAAAACGACGTGTGACGTCATACCCTTCTAACTGACACATGACACTACTAGTCTACACAGCGTACATAGTCTGCGTACATTTGTTTGTATAACTTTTATAGGTTATGTAAAGTTAGAGTGATTTTAATTAAAATAAAGTTTAATTCTATAAAAACAATTTATACATGTTTACCGAATTAAATTTTATATTAAAATATATAAAATATTGTTTAGTACCAATGTGCACAAATAGTTCAATTAGAAATCCAAAAAAATAATTTATATCATTACCTGATGACGAAAAACAACAGAAAAGCTATGAGGCGAAATAAAACCGATATTTCAGAAAAAAGTAAAATTTATGTTTGGAAGACCATTTTAATGTGAGTACATATATTTTATAAATTATTTTAATAAGAAATGCGTGAAAAATTGTTTAAAAACAAATACAAAACTCTCAAACAATACAATATAAACACGTAAACATTATGTTTTGTCTGTATCTGTGACGTCAAACTCTTACAATCTCAGTCGTATCTACTCGGCAACCTTCGCGGCGTGGTCGGCTTATTTCAAATTTACAATATTTTAATTAAAAAATTTGGCTATAATATTAATTAAAATGTGATTTTTGTTGTGTTAGGTGACATAACTAACCTTAAAATATCAAAAAAAAATGTAGTTTTAAGGAAATATAGATTTTATGCGTATCCCCTATTGCGTTAGTAGAAAAATTCTAATACATTAAGGGCGCCGGGAACCAAAAAGTTTTGAAACCACTTTAGCCACTTTAAATAACATTAAAAAAATTGATGTGAAGTGTTCTTCACATCTGTGTGAATTGATTTTCACACATTTCAGGGTTTTGTAAGTATTTAATAATTGTAAGAAGCCAACATAATACTGGTATCTAGGAATATTGGTCTAAAATCACATCAAAATCAACAGTTTTTTGATAATCACTTTTATTCGTTATTTGAGAACTAAGAGCTTCTATTTAATTTTTTTAAACAAAATTTAAATAATTTCCGAAAATCCCAGCGTTTTTGTCTACATTTGCTCCGTATTCAAATCTTCATTAGATTAATAAGAAATATATTGATGAATGGCTTAATTAAATTGTTTCAATTTCAGAAACGTATTTCTTACTATTAACAGTGGGTAATTTGATTTTAAAGCATTTCATTACTATAAATGATATATTCCTCTTTGATACCTTAAAAATAAAAATCTAAAGTCATTCATTGGATAAATTGAATCACAACGTGTAATAGTATAATAAAATAACTGAACAGTCCAACACTACACTCTACAGTAGAGTGTATTGCGGTGTGGAGTGTGTAACTCGGTTCGCAACTGTTACAAATATTTTATTTTATTTTTATTATTTTTTTTATTTCAAAAAAATACACGCACTATCTTAGCTATAAATACATAACATTATTAACCATAATTTAGCCATGAATTAAAAAATAATTAATTTTTTCATAAACACAAAAACTGCAATATTTTTCAAAAACGCAATCTGATCAAAAATTCCTCTCGTAAGTTTCCGGCTTACATTAATATACATTACCTATAATATTTTTAGATTTTTAATTTAACCCCCTTGGGTAAAAGGGGGCGGAACAAGAACTTTTTTACCATATTTTTTGCTAAAATCATATTAAAAGAGACTAATTTTAAAAAACTACTTTTTGTTTCTTAATCTATGTCTTAAGAGATTTCTTTTGATACCTCACAATAAATTTTTAAAAAATATTTATTTTTTATCAACGATACAAAATGAACTATTCCGGTTCCCATCAATGTACATTATGACATTACATTATTTTTTTCAGATTTTTATATTAACACCTCTGGAAGATAAGGTGGGGAAAAAAAATTGATTTTAAAAATTAAAAAAATATATATTTATTTTTTCATTTATTACATATTTGTTTATATTTACGTGGGGATGTGTTTTTTGAACTCTCAGTATTTTTCCTATATGTGGGTCAAAGAGTTGTATAAGCATACCTAATTTCAACTTCCTATGTTAAGCCGTTTGGCTACAATTTCTACCGTACCGTAGGGGTTTTTGGTGGCCATACCTATAAAACCCTAAAAATCAGTATAAAAAGGATTTTTTCACCGATCCGCTTAAAAATGAATTGTTATTTTGCCGGTCGCAGTAATTTTTGGGTTGAAATGCATTGCTATACATATTGTAAGCCGATTTCCTTGTTCATTTTCTTAAGATTTCAGGTAGCGCCACTGATTTATATCACACCTTTCACGAATTTTAATTAGTAACAGCTTTAATCCCGATTTTATTAATTATTATGGAAGAATGAAAGAAGAGAAAGCAATTTATTGTAAATTAAATTGTAAGTTAATAAAAATGTATTAAACAGTGTCATCTATCGGTTGGTAGCGACACTATCATATATATTAGCGCGCTTATAATTTGTATCATAGGTGACGCAGTATGATCACGAGAATAAAAACGTTTAAAAAAAAATTGTTTTGTACAAAACTCGTGTATTTATATTAATAAATTATTTAGATTCTACATTATAATTGTTTTAAATATTTTGATATTTTTAGATACCGTGTTTAATTATTGTTACTTTTGTTTGTTGTTAATATTAGAAAATAAAAAAAGTACAACGGCAAATTTTCGATCCCATCTAAATTTATGGTAAATGGAAAAGTCGCAAGAATAAAGATATTAGTGGCTCAGCAGAGGGGCACGGCCCCTCCCACAGGCATTTTTTCAAAGAAAAAAAAAAAGTATATATATTTCAAAAACTAAAAAAGATAGGGACCTGCGGTTGGAATTTTTGAAGTTCTAAGGTCTGAAATATGGTAAAGGCACATTTTAAAACATATCCTAAACAAAAAAAAATTTTGTAAAATTTTAAATTTTTGTAATAAAATTTAATTTAAAAAAAAATATATATCTCAATAACGGTAAAAGATAGGGACCTCTGGTTTAAATTTTTGAGTTCCTCATGTCCATTTTAGTCTAGAAAAAAAATTGGGGCCTTAATAACCAAACTTATACAAAAAGCATGTATCATTAAACAAAACCCTTAAAAATGGCAAAAAATCGAAAAAATCGTAAGGGGTACCCCTTTGAAAAAAAATCGCGAATTTTTACAAAAAAATATATTTCGGATTTTACTCAAAATTGATACACTTTGGGCCGTAGATCACAAAAATAAGGTTCATTTTGGATTTTGGCCAACTGTTTTTGAGTAAATCAGAAAAAAGTACCTAAAATTGACTATAACTCAAAAACTAAGGCCTCTTGATTTTTTTAAATATTTTTTTATTAATCCTCATCCCTAAATTACCTAACGGCCATATTTTGGACTGTATTAGGAAAACTTTTTCTTTCAAAAAAATAAATAAAAAAATATGTATATATATTTCAAAAACTAAAAAAGATAGGGACCTGCGGTTGGAATTTTTGAAGTTCTAAGGTCTGAAATATGGTAAAGGCACATATTAAAACATATCCTAAACAAAAAAAATGTTTGTAAAATTTTGAAATTTTTGTAATAAAATTTAATTTTTCAAAAAATTATATCTCAATAAAGGTAAAAGATAGGGACCTCTGGTTTAAATTTTTGAGTTCCTCATGTCCATTTTAGTCTAGAAAAAAATTGGGGCCTTAATAACCAAACTTATACAAAAAGCATGTATCATTAAACAAAACCCTTAAAAATGGCAAAAAATCGAAATAATCGTAAGGGGTACCCCTTTGAAAAAAAATCGCGAATTTTTACAAAAAAATATATTTCGGATTTTACTCAAAATTGATACACTTTGGGCCGTAGATCACAAAAATAAGGTTCATTTTGGATTTTGGCCAACTGTTTTTGAGTAAATCAGAAAAAAGTACCTAAAATTGACTATAACTCAAAAACTAAGGCCTCTTGATTTTTTTAAATATTTTTTTATTAATCCTCATCCCTAAATTACCTAACGGCCATATTTTGGACTGTATTAGGAAAACTTTTTCTTTCAAAAAAATAAATAAAAAAATATGTATATATATTTCAAAAACTAAAAAAGATAGGGACCTGCGGTTGGAATTTTTGAAGTTCTAAGGTCTGAAATATGGTAAAGGCACATATTAAAACATATCCTAAACAAAAAAAATGTTTGTAAAATTTTGAAATTTTTGTAATAAAATTTAATTTTTCAAAAAATTATATCTCAATAACGGTAAAAGATAGGGACCTCTGGTTTAAATTTTTGAGTTCCTCATGTCCATTTTAGTCTAGAAAAAAATTGGGGCCTTAATAACCAAACTTATACAAAAAGCATGTATCATTAAACAAAACCCTTAAAAATGGCAAAAAATCGAAATAATCGTAAGGGGTACCCCTTTGAAAAAAAATCGCGAATTTTTACAAAAAAAATATTTCGGATTTTGCTCAAAATTAATACACTTTGGGCCGTAGATCACAAAAATAAGGTTCATTTTGGATTTTGGCCAACTGTTTTTGAGTAAATCAGAAAAAAGTACCTAAAATTGACTATAACTCAAAAACTAAGGCCTCTTGATTTTTTTAAATATTTTTTTATGAATCCTCATCCCTAAATTACCTAACGGCCATATTTTGGACTGTATTAGGAAAACTTTTTCTTTCAAAAAAATAAATAAAAAAATATGTATATATATTTCAAAAACTAAAAAAGATAGGGACCTGCGGTTGGAATTTTTGAAGTTCTAAGGTCTGAAATATGGTAAAGGCACATATTAAAACATATCCTAAACAAAAAAAATGTTTGTAAAATTTTGAAATTTTTGTAATAAAATTTAATTTTTCAAAAAATTATATCTCAATAACGGTAAAAGATAGGGACCTCTGGTTTAAATTTTTGAGTTCCTCATGTCCATTTTAGTCTAGAAAAAAATTGGGGCCTTAATAACCAAACTTATACAAAAAGCATGTATCATTAAACAAAACCCTTAAAAATGGCAAAAAATCGAAATAATCGTAAGGGGTACCCCTTTGAAAAAAAATCACGAATTTTTACAAAAAAAATATTTCGGATTTTGCTCTAAATTAATACACTTTGGGCCGTAGATCACAAAAATAAGGTTCATTTTGGATTTTGGCCAACTGTTTTTGAGTAAATCGGAAAAAAGTACCTAAAATTGACTATAACCAGAAGCGGATTTAACGGCGGGCGCAGCGGGTGCGTGCGACCTCTTTTGTGCGACCATATTTTTCAAAAACCTAATTTTACACTTTTTTTAACTGAGGGGCCCAATATTATTAATACGCCCGGGGCCTTAACTGACCTAAATCCGCCACTGACAAGACTCCAATTAACAATATTGAGGAACTGCAAAACAGAATTACCGAACAGTGTACCAATATAACTCTTCAAATTCTTATAAATGCTTTTAATAGTATGAAAAGAAGAATAAATTTGTGTCTGCAGGACAACGGTGGTCATTTTGAACAGTTTCTTTAGTTTTTATGTTTATTTTTCTGTACCTGTGAAATCAAATAATTATAATTTCCAATTTTAATGATTAAAAAGGCTGAACCTAAACGTTAGTCAATTGTTATATAAAGCTTGCAGTAGACATGGGCAGTAGGCCTGGGCTCATAAATGTAACAAAACATTGTATAATCGTCTTATTTTGTAAGTACAATTTACATGGTGTACATATTTTTTATTATGCCGACATACACTTTGTTTTTGTTCAGAGTTATTCTCTTAGTCACAGGCCAGTGAGCATCATTCACCCGCATTGTCCATCTACTTTTATTAAGCACATGCGTGTCACTACTAATATCAAGCTTTTAATATCAAAGAAGCATGTAGAATTATCTTAATGTATATTTTACATCCAGTATTATCCACAACAGGCGCGCAACCATTTTTTTTTTCTTGGTGGGGCTCAGAAGCCGAATTTTTTTCGTATGAGAGGGGCCCAGGAACAAACATGGGGGGCTTACGTTCAGTTATAAAACGAATGTGTCCCTTAAAACCCGTGTTTTTTTAGTGCTTGGGGGAGATCAAACCCTTGGGCCTCGGAAAGGGTAAGCAGGGGCGCCGAGTGGGCCTCGGTAACGCAATAATTCTGGGCCCGGGAAGACAGTGATCGCGACGGAGTAATATTCTACTTTATTTACGTGTTGTATACATTAGTATTTCTACAGACGGTATTAAAAGAAAATATGATAATATTATGAATTTCGCTCAACTTTACTTTCGACGTTTTAGTAAACAATTCATAATTTCGGATACTATAAATATAAATTGAATATGAAACATGAAACAATGTCCATTTTATTCCCTCGGCATTTATCTATGACTTTAATGCCGCAGAAGAAGACATGCAAGTTAGTTTTAATTCCGTTTGTAGAAACAATAATTTTCTTTCAGAAAAATAAAAAAATAAAATATTTGTAAAACCATCCTAACTTGTGAAAATTAATTCTTATCGCAAGTTTCAGCTATCTAAATATTTTATCTTACTTTGATAAACCGATATGAATGATATTCTGATAAAACCTGGTAAATGCGGGACCTTTATTCAGCATTTTTTATTGATTAACTAAAACGTTAATAGCAATATTGTATAAATAGAATAATACTGTTACAATTTCGGCTTTATAATTATTACTGTTTTCTGTATTAATTTACAACTTTTTCTCTACTTGCGTAATCGTTGATATTAACTTCTTATCAATAATCTTCTTATTAAAACATGAAAAGATGCGCTTAATGTTACAAAAGCAGTAGTGTTTGATGTACTGCATTCCACTCATCTTTTTATTAATTTAAAAAGTATAAATGTACTTGGCTTCCTCAAGAGACAACGTTGCATTCATTGAATGATATTACTCATTACATTAACAGCCAAGCACATTTGTGGTAATTAATTGATAACCCCCTCTTTAAGAGTAAATGTCTTAGTCATAAGTCATTGTGCTATACTTAGGGCGTAGTTAGCTGTACAGCTGAGACATATACAGGTGGTATATGTACGTTATCAGTATGCGAACTGATAAGGTATCACTGATAAAACATGAATAACACATATGCTTCTCACATGAGATGTTAAAGTTTTAAAAGTGACAACTGAAAGTGCATTATTAGTGTATATTGTGAACCTACCAGTTGAACTTACCTGCTTGTGACGTCATCTGTTACCTCAAATTCATCTCCCCCACACCTGGCGGTACCTGAGTAACACGGCAGTTAGCATTTTCTAAAATGGCGTCTGTATCAAAACAACACAAAACTAATGCGTGTAAAATCCTGTGTTTTTTATGTTTATTTGTGTTTGTAAATGGACAAAGTGATCAAAGTGGAAGACATTATAACAGGGATGGTGTGTACGTGCCACCTAATCCTGGGGATAGGGACTATAAAACTTTTACTTACAACAATAGACGGTATGGACAATACCAGCCAAATTATTATTACGGGCGAAATGAGCCCTTAGACCCTAGGACCATTGGTGGAGTACCTATTAACAGAGGAGGATACCCTTATGATCCGGTAAGTTTATTTGGGGACATACCTGTAATAAAAATACTTACAGGTTGTAAACACCACCTGTTTGAAAATGTATACAAACCAAACTTTAAATATCAACGATTTTTAAATCCAAATGTATCTACAGTTTAAAAAAATATTTTTATTTTTAATCTATCTCTTAAGGTAAATAATAACTATTATTTACTTAGCTGCACTATATAGTATTGTGCAATTGTTAATACTAAAATGGGCGTGTATCTATATCACTTTCTATATCAGTTATTTTAAAAATCTTCCAAGGTACATTATCCATTTTAACAACATAATTTAAAATAACAACATTACTTTAATATTAAAACAATTAAATAAATTACCGATTATTCGAAATTATTTAAACCGAGGATAACAAAGATTTGGTAACAGTCCCTAACAAGTTGGAGTCTAACCCACATGTGTATTATTGCTTGCGCGATTACGATTGCAAGTCTCATTGGATGTTTGTTGCTAAGAAGCAATAATAAGTAAGCGCGTCGGACTCCAAAATGCTACGTCCGCGAACGTAGTTATTATTAAATTTTCTGAATTTGAACATAGTGATGTACATCGAATTTTCAAGTTAGACCTTCAACATATATTTTATCTCTGCATGTTTCTCCTAGAACTATATAGCTGAGAGATTTTAGTTTTAGAGTGACCCCCTGTAACTCCCTAAATACTCATCGAATCGAAAATTTATATAGAACAAAACATATTTGTTTTCTTATATAAAATTCTTGTCATATAAGTTTTTGCTCTAGTCAAAAATAAGAGAGATATATCAAAAGTTTAGTTTTAGTGATTTCTCCAGCGTTCAAAACTGTAGAAATACAAAATGGTAATTAAAAATAAATTATGTTACCTTGTTAATTGGCAGTAAACATTAACTAAAATGCAGTTTTGCGAATGCATTTGTTAGGCATTGTAATACTAACAGAATCTTAGATCTGAATACAATTAAGTCGTGTTTAGTGCGTGTTCGATTAGTGCAAAATTAGATTAGGTGCGAATTAGTAAATGGCACCGAATCTGTGCACTAGTACAATTACTTAAAATTTAAATAAAACGTCTTTTTGCGCGTCTGAATGTTTCGATGTTAGTATTTAATATAATCAATACAATAATATACAAATAACAAATAATCAAAAAACAATTTAAAATTTACTTCAACTGAACACAACTTGAATTTTTAAACCAGCAGTATTGTTAACCCGCCGGCACTCCGTTCTAAAGCCCAACTATCACATTGACCAGCGTAGCGTCTACCAATACACGCATAAGATTAATTGATTTACTATGATTTTCTTTCTGTGATTACTTCTGATCTATAAACGATAGGTAGATGGGTCAAAGGGCTTTTTTTCGTAAATACTCTTGCCATTAAAGTAATTTTTCTTCGTAAATCCATAAAGGTAACGACGATATACCACCGCAAACTGAGCGTTATAATTTTTGCCGAAAATGAAAACTTATAAATGATAATTGTGTGTTACCTATTGACCTGCGATATATGCTCTCCCGGTCTTTTTTGTAGTAAGATTAAACCTTAAAAGTCTGATATATATATTTTCGATATATCTCTTACAGTTTCGCTGTCGTAACGATTTTAATGTTCCGTAGCCAATATATGTAATGTACATTGGTGTGATCCGGAATAGTACAAAAGGAATTTTTGATCAGATTAATGCATTTTTTTGTGTTTTTGGTTGACGATGTAAAATATTTAATACGTTATGTAGCACAGTAAACTTTCATAGTGTAATGGTTAGCCTTCTAGCTTCCTAAATTACAAACTAGGGTTCGTTCCGGTCTGGAGACAATTTTTTAGTCGAATTTATTAACTCGATTTTAATTTAGGAGAATATTTTTTCCGTTTTTTTTACATTTTTATTTTTTTAAATTATTTTGTCAAAATTCTAGTTATGTTTTGGCAAATGTTGCATTTAATTTTTAAAAGCGTAAATTTAATAACCAATGGGAATTGTTGAAATTATAATTTAATTCTATGTTTCAATGTATACGAAATCAGAGGGGCAGAGCTTATGACTTAAAACAACCAATGGAAGCCATAGGCGCAATCTTCAAAATCATAATGAACCTTGTTGTATAAAAAAAATACTGCACATATTTAGAAACCTAAATAATCGTATTAGACATTCGAATTTTAAATAAACAAAAAAATATTTTAACATAAAATTTGTTTTGGCATCCCAAATAATCATCGTTCACTTACTAAATACCTGCGCAACCCTGAAACGTGTGAAAATTCACACTTCACATCAGTTTTTCAATAGAACGGATATTTGGAGGACTATGCGGACTCCAAAACAAAGTCTATGCCCAAAAACAAAATATATTGAAATATCTCATTCATTATTTTCCGTTATAGTAAAAATGTATGTAACAAAAAAAAAAGTGAAATAGTCACAATATAAAAGTTTATCCATATCGTAATTTTTATTTTAGTTTATTTTGGTGACTCAAATGTTTAATGTTGAAATAGACGTAAGGATTTCTGATAATCAGTTTTAAATTTATCGTAAAACCTAATATGAACTCTGTAGTATCAAAAAGTAAATAAAAGTCAGATAATCAGATAATATGTTTATACGTAGAATTTATCAGCGTAACGGTAAAAATTCCGAATTCATTCACAACTGTAACTTTCGTGTTATATTACAGTTTTGAATTAAATATTTGAAATGTGTGAACAACTATGTTATTTAGTAACATACTTTTTAGTAATTAGTCATTTTATTGCACACTCAGATATTACTTGGATATTACTGAATCATAGGTTATTACATTAAAAAAATATGTCATAATAGGGAATTAATTATGACCATTGTTGACCAATAACAAATAATTTTTTTGCAGTAGCTTTAACATATTTTTTATATTTCCTTGTATCTGGAATTTTTTGAAGTTCATTATTAATTTGGATTATATTTCATTTTCATTTTAATCTGTCCACCACTGCTGTCTACAATAGTTACGAGGTTGGTTAAATTAGACAACAATAGGGGATAGGCATGATTTTATTTAATTTTTTTATTATATTCCTCTTGTTGCATATAAACATAAAAAACAGTTTTGCATTTTTTTATTTTTATTTTGAAGGCTTAATAAAATCATAACTGTAGGTAGCGCGCGAAAACGACGTGTGACGTCATACCCCTTCTAAGTGACGCAGTACACTACTAGCCTACCCAGTATACTGCGTATAGCCTACCAGTGTACAGCGTGCAGCCTACATAGTCTGTTGTGAACTTATTTGCTTGTATAACTTTTATAGGTAATTTAAAGTTAGAGTGATTTTAATTAAAATAAAGTTTAATTCTATAAAAAATAAAAACAATTTATACATGTTTACCGAATTAAATTTTATATTAAAGTATATAAAATATGGAAGATCCAGGCTCCAGTACTTCGAAACATAGTCGAAAATATTGTTTAGTACCGATGTGCACAAATAGTTCAAACAGAAATCCAAAAAAACAATTTATATCATTACCTGATGGCGAAAAACAAAAGAAAAGGCGAAATTTGTGGCTGAAAGCTATGAGGCGAAATAAAACTGATATTTCAGAAAAAAGTAAACTTTATGTTGTGTGCATAAATGCATCAATGTTGGGTAAATTATCACTCTGAGCCCTAACAAAATCTTTATCTACTATTTTAATAATAAATGCGTGAAAAATTGTCTAAAAACAGATACAAAACTCTCGAACAATACAATATACACACGTAAAGATTATGTTGTAGCTGTATCTGTGACGTCAAACCCCAGTCGTTTGACGTCATACTCAGTCGTTTGACGTCATACTCAGTCGTATTTACTCGGCAACCTTCGCGCCGTGGTCGGCTTATTTCAAATTTACAATATTTTAATTAAAAAATTTGGCTATAATATTAATTAAAATGTGATTTTTGTTTTGTTAGGTGACATAACTAACATTAACATATCAAAAAAATGTAGTTTTAAGGAAATATAAATTTTATGCGTATCCCCTATTGCTATTTTATAAGAAAACTACTGGGTGTACACGTGCTTCGCTACGGCATTTCACTACTTTAAAACGAAGAAGTGGAACATAATGCTCACAATGTTAAAGTTAAATATATAAAACGACAATATAATTTGCAATTAACTATTAGACGATGGGAAGTACAGAAATCTCCAGCACTGCCATCTATTTGTAAGATCCGCACCAAATAGGGACATACCTGTACAACTTTCAACATTTCTGTGCATGCGTACACTTTACACTGTGATAACTCCGTTATTATTATTATTATTTTTTTTATGTATAGTGTTAAATATTTTATGATTCTACGTGAAATGCTCTAATTTGTTATTCTAAAACAATGATACATCACTATAAAACACCGATGTTATGCACCAACAAACTTTATAATACAAACAATCTTACGTTTAAAAACAGAAAATTGCCCAATACACGATATCGGTGCATGATAGGTACATGCTCTCTTGGACTTTTTATAGATCTAGTCAGAGGCGGATTTAACGGCGGGCGCACCGGGCGCGCGCCCTAGGCCCCGATTTATGAAGGGCCCCAACTTTCCACTAATGACACCAAGTTTTGTTTCATATGTATAATTTTAATTACTTACAAGTTTACAATCGGTGGTAAAACCTGATAGTATGTTTATATTCGCTTATTTATTTAAAAATATGGTTAACATGTATTTTCCCTGCCTCTCTTTTTTAAGGGGCCCAATATTGTCTCGTGCGCCCGGGGCCTCAACCAGCCTTAATCCACCTCTGGATCTAGTTAAGATCTACATTTTTTTTCTACATTATATTGATATATCTCTTAAGATTTAACCTACGTAATCAATTTAAACTGCACGGAGAATGAAAAATGAAGGTATCCCCCCATAACACTCTCTAGGGGATATGGACGAAGTTGGAACCCTCACTAAAACCTTCCTTGGATTATTTTACCCCACTGTACTAAATTTGGTGAAAATCGGTTTGGCTTTGCATACAGGACAAACAAAAAAACAAACAGAAATTGATTTTTATATATAAAGATAATTTCCGCATATGTATGTGTATGTACAGAATACCATGTTATGTGAAAGTAAATTTTAAAGAATCAAAAAGTAGGTATATACAACATCCAAAATCAGAAGAGATTACAATAAAGTTAAATAACCGTAAACATATTTTTAATAATAAAAAAAGTGTTTCCGCTACTATTAAATTTATATTATGATGCACGTTTGCTACGCCCATTATTGTGTCATTATCCTAAAATTAAAATAATTATGGAACATACCAGGTAACTTGTCTGGTATTGCACATTGCACGTTTCAAAAATTCCTGTTGTACTATTCCGGTTCACACAAATGTATATTACTTAGAATTTTTTCAGATTATTAGTTTATACCATCTGGGCTACAGGGTGTCTACATCTACATCTACATCTGGCTACAGTTTTGGCAAAAATAGCCTCAAAATAATTTATTTTGCAAAAATAAAATTTTGGTCGTTAATCCACTAAGGGCTTTCAATTGATATCCTACTCATAATTTAAAAAAAAATATATTTTTTTCGATTAGCGGATATTTGTTTATATTTTTAGAGGGATGTGTTTTTTAGATGTTTTAGTATTTTTCCTATGTGCGGGTCAAACAGTTGTATAAGCATGCCAAATTTCAACTCTCTAGGTTTAGCCGTCAGATAACAAAATGATGGTATAAGGGTTTTTTGGTCATACCTACAAAACACTAAAAAGATCCTCACTTTTAAAATACAAGTGATGACCTAAAAAAGGTCCTCACTCAATTACAATTAATATGCCAATATTTTCCTTTCTGGGCCCCCCGTTGATCTGGGCCCTGGGCATGTGCCCCTGTTGCCTAGTTACGGCACTGGTACTGACTTTCATTCATACTCTATCTTTAGTGTAATTCAACAATCTCACATATGCAACCTGCGTTGCAGAACCTCATGTTTGGTCACCTACTTGTGAAAACCACTGAGGAAAAACAGCATAACGCAATAGCAACAAAAAATTGTTTTTATATAAAACAAAAGAGATCTTTGAAACTGATTACAAAGTAGTGTTACATTATGCATATAATATTGCTTAATGCTAGTTAAAATACGACTTAAAACATATAACAAAACATACTGCAGGGTGTCTACAAATTTCGAATTGTAAAATTCGAAAATCCACGAATTTTCCAGGTTATTTTTTGATAAAATTTCAAGTTTTTTAATTTCGCAACGCAGAATTTTTTTCTGTACTAGGAAATTATTTAAAATACTTGGGAAATATTTGAAATACTTATAAATATATCAAATACTGACGTTTTCAGACAACACATATCAAATACCAGGGAGCAAATATTTGCAAATACTAAGAGCATTTTTTTTTTGAAGTACAATATTTTAAATACCAGAAAGTTTATTTCAAATATCCCCAGTTCCGTCTTCTACAAACCTCTATCCGTTCGTATATGTGATAAATGATAAACAATATGACTTGCTATTCGACAAAACTTGAATTGGAAAAAAAATAAATAAAATGAAAATTCCATGATATTTTCAGGAAATATGAATAAATTAGAAAATTATAGGAATTCTTTTAGAACTTTGTAAATATCCCTCTAATGAAACGCTACGCAAGAATAAGGAATAGGAAATAAGAATAGTACACAAGATGTTAAAACATGGCTGCGCCGTATATCGGTTTATGTAGGAATGAAATTTAACTTAAACATAAGAATAGTTGGTAACTTTCAACATTTCATTCTTATTTCAAGAATAAGACACGATAAGCCTGCGCACAGCAATCTAAATGTCTGCCGTAATAAAGTTTGTTCAACAGATGTTTTTCAGTTGTGATCAGAGGGTTGTAAACAACAATAAAATGTTTTTATTATTTTTATTTATTCTTCTTGTAAGTTTTAAGAACCTGTCAAGTGACAAACGTTAAACACAGGCTAACGAAAGTACGCAGGCGCAGCGACGAAATGTTATGTCCTATATAAACGGTTTAATATTTTTTATTCTTGTGTACTATTCTTATTTCCTATTCCTTATTCTTGTTCCGTATATAAACCAACCATTAATCTGGCCTTCATGCAGAATTCGTATTAAATGTTTTACATCATCGCACAATACTCGTAATCAAAACCAAATCAAAGTAAGTGACGCCACTGAAATGTGTTTAACTATGTGTTGATAATGTAATGGACGAAATTTTGTTTCTGCACATGTGAGCCGCTAACATCCGCCTGTGTTTTTCTTACGAAGTCTAATAACTTGAGAATCTAGATATTTCTTCAGATAATTTTATCTAGATAATCCCAACACTGGTTACGACAATGTAACTGTGAGTCACTTACTATATTTACTTACGGATTATCTTTATATTTTTAATCATTGTGGTTAAATGTTATAGAAGAACCTAATTGATCATATGTTTCAGGAAAACAGTGATGAACCAATTCTACCAGGAGTGCTTGGTGGGTGGCGTCCGGACTTGCAGGGGAAAGAGAGGCAAGACAGCCTGCAGCTTCCAAGAGATGTAAGCGTTACAACGAATTATGGACAGGTGCAAGGCTTTTTTGTATATCTGTACGATGATCCTAACCCTGAGTCATTGTACAGACCAGGAAGTACACCAATTGAACACAGAAAGGGGAGAACAACTGTGTTCTTAGGGATTCCGTATGCTATGCCACCAGTTAACGAAGGAAGATTCAAGGTAATAAGATAAATGGATATAAAAATTGTTTTAAATGAATTTAATATAGATGCCTATTTGGAGTTATGCTCATTAATGTGATCCGGAATAGTATAACCGGAAATATTGGTTAATTTTTCGAAAAATATCAAATTTTATGTACAAAATGAATAAAGGAATTATTCGTTTAATCTATTTAATTGTCAAAATAATTGAGGAGTAGAGTTATATTGTTTTTAGTGTTCACAGATGAAATAGTTAATGTTTCTGACAAGATGTTATTTATTCCCGGTACCCTTCAGACAGTTACGTGATCTGTTCATAGGTCAATCATGTTTGTAGATTTCAGCAAAAGGTCACAACATGCTCGTTGTTAGTTTCGTTGAATTTAATTAATAAACTGAGTTCGCTCATTTACCGTGAAAGCAATCCCTACTACAGGCGGACAAACTTCTCGTGGCCGGGCGTGAAACATGCGCGTGAAATTTGTAGTGGGGATTATAACTTTGGCGAATTGCACTATTTCCTACACACGCTATTACAGTCAAGTGCATAAGCGCAACATTCAAAATATATTAAATATTTAAAATCATGGAGACAAAAAGCAAACTAGGTGGACGTGCTGTTAATAGTCAAAGTCGAGAAATATTTAGCAATGTTCTTGATTTTTGTAAGCCTATATTATTTACAATCTACTTGAAATTGCTGGAGTTTGGAAAAAGAGGCGAGACGGGGGTGCTCTGGCTAATAAACAAGTCGACAAAGTGAATGTCACATGCAGTAATCACTTAAATCAAGCAGCTACGTTTCTATAGTTTTGTTGTTCGACTGTGATGGGAGGAACTTGTGTTTATAGACGTACCTAACTGATAAATATAATGTACACGTGTAAGAATCTGAACTTGTTTCTTTGACTGTTCTCTGTATCTGTCTCTGTCTTTCATAGTGCCTTCTCTATGCGCACCATAAGCCACGCCCGGCCACGAGAAGTTTGTCCGCCTGTACTGTGGCTTGTACAGTAGACAAAATACTAAATATATATGTACATATTTAATATTTCAGCCACCAAGACCTCATAAAGGTTGGCAGCTTATGCAAGCTACTGATTTCGGACCAGCTTGTCCTCAACCAGTCCAGTACACAGGGCATACGAAGGGAGTTAGAGATATGGATGAAGACTGTCTCTACCTTAATATTTATACACCTGAAGTAAGTTTTTTTTTTTAATATTTATCACAAATTAACTAAATTATTCATTAATTTCTAGACTGGTGGGGTATCTCAGTTGTATCCAGTTATGTTCTATATACATGGTGGTGAATTTTCTAGAGGAGCATCAAATACTTTCCCTGGTCATATCATGGCAACATTTTACAAAGTTGTTGTAGTCACATTCAATTATAGATTAGGTGCTTTAGGTAAGTTAATTACTCAGATTTAAGTTTTGTTCACACAAGTTAAACAGCATTCTTGCGTTGTGTCAGAAATAAAAAAAAAAGAAAAAATCCAAAGTACAGGCATTTCCCGCAACCCGCAAATACATACCCAATGGTTCCAGAGTATGTAAGAAATGGGAACATGTACCTAAAGCAAATCACTATCGTATTTTCACTTATCCATTATTATCGACTTAACGTACGACACAAATTATTCACTATTGAGAACTGACACGGTCGGATACGCAGTCTGGTGGTCAAATATTGTACTAGGCGCCTGTAGTACTGTTTGAGCTTATCACATATGTTCTAGTGTTGATTTTTTGTTAGAATGTCGATAGAAGTTGTGAAAAACTGTAAAAGTAGAACAAATTGTAGTGTTTTTGGCTGTCATTCATGACAGGACAAAGATAGGCATCTTAGTTTTTTCCTTTCTTAAGAAAAATGGAGGGAAAGTTAATATTAAGTCCAGATTGGAAAAGATTTGGTTATGGACAGGAGGAAGGCATGGGAATATATTTTGAGTTAAAAAGTAACTGATACTATGTGAGTTTGTTCATTACATTTGTCGCAGAAAAACTAAACTGCACTAATATATTAATAATATTAGCTAATAATATTAGCTGCTTCTGTCCAACTAAAACTAATTTTATTTCATGAGGCAATGAACACAATGAACAAGTGCATTGTGTTGATGAACACAATGCACTTGTTTACAAACATAATCCATATATTGTAACTTCAGATGACCGACACTTAGATGTACCACATAAAATTAAATGCCCGGCATTTAACGCCTCAACTACAAATTACACTTCAATAAATTTACTGAAATTAAACTTTACATACTGTAATTTGATGCCCACCTTCTGTTATACACCTCAATACATGTGTAGCGCGTAAAAATTTAAAAAAATATTTACTCGCATTTTCATAAAATAAAAATGTATTGTGATTAAATTAACCTGTTCGCTGTTAGTATATTGACTTATATTTAACAGGGCCGGGCTAAGATAATATCGAGCCCCAGGCAGACTTTTTGTGTCGCGCCTGTATTTTTTTTTATGATATCGCTAAACTATCTCCTCGGAGTAAAATGATCTTCTTTCAGTTGTCATATTTTTTTTCTACTTTTATTGGTGTTTATAATTATCAGTGTGCCCTGTAATGTGGTTCACTATATGTTGATTTTGACATTTTTTTTGAATTCTTGGAAAATTTGTCTGTACAAAGTATATTTTGCCTAATAATAAAATATTTTGTCTAAATATTTTTGTTCGTGCACACTGAAAGCTTTTAAATACTTTTTTCTGTATTAAAGTATCTTTGATTTGTTTTTATATCAATTTTAATATTTTGTAAAGAAATACGATAAATTAAGTTATGTTTTTAGAAAATCAATCCTATTTTTTGAGGGTCAGAAGGGTGCTTTTTTTTTCATTCATGTTTAATGTGATTTTTTCTAGAGTCAATCTCTTCTTTAGAGAAGCTTTTTTTCAATGGGGATTTTTTTAAAGCTCTTTTTTAGTGGAGCTCTTTTTTCAAAGGGGCTCCATTATTTATGAGGAGTGCGGGCTCTAAGACTCTAATCTCAGCCTAAGTTTTGGCGCCCAGTTCTCTCCCTACAAAATCAAAGAAAAGAAAATACGACAGCAAAAATGTTGGTACGAAACAATTTGAAACGATTCAGGCGGTGCTGTCATTCCGAAAAGCGTAGGGGTAAGCGAAGTAGGGGTACGGAATGCGGGGTGTGGGATCAATGGAAAAGTGCGAAATGTGGGATATGACTTTAAAAAAATTATCGTAGCAATAAAATTATTTTATTAGTTATCAAAAAAAAAAAAAAAATATATATATATATATATATATATATATATATTATAATGCTCTAATTATAATATTAGTTATTTAATAATGTTAATCTAATAATAATAATAATAATAATAATAATAATAATGTTGATAACTAATATTGATTATAATAAATTTTTTATTTAGGATTTTTAAGTACTGGAGATGTAAATTCACCTGGAAATTATGGAATTCTGGATCAAGTTATGGCTTTGAGATGGGTGTATGACAATATCCAGTATTTCAATGGTGACAGAAATTCAATTACGTTATTCGGACCAGGTGCCGGTGCAGCTTCTGCAGGTCTTCTTATGGTTGCTCCGCAGACTAAAAATATGATTTCTAAAGTCATTGCACAGGTAAAGTATAAAAATATGAAGAAAATATAACCGCACGACAAAATATGTAGATTAAACGACAAATGTTGCACGACAAAATATGTAGTCAGCAAGACAAACGTCATAGCGATCAACGACTTCATGGTAAATTTGGTTCTTGTTACGACAGAAGATTTTATTCAGTTCCCTTTAAAAACTAACAATAATTTGACAGTTGCTTTTAACCTATTTATTACGTTACCTAGCAACAGTCACGTACGTGTCATACGGAATGTAAATTCAATTAAAATAACAATACTTGCGTCAGCTGATTAACTGACTGACCAAGACAACTTCTATCAAAAAATATATTTACAAAATCCGACAATTTTAACTGTAATATTTAATTTTTATCCGGCTTCCTTTATAAACTAATAATTTGACATGTTTTCAACCTATTTATTACGTTGCCTAGCAACGGTCGGCCATTGCTGTTTGAACCTGTTATGTAATGAGCTCATTACGTAAAAGGTCAGCGGTGTGTAGTAACAAGGAGTGGGGAACGTGCTACATTTACTAATCACTGACACGTCTGTAATGAACGTATATCTATATAGTCGTGGAAAAATTAAATTACTTAATAATATTATATTTACAGAGTGGTTCCGCATTAGCTGATTGGGCCTTAATAACAGACAAATACAGAGCACAAAACACAAGTAGGGTATTTGGAAAATTAGTCGGTTGTAGTATTGAGTCATCATGGAAGTTAGTGAACTGTTTAAAACAAGGAAGAAGTTTTTACGAACTTGGAAATGCTGAATTTCCACCAGAAGTCGGTCTTTTCCCTTGGGGACCAGTTATTGAAATGAATGTTACAATGCCATATTATGAAGGTTGGCAAGAAAAAGATTGGCATTTTATTGATAGAACTCCCGAACAATATATCAGGAAAAAGAATTATAATACTGGCTTGAGGTATATGAGTAGTATTACAATGCAAGAAGCTGCCTACTTTATATGTAAGTTTAAAATTTTCTTTTTAAATTAATACTAGAATAATTAAGTAGAAAATGTGTGTATAATATATATATAATTTTGTTTTTTTTTTTTTCAGCTAATAATGCGTCTTTAAGGCCATATTATGAAATAGATGAACAGTTCTTCGAACAGAAAGCAAGAGAGCTAGTATTGCGATACAATTATACGTTAAACCCAGAAGGAATATACGATGCTATTAAGTATATGTATACTTATTGGCCGGATCCTCATAACAAAACTCACATTAGGGAACAGTATATAAACGTAAGTATATTATCTACGTATCTAGTATATTTTGCAGGACTATCAACCAGGTTTTATAGAAAAATACTATGAAATAAATCAAAGTAGTAAGTAATCATATCAGGGTAAAAATTGCTCTTGCCCCCAGTTGCTCCCCCCCAGAAATGGTTGAAGAAAAATGTGTACGCAGCAAGGATCTGTTTTTTAAGGAGGTCATTATTTATATTTTAGAAATGAGAACCTTTTTTTTAGGTCATCATTTGTATTTTCAACTGTTTATTAATAACGATAAAAAATGATGCCCTCCTCAAATATTTACTGCCCCCCCCCCAGATTTTATTTCAATATTTCCTGGCCCCTCCAGATTTTAAGAGCTAGCGCCGGCACGTTTTATAGATACGCAGCTATGGGTGCGTTTTGTTGGTGGCGGTTAGAAGTACTAGAATTGACCCGCAAGAAAACGACAATTTTGATCGTGAAGTAAACATGGAATGACATTTGCATGGAGGTTAAGTAATATGGTTGTAGAACAATCTAAATAATAAATGCAGAATAAGAATACTTTATATTTGAAGCAAATATTCTAGAACGTAATGTTTTAAAACAAGTAATTGAATTGTACATACATTTTAAGTTTAGATTTAATAATACTATATTAAAATCATGTAGGTATATATTTATTTTAGGACACAAAATGAGAAAATACGTAAAAGTAAAAATAATTTTGAAGCAGTAATACCAAGATTTAATTCTAATACATTTAAAAACCAAATGAAGACAACTACATTCAAATATTACTTTTCATCCCCACCACACTTATTCATTCCAGTCGTCCGGCCTCGAGTCATCGCTTGGGTAGAATGAATAGAATGAGAATACAGTCGCAACAAAACGCGTATTCTGACTAAACCGAAACCAGAATTGGCACAACAAAACGCACCCATTGTTCTTGTTAAGGGAATGTTCCTTTCAATTAAATTTTAGCTCTAATTGTAGAGGAATTCTTGTAATGTCAAAATTATTTTTGATCACTAGTAAAAAAATACTGATTAGAAATATATGGTTATTTTTTTGTTGTTGGCATTCCATATAAATTTAATTTATAAACAAAATTTCAGTTGACATTCTGACGCTTACAAATTCTAGTCTAGTATTTATATAAAATATAAAAAAATATATATATGTTTTTCTACGTCTTTTAGAAAACATCTACTTACCTTACTGATTTCAGTTAGGAAATAAACTTAATATCCACACTAGCATGGCCGGCCCTTGGGTAAGGCGCACTAGAGCCAGGCCTCAAAAAATGCCTCAAAAAAATTATCAAAGTGTACTATAAATCACTGGATACTTTTGAAGGGCCTTAATTTGTTTTGCCCTAGGACTCTCAAAACCACGGTCCTCTCCCAAATCACTTGTATGGATATAATTTTTCATATGTTTTTAGTAAATTGGTCATCAAAATAGCAACAATATTTATTCAAAAACTGAGTATTCATTAATTGATCAATTTTCCTTAAGTGTTACATATAATACCTACTACTTTTACGGCCGTTCAAAAGCTACGAAAAACGAGTATCATTTTTATTAAATTGTTTTCTGAATTTTGTTTATAGCAAAAATTATTCAAAATGACAATTTATAATTAAACTATTATATCAGCTCGGTATCACGGTATAAAAATAAAGTAACGAGCAAAGTATCTGAAAAACAGATACAAGATACTTAAATTTAAATATCTAGATACAGATACATGTTTCAAAAAGTATCTAATTTGTATCTAGATACTTGAAATAGTATCTAGTTACTGTATCTAGATACTTGTAACTATAGTAAAGGAGACTTTATTTGACAGATGACGGTTAATTAAAGCATATAGTTCAATGGGAGAGAACTATAGCGATAAAATTTTCATTTTTGAATAGAGCCATATCATTTGTTCACAGACAAAGCTAGAAATAGAGAAAGAGATACAATTTGTTTCACTTGACACGCCTATCTTCCATCTAGTGGTGGGAATGCTGAATGCCCGCGCGTGTATACAAAGGGACATACGTTGAAGTTACCATATTATAATATAACAAAAAAAGACAAAAATTATGAACGTACGTTACAGTAAGAAGCCGAAATAAGTTCTTGACATCTTACATAAAACAGTGTGAAATAGATATATATTTCTTTATCGGTTCTCAATCGATCAATCTGTCAAGTAAATTCTCCTTTACTATAGATACATTACAACACTGGTTGTTTTTTATATTTTGAGAAACACAGGTTTGTGTTTTTTTAGAATTTAAAAATGATTTTCTTTTATTTTAGATGTTATCAGACTTCTTATATGTTGCTCCAAGTGACAAAATGGCAAAATTGCTAGTCGAAAACAAGGTACCGGTTTATTTATATGTATTGAATACAACAATTGAGGCATTTAAACTGCCAGAATGGAGAAAAGTGCCCCACGATATCGAACATTACTTATTAACTGGTGCTCCTTTTATGGATGTCGAATTCTTCCCATCAAGAATGTCATTTGAAAGAAATATGTGGACAGATAATGACAGAAATATTAGTCACTTTTTTATGAAAGCTTATACAGACTTCGCAAGACACGGGTAAGGAATACATTTTGTGTTTCAAAATTTGTAATCATTAATATAAATAAACGCCCAAAATGTTTTATACATATGTATAAACAGTGCTACGGTGGTGCTGCATTATTATTATAGATGGCTGCATCACTTATTATTATATATACCTGCGAAATCCTGAAATGTGTGACTATTATCACACCACATCCATTTTTCTTAAGTGCTTTTCACTGTATATTTCCTTTTTAGGGTTTTGTAGGTATGACCAAAAAACCCTTATACCGTCATTTTGTCGTCTGTCTGTCTGTCTGTCTGTCTGTCTGTCTGTCTGTCTGTCTGTCTGTTCGGTTCAGATGGTTTAAACTAAAAATGTGAAAAAATTCTACGTAATGTATAATGGTGTGAACCGAAATAGTACAACAGGAATTTTTGATCAGATTATGTTTTCGGAAAATAACGCATTTTTTGTGTTTTTTTGTTGACGATGCATACATGTTATACTCTTATAACACACTAAGTTGATAAGCGTTTGGTGGTCTAGTGGCTCAGTTGCTCGACAACCACACAGGATCGTTATTCACTACACAGGTTCGTTCCTGGCTTGTGGAGTCAATTTTATTTTTTGTTTTTTTTTTTTTTTTCATATTTATTATGTTTAAATTAATTTGTTAAAATTCTAGTTATATTTTAGCACATTTTGAATTTAATTTTCAAGAGCGTAAATTTAATAACCAATTGGCATTATATTTTCATTCTGTGTCATTTATACGAAGCCAGAGGGGCGGAGCGTATGATTTAAGACAACCAATGAAAGCCATAGGCCCAATTTTCAAAATCTTAATGAACCTTGTTATATAAAAAAAATACTGCACTTAGAAACCTAAATAATGATATTAGGTATTCGAATTAAAATTAACAAAAAAATATTTTAACATAAAATTTGTTTTTAAAGCTCTGAGATTAACAGACGATAAATTATTTTAAAAAGATCGTTCATTTTGCCGTGGTTACTACAAAGCAAAATTTGTCCTACACACTCAGCATGCCGCCTTCACTTATTATATACCTGCGAAACCCTGCAATGTGTGAAAATTCACACTTCACATCAATTTTTTTCAGTAATCCGTCATATACACAGATACTGGGGCTGCACTTCGAAATTGCCAAACCTGGCCAACTGAAGTACTTAAATTTCAATACAACATTTAATTCTTCAATAATGTGGAACTATCGTCAAACCGAATCAGCATTTTGGAGTCAGTATTTACCAACTGTCATAGGGCGCTATGTAGTTACATATCCACCTGTAACGGAGGTAAATAAAACTAACATATTTATATTATTTGGCGTAGTACAATTAAATGATTGAATTTGATTTTAGTATTGGTGGGAGCCTAGAGAACCATTACAGATAGCGTTCTGGAGCATGTCAGCAACATGCTTATTCCTTATTGTGCTAGTAGTGGTATGCTGTATGTTATGGAGGAACGCTAAGAGGTAAGAAAGGTAATTTTAACACATTTTAATGTTTTTGGGTTGATGGTAACTAACACAGGTTTTAAAAAGTTTATTTTTTTGTGAATCTAGTAAATGTTACTTGACAATAATGCGTCCATTTTATAAACAATTTGTTTTTACGGGAGCACGGGGTAATTCAATTACGGCAGGTACAGAGTCGTGAAAATGTACTACAAGGAAGATGTTCTAGTTGCCTGAAGAATTTTGTTAATAATCCAAGTTCCGAAAAAATCAAAAGCCTAGGTATTGGGTACGTTCAAGACTCCAGAGTCGAAAGAGATTTGGAGGAAATTATTTGATGGACTTGATATTGGACAATGTAGACCAGTTAAACATCGAGTGCAGATGTGGGAGGGGGTATTTAGAAATTTTTCTAAATGTAGAATGCTGACTTGGAAACTCAGTCCGCACTTAGCAGTTCGGATCAGTTTCCTTCGATGGAGACTGCCACTCGTCGGTTTTAATTCGACATGCCGCTCAGCACGTATTGGCCTATCGGCACAGGACGACCAATACGTCCAGACTTATTCCATTAGCGGCATTACCGATAGGCATAGTATGGACACGCCTTTAAGTATAAACAGGCGTAATACACATAAGCATATATTTAGTCCTTATTTTGAGCTTACATTTTATCAAACTGCGATATTGGTGCTGGCTTGGTAATATTAGGACATCTGAAGACCTTAGTCTAATGGTACCGTTTACTAGATTGATTAAAATGTTTACTTGTATAAACTTTTGAATTAAAACTGCAAAACCCAATAACATAACCTAATAAGTCTTGCTTGTGTTGTCTCAGAGATGCTACTCATAGGAAAAAAATAATAATTAAAAAGTAAGTATTATGGTAAAAACTATTATAAAAATCTAACTTTAATACTATTTCCAGACAATCCGATCGTTACTACAGTGGTGACATCTTTATGGTGCCTGATAATGCCGATGATGTAGGTATAGAAAATCATCACACGAAAGGGAGTAAAGAAAATATTTACGAATACCGAGACACACCAGTTAGTAAATCCACTAAGAAAGTTAGTGGAAGTACATCTTCACTACGTTCTAGTAGTGCAACATCACTTAAAGAATTGGGAGGTTTTACTTCAAGTAGTCCAAATGGTGAACCAAGGAAAAGTACCCCACTTATGTCTAGTAAAAAACAACATAAAACACAATTAGTTAAAGGTGTACCACAAACAGATGTATGAATTTGTAAAATGTTTATAGTCACAATTTATTAAATGGAGCAGGAACTTGTCCACTTACGAAAAGAAAATAATTAAAAAATAAAAGATTCTTCGTAAAAATGTGGTATAAGAAGTAATTTATAAATACAATTGAATATAAAATATTGAAAAAATTATAAGAAGCTCATGGAAAAGCACAATTTGACACGCAATAGTAGGAAGATTATTTCAAATAAAGTATTGCACAAATTAGAATAATTTTTGTATAATAACCGTAAAATTTTATTCGATGATTAGTAGTGTACTAACGAAATTTATTTAAATTTTAATATTAATTGTATTGCAGTTCAAAACTATGAACCATAGTTCCAAGTTAATTTTGTAGCAACAGAAATGCAAGGTTTAGGGAGACCTTTGAACAAAAGTGTGCGCTGCACACGGGCGATGCAACATATGAGCGGAATTTGGGGTCGATTCTATAGAACCCTACTAGTAGAGAGCGATCTTATGAAAGCTTGCGCACGGGTGCCATTCGGTTCGATTCTAGAAAATCCAGTCTTATGTATGTTTGCACATGTTGGCTGACACCAACATGGCGGCCTTGGTTGCAAAATTGGTCTAAACTGCCATCGTGCTTTAGATATTCTGTGTTTACGACGTTGTTTGCGACTAATTAGCATAACAATAAAAATTATTAGCATTGCTAAATCATCCATATTATTTGACGAATACATATTATTCGACACTTTTTAAGATTTTTTTTTTTTTACAAAGAGGTGAACTTAAAGAGTTTTGAGACGATATTCTAAGTTTATTGGAAATCAAAGCAACAAAATCTACGTTCTATATAAGTACGTTTTATTTCTACGTTCCACTTCCACTATAATTGGAAACCATCCTTAAGCTGTTGGCTGATTTGCAAATATAAAATTTGGATGTTTACAAACTCCTAGACAAAGTAAATTTTTACAAATTCATCTTCCGGGAATTATGGCCTATACAAAAGTCTCAATACACGTATTAATAATACTGTAGTACCTTAGTTTTAATACTTACTTAGGTACTTAGTTTTGGATTGCAAATATTTTGTATCATTAACATAAATAACCAGTTTTAACACTGAGTATACCTTTAACTAATTTTAGGAACTGTTAAGTACATTAATATCTTAAAATCGATTAAGACTGAAACAGTAAATCGAGTCTTAACAACTTCAGAGTTAAATTTAAGTATGAAATATTTGAAGACAATAATATATCAAATGGAAATAATAAGTTTTGATGGTTATTTTAATCGAAATTAATGTGTTCATGCTAACCTCGGCTCCATATATTCGCTTAAAAATGTTTGCAATTGTTTTAAAGTATATTTGTGATATTATTCTGCAGTATATTTGTATTATAAACAGTGGTGAACTAAGACCAGCTTGATTAAGTCGGTTGTTACATTTTAATAGATATTCAGGCAGTTGAAAAAAAATAAATCGTAGGTGTGTTCGGGGAAACAACCGCTAGGCTTTTACGTGAATACGTCCGCGTGGTCCTTCTTTTGTATTGTACTGCGATTCATTTTGGGCTTTGCGTCGTCAGCTCCTTTCCGCATTGGTGTGTGGTACATTTTTGTATTCCACAAGATCCGGTCTGTTCGATTTTTATCTTTGGATCGATTTATGCTTGGATTTTCGACGAATATATGTGCCAACTTTGTGAAATTTTTAAAATTTTCAACTGCAATCCAAAGTACCACAACCAACATGTATTCGATTTTACTTCTTATGTCTTAAACCAGCAGATCGCGAAGTCAGCTTTCGTTTGAGAGTAATTTCGACATCGTAACGCTTCACAATACCGAGATATACTGATTAGAATTTTGTGCGGCGCAGCAGTAATTACCCACAAATATTACATTTGCAAATAGGATTTACGGGTAAAACGTTGTTTTTTTTTGTGGTACAATTTGTTCCGTCCATATTTTAGTACCAATATTCTTTTTGAACACTAAATATTCATCTGCGAATATGAATGGAGCCAAGGTGAAAAAATAAAGACTTAAAACATTTGCCTTAAATGAACAATTTGCCTTAAGTGGATCTTTTTTCGCTCCATTTTTTTGTATAAAAAAAATCTATGTATATTTTGTTCAAATAGCGCACATTAACGAAACTAAGTTAGTATATTCAATATAAGAAAAACTATGTGTTCATATAACTATTTACATTTTTATTACGAAAACATTCATTGGAACATTCCTCGCAAAGATGAGAACGATGTCTATGAATGCATACCAATTTATAGTCGCATGTCATTGTACCAATATAGATTATCATTTAATATGTTGCACTCAAGTTAAAATAAGATTCTTTTGTTTAATTATCTATAAAACTGGGTTCCACTGCAGGTTTTTTTTTTGAGAAATATAGATAAAATATAGTTAATGTAATTCTTAAAAATTGACGTTATAATAATTTAAAAAAAAGTTTTTATGTATTTATTATATATAATGAATTTTACTAAGAAACTATCCACTACTTCAGTTGAATAATTACAAATTGTTCTTTTGTTCTGAACTAGTAAGTTTATAAATCTATACTTATGGAGACTTTACTTTACTTAGATACCGATTGATCGATTGAAAACCGATATACAAATATATATCTAATTCACACTATCAGAGCCGTAGCAATGTTTTTGGCGCTCTTGACGAATAAATTAATTTAACCTAAAATAGCGCCCTTTTTATCTTTTTTATTTTATTTTTTTAAATTTTTTTTATTAAGTGAAAATACAAGTATTGATCTAAAAAAAAACGTCATCACTTCTAAAATACAAGTGATGACAAAAAAAAGTCTTCACTTCTACAATGGAACCAAGAATGGAATATGGTTCCATTTCTGCGACGAATTCCTAGCGACGAATCCAGATTCTGTTTGGGTATGCCTGATGGCCCGGCAAGGGTGAGAAGGCGACGTGGTGAAAGACGTAACCCGCAATTTTATATGGAAAGGACAGTGCACCGCACCCTTAGAGTTATGGTATGAGGGGCTATTGCTTATGGCAGTAGGTTACCCTTGGTCTTCATCAGAGGCAACATGACCGCCCATCGTTACATTCAGGAAGTACATGTTTCATTTTGTTAATTTTTCTCGGGTTCTAACTGTCCGATTCTTTTCAAATTTTGATCTTTTACTTACCTTACCCTAACAAACATGTATACCAAAAGTTATTGAAATAAACTAATTATTACTGGGTGTTCCTTTTTACCGACCGCCAACATTTATAAGCGAGGTTTTGTGATCATTCCCATTTTGACATTTCGAGATTTCGATGGATCTCCACGAATTGAGGTCCGTGCATAACGTTTTGAGTATTTTTAGCATGATGTCTGTCGGTCTGTCTGTCTGTCAGTCTGTCTGTCAGTCTGTCTGTCGGTCCGTGTACACGTGCAGAGCAAATTCGGCTAAAAGAATTTTTATGAAACTTCATATTTAAGCTTTTGACATCAAGGCACGAGTTGATCAACTTTTGGTAAAAATCGGTTAACTAGCAAATATTTTTTCTGCAGAATCAGAGGTAGAAATTAATTTTAAAAGGTTCTAAATTATGCATTTAAAAACTACGCCTATGAAAACATATTAAATCTAGTTCGAGCAGAAGTACGTCCTAACTCTAGTTATCTGATATAAATGACAAAAAATAATCACATACTAAAATCTTTTACCGTTGTAAAACTTGTATCCATATTATTTTAAATGGTTTTTCTTGCTTTTCTTAACTTTTTTTTTTTAAATTAAATTTTACCCATAGTAAAGTAACATAATAAAGTGGATATATTTATCTTGAGTGCAATTTTTAGTAACGTTGGTTAATGACGTATGACACTAAATTACTAAAAATGTGTTTTACTATTCATCTCATGGTGTGTCTTGTTTGTATATATGTGTGCATGTATATGTTTATTATAGAGGCGTGTACTAACACAATTCTTTGCAACAACAAGAGTAAACCTGTTTTGGATCCGAGAATTAAATCCGTATTATTTGGTATACAAATTAATAATTTTTGCGAAGTTAAATGTGTTGGTAAACGCTTCTGGTTTATTGCAATATATATATATCTGTCCGTCCACTGTATTATTTTAGATATAAGCCTATACAATATGTAAATGCCTTATATGTTTCATATTTGTATTAAAAGATTATTCTATTATATACATCAAATTGTTGGAAATAATGAGATATTTAAAACAGGTATAACTAGCTCAAGAACAAATTTTTATCATATTATCAAATTTTTATATATTATCGTATTACAAATGTTGGCAATTGGATGGAAAAAGATGGTAATTTTAAACTCCGTACTCAAAAGACTGTAAAATAGAGCAAAATTTATATTTAGAATATATTGATGAAAATTGATAAATATATTGTCACCAACTGCGATATAAATGCGTATCTTAAGATATTGATTTAAAATTCTTGTTAATAATAATTTTCATTTAACGTACAGTTGTACTCTTAAAAAATCTGTAAATTCCTAACTTGTAACATAACAGAGTGTACCAGAAATTTGGAAGTCATTTAAATGTTGTTTATTTGTTAAATTTTGATATATCCAGTGTGCTTAGCAGTGTTGTAATAGATACATTAAAAATATATCTAGATACAGATAAATGCCAAAAATGTTTGTATCTAGATATAGCTAGATACTTTTGAAAAAACACTGCAAAATTAAAATACCATATTTTTTACCAAATGTGCATGTTAATCAGTATTATACAGGCTGTTCAAAAATAACCGTGACGTCATAAAAAAGCCCACTAAATTCAAGGTAAAACACTATTCTACGGAATAAATTTGTACTAAATACCGTATGTATTATGTTAAGCATATGTGCTAACGTATGAGCTGCGTATCTATAAGACTAATATTAGTCTTATAGATACGCAACTCTGTTCTTGTTAAGGGGATGTTCCTTTCAATCAAATTTTAGCCCTAATTGAAGTGGAATTCGTGTAATGTCACGATCATTTTTGATCACTAATAAAAAATTACTGATAAGAAATATGAGATTATTATTTTTTTTTTCTCATTCCATACAAATTTAATTTATAAACAAAATTTCAGTTAACATTCTCACGCTTACAAATTAAATTTATATGAACGTTTAATAATTTATTAAATTTTACTTCCTTTAGGAAACACACCTACTTATCTTACTGATTTCAATTAGGAAATGAACTTAATATCCACACTAGCATGGCCTTTGGGTGAGATGGACTAAAGTGAAGAAATGCTTCAAAAAAATTATGAAAGTGTATTTTCAATCACTGGATACTTTTGAAGGGTTTTAATTTGTCTTGCCCAAGGCTTCACAAAACCACGGTCCACTCCCAAACCACTTGTGTGGATATAATTAGGGTTTTGTAGGTATGACCAAAAAACCCTTATACAGTCATTTTGTCGTCTGTCTGTCTGTCTGTCTGTCTGTTCGGTAAAAATTGTTTTTCATATGTTTTTAGTAAATTGCTCATCAAAATAGCCACAATAGTTATTCAAAAACTTAAGTTTTCATTAATAATGACCCATTTTAGTTAGAATTTAATTAGAATATATATATTTTTTTGACATTCCATATAATTTTAATTTGTAACGTCAGAATTGCAATTGTTTTCTGAATTTTATTTATAGTAAAAATAAAATATTTAAAATGACAATTTATAATTTAACTATTATATAGGCTCGGCATCATGGTATAAAAATAAAGTAACGATCAAAGTATCTGAAATACAGATACAATATTCTTAAATTTAAATATCTAGATACAGATACAGATATATATATTTCAAAAAGTATCCAATTTGTATCTAGATACTTGTAACTAGATACATTACAACACTGGTGAGTAGAATGAGGGATACAAATGTATCCCACATTCTTTTAAGCGCAGATCTAAATGAGTTTTTCTGATTTTTGATTAACCAAATATACAGTAGCATTAAATGTTTCTTATGTGATATCTGATAACCATGAACAAATTTGCACATTACAGTAATAAGCTGTTTCACAAATATTATTAAAGAAAATGTATAAACGTGAATTGAGTAAATGAAAACAATATACTATAAATTTCTCATTATTTCATTCTTAAAAATATTCATTAAATCCCTGTACACATTGGCGATAAGAATGGTGTACACAAAATATTTTTGACCTCAATAATAAAAATATTTTATATGGGTTCGCCATTTTATTCTTCAATGTATACATGGTGTATCATTTAAGTGTTAGATTTTTATAAGATATTTTTTGTGTGCATCTTTAGTTTTTATATACTGTACAAATTATTATAGAATTATATCATTATTATTATTACCATAATCATTTATGTAAAGTTTTATTTTATATTTGCATTCTTTCAAGTGTTATTCTACCATATATTATATGAAAGTGAATATAATTTCAAACTTTATATTTTTGAGATAAATTTGAATATATAATATTGTTTAATAAACTGTTAAAAATTTTATAAGTGCAATTTTAAAAAATTTGCCTGGTTTATTGCAATGAGATCTCGCGTGCAAATGTATATAAAACAAAACATTTCATAATAAAGCTTTATAAATAAATCTTTATTTATTATTTTCTATCAAACCCTTTCAATCAACTGCTATTTTATGAAAAATTTTAGTTTCTTCGCTGTTGAAAATAATAGTAAAGGTTTAAAAGTCTAAAAAATGTTGCAGGAAAGAACCTATATACACAGAAGCGGAAAAATACCCTATACCACTAAAGGGCCCCGCAAAAACCTAATTTTACACTTTTTTTTTATTTGAGGGGCCCAATATTCTTACTGCGCCCGGGGCCTTAACTGACCTAAATCCGCCACTGACTATAACTCAAAAACTAAGGCCTCTTGATTTTTTTAAATATTTTTTTATTAATCCTCACCCCAAAATTACCTAACGGCCATATTTTGAACTGTATAAGGAAAACTTTTTTTTTCAAAGTAAAAAAAAAATTATATATATATTTCAAAAACTAAAAAAGATAGGGACCTGCGGTTGGAATTTTTGAAGTTCTAAGGTCTGAAATATGGTAAAGACACATTTTAAAACAAATCCTAAACAAAAAAAATTTTTATAAAATTTTGAAATTTTTGTAATAAAATTAAATTTTTCAAATATTATATCTCAATAACGGTAAAAGATAGAGACCTCTGCTTTAAATTTTTGAGTTCCTCATGTCCATTTTAGTCTAGAAAAAAATTGGGGCCTTAATAACCAAACTTATACAAAAAGCATGTATCATTAAACAAAACCCTTAAAAATGTCAAAAAATCGAAAATATCGTAAGGGGTACCCCTTTGAAAAAAAATCGCGAATTTTTACAAAAAAAAATATTTCGGATTTTGCTCAAAATTGATACAATTTGGGCCGTAGATCACAAAAATAACGTTCATTTTGGATTTTGGCCAACTGTTTTTGAGTAAATCGAAAAAAAAATACCCAAAATTGACTATAACTCAAAAACTAAGGCCTCTTGATTTTTTAAATATTTTTTTATTAATCCTCACCCCAAAATTACCTAACGGCCATATTTTGGACAGTGTAAGGAAAACTTTTTTTTTCAAAGAAAAAAAAAATTGTATATATATTTAAAAAAAAACAAAATATGAATGAAAACATTAGTATGTACCTTTATTTAGTGATTTTATCGGTTATTATGCTTTATACAAATCAAATATAAGTGAAGTGATTACTATTTTGAGAACTGGAGCTAGTAGTTGGGATAGGATAGTGGTTTTCCAGATGAGGTAAAAACGGAGCTTCTTTTACCTTTGAAGAATTAACCCCTCCCCTTATATGTAAGGATAGGTTTTATTACTCTTATACATAAATATAAATATTACAATGATATATATTTTTAAATCGTGAGAAAATAGTAACCGCAGCCAGAAAAATTACATATCCTACTAGATACGGAAAATTCGGTCCAAAAGGGTTCGTCTTTCGCCCTTAACGTTATTTAAGTGTTAACCCCTGAGAATACATTTCAACCCCTAAAAATATTGCAAAATATCAAAAATCTAGATTCCTCAGAAAATTATAAACTACCCCTATGCGATCGGACAGATTGAGAAAAAAAGTAACCAGCCACTTTCGGCCGACCCGTCTCCTACCCCTACAGTTAAAAATTGTTCATTTCAACCCCTTCTGCGACCAGGGCAAAATTATTAAAAAAGGTAATCGTGAAAAATATACTTTCCTGACCTCTAAAACAAAATAAAATTTAGTTTAACACCATATAAACTAATCCATTGAGATGAAAAAATCAGGAAAAATCCCCATAGCAAAAGAAAAATAGAACTACCCTTAAGCGGTAGAGAAAATTCGGAAAAAATGTGGTCAGCCACCTTCGATGGACCCTACCTCGTCCCTGAGGGTAGATTTTGTGCGTTGTTCCCCCTAAAAAGTCGAGTCAAGTAAAAATCCCATATCCCAGAAAAGTACCCCAATACGGTGGGGTCGCATTGTAATTTTTTATTCGCCAAAAACTGCCTCATACGCCAGTTATATCTAACAACATTTTGAAGCGGTCATTACCTGTTAAGTATAAGAAGAAGAAAAAAACTGGAAACATAATTCATATTTGTGACTTGCCATGTAAACACTGCGTTTGACCTTTGACCAGTATACAGCATCGTCATATATTGCTAACGTCAGAATTAAAAACTGAAGACTACAACTGCAAAGCAAAGACGTTAATTTTATTTAAAAAAATATAGGTAAGTAATTTTTTTATCTTCTAGCTTTTTTGCCACATATTTTTATTTTGAAATTATATTGAAAGTTTTATTCATTATTAAAAGTTTTAAAAAAATTATTAAGTCAATTATAATTATAAAAATCAAATCTAACTAATCTAATAGACAACAACTTTTTGATAAATTGTAATCTGACATTTAGAAGGGATTTAATTATATTTTTGTGTCTTGATTTGTGTTTTCTTAAATATTATTTTCACTAATAATAAAAATGTTTTGTCAATGTATGGAAAATATCTATTCAATGCCTAGTAGATTAGTTCAACGCAATACCGCCAGAGAGAGTCTCTCTTATGATCATTTGCCTATGAACCTGTTTTACCATTTTATCAACAAGTAAATCCACACAAATGTTAAGATAATATATTTTTATATTAGAATAATAAAGAATTTCCTCTATCTAGATTCAAAATTGACCGCCGTGGCGCTGGGATTAAATTTATTTCTCTGTACCTCGCCTTGGCCGCCAAAATCTCTTGCTACGCCACTGTATGAACGTATTTAACGTACTCTTGTTATGTTAGTGCGCATGAATTGTTTATGTTTACTACTTTCACGTGTTATCTTAAGAATTCAACCCGTGTCAGTTTACGAAATTTATATTTTTGTATTATATTAATATCCTATATCATTGTGAGACATTTTACGTTGTTACAATGTCGGATAACCAGGTATGGTATTTTATAATATTGTATATAATAATGAATACTCACATGTGTGTATTTATTGCTATTTTTTAGATTCAATCTGAGGGATTGAACAAAAAGGTAATGAAATATATCTTCTGTATAAATCTTACTTCTGATTGACTGCTTTATTTGTTTGATAGGAAATGAATACTCAAGGAGTTACTAGAAAGAGAACGGGGTTGGTCACAGATCCACAATTTGCAGAACACCTCTGTCCCTGGGACCCTGACTACCCAGAAAATCCTACGAGGTACAACAGCATTTTGGAGAGGTAATATTTTAATTTTTACTACTTATATCGGATTGTCAATTTTTTATTTAACGTGTTCATTGTTGAAAACATGCATGGCATGCCAATACAAATGTCGTGTATGCAAGCACATTTTAGCCTGTAGTGAATCTGTTAACACTTTCGTAATGAATTTGTTAACACTTACGTAGCGAATTGGTTAACGCTTTCATGCGCATAATTATTTTTGTCAACTTCCCTTATATTTTATTAACCGATAGTATAAATATCTGTTTCTGAAGTATGAAAAACATATTTAAATAATTCGAAAATATGTTATAAGAGCTGACGGGCGTGGTTAATGTATTAACCACAGAAAATTTAACACAAAGCATAAATGCAAGCAAGCAGTGGTTAATAAAATGATCACTGTTATATTTCGGGTATCAGCATTGTCTTCGAAGTACTAGTTAATATGTAAACTTGTGTCAATTTCATAAATTATTATAAGGCTTTACTATCTTGTAATATAGATTTATTAAAATTTTAATAACAATAATAAAAAATGTTTATTAAATTTTATTTGTTACAGAGTTAGTGAGTATGGCCTTACTGAAAGATGTGAACTGGTCGAAACCAGCAAAATAAGTAAAAAAGCCTTGCTGAAGAAGCATACTGCTGAACATGTTGAGTTATTGGAAAAAATTTCTAATAATGAAGATATTGAGTCTATGGAGTATGCCGCAAGTGGCTTTGATGCAATATACTTTAATAAGGTGAGTTACTATTTATAATGGTACATGACAAGTCTGTAAAATAACATTGAAATAGCGAAAATTCTTATTTTATTTCTTAAGGTCAAGACGTACTATTGATTATTGTACCAAGATATATGATTCTGATTATCTACTGGATGTTCTTATTCCTTAGTTGGATTTACTTATTTTTCCGGCGGTAATCCTTTGCTATTAACATTATTTCGGTCTTATCGATATTGATTTTCATCCCGTAGCACTGTAAACAAGAATCGCAGACTTTAAGGTTTTATTGAAGCGCCGTTTTCGTTATAACAAATAGAACTAGATCAGTGCTGTCCAAAATGCTCAGTAAAATTATTTCAAACACCATATTCCGATTAAAATATTTGAAATAACAAATACTATTAATCATTACTGATAAAAAGTATTTGAAATGTCAAATACTTTTTAAAAGTTTTGAAATAATTTTAATGTATGTGAAATACTAGAATTATTTGAAATACTAGGAAATATTTGAAATAATAAAGAAATATTAACCATTAAATTTAAACACGCATATAAGCAGTTATTCGTTGAATATTGTAAATGATTTATTTTATCTAATAGTGTTAAGTTTCTTTATCAGTAAATTTTGTAAATATACAGTGGTGGCCATAAGTATGGAAACTTTTTATTTTTCCTCATAAAAATTAAATTATTAAAGATATTTTTTTTTTCTTGTAATTTGTATATACTTCAAGAGAAAAGAGAAAAAAATCTGGAATGAAAGTAAAATTAAAAATCCATGTTCAATCGACACATTAATATGTTCTTCAAATTTGCTTCTGATAGATTCATTCTTTTATCAGTCAATATAAGTTTTAGTAGTAAGAAAGCGATTAATTAATTTAATGAAAAAAAAAATTGAACCGAAATTAATCATTATTAATATTTCGTCAGGTTTTGGTTTCGGTTTTTAAATTGAGCAATTTTACGTTTCCGGTTCTATTAAAAATTCTGGTTAATTTCAGTTTTCGGTTCGGTTCCTGTTCGACTCACTGCTTAAAATTTATTTTTATTATGTATTATTAAATTATTTATTTTGACAAATTTCAATAATGTTTTGTATATTATAAATACTTTATTATTTTAAAATAAAACGAGTCAAATTGTTTCTCAATTGGTGGTTTATATTTAAAGGCAAACTGAACACGTTCCTGCAAATATACCTCTCTTTAATACCCTGACCGCCCTTATCATTACTAACCCAGCATGCCTATTCTTACAGCCCCAAAAGTTATTTTACTATACTTTGAAAAATACGTGTAGGTATGTACTGATAAGAAATTCTTGTTACAGTATACTTATTTAACTGCCCTGTTGTCTGCGGGTTCTGCTATTAATTTAGTAAAAGCTATACTAGATGATCAAGTGCAGAATGGCATGGCAATTATTCGACCACCGGGACATCATGCCATGCCATCCCAATATTGTGGCTATTGTTATTTTAATAACGTTGCCTTAGCCGCCCAACACGCGCTTGACGAGCAGGGAGTTAAAAAAGTACTTGTAGTTGATTGGGATGTACATCATGGTCAGGCAACACAACATATGTTCTACGAGGACGAGAAAGTTTTGTACTTCTCTATACACAGATATCAAAATGGACTCTTTTGGCCAAACCTGCGGGAGTCCCATTTTGACCATATTGGAAATAATCAAGGAAAAGGATTTAATATTAATATTCCGTTGAATGAGACTGGCTGTACTGATGCAGATTATATGTATATATTTAATAACATTTTAATGCCAGTTGCATACGAGGTAATTACTTACTATTTATTTTATTTTATATTAGTTGGACTATTCGTACTTCGTAGGGATTTTGTAATGTATATTTTTCTGTAACGTACATGATAAGTGGGGTATTTCAGTTTCAAGTAGAACACAAAATAATCGTTTCTTTATTCTAAACCACTCTTTTATATAAATTTTGATACTAAGTAAATAATAAATGAGATGCTCCGTTTGTAGTGTAACAGGTAAAAGCTATTAAAGATATATTATTTAAAAATTATCTCACCAGTTATTGATAGTTATCGAATACGACCGATGCTATCAAAAATGTTACAATCAAAAACTACTAAAAGATCCTACTTGAAGATCCCACCGCTGCCACCAAATGTAGCAATCAAAAGCTACTAAAGAATCCCTATTTCAAAATCCCAATTGTAACAATCAAAAGCTACTAAAATAACTTATTAAAAAATTATCTCGTTGGCCAACAAATATGTATCAGACAGGGGTGGGGGGGAGAATTTAACAAACTGTAAAAACGGTGGGGGATGGTTGCCACCACCTAGTTTATATAAAACTAGGAAAATAAAAAGGGCTGAATTTACCTGCTTCTCTGTTGATAGGAATTTTAAAGTCAAACAAGTTGGAAAATTTATAATGATAAAATTATTTTGTAAAAAGAAAGAAAAAAAAAAAAAATGAAAATAACAAAATTTAAAGATACAAAAAATAAATAAATAAATGAAAAACAAAACATTTTAAAACAGAATGATAACATTCTACATATTATTATGAATAATATCTTTGTTATCAAAATAATTCTGATAGTGCAACTGTTACAATAGGTAGCCCTCCCCATAGCTCCCCAAATATATATTTTATTAAAAACTGCATTAAACAGAGAGGAATATTTTGTTTCCTCATATTCATTTTTGTTTTTGAGAAAATGATAAATGAGATATTTGAAACGTATAAGTAACACTTTTCTTGTCCACAAAGAATCTTATTAAAAACTGCGGAAAAGATAAAAAAAAAAAATGTTGCCTCATAAACATTTTCGATGAGATATTTTAAGATTTTAGTTTTAGGGTATACCCCCGTAACTCCCCAAATATTCATTTAATCGGAAAGTATATATAAAAAAAACATTGGTTTTCTTTTTATAAATAATTTTTGTTATGTACATTTTTGCTGTTAAGTCAATAATAAGGGACATATTTCAAAAGTTTAGCTGTAGAGTGTCCCCCTGTAACTCCCCAAATATTCATCTAAATGAAAAAAATGCATGGAAATAAAAACATTTATAATATAAGAAAATATTTATTAGAATCATTAAGTAAAGAATGAAATTTACAAAAGAGTTAAAATATTAATTAACACCTCAAATGTCGATATTTAACCTGTATCTTCAAAAGGTGGAAATATTTCAACTGAACCCAAAATTGTATTGCTTTACGTTATTTTCCTAAATGTTCTATCAACAAGATATAGATAACTAGCTAATAACATGAATAATTAGTTAGGTATCATTACATTTTTACTTATAATTCTTTTAAAATATTCAAAGAATACTAAAATGTCAGAGAAACAAGGTTATGTTTGAGTTTTTACCGCGATAATAGTACAAGCTAGTAACGCATCTTCCATCTCTTTTAACATGTTATACAGTGTATATGTCTATCTCTTTTTATAGACAACAAAAAACGTTGCCAAACGTACTTCTCTATTAGTTAAAAGATCGTAGTATAGAGATTATGAACACTACTAACGTTAGCATCACATTTTGTTAATTTAACAAGTAACGCTTAGTTGCAATATTTAGTAAAAGATTATGAACATGGTTCTATATGTTTCGACAATAAGTAAAAACGTTGTCCCAAACACCCAGCAGCATTCGAGCGCTCTTTCATTTACGATTTCCTGAAACTTGTGAAAATTTACGCCTCGCCTATATAATTTTGAGTGTGAAAACTTTTTTTTTTAAGAATAATTAATTTTTTATCGGGTGTTATCTTGTCTGTAACATTTTTAATTGAAATTTTGTTTTAGTTCAACCCAGATTTAGTGTTGGTGTCCGCAGGATATGACGCAGCTCTGGGATGTCCAGAGGTATAGTTATTATTTTGTCTTATGTTTTCATTGTTTAAAATACATTTTAATATATACAGGGAAGAATGTGCGTTACACCGGCTTGTTACGCCCATATGATCCATATGCTAAAGACGTTTGCATCTGGGAAAGTGGCAGTGTTACTGGAAGGCGGTTATTTTCCGCCATCACTTTCTGAAAGTGCAGCTATGACTCTAGCTGCATTGTTAGGTGATTTACCACCTCGTGCAGTTAATATAGGAACACCCAAACAGAGTGTTCGAGATGTGGTATTGGGGGCCATTTACAAATTAACGCCATATTGGAAATGCTTTGAATCTTTTAATGTACCAGCACAACATTTCGATCTGCAAAATTCTGAAAAATTTAAGGTAGAGGTGATATTTGAGGGGGATGACATAGATAACGTTCCTCCATTTCCAACCAGATATTGTTACCTTGCGAACTCCGAAGATGAAAACCAACTATACAAGTTGGAAATAGATCGACTCAAAATAGGTGAGAAACGTTATTATTTATAGACACCCTGTAGAGTGTAGAACAAATATTATTTTTAGATTAACCCAAAGGTGGTAATTTGAAAATAAAAACTTTGAATATCCCAGAGGGGTAATCTAGAAATCTTAAAATAAAAAATTTGAAAATCCTAAATGGATTTTTTGATCATATTATGTTTTCGGAAAATATTGCAATTTTAGGGTTTTGTAGGTATGACCACCAAAAAAAACCTTACAACGTTACTCATGTGTCTGTCTGTCTGTACGGTAGACAAATTGTAGCCAAACGGCTTAACATAGAAAGTTGAAATCTTGTATGCTTATACAACTCTTTGACTCACATTTAGGAAAAATAATGGGAGTTCAAAAAAACATATCCCCAGGTGAATATATATATATATTTTTTTAAAGGTGATTATTGGCTTCTGTCGGATTTCTCCAGTGAGCCAGTTTCTATTACTATTTTTAATGTATGTATGTAAATGATGAGGGGGAGTGGGGTAGAGGAATAGTACGGGAGGAGGATGTTGCCGAGAGGCCGTCACGGCAGGACTGAGGTTCAGGAGGTAGCCATGTTGGGGTGACAATAGAGAGGGGAGTTAGTAATGAATGTGATATTTATGTTTTTAAAGTTGTATGTCGGTGCTTGTAAGTTATTCTGAGAGTGCGTTGTAAATATTTTTGCTGTCTTTAGATAATATAGTTGCTATGTTGGTGGGGAGTTCGATTTTTTCTCTGAGTAATGTGGCCATTAATTTGTCTTGTTCCTTTTTGAAATTTATACATGCGAAAATTAGGTGGTTCGGGTCGCCGACTTTCGTCGCAATAACTGCATTTGTCGTTATCCACAATGTTAAAATTCTTGAGGTGACCTGGGCAGCTGGTGTGGGACAGCCTAAGTCTGCAGATTTTAATTATGGAGCTTCGTGGTAAATTGTGCTTATAAAACCATGGTTTAGTTTGAATTTTTTGTGAGATTTTATAGTATGCTATGCCTTTGTTAATGCTAATGTTTTTTTCGTATTCCAATTGCCACTCTTGTTTAATAAGTTCATTGCTTCTTTTCATGTATTCCTCAATGGTGTTTGTTGGAAAAATTGTTGAGCCCTCTATTATCGCTCTTTTGGCTAGATTGTCAGCTATTTCATTAGATACAATGCCGCAATGTGCTTTAATCCAGATGACGTGGGTTTTTATGTTTTGTTCATTTTTCAGGTTTGTAATATTGTGTATAATGTCATATATTATATTAGGGTGATTACGCATTCCAGGATTGTTGAGGATAGTAAGAGTACTCTTGCTATCAGAAGCGATTATGAAATTTTTGTTCGAAGTATTTAGGTTTCGGATATATTTGGTAGCTTTTAAAACCGCAATCATTTCAGCGTGGAATACTGAGATATTTTCGGGAACTTTGTACATTTCATATATGTTTTTTGTTGCGTCATATGAATATATATCCAGCATTCTGTTGGACTCTGTTGGACTTCAGTTATTAAATATATATGAAACCCTGAAATATGTGAATATTCACAATTCATATATTTTTTTTTTCTAATCGAGCGCAGTATGGTACAGAAGGACCACGCGATCGTATTCACGCAAACCTTAGCGGTTATGTCTCCGAATATTCCTCTGGCATTATCTTTGTTCTGGCTTATCTTCCTTTAATCCCATTCTTCTAATTTCTTCATTAGTTATTCTGTCTAGCCCTGTAGTGACTCGTAACTTCATGATGACAGAAATCTAAATCCTATATTTGGTTTGTGATTACTTTGTTTACAGCCAATTTCGCTGTGCTACCCATTATGTTAAAACGATATTTTTTTTTTATGTACAAGGTATCGAAAACTATCAAAAATACTTACCCAAAGTGGGATTATTTAATTTGGGTAACAGGACACAGTATGATAGTGCAAGTAGAAATGAATCAGACATTGGAGAGCACAAAAGAACTGAAGAGTTCAATAAATTAATTAATGATGTTTTAACGTCCCGAATGATTCACGTTCAGGTAAGTCCATTAATGTATACTCTTGATATGTATGCAGAGCCGGATCCACGCACAGGCTACCCTAGTCAGTTTTTTTCTTATCGTTTGGTTTGTTTATTTACTTTTTTTTCTAGAGGGATGGGGTGTAGTAATATTTTCTGTATAGGAGCGTAAATGAAGCAAATCCGGCCCTGTATGTATATAATAAAATGTACAGTTATAATGATTGAGGGTATGGATTAGTTAAAGCAATAATATATACGAGGGATGTTTCCTAAATTCTGGGAATTGTGCTATAATTAAATTACGCAGAACTTATAGGCAATGTTATTGGTGCCAGACAAGTCTTGACATGTTTATGCAACTATCTAGTGCAATATTGTTCAGTCTGATTTAGGTGTTCGACTGATATAGACGCGTTTTCATAGCACTGTATTTGTAACCAAGGAAGACGCAGCAAAATCTCAAAGAGCAATCATTTTCTTTTTGTGGAAAGACGGTGTGAAAACATCAGAAATTATTCAGCGCCTGCAAGGAGTATTTGGTGAGTCTGCAGAATCCAAAAGTACTGTTTATCGGTGGATCGATCGTTTTAAAACCGGTAGAACATCACTAGAAGACGATCCACGCAGTGGGCGCCCAAGCACGTCGGTAAATGAAAGAAACATTACTGCCGTCGAAGACCTACTGAAATAGGACAGGCGAATGACTATTCGTCAAATTAGTGTGCGCTTAGGGATAGGTACACGACAAGTTCATGACATCTTGCATGATTGTTTGGGCGTTAGCAAGGTTTCGCCGCGCTGGGTGCCAAGGCTGTTGGGACCAGAACAGAAACTCAATAGGAGACACCGAAAAAGTTCTTTGAGGACGGCCTAAAAAAATTAGTTTATCGTTGGGATAAATGTATTCAACTAAATGGAGATTGTGTTGAAAAACTACATTGTAATATTGACGAAAATTAACAAAATAATAAAAATTATAGCTAAATTCCCAAAATTTTGGAAACATCCCTCGTACATATTATTGCGAATATTTCGAAAATCTCACGATTGACCCTATCAAAAGCCTTTGACAAGTTCAGATATGTTGATTTTTATCTAAATTTTTATAAATGAAATTTAGCAATTGTAAAAACGCAGTTGTTGATCGCCTCTTTCTAAAACCTAATACACAATTTAGAACTTTTTACAGAATTATTTTATACTGATTTTACTGCTCGATGCAAGCAAAGCATATATTTTAAAAATCACATTTCATAATTATAAACATTTTTTTTAAATCTACCTTTAACTGCTGCTCTCGAGTATTCGTATTTATTTGTGTGCTCTTCTTTTGATCATTAATTTTGGCCACCACTAGTAGTAGCTAGATACAATCATGTATGAACATTATTATAATTATTATTATTTTTTTTAATGACCATTTTTCTGCAATAGTCTGTAAGTATAAATGTGTAATGTAACTTTTTATAGACTAACAAGCAAGAAGTAAGTGAAGAAAGTAATATCTTGAAGAAATTAGTTGATGAAATATATAATGATACGCTTACTTCAGCAATAGCATTGATATCTTCTACTGAACCCACTGATCTATATGCAACAAACAGCATTATGGATGCTGCTCATTATGCCATAGACAACAAAGAAGCCGAACGGTAAGTTCTTATACAGCAAGTTATATTTGAAATTAACAAAGAAAAGTGATCGAATGATAGTCAAACAATGTAAAATTAAGCTTATTTAATTCCTTTGTACCTCAAAAGTAATAAACTTCTTCTATTTTTATCTCTAGTATTATGATGCTTGAACATTGTGTTTATTAGCAGTAAAATGTTTATTAAGTTAAAATGGAAAAATGACCAGTCATACATGTTATAAAAATTATTATTTATATTTTACTATTACTTTCAGTATTTGTATCATTGATATTAACAATGCGAGTAATAATAAGACTCAATCGAATGATGGAAGAATTCTTTATTTTTCCATTAATTCTTCTGGACAACACAACATAAGTGCTGATGCGTTCGTCAAATACAATATTAGCATTCCGTTTAAATCTGTAAGTATATATTACATATTTTAATGCATGTTGAGTAATCTCTCTTTTACAATGGTGCTAGGTTTATTTAATTGTTAGGTCTTTTCGAAAAAAAAGCATAAAAAAAACGAAAACAAAAAAACGTATTGAATGTATAAAATTTTGGTCAATGACACGTGTTTGATGATTTTTAAAAGATATAGAAACGATCAAAATGATATGAAATATGAGTCGGAAAAGCCCAGTAAAGAAACATGCTCGTACCCGCAGACTTATTAGTTGGTTTTTATATAAGTTTTTGACGTTAATTTTATAAAATTTCAGGAAACGGTACAAGACGCTGACTATATGGAAGCATATTTAAAAATAGTGCAACCAATCATATATTCCTACCAACCTGATCTAATTCTCTTAAGGGCTGGGCAGGGAAAATTAGTTAAGGGTTCACTCGACAGTTCCATATCGCCCGAGATGTACGGGCACATTATTCAGCTGTTGATACCTATGTGTAAAGGTAGAATAATATTTACGATTGAGGATACAAGTGACTTAATGTACGTAAGTAGTACTTTAACTGTGTGCAGTAAAGCGTTGTTAGGGGATCCTCTACCAACTTTAAACGCTGAACGTCGTTCGAATCCTGCTACTACAGGAACGATTTTAAATATAATACAAGATCAGAAATGTTACTGGAACAATTTGCAACCGCATGTTGTTCTGTATTCTGAGGACTAAAGTTGTAACGTTAAATTTTATTTGTGAGAATAGGTTGCTATATCTAAAATTATTAATCAAAAGTAATTTTTCTGTGTTTGTGTATACCCTTTATCTCAGCAAACACAAGCAAATAGTTATCTCGTTTAAATTAAAGACTAAGGGCCATGTTCATAATTAAGCGTTACTTGTTAAAATAAGAAAGTGTGATGCTAACGTTAGTAGTGCTCATAATCTCTATACTACGATCTTTTAAGTAATAGAGAAGTACGTTTGGCAACGTTTTCTGTTATCGATAGAAAGAGATAGACATATGCACCGTACAGCATGTTAAAAGAGATGGAAGATGCGTTACTAGCTTGTACTATTATCGCAGTAAAAACACAAACATAACCTTGTTTCTTTGACAACGTTGGGTACCGATTTTATTATCGTTTTTTTTTTTTTTAACAATAAATAATGAATATTTTAAAAGAATTATAAATTAAAATGTAATGGTACCTAACTAATTATTCATGTTATTAATTAGTTACCTATATCTTGTTGATTTGAACCTTTAGCAAAATATATAAAAAGCTTAAAGCAATCAATATTTGAAGTTCAGTTAAAATATTTCCACCTTTTGAAGATACCGGTTTAATATCGTCACGTGAGATTTTAATTAATATTTTAACTCTTCTGTAAATTTAATTGTTCACTTAATGATTCTAATAATTTTTTTTTTTTATTATAAAATGTTGTTAGCAATTGATTTCGTAAATCACGCATTTCACGGACGTCCCGTAAATCTGTCCGCGCTTTTAAATCTGTACTACTAAATTACGATTTACTAGACACTATTAAGCACTACTAACAATAATTCTGTATTATGATCATCAACTTTTAATAGCGCTCTTAGTATTCTTGTCTTAGTAGTGCTATTAAGATTTATTAAAAGATTATGAATATGGCCCTAAGTTGTAATTGTAATTTTTAATTCTTCTTTTTCTTGATTTTGGTAATAGTAGTAACACGTTTTAATATTTAAGAATTAATTTGCATGGTTTATTAGAGAACCATAAAATTGTGGTTTTCCTTTTTTGCTCTTAATATATTTGATATTATATTCAAAACTTAGTTTCAAATGTGATTTTTTGTTGGTTAAATGTTGTACAAAATTTGTACAAAACGTGTTGAAATGTGTTACCCGTATCTTTAAACATTTTTAAAGCAAATGTATTTCATATTAGTTTTAAAGTTATGTGATGTGACAATAAGAAAAAAAAAAAAAAAAAACAACAGTACGTTAACGTATGTTTAGCTTTTTTGAATGTGTTGAATTATTAACAAAATGTATTACTGTTAGTTTCTAAAACTGTTAACAGGATTCATGGTTAACTGCGAAAGACAGAGTTAAATGCTTTAAACTCAGGATATCACTAACTCGAATAAAAATAACAAAAAATGCGAGATACTTTTAACTAGGATAAAAATAAACATAAATTAAAAAATAACTGCCCAATAATGATCTGTATAATATTATTTTAGAATAACATTGTTTGACTGATAAAATACCAATTTGTTTAAAAACAAAACAAACAAATAGTATTAAAAGGTTAACATGAATTAAACACTAGAGGTTAAAAACAGCAATAGTTCTAAATGTGATTAGCGCGTCATGTTGACGCGTAAAGCGACTGAGAGATTCTAGACTTATTAAAAACAAAACAAAAACAAATTTTATACTGATTTACACTTAAAGTATACTGCCGCTAAGTATATTGAAATTATTTTTTATGTGTAATACTATATGTTACACACGTCGTACTTTTTCTGCATTTAAATAAATAGATATATTCATGTATGTAGCAATAAATTAGTGTCTAACACATCACCGAAGTAGTCTATATAAAATAATACGATTTTATTATCCGTTAGTGACAGCCAGTTCCTTGATTATACACTTTAAACATTGTATGTATTATAAGAGAATTTGTTTTCTCCAACGTACTTACATTTAATTACTAGTCATTTTACAACCACTCCACCGTATCGCAGATCATACAAAAGGTCAATTTAGTAATTTTTTCAATACATAGGATTCACTATACAGAACTTTGTAGCGCACGTATTTTATTCTAAAGATTAACATTGCATGGAAAATGTTCAGTATTACTATTTGGTACACAATATGTTACTTATCAGTTCTTGTTAATTCTATTATTATATAATTATACTGTAATTTTATTAAAATAGTAAGTAAAAATCCAATAGACCATATTAATGTGACGTCACAACATGTGTTGCCATCTGACAGCGGTTTCCTTTAGAAGTATTTGGCTGGTTTAAAATACATGTGTCATTACTTTTGTTACCTTAATTTTATGAATATTTTCAAATTTGGAGCAAAAAAAAATATATTTTTGATAAGTATATACTAATATATACAGTCCAGATACTTTATATTATAGAATAATGTTTTTATAAACATATAAATAAGAATTCGAAGATATATTTATAGGTTACGTTTTTAAATAATATGTAAATGTAAATATATTTAGTATTTATTTAATTAAAACTAAGTAATCATTAATATTTTGTTTTAGAATGCATAATGGTGTATTGTTTTGCTCCAAATTGTAACCATTACAGCCACATTCTTAATTGTATTTTTTGCTTGTTTGTTTTTTCATGAAAATGAAAAATATTAATGGATAAAATAAGAACAACATATTGTTTCTTCAAAGCATTTAGATATGGCACACACATTTATTGCTATGTTACTTGCCATAAAAACAATTTTTAACGTAAATTTTCCAAAATTAACCTGCAAAGTAGTATTGTTCTGCAAAAATAATGACATATTAATTAAAATATAATGTATAAAATACGAATTTTAATAAATAAATATTGACGGAAACCCATTTTGTGACAGTTACTAATATGGTCTATTGAATCAACCAGAAGTATTGTACAACTTACGAATACTCCAAAAAGTATTGGACCTTTTGAATGTTCTGTGCTTTATTGTATTTTGTTTAACAAATTGGAAACGTTTAGCGTTAAAAAATGCAGATAGCACATTTGAATGTCTTAATTTTATTTTTACTTAACAGATTAAAAAAAAATTATATTGCATTCACTTACCTAAGAGATATTATAATTGATATTTTTGTGATTCAAAGTATTGGTTCTTCGACACTATATGTCTTTTTAACTTTAATAATAATCATAAGTAAAACACATGTTCTTTTATATAATATATATTTTATAACAAATTGATTTTATAAATAAAAATATTACAAAACTTACAGTTTTTGTATTTCGTATAATCCTAAACCACATGAGCTTAGAAAATCACAGAATAAATTTGTAACAGAATAATTAATGTAAAAATTCGCTAATATATTATGAAAATCAGGAAGTGCTTCAGTACTTATGTGAGGATAAAAAGTTTTGATTTCATCAAACGATACATTATATTGTTTCGTATGTATTTCTAATTCATAGTGCTTACTAGTGGGAAGTAAAAGAAATATTTTAGGTTTGTGATCATCAGCGCTGTGATTAGCAACTTCCAACATAACAGTGAGTTGTTTAACAACTAATTGCAAAGAGTGAGAACCCATTTCCTGTAAGAAAAATGTTCTTTGTACTTTATATTTCGTTGCACCTGCACTATAAATTCTGTCTACTCTTTGTTGTTGAAGCAGTGATACTGGTAAGCTATACACATTACTAGTAACAACATGTACAGGTCTCAATTGTTGCTGAGATAAACGAATTTCTTTAGAAAGATGGACTGTTGCTGGATATATACCAGCCTGATGAATGAAACCATAGAATAACAAGCATATTAAATTTAGCAAAAGCCATAATTTATAGAGAGGCGTTTTGTGAATGACATAATTACTAAATAATAAAACAACCGGCAGAGTAACAGGTATTAGAAAACGTGGCTCTTGATGAGGGAAATATGATAGAGCAGCAATTGGTGCGATTATACTTGCTGTCATCAGTCCTTGAATACTATAGATATGGGGTAATCTCGTATATTTCCCCATCAGTAATCTGAAAAAGATAACATTTAGCAATCATTTGTTATGCATTTACGATTGTATCAATTTATACAATCTTTGTAATTACAAATAAAATCATCTTGCTAACAAAGTAAGAACAGACAAACATTTTTCTGTACGTACTCGTTCGCAGAGCTGTTCCAAGTCTTTACGGAGTTTGCACGCACATCTTTATGAGCTTATGAAAGTTTATTAAAAGATGAATAACGCTATTGGATATCTTCATCGGCTACAATCATTTACACCTGAAGATATGGTAAAAAAATCACCAGAACTTATAAATTGTATCCAGAAGAAAATCTTAGTGAAGAATTTTTGCTTATATTTTTAATTTGATTTATAAGTATTTCACTACTATAAAAGTTTCCCAAAAACTCGATTCGCAGATGTTAAAATTTTTTTATTATATTTTTAATTAAAATAAAAGATTTACACTATCTTATCCGTAAGTACAAAAAATCCGAACAAGTACTAGCCATGAATTAAAAAAAAATATTTTGTCAAAAACTGCAATATTTTCCAAAAATGAAATCTAATAAAAAATTCCTCTCGTATGTTTCAGGTTTAGATCAACATTACTTAGATTTTATTTAGATTTTTAGTTTAACCCCTTTGCATAAATGGTGCAGGGTATTATTTTTTATACATTTTTTAAAAAATTGTGGTAATATAAAAAACTTAAAAAACTACATTCCGTTCCTTAATCTACATCTCAAGACCTTCCTTTTGATACCACACAATTAATTTTCACATAAGCTCTCCATCTCGATCTATTCATTGTCTATTGATTTATTATTTTTCAATTACAAATTTTTTTATATTTTTCTAAAAACTAATCTGATCAATAGAGCCCTGCAAATCCGCGGATTATCCGCGGATATCCGCAACTTTTCTGCGGATGCGGATAAATTATCATTTAAACCATGCGGATGCGGATTAAATGTCATATCCGCAATTTCCGCGTGAACATTAAATCTTCGGTTTTTGAAACAAGCAATTGTGTTGTGACTACGCAGTCCTCGGTTATTTTCGGTTGTCTGTATATACATGATATTTTGTAGCATTCAATCTCACTTTATGTTATTTTTATTAAGACAATTGTCCATGATCAAGACTGAGTTGAGAAAATCAAGTTAACTTTCTTTATATTATTGAATATATTATAGAAAATAATATTTTGGACAAAAGTTTCCTGGTACACTTTCGACGTAATTCTTCCTACCTCTGCTCTAATTCCGGCTTTTAAATCTGATAAAGGTTTTGTTTTACATAAAACTGATTAGTAAGTTTTATTTAAATACCAAAATTTACCTACATAATTTTTTGTCGAAAATTTTATTATGTAACCTGCCAATTTTTTTTTTTACTACCCGAAGTTAAAAGTCTTGCAGATTCCAAAAATTTGAAAAATGACACACGTTGTTATTTGAAAAAGTTGCATTGCCTAACTCATGCGCGAAATGGCGTAAGAGAATTACTTGATCCTAAAAATATGAAGCACCTTCTATCAAGTAACTTTTCTGATTTTTTTAAAATTCAATATTAAAAAAAGCAGCACGCCACTTACTCCCTACGAAAAAGAACGCTTAGGCCCCCCAAAATTGTTATCTCTCTCTAGATTTAAATAAGTTATTAGCGCATCTAGGCCTTAAAACTTTTGGCGTCCCTTCCTTAGGTTAGGTTAGTAATAAATAAGCTGGTAAATCCAAAAATGTTCAGTAGCGTTTTAGAGCAGAGATTACCTAAACAGGTGAAATATGTTAGTTCTTTCCAAACTGACAGCAAAACCTGTAGTGCGGATAGTGCGGATATTTTTGCGGATGCGGATCGGATGCGGATTTGTTATTTACAAAAGCTGCTGATGCGGATCGGATGCGGATCATGGATGTGCGGATGCGGATACAGAAAAGCTTATCCGCACAGGGCTCTACTGATCAAAAATTCCTGTTGAAACATTTCGGTTCGCATTAATGTACATTATTGAGATTTTGATCAGATTTTAGATCAACCTCATTGAGAAATAGGGTTGGGGATAAAAGTTTTTTTTGACATATTTAGCGAAAATCCCATAAAAAAAGATACAAAAGCCTAAAAAAATAATGCCCTTATTTACATACATACCTGTATAACATTGTAGTCATTCCACCAATAGTAACAAGCCCTAATACATTATATAACAATGGCATATTAATTAATACATGTAATGATCTATGATGTAATCCATGTTCAGCTAATTTTTTAACATCCATATTATATCGAATAAAATTTAGTGGCGTAACAACAAAATTTTCCATCGATACATCCATTTGTAACAATTCAGCTATAGATAAATGTCCAAAGTAGAATGAATCAACCAGAATATAAGTGAATACTGTTAGCATGGAATATAATAAGAATAGAATCATTCTAAAATGAAATTCTGCAAAGCTCACAGATTTGCTTCCTAAGCCTCGATGCAGCCAGAAAAATACTGGTAACACAGCAAATGCAACAAATGTAGGTCTGTTAAAAAAACCTGTTACACTTATAATACTAATTGCTATTCCATGTCGCAAGGAATGTGAAGGAAGTAACAATTTTAATTTGTAAAATCTTGCTTTATCTACAGCTGCTTTTGATTTTCTGTATTTAGCAGAGAGATACTCATTTTGAGTAATAACATTTCTTGAAAAGGCTTGAGAATCTGCAACTAAATAAAGCAAAACAGAAAGCAATACCATTTCGATTGTATTTGAAAATGTTCGAGTACCATATATGAATAATACATATGAACTTGCAAGGAACAATAGTTTTTGTAGGTATTGCTCGTTGTTAATTCGGCATATTTTATATAAGCAATAATCTACAAGAAAAGATGAAAGGCAGACAAATATTCTAGGGAATGTTAGTAAAAAATATGGAATATTTATAGAGATGTTAAAAAATTCTATTAAATTAGCGTCAATAATTTTTAATATTTTATAGGGTATGCCTACAGTTATATATGGAATAAGTATACTTCGGATGGGTTGTGTATGATTAAATTCCCATGGCTGTTTGTATTCGACATCAAATACGTTCCCTGCAAATAATAAACAAGTTGAAACAAGTACTTAACAATCTTTAAATTACAAATAGACATATCGTACATGCAGTGTTGTAATGTATCTAGTTACAAGTATCTAGATACAGTAACTAGATACTTTTTCAAGTATCTAGATACAAATTAGATACTTTTTGAATTATGTATCTGTATCTAGATATTTATATTTATTTATCTTATATCTGTATTTCAGATAATTTGCTTGTTACTTTTTTTTATACCGTGATACAGAGCTGATAAAATAGTTTAGTTATAAATTGTCATTCTGAATATTTTATTTTTGCTATTAACAAAACTCAGAAAACAATTAAAATTGACGTTTGCAAATTAAATTTATATGGAATGGGAAAAAAAATCTCACTCTTTTCATAGCGTTTGTACGGCCGTAAAAATAGTATGTATTATATGCAACACTTAAGGGAAATGGGTCATTATTAACGAAAACTAAGTTTTTGAATAATTATTGTCGTTATTTTGATGACCAATTTACTAAAAACATGAAAAATTATATCCACGTGATTTGGGAGTGGACCGTGGATTTATGAGGCCTTTGGCAAGACAAATTAAAACCCTACAAAAGTATTAAGTGATTTAAAGTACACTTTGATAATTTTTTTGAGGCATTTCATCATTGGAGGCCTGGCTCTAGTCCGTCTTACCCAAGGGCCGGCCATGCTAGTGTGGATATTAAGTTTATTTCCTAACTGAAATCAGTAAGGTAAGTGGTGTGTCGTAAAGGATGTAGAAAAACATTACTTTTTTGATATTTCAAATAAATTTAATTTGTAAGCGTCAGAATGTCAACTGAAATTTTGTTTATAAATTAAATTTGTATGGAATGAGAAAAAAAATATTCACATATTTATTATCAGTAATTTTTTATTAGTGATAAAAAATGATCATGACATTACACGAATTCAACTACAATTAGGGCTAAGATTTGATTGATAAGATCATCCCCTTAACAAGAACACAGCTGCGTATCTATAAGACTAATATTAGTTTTATACATTAGCACTAGGATGACCAACTTTATAAAGAACCAACCCGGGACAAAAATAAGGAGAAAAATTTAGTTTATTTAACATTTTTTTTACATATTAATGAAATTACATATTATAAATGAATAAAATATGTTTCTTTGTCTTTTCCAGTAATAATTTTCCGAACTACTTGCCGTTTTTAATAAATCTAGTAATAAAAGGTTCTTATAACTGTAGGAATTAGCTTCCAACTCATTAGCTTCAAAAATATCAGTCCACATTTTGTCTACAGGCTTATTTTTGTAAGACAGCTGTTTTTCGATAATGTCTTTTGTATCTATGCATTCATCATAGAGGCTGTCCATCTCTAAAGCGTCTGTAATTTTCAAACTCTTTGCGGCAGATTTTATATGATCATAGGTTAAATTTGTTGTTTTTAAAGAAAATGGCCATATTGCATGTAAGTAATTTGAATTGGAAAAATCAAAATCTGATTCTAAATAGTTAAGAGTTTTGGTAAAAAAAAATAATAAAATCTTGTGCAATATTTCTAGATTCTGCTAGCAGCATTTTGTTGAGTTCTGTAGCAGTTTTTTCTCCAAAAAGGGAGTACTTTTTTCGCCCTTCAAGTTTTTGACGTAACCTATACATAACATAGACCAACTCAGGTGTAGCAAGATTGTTCGGTTCTAAACTAGCCTATTCAAAAAACTGGCAAACAATTTTGAAGGAATAACAAGTAAATTTCGGTTCTACTGTATTCTTCTTCTCTATTTTCTTCCATAATGTATTTCCAAATAAGAGTAGGACATTCGTCTTGTCCCATACTTTGAAAATAAGTTTTTACACCTGGTCAATATTTTATTATTTTATATATTGCTGGTAATAATGATAACCATCTTGTAGGAACATGTGTAAGGAGTTTATCTAGTTATATGAGGAATTGAGGATGAAAAATAATTAGTTTTTTAATAATATTATTTAATTTTTCTGAAAAGATTCCAAAACATTGTGCTATTGCTGAAACCGGGAGTTTTCGCGTCCCGGGACTTTCAGTACCCAAATCGGGACTATCCCGGGAAAACCGAGACAGTTTGTCACCCTAGTTAGCACATATGACTAACAGAATACATACGTTATTTACTACAAAATTATTCCGTAGAATAGTGCTTTTTGTGACGTCACAGTAAAACATACGTCACGGTAAAAAATATGGTATTTTAATTTTTCAGTGTTTTTTCGAAAGTATCTAGCTGTATCTGGATACAAATGTATCTGTATCTAGATATTTTTTTAAATGTATCTATTACAGCACTGCATAGCTAAAGATAAGGTAGGATCCACAAGACACAGAACATTGAACTGAGGAAAAAAACGAAGAAAAAACATAAAACGATGTGAAAAATTTGCCGAAAAAAGAGTCGGACAGAAATTACTAGGTAAATCTTCCATATACAACCTACAACTAAATTTTTTCCTTTCAGATTCTTTTATAATAATAATAATATAACTTAATCTGATAACTTAGTTTTCAAGTGCATAATAGTTCATATTGTCTCTAATGTACAAACCCTCTATTCGTTATTTGTTGACAGTACGAAAACTCAGAATCATTGTGTGTGCATTTTTAAGATCGAAGTGTAGGTTGTACACAGAAGTTATCAATTACTAATACAAACCTGCAATAACTTCAATTGATTGAAAATATTCATCTGGATGAATATAACCACTTTGCGGTACACATGTCAACAAAATTCTAAGCCCACATAATATAAGATACAATATAAAAGTACGATTCCATGACGAACGTTTTCTTTTTTGCTGTTCATTTTTTTGTTCGACAGAGTTTAGATTAATTTTGGTACTTAAAGTATTCATTTTAAGGTTAGAATTATTTTAGGTTATGTGTTTCATGAACGATGATTTTATAATTGATTTCACATTTGTATTAAAAAATATTATAAAAAAAAGTTAATATGAAATCTAAACTATAAATCACATTGTCAGTAAGTTCATTTATGTAGTATAAAAAAATAAAACGCAATTATGCGGTTGTCAATTGACCCAACCTATACAAACTATTGTGATCAGTGTTGCCAATTATTGAACAAATTTGTATTACAAATTTAATTTATAAAATTTTTGAGAGTAATAACGTTTTCTAGTAATTATAAAACCCATTTAATTGTCTCTTTTTCATTATTAAAACATGTTCCTAAATGTATTATTAATTAATTTTGTAGTGTGAAATAAAAAATTTAAAATAAAAATATTTATTCAGAGGAAACCATTGATTCGTTGTCTGGAAAAATAGTGGAATAATTATTTGTAAAATTCCCAGTCAATAGAGAAGGACTTGCGCAGATTAATATAGAATATGTAAACTTGATTAAAATGGATATGTCTGATGTACTAGAGAGGAAAAGCATGTTTCTTATTTTAGATACTTATTTATTCGTCTGATTAACTGTTACAAACCAATGATTAATATTTTATCGTATCTTTTAAGAGAGTGATGAAAATATCGCTCAACAGATGGCACTACATGTCCTTGTAAATCTAAAACAAAAAATGTAATAAAACAATAATTACATAAATATATCATTATAATAATTTGAATGAGACTATAATTACATATTAAATATTTGTATTTATTTATTAGCATTATTATTTCAAGTTAAAAAATAGTACACAAAATATAATGTGTATAATTTAACATAAGAATTAATTAAAAAAAAGCTTACACAAAAATTACATTGACAGACAAATTACAGTAAGTGACGACAATCTATTTTACAAGGAATATAGCTCGTCAATGAAACAAAATGGAGTTGAAATACAGCAACACTACGTATTTTGGAATCACCAATAGAATGATGCAATGGGCGCGGCGTATCATCGCCCTGCCCATATAATTTGAAATGGAGTATGTGCAGGTTGTTTTTCAGAGTCTGTAACAAATATATTGATGTGTACACAAATCACTAGCAAGTGTCGACTTTTCCGTATCTCATGCTAATATTATTTCTATAACCTTTTTTTTATTCTTTATGATTATACTTCGATATATTAGGCCATATGTTGTTGCATACCTACCTAATTAGCATTTATGGTCGATTTAAAACATTAAGTTAAATAACCTTCCATAAAAAGTGTTTTAAATATCCTTTCTGTTAAAAAAAAGTGTTTTAAGCGTTTAAGGAATATTTTAATAGACACAGGGGCGGGATTTCATTTGTTGGGGCCAACTATAGTAAAAGTGAGGCCCTCTTGCAGTGGCGTAACTACAGTGCTGCAGACCCTGCGTTGTAGGGGGGCCCGGAGCTGTAAGGAGCCCAGAATTTTTGGAACTTTTTACAAAAATTAGAAATTTAAAAACACGATTAAAAAATTATAAAACACCTATTTTAAGTTATCTGTCTTATTTTCTTAATTCTCTTTAAAAAAATTCGTTATTTTTTTGTCAAGATACTACTTTTTATAAATTTAGAAACTTTAAAACTTCAAGAAAAAGATAGATAATATGTTTTCTCAATTATAAACAAAAAAATCGTTCCTTTCAATAAAAAAAGAGTGTACTTTAATCACCCTCCCAATGATACGGTATATCTAATATTACGGGGATTCCTCAATGTGTATATGTTTATCAGTGGCGCAGCCAGGATTTTGTCTTGGGGAGGGCCGAATCAAATTTCTAAAGCCCGTGGCCCACGGGCCACGGGCACACGGCCCTCAACTTCATTTTTTTGTGGTCCCTGAAGCGGTAATCAAAATCACTTGACCTTATTTAGGGGAAAAATATATTTAACAATGTAAAATATACTCTCTTCCCCTTTTCTGTTTATAAAAAAATGTCAAGAAACCCTTCGGGATATTTAAAGTTCCGTCACTGCTTATCATTAAAATAGACTGCGACCCAAATCAGTTCGACAGCCCTGCTGTTGGATATTGATGTTTATATCAAATAATAATTCCATTATTTGTTAATAAAAAAATGTAATTGTTAATCTATGTATCAAAAACTTTCACTTGATATTTCTCTTACTTATGTTCAGTTTTGTAAATCAGCCGCTTGGCCACAATTTGTACCGAACGAACAGACTCAAGTGACGGAATAAGGATTTCTTGATTATACCTTCGAAAACCTAAAAATAACATGTAAATATGCATTTTCTGTTAATTTCAACACTAATCATAATAAAAAATAGCTTATCATTATTGTAAAATACATAAGTTATTTTGCTGTACGATTATGATAAATTTGTTAAATTTTCATTTCATTGGATCTTCAGATGGGGCTTGTGCCCCCCCCCCCTCTGAATACGCCACTGTTGTTCAGTACAACTTATATCAGTCCTTTTTGTGTGTAAAACATCATAAGTTGAAAAATACCTAAGAAGATATTGATATTCACATTTATCTACAAAATAAAACCAAATACCGATTTTAAAAGCGCGATTGTCTCCAAAACTACTCCCTTTATTATATATCTACTGACTATTTTACGTTTGAGGTGTCATTTTAAAATTACATTCTGAATGTTATACCGAAGTCAGATTTCCACTTTATCTTATCTGAATCGAGTAATTAGTTGTTTAAAACAGTATTATCATTTGACTGGGCGAATATTTTAGTCGATGTGTCAGGGGGGAAAAGGATCAACGCTCCCCTTCATATAATTTGTTGGAGCATATTTGGAAAGTTATGTATTTTCACTTGAACAATAATTATGTCACTTTATCAAGAGTAGGCATCGTAAAAAAATGTTTATTTATACGAAAAAAATGCCGTAATTTAAAAATTAACTACTGTTGTGGTTAACAAATTTTATCTTCAACTCTCCGAGCAGCGCCGTGTAATCTGCTGTTCCTGGGAGGGGCCCAGGCCCGTCGCCCCCCCCCCCCCTTGGCTGCGCCACGGCCTGCTATAAAGGATTCATTTTCAGCAGTTGAAACTATTCAGCATTTTGTTGCGTTTAATCTAAATTTAAAATGTACTCTTTTCTAACATAAATAAAATGTACATATTTTTCAACATTGTACCTATTTATACTGTTTGGATATAGCGACCCAGAGCCGTAGCAATGTTTTTGGCGCCCTTGGCAAATAAAGTAAATTCATAAAATTTACCTCCTCAAATCTAAGTGATGAGCGCAAAAAAGCTCTTCACCTCCAGTAGCGGACTGGCAAAATTTTCCGGCCCAGGAAAATTGTTATAAATGTGCCAAGAACCGGCCTCATCGTATCAAGGACCGACCCCATTGATCCAATAATCGGTCTTATTGGGACGGGCCCACCGGGAAATTGCCCAGTGTCCCGGCGGGCCAGTTCGCCATTGCTCACCTCCCAAATACAAGTAAAGAGCAAAAAAAAGGTCCTCACTTCTCAAATACAAATGATGAGCCAAAAAAAAAACAAAAACTAAAAAAGGTGCTCTGTCCTGGGCGCCCCTATGCAAGCCACGCGCCCCTAGCAACGACCGAATTTCATTGGTCCCTTCAACGTCGTTATAAACGATATCCACTGTAAGTGTTTAAAAACAAAAATGTTTATTAAAATATAATTTTCAATGCATCATTCTTGATTAACTTTATGGCCGGGAGAGTTAATGAAATATGGTATTTTAAAAAGGAGCGTTGGTTCCAAAAAGTTTGGGAAACATTGGTATACGGGTCTCTTGGTTGTACCTACAAAAGACTTTAAAAAAATCAAATATATCTGTATAAATGGTTATATTAGTTACAGTATATTTAATTTTTAACTGTTGTATAAAGCGGCTCTAATGGCCGATTTGTGAAGACCTGAATGCTATAGGATTAGACAGCAATTTTTTCTAAAAAAAAAAAAAACGGATATATGCGTATAAAACTAGGGTTAGTATCCAAAGTTCTGGCACATTCCTGACACCAAAGCATACCAATTATAGTGTGAAATGTAAGTTGTTAACCGGTAGATACGCTTATTGTAGGCTTACCGCCACGCACACACCGAAAAGACCGAACGTTCTGGAAAAATTGGATGTAATTATACTTGAAAATTGATTGGATTTATTGGGACATTTTCAATTCTTGCTAAAGAGAACAATGATTTTATAACTAACAAAAGGGCCGCCGCAAACAAGGCGGCAGATTTTTGGGGTGATACATTTTTAGTACACTGAAAAAAAAATGCTTTACCTACAATCAATGGATAATGCAAGAAAATTTAAAAGTTCGGTTAATGTTCCGTATAAGTCCACCACGCATAACTCGTCAGACAGAACGTGTATGCTAGTTGGAATGAGATTTGGTCTTGACGAAGCGCCGCCCCTTTCTTTCAAAACATAACATTTACGATTCTGATATCTAAATAAGACTTGATAGTTATACGTTTTGAAATCCAAGCAATTATTTAATAAGTGTTTGTTAACATTTAGCTCGTATTAAGGTTTTTAATGAAAAACTTGAATAACGAAATTTCAGTATTTATACGCTTAAAGTCATATTTAAATAGTTTGAATGAGATTTATAGTATACATATGTTGAAAAACACTAACTTTATTTAAAGAGAGAATCCTCAAATTATCAATATATTCCGACCTACCAACAAATGTCTAAAATAGGACATTCCGTTTTTCATCGCATTCATACATACCAAATTATGTAAATGTATTAAAAATGTATAAAGCATTTATATATCTTCACTATATGCAAACAATCAATGATAAAACTAGCAAATCCAGAGCCGTGAAAATCGCCACAGAATACCTTTTTATATAAAATTATCCATCCTTTTTATAACTCTTTGAAGTTGTACGCGATAAAATTTAGCTATCACATTTTGGGTTTAAATTTGGGAAAAATTGGATAGCATTTAGATCACATTGCAATTATATAAATCAGGGGTCTGGGAACTTTTTGGGACATTTACATTCAGACACAATCAGACCCTCATTCATACACCACCTTAACACCTCTTTTATATCCTTGCTCTCCACATTACTTAAAAAATTGAAATAATTATCAGCCATTTTCCAAGTTTCAGGAACTAACTATGTAAATAACACCTGTGTAGACACCGTCCTCCCTTGATTCTAAATTGCACAAAAGTTGTGTCTGATTACACCGAGCACATATGCAAGAATGATTACTATTGGTTCTCCACTCTTAGATATATTCTATTCTAAACATACAGCCTAGTTCTAATTTGACGTGGTGGATTTATACGGAACATTAACCAAAAGTTCTACTTTTAAAAATAATAGTGTTTATAGGTCCAAGCCAGATCCGATTTTACTGCAAACTTTGTTTATGTAGTTAGCCCAGTAGCTGCTGGTGATTAAAATATTTGGGGGGACACTTTTTGATCCATATACTGCAATGGTGTCCAACCTACGGCTAACGGGCTGAATCTGGTCCAACAATAAGTTTCAAACGGCTCGCATGAAATTTTTCAAAATTTCTCCCACCCGTCTTCTTGATTTTTAAATATCTAGACCCGAAGTGTAAGTAGGTAAAAAAATTTGATGACCAAAGTTGACCAGAGTAAAATTAAATACTTAAAAATATTTCGCTTTCAAATCATCCCAGAAAACATTTTTATACGGGCCAGTACTATTGAAGCACATACTCCCCGGCATTGAAAGTAATGGGCCAGTACCCCGGTGTCCCCGTGGCCGTTAGCTGGCCTATTGATGTATCAATTGCCGGCCCAGCAGCGGTAAACTGCAAAATAATCACATTAGTTGCAAGATTTATTACTGACGGACCAGTACTTATATTATACCCACTCTCTAGTATTTCAAATGTAACATATGTATATTTACCTTATACTTACCCAGTATTAAAATAAATTAATGGTTAGGTGCAAAATAAATACTCATTTGGCCATTTCACCATCGTTGAATAAATTTATTTAACAAATAAAGTTGACAATATCGCTTCGGTTTTAAACTATTAATGAAGAAATTAACGTTGCTGTCAATAAAATGATGCGATATTGTCAACTTTATTCGTTGGAAAAATTTATTCAACGATGGTGAAACAAAAGTAAAATGTAACATATTAACAAAAATAAGGAGTGCTCATAAAATTCTGGTAAAGTACTTAGTATAGGAGGAGTGCGAAATACAAATGTGAAGTACATTATTAATACTGGCGTTGCACAAACTTTTAGTGCCAGCAATTTACCTACAGAAAAAGCAGTTTGCCGGCATTTGGCCGATGGTTGAATGTTTGCTGGGGAGATTTGATATAATATGGAAGATTTGAAATACAATGTGTCTCAAAAGAAATTTTATATTTATTTAGCTTACTGCGTGAACGCAACGTATCCGAGGGGCGTGAGGGTTATGTCAATCGGTAGCCTGGCTGTTGGTAATTCAGTCGCTATGGAGCGTTTCTCGGGAGCAGACCGCGCGTTATGCGTGCGAGAGTTTTACAAAAACGGTGATTCGGCGACTGTAGCGCGTAGAAAATTCTGCAGTATTCGAGGTTTTCGCCACTTAAATGATGCGCCAAGCATTCCTCTCATTCGACATTGGGTTAAAAAGTTTGAAGAGACTGGTACAACGCTGGATAAATCAAAATCCGGGCGACCTAGGTCATCAAGAACGGTAGAAAACGTGGAGAATGTTAATCAGTCTGTTCGTGACGACCCGAACCTTTCAATTCGGAAGCGCGCAAGTGCTTTAAATGTGCATAGATCATCATTACATCGCATTATGCACAAAGACCTAAAGCTGCACCCCTACAAAATTCAATTGGTGCAACAATTAAAGCCCCAAGATGCCAGTCAGAGGCTTAATTTCGTAAATCAGGTGATTGAGCGATTTTCAACGTTTACCAACATTTTGTTTTCGGATGAAGCTCATTTTTATCTTAATGGCCACGTAAATAAGCAGAACTGCCGCTACTGGAGTGCAACGAATCCGAAACGCAAACATCAGAAACCCCTACATTCGCCTAAAGTGACCGTATGGGCTGCGATGTCGGCGCGAGGAATTATCGGCCCTTACTTTTTTGAAGACGAAAGGGGGCGTGCAGTTACAGTGAATTCAGAGCGTTATGTGGAGATGTTAGACAACTTCTTGGTACCTGAACTGCAAAACTTTCCTGGCTATAACCAAAAAACATGGTTCCAACAGGACGGAGCAACTTCACACACGTCCAATATGTCTCTGCCACGTGTTCGTGAAATTTTCTCAGGCAAATTGATCTCCCGGAGAGGTGACATAAATTGGCCTCCACGCAGTCCAGATTTCACCCCTATGGACTTTTTCCTATGGGGTTATCTTAAATCTAAAGTTTACGCCAATAAACCGACTTCACTGGCGCATTTGAAAGAAAATATCCGTCACGAAATGGCAGCCATCCCTGAGTCCACCTGCCGAGACGTCATAAGTAATTTTACTGTTCGATTAAATGAGTGCCGAGAACGCGAGGGTCTACATTTAGACGATATTATTTTTAAGAAATAAATCCCCAAAAAGTGTATTTTAATAATTAATAAACATTTTTTCTATATACGGCTTACTTTTTTTTTAATCGATCCACTAAATATAAAATTTCTTTTGAGACACCTTGTACTAGCGAAATATTTGAAATACTAGGAAATATTTAAAATATGTACTAGGGAAATATTTGAAATACTAGGGAAATATATGAAATACTAGGAAATGTTTCTGAATCTTTCTATTTGAAAAACTTGTAAAGTATTTCAAATACTGACGTTTTCAGGCAACATATATCAAATACAAATACTACGGAGAAATTATTTGCAAATCCAAATACCAAGAGTATTTTTTTAAGTATTTGAAATACTTACTTTATTCCAAATACCAGAAAATAATTGAGATACTTATTCAAATACTTTATTTCAATTATTACCAGTTCTGTCAGTGGATAGACTGCAAATTTGCGACATCAGCTACGGGATATTTAGTGAGTATTGGTATACAACATACCTAGAACGACTTACCACTTAAAACAGTAAGATGGAGAACTTATTAGGCCGATATCAATTGATATTGATTCCCCAAAATGAGACAGTGATAGAATAAAATACTGTCTGCTTGAAGAAAGCTGTTCTTTTAAAGCAATGAAGAAATTATAACAGAATTCGTTCTCACCCTTGTTAATATGTTTCTTCTTTATATATTTTCTCCCTTTTGTTATAAAGAGCTTTCAGGATTTCCGACCCTTCTTGCCCTTCTCTAACCTTCCTATGTCGATAAATAAATTCACTGGCACACGTCAATCATTTGAATTTAAATCTGAAAACAGTGGCACGTGCTACGAAAAAGGTTCGTCACCCCCGTATCATTTTTTTCATACAATATCTAGGTTGTCTTTATTTACGAAAACCATTTTTTTAAAAGAAAATAAAAGATACAGCTGAAACACGTTGCTAAGAATAAAAAAGTCATACATTTTTTATCTAAGTATATTAATAAAATTGGATGCTATATCTGTTTATTTATTTTTTCGGTCTCAAAATTGGTCATGATCCTTTGGACAAAAGAGTCTGTCTGTTTATTTGTGCGAGATTGACGTATAAACGGCTGGCCATATTTTAGCTTAGCAAGATAAACAAGAAGCTTAACAAGAAGCTCATATGTCATCTCTTTTAATTACTTGACTTTAAGTTAGTTTAATTTATTTTTGTAACCTTAATTTTAATTTTAATTATATTTTTGTTTTTAGAAAAACGTCTTTTCGAGAAAAATCGTGTTTCTTCTATCTTGATATACCTTGAGATCCCTCCCTCGCTCCCCCTCCCCCCCCTCTCTATATATATATAGAGAGAGAGTACGGATTCCGCAAAGGAAGAAATACGAAAGATGCGATAATAAACCTACTCGAGTACGTAATGAATGCATTTGAGGCAAAAGAAGACAGTTGTGTCATGCTGTGTGATTTAACAAAAGCATTTGACTGTATGTCGTACTCCATACTCTTACAGAAACTCGAGAATTATGGCATAAGAGGGGTTGTGATTAAACTGATAGAGTCCTATCTCTCGGATAGGAAGCAGCTTGTCGAAACAAATAATAATAAAAGTGGATTGCAAACAATGAACAGATACATAGCACAAGGATCAATACTGGGACCATTATTCTTTATCCTTTACATTAATGATTTGCCAGCAAATATACACAATGGCCACATTGTGCTATTTGCAGACGATGCAACAATTGCCACGAAAAGCAACAAAGGTGAAGAACTGATACAACAAACTCAAATGCTTCGGGACCTGGCAACAAATTGGTTTGGTTCTAACGAACTACAACTCAATGATAGTAAGACCAAATACCTATATCTCACTGCATCTAGAAGACCACTCATAAGAGCAGAGTCAGCACAATTCCTAGGCATAACACTGGATACAAGGATAACATGGCTGCCACACGTTCAAAACCAAACAGCAAAACTGTCCAAGTCAGTCTATGTTATACGACGTATCACCAAATGCGTCAGCTGTGAAGCAGGACGGACAGCATACTTTGCCCTGTTCCATTCAGTGATGACATATGCCTTATCGGTTTGGGGAATCTCGGCTCATGCACAAAAAGTTTTTGTTGTCCAAAAGAAAGCGGTAAGAGCTCTAGATCAAGAGCTTAATAACGTCCACTGTCGGCCTATATTTGTTAAACACAAGATCCTAACACTATACAGCGCATTCATATTGGAAAAAGCTCTTGAAACTCATAAACAAAACAACCGGCTAACTAGGCACGAGGAGAGACATGACTATAACACAAGGACCAAACACAAGTTAGAAACATACACCCTGCGTTTAAAAACCACCGAGATGTTAAATATTGGAATTATAATTTACAACAAATTAACCAAAGAGATCAAAGAACTAAGGACGACGCAGCTGCGTACCCGACTGAAAAGATTCTTGCTACAAAAAGCCTTCTACAGCATAAATTACTTTCTTGACTGCAAATTATCATCTATGTAACAATCATTATGTATTATGAACTGTAACACTGACATTGTCTTTACCATGTATCCTACAGACAGAATAAACTATTCTATTCTATTCTATATATATATATCTACAGGACCGGCGGTTGGGAAACACTGCTCCAGGTAACTATCTGACAGATCAGGTTATATGATACTTTCTGTGCTGAATAAATGTCATCCCGTCTTTCAATACAAATGTATCTATCGGATAGTTATCTAACGGATAATGAGACTGATGTATTGAATTCACTGCTTGGTAATGACATTTATTCAGAAGATAAAGTTCCAGATTACATTATCTGTCGGATAGTTACCTAGTGGTTTAAATGAAGGTGGAAAGACCGGGCCTTAAGGTCATAATGCCCGGGGGGGACACCTTAGCTCTCCAAATGAACCCCTAAATAAAAAAATTAACCTGTATAAAATTCTCGAGAGATAACTCCATTATACTTCCAATAGTAATTTTCATCCCTTTCTGAGATCTCAGAACCTAGTCGAGTCATCCTATTATCACCTCTGTCCTCTCATTTTACCATATAGGCCGTGTCTCCAACGCTATAGCTCTGAAATTTTAATAAATCCTCAATCAAACTATTTATATAAAGATACAAAGTAATAAAATATAAACTATTTTAGATCATGTAGTACCACCAAGTAACTTCCAAATTTAACGTTATACCTCATCTTCAATAATAAAAAAATAGTGTATTGGGCCCGGTAGTTCAATTTCAACTAGAGATGGGTCGTTCATGAACGAACCGGCTCACTGAGCCGACTCAGTACACTGACCGAAGTGACACGGTTCACCAAATTGAAATGAGCCGGCTCACGTCTCACTGTATAGTTTCAAATTTCAAGGATACGATTGGTCGGGCGATTGTGAGCAGTGACCGGAGTGATCCGGATCTGGATCGATGTCATGTTGAACTTCGCGAGAACTCGGCTTGTAATGTATTATCATAAATTGTATTATTTATTGTCATCAATTTGTAGGGCAGTTTATTTGAAACTAATAGGCTTAGTCTGTATTTTCTTACAGCCATACTATATAAAAATATTAAAAATATTGCCCAAATCCCAGATGTCCGATTTATAAGGGCAATAAACATCGCCATAAACTTAACACATCTGATTTAAAATACAATAGCTACATAAAGTGAATTGTTTGTTTCAAAAATGTTAGATAAGAACCGGGGTAAGCGGCGTTCTACCTACGAGCGAACGACCGACAACTGACCCGGTCTAAAGAAGAGCCGGCTCTAAGCGACGTCTACCTACCAGCGAACGACCGACAACTGACCGGGTCTAAGGAAGAGCCGGCTCTAAGCGACGTCTACCTACCAGCGAACGACCGACAACTGACCGGGTCTAAAGAAGAGCCGGCTCTAACCGACGTTCTACCTACGAACGAACGACCGACAACTGACCGGGTCTAAGGAAGAGCCGGCTCTAAGCGACGTTCTACCTACGAACGAACGACTGACTGACCTGTGTCTCGGGATCATGTTTACAGTTCATATATTGCAAGAACCGGTTCTAAGCGACGTTCTACCTACGAACTAACGACCGACCTGTGTCTCGAAAACATGTTTACTTAACCGGATCACTGAGCCGAATCAATGAACCGGTTCAACAAACTGAACGACCTCCACTGATCCGGTTCCGCAAACTGAGCCGAAATTCCCATCTCTAATTTCAACCACCTGTATACTATTGATAAAATATTAATATATGTGTTTATTCTCATAAAGAATTATTTTAAGCAATTCTGTTCCTTATGTATTAATTGTTAATGACTATATTCCTTAATGAGCTTTATCATGATTAACCATCTTGATATGTAGTGATACGTGATTTTTGCAAGTGGCGTCTTAATTTTTTTCTGACGTTTTTAGTTATTTTTAAGTGATAAAAGTGCAGAAAATACTTGAAATAGTGTGTTATAGTGTGGACTTAAGTGTTTGGACCCCATGCAGACCAAAATTGGAGCGACTGGAAAGGTATTTGTAGAAATTTTTGTTAATTTTATAATGTAAGTCATTGTTATGTAGAATGTGCTTCTATGGACAATATAAAAACACATACATGCATACACTATCGGCTATAACTAGAGAAACAAAACTATTTTTTAAATCATTTTCATAAATCCCGATTATTGACTAAATGAATATTGAATTATATTGGTATAGCAACAACAATTTATAAGTTAGAACCTGCTCTTAAAAATATTTGTTGTACTGGTACAATAAATAAAATAATTAACTTTCTGCTGCAGCAGACCATCTGCATATTTCTTTTGTAAGACTTAATAATAAAACAATTTTTTGTGGTTAAATTTTTTCCTTTGCCCTAGCTCCCGTTCTTGTCCCGGTTTAGGATTTCATAATTATGGTAAGCCTATATATATGTATATTGGGGTGCCGCAGACAATATTTAAGTTATTTTGGGGGGTCTCATGCCAGAAAAGGTTGAGAAACACTGACCTACATCACAAAATATAGTTTTTAATTTTTTTTTAGAGACGTGTCATGCAAAAAAATGGCTTTATAAACATTTGTATATACTTACTTGTTGATAAAATAGTAAAACAGGTTTACAAAATATTGCAAAATATATATATTCCTATAATTTTACAGCTATGTAACAATAACATAGGGTAATAAGTACCCTCTACCTACGTTTCAAAGTTGACAACCGCGGCGCTACGATCTTAAATTTATTTCCCTATAGCTTCCAATTTTATTAATATAGATTACGAGTTGCACATTGAAACGTAAATAGATGAACTGAGCTACGACTACAGATGAGTTTTGTTAGGCGCGAATAGCCATTGTTGCTCTGCGCGAATAGCCATTGTTGCTCTGCGCGAAAAATTAACTAACTAACTAACAGCTGCGACTACAGTAGCGTTTAGTTGAAAATTCAATAGCTTCCGAGAAAATAAAACAAAAACATTGATAAACGTTTTTAATGACTAAATTGAATGAGATGTTTATCAAAGTAATATTTCGATAGGAGTCAAGTTGCAATATTTTATACACTGGTCTAATATTTAATTATAATTATTCATGTAACACTATTAATAAACATAATACATAAAATACAGAGGATATAACTTCCTTCCCACCAAAATACCTGTATAAGCGAGTATTTTTTAAAATAATAGCTTGTCAGACATTGGATTTTCAATTAATTATCTAGTTACTGGTTGTGGAGAATGTAAGTGGATAGGTAACATAAGGAGAAGGTGTTCCCCTATGTATAAACCAGCCCTTTTCACTCTGCTGCTTCCTGTTCGGAATTAATTGCCTCCAAAATGCTTTAGACAATAGCCATATTTTATTCTTTTAAATGTAAAATGTTTATCGATTCTGTTTAGCCAATATACACTGAAATAATTAAACAGTCCCTATATTTAACATAAAAGCAAAATAAACACTTGCATTATTGGTGAACAAATAATTGATATAACGTGTGAATTTTTACACATTTCAGAGTTTCATAGGTATCTAGTAACTGACTATATTTTTGGGCAAATTTTTTATTGTAATCGCGGAAAAATCTTCTCTTTTTTATGGTTTTGTAGGTATGACCACCAAAAAACCATTATAATGTCATGTGTCTTTCTGTCTGTCTGTACGGTAGAAATTGTAACCAAACGGCTTAACATAGAAAGTCGAAATTTTGCTTGCTTATACAACTCTTTGACCCACATACAGGAAAAATACTGAGAGTTAAAAAAAAAACACATCCCAAGATAAATATAAACAATTATGTGTTTAATAAATATAAATATTTTTTTTTAAATTTTGATTGGTACATATACCAAATGAAACCTCTTAATGCGTAGATCAACAAGCAAATTTTTATTTTTGAAATATATATTTTTTTAATGGTATTTTTGCAAAAAATATGTCAAAAAACTTTTGTGCCCCACCCTATCTCCCAGAGGGGTTGATCAAAAAATCTGAAAAAATCTCCATATTGAACATTAGTTAATTAAATTTTTTGGCGCACAGCAACAAAGGCTATTTGCACCTAACGCAGCCCATCTAAATGACTACACTACATATTAAAAACAATAAATTAGACAATAAATAAATAAAATCATTAGAAATACGCATACTTCCCAGCAAACATTTTTATACGGGCCAGTACTGGTAAAGCACATACTCCCCGGCATTGAAGGTAATGGGCCAGTACCCCGGTGTCCCCTTGGCCGTTACTGGCCCATTGATGTATCAGTTACTGGCCCAGCAACGGTAAAGTGCAAAATAATCGCATTAGTTGCAAGATTTATTTCTGATGGTTTTAAGTAAAAAGTATGAGTGAAGAAGAGTGCTTATAAAATGCTGGTAAAGTACTTCGTATAGGCGGAATGCGAAATACAAATGTGAAGTGCATTATTAATACTGGCGTTGCACTTACTTTTGGTGCCAGTAATTTACCAGCATAAAAGCAGTTTGCCAGCATTCGGCCGTTAATTGAATGTTTGCTGGGTTAATAAAAGAAATCTTGCACGGACAAATACAAATAAATAATATAAAAAGTCTGTTCGAAAAAATAAACGCAGAGTGATGGTAAGAGACTGTAAAGGGACCAATTACCGTCGAATATCACAGGTTAATAATAAAACACATTAAAATAAGGTGCAAGACTTCACAAATAAAACACCATAATGGATATTGATGGGAACCGGAATAGTTCAACAGAAATTTTTGATCAGGTTAATTTATCGAAAAATGTCGATTTTTTTGTCGCTGATAAAAAATATGTTTTTTAAAAAATTATTGTGTGGTATGGAAAGTAAGCTCTTAAGTAGAAGACGTAGATTAAGGAACGAAAAGTAGCTTAATTTTGCTCTATAATGTACATTGATGGGAACCGGAATAGTTCAACAGGAATTTTTGATCAGGTTAGTTTTTTGAAAAATGGCGATTTTTTTATGTCGAAAAAAAAATATAGTATGGTATCGAAAGAAAGCTCTTAGGACGTAGATCAAGGAACGAAAAGTAGTTTTTAAAAAACACGATTTTAGCCAAAAATGTGCTAAAAAATTTCTTATCCCGCCACCTTTACCCAAAAAGGTTAAACTAAAAATCTGAAAAAAATATAGGTAATATATATTGATCTGAGACGGAAACGTAGACAAAATTAATTACTTTTTTAATTAATCGCTAAATTATGGCTAATAATGTTATGGATTTTTTGTATTTATGGCTAAGATAGTGTGTCTTTTTTTGAAATAAAAAATATTTAACAGCTGAGGACCGAGTTTTAAACACCACATTACACTAGTAATGAAATACTTATAAAACAAATAACACATTGTTAATAGTGGGAAATACGTTTCTGAAATTTAAAAAATTGATGTGAAGTGTGAATTTTCACACATTTCAGGGTTTTGCAGGTATTTAATAACTGAATGATGATTATTTGGGATGCCAAAACAAATTTTATGTCAAAATATTTTTTTATGAATTTTAATTTTAATGCCTAATACCATTATTTAAGTTTCTAAATATGTGCAGTATTTTTTTTACATATTAAGGTTCATTAAGATTTTGTAAATTGCGCCTATGGCTTCCATTGGTTGCTTAAATCATAAGCCTCGCCCTCTGATACCTTCAAATATAGAATTAAATTATAATTTTAACACTTCCAACTGGTTATTAAATTTACGCTTTTAAAAATTAAATGCAACATTTACCAAAATATAACTAGAATTTTGACAAAATAATTTAAACAAAATAAAAATGCAAAAAAAAAACTGAAAAAATAAAAATTGACAGGATTCGAACACAGTTTCTTACAGTAGTTTCAACTCACTAAGCGAGAACGTTACCACTGTGCTATACAGGATCACTTGTTTACTATTTTAAATAGCGGATTAAATATATTACATATTTTACTTAAAAACACAAAAAATGCGTTATTTTCCGAAAACATAATCTGATCAAAAATTCCTGTTGTACTATTCCGGTTCACACCAATGTACATTACTGAGAATTTTTTCAGATTTTTAGTTAAAACCATCTGGGCTACAGGGTGTGGGACAAAATTTTTTTTTCACAATTTTGGCAAAAATCGCCTCAAAATAATTTATTTTGCAAAAATAAAATTTTGATCGTTAATCCACGTACCAAGGGCTTTCATTTGATACCCTACACAGAACTGTAAAAAAATATTTTTTTTTTCGATGAGCATATATTTGTTTATATTTTTAGGGGGGTATGTTTTTTACATGTTTTAGTATTTTTCCTATGTGCGGGTCAAAGAGTTGTATAAGTAAGCCAAATACCAACTCTCTAGGTTTAGCCGTTTGGCTACAATTTTTACCGAACAGACAGACAGACAGACAGACAGACAGACAGACAGACAGACGACAAAATGACGGTATAAGGGTTTTTGGTCATACCTACAAAACCCTAAAAATGAAGCATTTTATCAATATATTTCTTATTAATCTAATGAAGACTTGAATATGAAGCAAATGCATAAAAAATTGCTGGAATTTTTGGCAAATTATTTAAATTTTGTTTAAAAAACGCCAGAATTGCTACGGCTCTGCTTCTGGCGACAATACATGAATACGGTACTGGCGTAAGCAATAAAGTACTCTTTAAAATTCATTGTTAATTAGCATGCTTTATAGCCAACAAAATAAATGTCAAAACCAACATATATATGTAGGTATAGTAAAACAAGCGGAGAATTGTATTGTTATGCATAACTGAGACAATATTGCAAGTTATGAGCGAGAGAAACAACTGAGCTGATCGGAAATCTTCAGCGCCATGCGCTCGTTATCGAATGTTAAACTAAGCATTCTTTCAGTGACTGATAGCTCGTTGTTCTTACCTTTTACAAAGCATTAAAATTTTAGTGGTTAAAACCAGTGCTGGAAGTTCAAGTTAAACAAGTTTTAACTTAAGTGCAGGAAGCATAGATTATTAAGTTACTCATACAAAACTAACAATCTGAAATCAAATTTTGCAGCGAATTATTTATTTATCTGATGCAGTTTCTGCCAAATTGTATACCGAGAGAGATTCCAGGTTTGCTGCGAAAATAAAAAAATCTATATATATATATATATATATATATATATATATATATATATATATATATAATTCCGTAGTATAATTGAAATTGTGTCAATATCACTGAACCTATTTTGATGTATCATGGTTTGAAAAGGCTCGGCCCCAGGATGTCGGGAAAAATAAAATTATTTCAATAGATTAAAAAGAAATTGTATTTTAATGGTTCGATTAATAAAATTTGGTGCTCTTTTGACTATATATTCCCCGCACTCATTAAATTCTGAACCAATAGAAAATGTTTATTTACACGTGCATTCGAAGATAATATTCTAATAAAATTTTACGATCGGCGAGAATCTCAAAGCAGCAAATATTATGAAGATTATGTATTTGAAAATTTAGTCACATAAGAGACATGATAGGTATTATCAATTTTTAATTTTTATTATGTTTATCTAGAAAATTTTGCCAATTTTATATAAACAAGATATATAAAATACCTATGTACAAAAAAAATACTATTATACATAAAAAAAAACTAGGAAAATCAAATAGTCAAACAAAAAATAACTGATTTTCTCGTAGTTGACTCATATTAATTAAATTTATTTACAAAGTATTTACTTCTAAAATTAAATACATTTTTATTTATTTATTCAAAAGAACACTTAAATTTACTTAAGCCAACCCTTAAAATACAATTTTTATTTATATAGTCAAAAGAGCACTAAATTTTACGTAATCTAACCCTTAAAATACAATTTCTTTTTAACCAAATGAACACGAAAATTTACTAAAACCTAAAATACAATTTTTTTATTTATTCTAATTCCCACCAAAATGTACTTAATCAAACCATTAAAATTTTTTTTTTTCAAAAGAACACGCAATTTAATTTATGCCAACTTGTAAAATAATTATTTTTTTATTTTAAACAAAAGAAGACTCTAGCTCTTATAGTTATGGCCCCAGTTGTCAAAAGCCCCAATTGTGTACGGCCTGAATTATCCATCGCCCAAGTTGTTAATGGCCCCAGTTGTGAAAAGCCCCAATTGTGAACGGCCCGAATTGTCTTACGGCCCTAGTTGTCTGGTTACCAATAAAAATATATACTAATAAATTATCTTTAAACAAAATATTTCAGTTTGATTGAGAAAGGGATGCAGTGCATCCCTTTCTTCCATGGACTCCACGCCGCTACTTATTTATGTTTCAGCGTACAGTCCCTACAAGGCCTTACGGACCAATTTCTAAACTTTAAGTTTGTCCCAGCTAATATGTACGATACATATGGACTTATAAGTGAAACCTATGATGGCGGATGAGTTTTGTCGCGTGTGTGATAATGATTGGTTTTAGAAGTTTTAATGTTCCGGTTGTCGTGGTGGGCAGTTGTTATTGTTTATAATTAGTACTAGTGAGTAGAGATGAGCTGTTAAGTAGTTAGCGTTTATAAATTGTAATTATTACTGTTGTCATATATGAAACTTAAATTAATTTCTTTACAAAAAGATACGAGAGAATATATTTGAATTTTACAAATTAAATATTTGTGGATAAAAGAGGTAACAGGACAATATTTTCGACATCCACCCCAGTGGCGAATGAATCAATTGGTGATTTACAAGCACAATCCCGTTTTGAGGCCCATTTGAAATATGTATCTATAGTCGGGGACTAAATTAAGTGGACAATACCAACATTTTCAAACAAATAACCATATCTCCTAAAGTTTTCTACAAAACCTTCTTTAATTTTTAATTTAGATTTTGTACATATACAAGATGGCCCAAAAGTTGCGCTACCATTTAAAAATTGAATGACTTTTTAATTTTTTTATTAAATAATATAAGGTTTCTGTATATGACAATATAACATTTGGAATTTTCTTTGGTCTAATTATGGAAGATGATGTCACGCAAATGGCCACCATTTTCCACTTCGCAAGCGCGCGCCCTCCAGTACAATTCCATCCATTGCTCGTATTTATGTTCGAATGTTTTCCTTCAGCTCCTGGATATTTTGGGGTTTAGTTTTGTAAATACAATTCGTTTTTGAAATGTGCAAATCCGATAGCGGTCTTCCCATTTGTTTTATTTCGAGTTTTTCCTTGATGGAATATGAAGAAAATGTTTTTCTTAAAAGTTTACTGATACTGTTCATTTCTAATAGTAACACAAAACAACACACACACACACACATGACACGACACAGAATAAAAAGCACACTATAATACGCGATGCTTCTATATGCAAGCGTAACTCAAACTAATGAGCCAAGATTCAGCTGGCTCCGCTGTAAAGTAATTCTAGCGCATGGTCTCGCCCGCTCTTCCGCCGACTCTCCGCGAAGACCTACGAACTGTCTGAAAACGGAGCCAATTTCGATTTGGCTCGCCTGCCTAAATAAATACAAAGCGTGCTTTGTTACATGTTACAAGTCAATAGCAGAGTTCCGTACTTAAAAGCGTATATGTATTTATCGGTATTTTTAAAGAAAATAAAAGCTTTTGAATGATTAATTTGTGATGTTGTTGCCATAATTTTACAATTGTAGGGGCTTGGCTCCTTGGCTCTTCATGAGGACTAGTGTTTTTAATATAGCCGCCACTGGTCTCACCTACAAAACACTAAAAAAAGACTCAAACTTTTGCACGCAATATTCAAGTTACCATCAGACACCAAAATGTGAATATGAAAGTATGTATGTATACTGTTGTCACCGTTTATTGTTTTCGTTTTTGAATTCAAATTATTTAAATAGACTGGTAGATTATGTGTTATCTACAAAAGCGGTTCTTTTATTAGTACCTTAAAAGATGCATATTACTTGAGGGCAAGAAAACGAAAATGAAGTCTTTATATTCCGTCTTTGTTTAGTGCTTTCTAGAGCTATTGTCACACCTGTATGTATCTGCTAATGTCAAGTATAATTCCACCTATTGTGTTCGATACAGATGGCATTATGCAAAGTTTTTTGTTACCGTACTAATTTAACCGTCAACAAGCTGGACTGTATTATAAAGAACCTTAATATGTTTTACAGCAATTTTTGATGTTTTTGTCAAATTGTTAGGCCATAATTATTATCTTGTTTTTACCACCCATACTGTGGATAAAGAAGAAGAATAGATTTATATTTTTATTATTAAATATTTTATATTTACATAGTGTCTTAGACAGGGCCGTGCGGTGATATTTTGGCGCCTGGAGCAGACATTCTTACAAGGCGCCTTTATACTTAGGTGACAAATTATTAAGGCTGCCAATTTATTATGAATGCAATGCCCATCCCCCCAAATAAAAGTATCTACTCACCATTTTTATATATGTTTATATTCCAAGATTTTACGCAAAGTTTCACTGAACCACCCCTTTGTCAAAGTCAAAGTCACAGTTTTGTCTAACCCGATGGATGATGATCCATTTTAGGTATTTTATTTGTCACCTGTTCTTTTTCCACTCATCCCCATACTTCTGCTCCCATACATAGTTATATTTTTAGCCTCGTACTTGAACATATACAGTATTGGCCATAAAGATAGCAACTTTTGATAATCCTCTTTTATTTTTATTCTATTCAATATTTTTAAATTTTTAAAAATGTAATTCTTACCTTTAACAATCCTCTACATATATTATAGTAAAAAATTAAATTTTAATAGTAAATTCTATTTTTTTTTTATAGTATTTATTATTTTTACCTGGACATAAAGATAGCAACTACTCTTAAAAAAAACTTATTTTTTATTAATTAAGAAAATGAATTACTATTAACAGATCATTTTTAATATTTTGTATCGTAACCACCAGTATTTATAACTTCCCGACATCTTTTCGGCATTGATTCTAATAATTTCGTGATCATTTCATTATCAATATTAGACCAGGCACCCTGCAAAGCTTTAAACAAATCTTCAATATTTGAATGGGTTTTGTTTCTAATCTTTCTGTCGACAATCTCCCAAAGGTTTTCTATTGGATTTAAATCGGGTGACTGTGACGGCCAAGTCATTACGTTAATTTTTGAATCCTCGAACCTTTTTTTGACCAACTTCGAAGAATGTTTTGGGTCATTATCATGCTGAAAAATATGTTTTAAAGGCATGAACTCATCAGAATAAGGTTCCATAACATTCTGAAGGATCCCTTTATATTTAAATTGATCCATTATTCCTTCAATGTGGTATAGAGGACCCATACCATATCCTGAGAAACAGCCACATACTATCACACCACCTCCGCCATGTTTAACTGTTGGCAAGGTGTATTTTTGAACTAATCTTTTATTAGCAGGCCTCCTAACGTAACTTACACCATCACTTTTAAAGAAATTGAACTTAGATTCATCACTAAAAATAACTTTTTTCCATTGATCCACAGTCTAGTCAATATGATTTTTAGCAAATTCTAATCGGGCCTTCATATTCTTTTTGGATAGAAGTGGTTTTTTAGCAGGACGGCGACTAAAAAGACCCTCACTAACTAATCTTCTGCGAATAGTTCTTGTTGAGATGTTTTCTTGATCCATATGTGGCAAAAGGCCCAAAATTTTCTCCGATGACAGAAAGTGGTTATTGGTAGATAAATAAATAATTTTTTTATCAGTTCGTTTTATAGTTTTTCGTGGCCGTCCTGGAATTTTTGAAACTTCAAACGTACCTTCTTCTCGAAATCGTTTTATAATTCGCCACACAGTAGATTTAAGAACATTTAAATTTTGTGAAATCACATTTTAAAGCAGCCCGTCTTTAAAACCAGAAATTATGAAGTTTCTAATTTCACTTGAAACAGTTTTACTACGACCCATGATTGACAAATATAAACTGAAATATTACTTGTGCACAACATATTATTTATGGATAAAACCTGCATATAACAAGAAAATTCAAGTAGTTGCAATATTTTTGTCCAAGCAAAAATGAAGAAATAATTTATTATTAATCTGTAAGTTAGATTATTTGACTATTGATTGATGTAATAGACAAAATATGATTAAATTATAGAATTAAGAGTATTTATTTTCCAATATTATTATTAAAATTTGAAAAATTGAAAAATGTTAAAAGTTGCAAGTTTTATGGCCAATGCTGTATATTCTGTCAATATTTATAAAAAAAATATATTTATTTTTTCTTTGAGTACATATTTGTTTATATTTTTCCCGCGATTTAATTTTTTAATCCTTCAATAAAGTTCATAATTTGATGAAAGTTCTACATCGAAAATTTTTGCTACACAAAGTAAAAACCTCATGAGCATTAAATAAAACTAAATATAACTTAATTATTGGTATAAAATAATAAGATAACAATACTTAAAAATAAAAGAGTTATGTCTATTATAATAATAACAAATAATAATTTGGCGTTTTCAGTCTTTTAATAAAAATTATATTAAATGGAGACGTTATAAAAATATTCTAAATAGGCCAATTTCGTTCACATCCATGTTGACAACCCCATACAGCAATATAAGCGAAGATAATTATTTCAAAGTGCGCGTTCGTGACTAATGACAATATCACCACAAGGTACCTTGAGATCCATTGTTTTATAGCCACTGAATGTCACATGGCGCTAACACTTTCCCTAAAAAATAGTCACACTTCATAAATTCGCAACATCCTTTTTTAAATAATAGGTGTACTCATAAGTATTCAGTTATTTGGGACATAATCATTTATGTCAGTAGTAATTCAACCGTGATACGAAGGGTTTTTGATAAGTCAGTGACTTCAAAATGAAAGACTTTTTTTAGCCAAAATGCGACTTATTTTTCAACATAGTTTGATTTTAGCTCGATACATTTTGCGCAACGATATTGGAACTTATTTAAGCTTTTCAAAAAGCACGATTTCTCGAATTTTGCAAAATAGGTGTGTGTTTCAGAAATAATCTACTCGTATGATGCAAATCTTTTACCAGCGAGCCATTTCTTCATGTTTGGAAAGAGAAAGAAGTAGCATGGGTGCCTATCTGGAGAATATAGTGGATGAGACAGCAGTTCGTAGCGCAATTCGTTTAATTTGTCCGTTGCAATAGTATACGAGTGAGCTGCTGTATTGTCATAGTGGAACGGAACTTTTTTCTTTGCCAAATGGGGCCACTTTTCATTAATTCAGCGTGTAATTGGTCCAATAAAGCGGCGTAACATTTTTCTCACAAATCACCCCACCTTCCAATACATTTTTTCCACCAACAACAATATCCGCCAAATCAAAACCAACACACCACTACAAATACTTATAGATAATAAAAATCCTGAACAATTTTAACATTTCCATCCCACAAAAGATTCAAGGCAGATGTATACATAAAACCCCACCATGGAAAATTAGTCAGCCAATAATCAACCTATACTTAAGTCAATACCGAAAAGAAGACACTTGCACAGAAGTATACCTCAAAGAATTCTACAGAATCCAAGAAGAATACAAAGACTATGTACACTATATACACTGATGCTTCAAAATGCGGACACGAATTAGGAATAGCGGTTATAGAAGAAGAAACCAGTCACCAAAACAAACTGCCCAATCAGTATCTTCACAACCGAGGCCATAGAAATCCTACGTGTAGAAATCATCGCTCAAAAAAATCAAAGAAGCTCCAAATACATCATCAACTCAGACTCCCTGAGCGTTCTAACTACTATAGGCAAACTATATATTATCAATAGAATCATCCAAGAAATACAAGAAAAAATACACAGCCTACAAGAATAAAACACAAAAATCAACTTGGTGTGTGTACCTTCACATATAGACATAAAAGGTAACGAAAAAGCAGATACCGCAGCTAAAGAAGCCGACAGAAAGGATCCCACGAATAACACGACCGTACAAAACTAGGACACGAAAAATGAAATAAAACGTAAAATCCGAGAACATGCAGGCAACATATGGCAAAATATACAAATTAATAAATTAAGAACAATAAAATCCGACCCGAAGAAATGGCCATTCTCGGGAATAAGAAGAGAGCAAACTTCCACTACCAGACTACGAATTGGACACACAAGAATTACACACAGCTACAAAATTAAGATAGAAGATCCCCCATTATGTAATGACTGCAACACAATCATTACAGTACAACACCTTATTACAGAATGCACCAAATATGACACAATAAGACAGACACACCAAATAACTGACACTCTACAAGAAGTACTTAACGAAAATAACAAAAAAATCCTGCATAAATTTCTAACAGACACAAAACTATACAGGCAAATATAGACTACCCACATTTCAACATACATAATACCCACATAATGTAATTTAATTAACAATATTTTATAAAATACAATACCGGATACTAATAACCCAAGATGTTGATGTACCTTTTTAGGGTTTTGTAGGTATGACCAAAAAACCCTTATACCGTCATTTTGTCGTCTGTCTGTCTGTCTGTCTGTCTGTCTGTCTGTCTGTCTGTTCGGTAAAACTTGTAGCCAAACGGCTAAACCTAGAGAGTTGAAATTTGGCATGCTTATACAACTCGTTGACCCGCACATAGAAAAAATACCAAAACATCTAAAAAACATATCCCCCTAAAAATATAAACAAATATGTGCTCATCGAAAAAAAAAATATTTTTTTTTTAATTCTGAGTAGAGTATCAAATGAAAGCCCTTAGTACGTGGGTTAACGATCAAAATTTTATTTTTGCAAAATAAATTATGACGCGATTTTTGCCAAAATTGTGCAAAAAAAATTTGTCCCACACCCTGTAGCCCAGATGGTTTAAACTAAAAATCTGAAAAAATTCTACGTAATGTACATTTGTGTGAAACGGAATAGTACAATAGGAATTTTTGATCTGATTATGTTTTCGGAAAATAACACATTTTTTGTGTTTTTTGCTTGACCATGTAAAATATTTAATGATATTATGTAGTACAGTAAACAGAGCACTTCGATGGTGTAATGCTTAGTATACTGGCGTTCTAATTTGCAAACTCGAGTTCAATCCGGCCTCGAGGCAATTTAATTTTTTCTGTTTTTTTTTTGCATTTTTATTTTGTTTAAATTATTTTTTCAAAGTTCTAGTTATATTTGGGCAAATATTGCGTTTAATTTTTAAAAGCGTAAATTTAATACCCAGTGGAAATTGTTGAAATTGAATACTTGTACTTACAACCAAGTAACTTAAAATATAACGTAACTATAAATATATAATACCATGGATACAAGTAAAAAAAAAATCAGCTGTGGCCACCACAGGACCGTAAAAAAATAAGTAAAATAATGTAAACCTATGTTTGTTAATAATAATAATAATAATAATAATAATAGTTTATTTATTTAGCTAATGCTAGTAAGATCCATATTAACAAACATAAACATACAAACATTATAATAATCATTCAAATTAAATTTAATCCTTATTTTGTCAATTTAAACCATTATTTGTCCACTTAGTTCATGCAAAACGTAATTTTTGTCAAATTTAAATATCGATTTCTCGTAATTTAGCGCTTTAAAATTTTAATAACATATTTGAATTAATTGTTTGGGACCTTAAAAATAAGTAGGTCGTAAAATTAGGTTCCAAACTTGTTGAAAATTGGTTTGCAATGTTTTCTACAATAATTTCAAAACTGTATTACTGTGATAAATCATATTTTGAATGTTATCTTCTCAAATATTTTTAATATCAGCCCTGCCTACGAAATCCTGTAAACTATGAAAATTCACAGTTTATATATTTTTTCAGATAAACAGGTTTCGTCGCATAAATGTTTACGTAATTCCTGCTAATGATTTAAAATAAAATTTCCTTATCAACTTATTTAAGAGGATTAATTATTTTTTTAATCCCATACTAATTCAGTTGTGGTTAACAAAACATAGAGATAACATTAAAATGTATTTCTTATAAATTCTAAGTTATTTTTTATACGTATTTTAACATTGAATATATTGGGTGTCGTGAAAGTGTAGTTATTTTTGGAAATTTGGGTATTAAATCAAAAACTATATCTCAAAAATGGTAAGAAATAGAGACCTAAGGTTTAAATCTTTAAAAAATTTAGTTTTACGATGTTTTTTCTGTAATATTTGGTCCGTAATGACCTAAAACTAATTGGTAAAATTTTGATTTTATTTTGTAATTTTAAAAATTCGTGTCTCAAAAAAGGTAAGACAGATTTGAGGTTTGAATTTTTGGAATTCTCACACCTTGTTTTGTCTAGAAAAAATTAATGTTTGGTCCGTAATGACCTAAAACTATTGAAAATTTTGATTTTTTTCTAATTTTAAAAATTCATATCTCAAAAAAGGTAAGAAATAGAGACTTGAGGTTTGAATTTTTGGAATTCTCACACTTTGTTTTGTTTAGAAAAAAATAATGTTTGGTCCGTAATGACCTAAAACTATTGAAAATTTTGATTTTTTTGTAATTTTAAAAATTCATATCTCAAAAAAGATAAGACATAGAGATTTGAGGTTTGAATTTTTGGAATTTTCACACCTTGTTTTGTTTAGAAAAAAATAATGTTTGGTCCGTAATGACCTAAAACTATTGAAAATTTAGTTTTTTTTTAATTTTAAAAATTCATATCTCAAAAAAGGTAAGAAATAGTGACTTGAGGTTTGAATTTTTGGAATTCTCACTCTTTGTTTTGTCTAGAAAAATATAATGTTTGGTCCGTAATGACCTAAAACTATTAGGGAAAATTTTGAAACTTTTTCTAATTTTAAAAATTCATATCTCAAAAAAGGTAAGAAATAGAGACTTGAGGTTTGAATTTTTGTAATTCTCACACCCTGTTTTGTCTAGAAAAATATAATGTTTGGTCCGTAATGACCTAAAACTATTAGGGAAAATTTAGATTTTTTTTGGAATTTAAAAAAATTCATATCATAAAAGGTAAGAAATAAAGACTTGAGGTTTGAATTTTTGTAATTCTCACACCCTGTTTTGTCTAGAAAAATATAATGTTTGGTCCGTAATGACCTAAAACTATTGAAAATTTTGATTTTTTTCTAATTTTAAAAATTCATATCTCAAAAAAGGTAAGAAATAGAGACTTGAGGTTTGAATTTTTGGAATTCTCACACTTTGTTTTGTTTAGAAAAAAATAATGTTTGGTCCGTAATGACCTAAAACTATTGAAAATTTTGATTTTTTTGTAATTTTAAAAATTCATATCTCAAAAAAGATAAGACATAGAGATTTGAGGTTTGAATTTTTGGAATTTTCACACCTTGTTTTGTTTAGAAAAAAATAATGTTTGGTCCGTAATGACCTAAAACTATTGAAAATTTAGTTTTTTTTTAATTTTAAAAATTCATATCTCAAAAAAGGTAAGAAATAGTGACTTGAGGTTTGAATTTTTGGAATTCTCACTCTTTGTTTTGTCTAGAAAAATATAATGTTTGGTCCGTAATGACCTAAAACTATTAGGGAAAATTTTGAAACTTTTTCTAATTTTAAAAATTCATATCTCAAAAAAGGTAAGAAATAGAGACTTGAGGTTTGAATTTTTGTAATTCTCACACCCTGTTTTGTCTAGAAAAATATAATGTTTGGTCCGTAATGACCTAAAACTATTAGGGAAAATTTAGATTTTTTTTGGATTTTAAAAAAATTCATATCATAAAAGGTAAGAAATAAAGACTTGAGGTTTGAATTTTTGTAATTCTCACACCCTGTTTTGTCTAGAAAAATATAATGTTTGGTCCGTAATGACGTAAAACTATTAGGGAAAATTTAGATTTTTTTTGGAATTTAAAAAAATTCATATCATAAAAGGTAAGAAATAGAGACTTGAGGTTTGAATTTTTGTAATTCTCACACCCTGTTTTGTCTAGAAAAATATAATGTTTGGTCCGTAATGACCTAAAACTATTAGGGAAAATTTAGATTTTTTTTGGAATTTAAAAAAATTCATATCATAAAAGGTAAGAAATAGAGACTTGAGGTTTGAATTTTTGGAATTCTCTCACCTTGTTTTGTCTAGAAAAATATAATGTTTGGTCCGTAATGACCTAAAACTATTAGGGAAAATTTAGATTTTTTTTGGAATTTAAAAAAAATCATATCATAAAAGGTAAGAAATAGAGACTTGAGGTTTGAATTTTTGGAATTCTCTCACCTTGTTTTGTCTAGAAAAATATAATGTTTGGTCCGTAATGACCTAAAACTATTAGGGAAAATTTTGATTTTAATGGAATTAAAAAAAAAATCTTATCTCAAAAAAGGTAAGAAATAGAGACTTGAGGTTTGAATTTTTGGAATTCTCACATCTTATTTTGTCTAGAAAAAATTAATGTTTGGTCCGTAATGACCTAAAACTATTAGGGAAAATTTTTCAATTTTTTTTTTTCGTTTTATTAAAAAATGTCTCAAATAAAAGTTGTTATTTATTACTTTTAAAGCAACTTTTGTTCAATAATTTCTTTCGAAATATTTTTCTGTTGTGAAATATTCGCAAAAATCTTAAAATCGACACGAGTAAACTCCCATTTTTAGTCAACCTATTTTTACCAAAAGTTGATCAACTCGTGCCATTGATGGCAGAAGCTTAAATATGAAGTTTCATAAAAATCCTTTCAGCCGAATTTGCTCTGCACGTGTACACCGGCAGACAGACAAACAGACGGACGGACAGACAGACAGACAGACGGACGGACAGACAGACAGACCGACAAACATCATGCTAAAAATAGTCAAAACGTTATGTAGGGACCTCAATTCGTGGAGATCCATCGATATCTCGAAACGTCAAAATCGGTATGATCACAATACTTCCCTTATATATGTTGGCGGTCGGTAATGAAATATATAATAGTATATTCTGTAACAAGGTTGGAATGATAAAATTCGATGCGAGTGGAACATTCCGAGCGCGAGCCGCAGGCGAGCGTGAGGAACCACAAGCATCGAATTTTCTCTTCCAACCGAGTCACAGACCCTACTTTCTCCATGACCACCAGAAAGAAAAAAAAATTAACAACTAATTATTTCTTAACAAATTTTATCTTAACAAATAATTTATATTACATAACAAATTAATCAATTAATTAAACTTATTTTTTTATTTATCATTTGTTTAATTTTAATTTATTTTGCCGCACATCAGCCACTATTTTAGGTTAGGAAGTTACGTTGCATTTATTTAATGTAAACGTTGCATGTATCTTAATGTAACCCTACAAAAACAAAAGACAACAAACATGGAATAGTTATTCCATAACAAGTGATGGAACGAAATACACGCAAAATGCATAAGAAGATAAGTGCTTTAGAATAACATTCCAACTCTTGTGTTAGAATATTAACATTCTGTAGTCAAAATTGGTTGTAGAATTGGTAAATTCTATAGCGGTCGTGGAGAAAATATATGTTATGTCATGAAATAATAAATAAAATTATGTCATAATAAGAAAATATATGTTGTGTTATAATGTCTGTATCATATTAGTGCCTAAATATATGACTGCTATACTGCTATTTATATTCCTATAAATACACGAAAACAGAAGGGCGAAGCTTATGACTAAAACAACCAATGGAAGCCATAGGCGCAATTTTCAAAATCTTAGTGAACCTTGCTATATAAAAAAAAAAATACTGCACATATTTAGAAACCTACATAATGGTATTAAGCATTCGAATTAAAATTAACAAAAAAAATATTTTAACATAAAATTTGTTTTTAATAAAATAATTATTATTCACTTACTAAATAGCTGCGAAACCCTGAAATGTGTGAAAATTCACACTTTATATCAATTTATTTTTATTTAACTTTTATTTAGAGACGCTTCAACTGCTTGATGTACCTAAATAAAAAAATATATATATATATATTTCTGAGATCGTTTTTCCCTTCACCAGATATTCGATGAAGATGATGCCTTGCAAATCCCAGAAAATCGTGGCCATGACCTTTCCAGCCGAGGGAACCCTTTTGTCTTCTTTGGAAAACGTTCGCCAGTAAATCCACTGTTTTGACTGTTCTTTCATTTCTGGAGTGTTTTGATGGATCCATGTCTTATCAACGGTTATGAAATGCCGCAAAAACATGTCCAAAGATTGCTTCGAAATGGTCACGCGATTCCGTTTTTGGTCCACTATGGGCAGACGTGGTTAAATTTTGCAATTTATGCCCATTGTCCTAACTCGAATTTTGGAATTTCTGCCTTTGTCCTCAAAATTTTTGCTCCACCTCCTTGAATTTTTGAAAACTTTAATTAATTTAAACTTTCCATAAATATTCAAAAATCGTAATAATATAAATCTTTTCATAAATTTTCCATATAGCTTCTATATGAAAAACTAAAAGGTATATGAAATATCAGATTTTATAGCTATTACACTTTTATGATCTCATTTTGATAGTGGCACATGGCATGCCTTCATCATAAACTAAATAATCAATTGAGGGGATAATTGGTTCTGAATAAAATTTGTTTAAAAAATGAAAACTAAAAATACTATGCAATTTTCAAATAGCAGTTTATTTTTTTCTTTACATCAACAAATTAATCTAAAAACACGCCGGTCTCGATTTACATATTCTGATGGCGGCAGAGTGTCTTTTAATTTAAAAGAAGAGCGATCGAGTTATATCGAATAAAACATTTCATTATTTAAGGGACCTTTTAAAGGGCGTCGATCAAGTAATAATTTAAAAACCGACTAATCTAAACAAGTATTTGACTCACACACATAACATCAACATAACTCAAGAACATAAACATAAGAAATTAATGTGAAGTGTGAATTTTCACACATTTCAAGGTTATGTATGTTTGTAGGTATCGAATAAGAAAATTTCTTTTTCTTTGAGCACTGCCAGTCGGGTTGACTTTTGGCTTCACACATCCCGGTTTTAATCCAAACTCTGGAACTCTGGAACCAGATAACCGATAAACCGTTTTCGGTTTCCAGCACTAAGAAAAATCAATAAAAATACTCATGGGACGAATGTGGCCAGCCGAACGATTTTATGCGGCCCATCAATAAGAAAACTAAATGGGCATAGAGACAATGTCCTATTATAAAGGAGTATCTGAGAAAATTGGTAAGATACTAAAGAAACATAATATCCAAGTAGCCTTCAAATCGAGTTCGACTTTAAGATCTATCCTATCATGCACGAAACCCAAATCTGTCCTAAACAAAAACTGTGTCTACTCTATTCCCTACCAGTGCGGGAAACAATATATTGGCAAGACTTGCGGACCTTTGCATGTGAGGGTAAACGAGCATAAGAAAAAAGTTCAGCAGGGCGATATTTGCAGTTCCAAACTGGCTGAACATGCTTGGGAAATTGAACACCATTTCCAATGGAAAGATGCTAAACTCTTAATGTATGAAGAAACCAAGTTCAAAAGAAAATTGAAAGTGTCTGCTTTGATCGAAAGCTCTGGAGATGCTGTCATCCAAGCTAGCATAGGATTTCCTCAACTATGGCTTTCTATTTTCCACAACAACCTTTCTAATCCTCAAGTCACTAATCCGGTAACAAACATCTCATTACCACACAATAATGTGACAAACAACCTTAATCCGGTCGTTAATCCTCCGCAGGTAGTCCCGTCCCTACCTATAGCAGACACCAACCACCCAACCAATAGCAACACACCTATAACCTGGTCCAACTCTTACAATACCCGGTATAAAAACTCGAAGTAAATTGAAATGTTTATCACTTCTCGTGATCGCTGAAGACGGAAACAGATTGTTGAGCAGTTTCCGAACCGTCCGAATATATTTTATATAATCATGAAGTATTATATCTTTTTGATACTAATAGTCATTATATCGTACTATTCTAGCCTAGTACTATCAGCAATGGCAAACGTCCAAAATAACGGTGTCCGCATAAACAATGATGTCAGCAAAAATGTATTATATGGACATTTCTGCACAAAACTATATAAATATAAAAGTTTTTATTTGAAAGCCAGAAATATATTTTAAAAATTATAGAACATTGTTGTGTGATATCTATTAATAAGTTATTGAACGATAACATTTTTACAACAATTTTTTCTACAAATAAAAATATCCTATTAGATAGACAAAAACTCGATGCAAAATTTAATTTATAGATTGTTACTAATTTTATTTCATATTGTTAGTTTGGTAAAAGAAACTTGAAAGCTCGGGGGTTACAGGTAGCGTTAAGGCCTCTTACACACTAGATGTGTTTAAGCCAACGTAAATACGTGTAAACCGGCTTAAACAAACTAACAAGTATAATAACTATGAATAGTTTTCACAATAAATCAAAATAGCTGCAAATATATTTGTAGAATAAAGCTTTGGCTACAATTTGCCGCATCGTACGCAAATATGCGTCGATTGGTTTACAAGAAACACTTGAAATTTGAAGCTACGTCACTGAATTCGGGCGCATCTAGAAGCGCGAAATTCGGTGTACTTTCAAAAGTTTTCGCAAAGTGTAGAATAAAAATAGTTTTTTTTTTATTACTTTCCGTGCGTTCATTCACAACCCTGGATATTATGCATTAACTGTATTCTATTTATCTACATATTTTATCATTCATCTTTAATTAATTAACTTATCCACAAGTGACCTATGATTTAATTCAATATTATTTAATGTACGGTCATCATTTAGTGAATGGACAAAATAAGTGTTTTTAAAAAATATGTTGAAAATATTGATATCAAACTGCAAATATATTCTAATGTGTAAAGTTAAAAGCTTTATTAATTGGTTGAACCTTAACAGAGGTAAATTTTTCAATTCAAATTGTTAATGAGATAGATTCATAAATTTCTTATCATTATTTTAAACACTATCGTTTGGCGGTTGAGTGTAATTTGTTTATTTTTATTTTTTGGAAATGAATATAAAAGACACTAAATTTTACATTTAAAAACTACGCCATCATATTAAATTCAGTTCAGAGCCTAAGCACGTCGTAACAGTAGTCATCAGCAGGATTTCCCTATAGGCTAAGTAGGCTTAAGCCTAGGGTCTCCTAAGTCCAGAGGGCCTCAGCATTAAAAAAGATATGTACTAAAAAAAAAAAAAATGCTATAACTCAAGAAACACAGACCATACGAAGGGTTTTATAATCCACCCTGAATCTAGTTTTGCCCTTTATAGGTTAACTAGGGCAAAATACCTTTTTGTACATGTTTATGGGTAGTAAAAAGTCGATATCTCATTGGGCCTAAGAGATATTGAGGAATCCGTAAAAAAAGCATTTCACCCCTTTAGAAGAATTCCTTCAGTCTCATCCAAACCTCTACCAAAAATTCATAAAGAAAAAATTCAGATGGTTTTACCTAACATTGAAGCAATTCTACGACTACTTCTTAGTTTAATGGTCACTGACTGCTTTGAATAGAGGTCTTTTTTAAAACTTAAAAGAATTAAATATGAATTAAGGAGTACAATGTTTTAAGACATGTTATCTGCTCTGAACATTGAAAGTGTTAAACTCAGAAATATTAAAAAAAGGAGGTGGTCTATTAAAGGGGCCTAAAAATTTGAGTAGCCTAGGGCCTCGCGTTGTGTAAATCCGGCCCTGGTAATCAGTCATCACGAAGAGAGTGGCCAATACGTTTTAATCCTATTAAATTAAAAATACCAGTGGGGTTTTCCAGCTAAGCAACGTATTAGACCATAACCTTACTATTCGCGACTCAAACTAACGTTGGCAGCGCTGCGTACGACAGTTGATTGCCGACGAAAAGCGTATATGTCAGAAGTTTTTTCTTTATATTTATCTATTCAAACAATATTTCGGCAAAAAAGAACTGTATTTAAGTCACTATATTTAAAAATACGTCTTAATTCACATAAACTGCAGCACAATACACTACAAATATTATATAAATATACGCTTCTGTTTAATTTACCAAGGCGCCACCAGATGTCTCACTGTTATTTGGAGTCGCGAATAGTCACCACTAGAGAGCGACCAATCTAGCGATCAATCTCTTTATAACGTTTCATTCCTATTAACTAAGAAAGAACAGTGGCGAATTAACAACATGTGGGGCCCTGGGCGGTGAAACTATGTGGGCCTTTCCACACAGGCACATTTTGCGCCATTTTCCACCCTTTCCACGCCTGTCTCCCATCTATTAACGCATTCTTGAAATAACAACAGAAGAAATTAAATCCTGATGAAATAAAGTCCCTTACATAACAAATTAGGACTAAAAACTTCTCTTGCCCAGACTAATAAATATGTACATACGGTTTAGGCAAAACAATATTTCGCAAGAGATTTTCAAAATTCATGAAATGGATAACTCTACTATAAAAGTTCGCCGAAAATATCTGAATGTATTTTATATTTTAAGTTTGCTTGTTATTTTTGAGACCATCAACGGGGCTCTTCTTACTTACGGGGCATCGGGCGGCCGCCCAGTCTACCCACCGTTTAATCCGCCATGAGAAAGAATAATGTTTTTTTTTTTTCAATTAAATAGGATTAAAACGAATTAACTCCTAGATTGGCCGCACTTTAGACATCACACTTTAACTTAAATTTAAAGTCAAGTGTAATTCAGGTGTCGTGTGCTGGGTAGATTTTTTTACTTTAATGACTCAATGTTCCACTGTTCGTTCGTGTGTGACAGCGTTTTTGTTATGATTAATATACATTATAATTATCAATGATATCTTGATACACTCAAAACAAATGTTTTTTTATTTATTTATATTTGTTTTATTGCCAGATATTAAAATAACAATTGCCTTTAAATATCTATTACATTTTTCAAGATCAATACATAAGTGATCATTTATAAAATTCAATATTAAACTGGTTGCCAGTAACTAAACAGAAAGAAACACAATTTTTAAATTGTTTAAAGTGAAAAGATCTTAAACTTTTAAATATAAATTAAAATTTAATTTTACTAAGTCTTGTTAGGGTTTCCTTCGCCCAGTGGCGGATTTATGATTTTGCCGCATGTAGGCTATTTTTTTGACGTCCTATACAGTGGCGCACCCAGGAATTTTTGCTGGGGGGGCCCGGAAGACAAAATTATGAAGAAGGTTCACACTTATAAATTTCAAGTGACGATCTAAAAATAAGGACTTCGCTTCGGAAATACAAAGTGAAGACAAAAAAAAAAATTGATGTGAATTGTGAATTTTCACACATTTCAGGGTTTCGCAGGTATTTAGTAACTGAATGATGATTATTTGGGATGCCAAAACAAATTTTATGTCAAAATATTTTTTTATGAATTTTAATTCGAATGCCTAATACCATTATTTAAGTTTCTAAATATGTGTAGTATTTTTTTTATATTGCAAGGTTCATTATGATTTTGAAAATTGCGCCTATGGCTTCCATTGGTTGCTTAAATCATAAGCCCCGACCTGTGATTTCATATACATTCAAACATAGAATTAAATTATAATTTCAACACTTCCCACTGGTTATTAAATTTACGCTTTTAAAAATTAAATGCAACATTTACCAAAATATAACTAGAATTTTGACAAAATAATTTAAACAAAATATAAATGCAAAAAAAAACAGAAAAATTTAAATTGACAAGACAATTAATTAAACAATACAAAGCGACTACACAACGCACTACGCTACGAGCGGTTACTTATCTACTGAGTTACATAACGAATTAAATATTTAACATATTTTAGTTAAAAACACAAAAAATGCGTTATTTTCCGAAAACATAATCTGATCAAAAATTCTTGTTGTACTATTCCGGTTCACACAAATGTACATTACTTAGAATTTTTTCAGATTTTTTGTTTAAACCATCTGGGCTACAGGTGTGGGACAAAACATTTTTTGCACAATTTTGGCAAAAATCGCTTCAAAATAATCTATTTTGAAAAAATTAAATTTTGATTGTTAATCCACGATTGCTTATCCAAAAATATATTTTTTTTTCGATAAGCACATAGTTGTTTATATTTTTAGGGGGGTATGTTTTTTAGATGTTTTAGTATTTTTCCTATGTGCGGGTCAAGGAATTGTATAAGCATGCCAAATTTCAACTCTCTAGGTTTAGCCGTTTGGCTACAATTTTTACCGAACAAACAGACAGACAGACAGACAGACAGACAGACAGACAGACAGACAGACAGACAGACAGACAAACAGACAGACAGACAGACAGACAGACAGACAGACAGACAGACAGACAGACAGACAGACAGACAGACAGACGACAAAATTACGGTATAAGGGTTTTTTGGTCATACCTACAAAACCCTAAAAATGATGTGAATTGTGAATTTTCACACATTTCGGGGTTTCGCAGGTATATTATAAGTGAAGGCGGCATGCTGAGAGTATAGGACAAATTTTGCTTTGTATCTATTTACCTTCTTTCTATATCTTTATGGTAATAAATTAATATCCGTTTAATTTTCAGAAAAAACGTAATTTTGATGAAATAACAATAAAATAGACCCAAAAATTATTCATTTTCTAGACACTTACAAAACTTTGAAATATGTGAAAATTCACACTTCACGCAAATTTTTGTATATGGTTTGGCTAATCGGGACTATTAATATTTTTTTTAATCACTTTTATTATAATACACCGGATATTTATTTGAAATCGACTGATATTTAATTTGTATAATAATGAAATGATTGCCATTGAGTGTAATTTGAAATTAATTTAAAATGTATAGTATATAAACGGCATTTTTCGGTTTGAATAGGCCTATTCTTCATTGGACTGTTGAGAATGGATCGGACAGGACAAACAGTTAAAACTTTAGCTCCGACTGTAGGCAGGAATGTATTATATTCAGTGTGTAACAATAAAGCCAACCCTCGAATTGGTTTTCTGAATGTACCCTCAACATTGTTAGGGTATTAGTTACGCCAGGAACAAACATTAGCTTTCAGCCTACATGTTATGTTAATAGTACTGTAATATATAACAAGAAAATATATTAAGAATAAAAGGAAACAGTCAAAAATTGGATTAAATGATTTATAAAATACCTTTTAAATATATTTTTACTAAATTAACCTTTACCCTCTTGTACAAATGACTATTTTCTCGGGAAACTCTTTTTAGCTAAACCTTTGATAAACTCTTACTAGCTAATTTTTGTACGAAAATATTACATTTTTCTCAGACATTACAACCCCCAGAGAATATAAGTTTTTTATACAATCTAAAATAAATTTAGTAATTACGTCTTCCACTTTTTCTTCTGTAGTCACTACTTGGAACCGTATTCCTTTATTTTTAGTTGCCACTTGGATCCATCTTCCTCTTTTTTCACAGTCGTCACTGTTTGGATTTGTCTTCCTTTTTTTCTTTTTTAGTCGTCATTTGGATCCATCATCCTCGTTTTTAGGGTTTTGTAGGTATGACCAAAAAACCCTTATACCGTCATTTTGTCGTCTGTCTGTCTGTCTGTCTGTCTGTCTGTTCGGTTAAAATTGTAGCCAAACGGCTAAACCTAGAGAGTTGAAATTTGGCATGCTTATACAACTCTTTGACCCGCACATAGGAAAAATACTAAAACATCTAAAAAACATACCCCCCTAAAAATATAAACAAATATGTGCTCATCGACAACAAAAATATTTTTTTTTAATTCTGAGTAGGGTATCAAATGAAAGCCCTTAGTACGTGGATTAACGATCAAATTTTTATTTTTGCAAAATAAATTATTTTGAAGCGATTTTTGCTAAAATTGTGCAAAAATTTTTTTGTCCTACACCCTGTAGCCCAGATGGTGTAAACTAAAAATCTAAAAAAATTCTAAGTAATGTATATTGGTGTGAACCGAAATAGTACAACAGGAATTTTTGATCAGATTATGTTTTCGGAAAATAACGCATTTTTTGTGGTTTTTGGTTCACAAAGTACAAAAGTTATACCAATGCACTCAAATGCAAGGCGTACGATGGTGTAACGGGTTAGAGCGCTGGTGTCGGAAGCTAAAATTTTCTGGAAAACGAAGGGTTTCGAGTTCGAGTACGGAGTGAATTTTATTTTTTGTTTTTTTTTGCATTTTTATTATGTTGAAATTATTTTGTCAAAATTCTAGTTATATTTTGACAAATGTTGTATTTAATTTTTAAGAGCGTAAATTTAATAACCATTCTTATTATATGATTAACAGACGATAAATTATTTTAAAAATATCGTTCATTTTGCCGTGATTACTAAAAAGTAAAATTTGTCCTACACACTCAGCATACCGCCTTCACTTATTATATACCTGCGAAACCCTGAAATGTGTGAATATTCACACTTCACATCAATTTTTTATTTGTTACTAATTGGTTTCCATTTTCCATTTTCAGGGTTTGTAGTATGCCCACCAAAAAACCCTTATTATAACGTCACTCTGTTTGTGTCGTTATGTGCCTCTTTTATAATAATTTTTAGGATTTTGTAGGTATGACCACCAAAAACCCATTATAACGTCATTCATGTTTCTGTCTGTCTGTCTGTACGGTAGAAATTGTAGCCAAACGGCTTAACATAGAAAGTTGAAATTTGGCATGCTTATACAACTCTTTGACCCACATATAGGAAAAATACTGAGAGTTCAAAAAACACATCTCAAGATAAATATAAACAATTATGTATTTAATAAAAAAATAAATATTTTTTTTTAAATTTTGAGTGGCATCCCAAATGAAAGATCTTAATGCGTTGATCAACAAGCTAATTTATAATTTTGAAAAATCTTTTGTTTATAGGATTTTTGCCAAAAATGTGTGCAAAACTTTTGTCCCCCCACCCTATCTTTCAGAGGGATTGATCTAAAAATCTGAAAAAAATCTCCATAATGAATATTGATGGGAACCGAAATAGTTCAACAGGAATATTTGATTGATAGTTTTTCAAAAAATGTCGATTTTTTGACGATAAAAAAATATTTTTAAAAATATTATTGTGTGGTATCGAAAGAAAGCTCTTAGGACGTAGATTAAGGAACGAAAAGTAGTTTTTAAAATTCTTTTTTAACACGAATTTACCCAAAAATGTGCTAAAAAAGTTCTTGTCCCGCCCCTTTTTACCCAAAAAGGTTAAACAAAAAATCTGAAAATATTATAAGTAATATATGTCAGTGTTTCTCAACAGGTGGTCCCCAGAAAATTTTTGAGTGGTCCGCGAAAGTTTTTACATGTGTTTTTTGCAGTTTTTTTAAATTTTTTTATGCACATTTTTTATGTAAATAATGTATATTTTGTTTATTTTCTGTAAACTTTCTGTGATTTTCTACAAATAATATAAATGTATTTAGTAGCACATTAAGTATATTTGTTTTTTTGAAAAAAATGGACCAACAATTATTTTTAGTGGTCCGCGTTAGAAAATTATATATTATACTGGCCCGCGGTGCGTTTTTGGTTGAGAAACACTGATATATATTGATCTGAGCCGGAAACTTACGAGAGGAATTTTTGATCCAATTACGTTTTTGAAAAATATTGCAGTTTTTGTGTTTTTGTTTTTTTTTTTTAATTCATGGCTAATAATGCTATGAATTTTTGTATTTATGGTTAAGATAGCGAGTGTATTTTTTTGAAATAAAAATATATTCAAAAATATTTAACAGCTGAGGACCGAGTTTTGAACACTACACTACACTAGTAATGAAATACTTATAAAACAAATAACACATTGTTAATAGTGGGAAGTACGTTTCTCCAGAACCACTATAGAATTTACCAATTTTAAAACCAAATTTGACTTCAGAAAGTTAATATTCTAACACAAGAGTTGGAATGTCATTCAAAAGCACTTATCTTCTTATGCATTTACGTGCATTTCATTCCATCACTTGTTGTGGAATAACTATTCCATGCTTGTTGTCATTTGTTATATTTCACTATAAGGTATGCATTACTCCACGCTGAAAAGTAGTGCAAACGGTATATCTATACGCGTAGGTATACATTAAAATATATGCAATGTTTACATTAAATAAATGCAACATAACTAAAAATTATTAAAATAGTAGCCGATGTGCAGCAAATTAAACTAAAATTAAACAAATAATAAATAAAAAAATAAGTTTGATTAATTTGTTCTGTAATATAAATTATTTGTTAAGATAAAATGTTTGTTAAAATAATTATTTGTTAAATTTCTTTTTTTTTTTCTGGTGGTCGTTGAGAAAGTAGAGTCTATGACTCGGTTGGAAGAGAAAATTCGATGCTCGTGGTTCCTCACGCTCGCCTGTGGCTCGCGCTCGGAATGTTCCACTCGCATCGAATTTTCCCATTCCAACCTTGTTACAGAATGTACTATTCTGAAATTTAAAAAAATGAAGCCATTTATCAATATATTTCTTATTAATCTAATGAAAACTTGAATACGAAGCAAATGCAGAAAAAATGCTGGGATTATTGGCAAATTATTTAAATTTTGTTTTAAAAAAATAAATGCAAGTTCTTAGTACTCAAATAACGATTGCCACATCAAAATCAAATAAAGATCTGTTGATTTTGATGTGATTATAGAACAAATATTCCTAGATATCCAGTATTATGTTGGCTTTAGGGATGGGCGCGTGAATAAAATTTTGTCACGATCACGCACGCTCACGAAGTCAGATTTAAAATAACACGCACGCACACGAAATCATAATTTTTAAATTTCACGGTCACGCGTGCCCGTGAATGCTTCGTGACTCACGCGTGAATCGTGACTCACGCGTGAATAGTGACACGCGTGTATTTATTCACGTTAGAATGGCCAACCCACGCCCGTCTCTAAATTTTGTTAATAAGAAACGAGTGTTATGTAGGTATATAAAAGAATTATATTTTTCAGCAAATTAAAAATAATATATATTTTTAATAATAAAACTAAATTCTTAAATTCATCCTATTATTAAAAGATGAAAGTTATATGATGATTTCAAGAAATTTAAGATATATATATATATATATATATATATTTTAAATTTCATATGAGCTTTATATGTTTTTAAATGTGACAAATTACTACGGTAAATTTTTACTAATATTTCAAAAAATGCAAAATAAGACGACACGTTACAAAATTATTTTTCAATAAATCCAAAGAAATTGTTGTATTTACGATTGTTATATAAACTTTACTATATTTAACTAATTAAGTAAGCGTAAAATAGGTCTTTATGGGAAGAGTAAAAAGTAAAAACTTCCGTAACGTATCATTATTTCACTTTTGCCATAAGCAAAATACAAATACCAGCGATACATTTTTGGGGTTCTAAACGCGTCTTCCGTAGGAACAGGCGTCTAACCGAAGATTTTATGTTAATGCGCATATTTCGGATAAGCGGATATGATATTTTATCCGCATTTGCACGATTTAAATGATAATTTATCTGCAACCGCGGAAAGATCTACGGATTTGCAGGGCTCAATTTATTTTAAGAAAAGGATACTTAAATGAAGAATATTGGTTAATGTTCCGTATGATCCCATCAAATACAACTGGTTAGAGAAAAAGCGCAAACTAGTTAGAATGAGATTGTTGGGTTACCCATATCCGATCAGATTCATTCAAAATTAAACAAAAAATAATTCCAAAGCCTGCATACAACGGAGACATGTTGTCGTCGTAGAAGATACAAAATCCAGTATAGATAATGATACAAAATAGACAATTATTCCTTCTATTTACAAAAATTTAAACTTCGTGAGTCGTGACACGTCGTGCGTGCAATCACGGCGTGTCACGGCAAATTTTAAATCACGCACAATCACGCACGAAAGAAAAATATTAATCACGTTCACTCACGATTTTACCGTGAACGGCCGTGTCACGAAGTGACACGCAAATTTCACGGCACGCGCCCATCACTAGTTGGCTTCTTACACTTATTAATAATAATACCTATAAAACCCTTAAAAGTGTGAAAATTGACCCTTTACATCAATTTTTTGTCATTACTTGATTTTTTAGGGGGGCTCAACTTAAAATTTCATCGGGATGGCAGGACCCATAGAGCCGGCACTGGCAGCACATACACTATATGAAGGTAAATTATTTCTTCTCCCACAAAGATAAATATTTTTAAAATTGATAATATTAAGAAATTTTTGGAGAATATTCTAAATTTACGACAAATCCATGGAATAAAATCAAGATCTTTCTCTTTCTAACAATTTTCCTGAAACATCCATTACTTTATTCATAACCATTGATTAAAAATGTAAAGCATTTAAAAGCAAAAATTGGACTTGTGCTGCAAAAAACATCAGCTCAAAACGGGAGTCTGATTTTCTATTCAGCGCATGTACGCCATCGTTCATGCAGAACAATAATTTCTATTTGGCCGTGGAGATACAAAGGCATTCGACACCATGAGCGTTACACGGATTTTTTAAGGGAATTAAACAGTTTTATTTTCTAATTACGCTTTAAAGAATATTTTACTGCGGAAGTAAATTTTCATTGTCGAGGATAACAAGGACAATTTTGATTTTTTAAATAGTAACGTATATCGAATTAGGTATGTCTGGATAGAGCTTTTGAAAGAAACTATTAAGCCGCATTTAGAGCTCTTAAATCAATAGCTTATGCACTGTAGCTTATGGACCGTTCACTGTTACCAGAAAGTTTGTCATATGACAAGACGTGAAACCGTTCAGACCTCCAAATTTAATACGCTGTTTGTTGTGGATTGTGCATAATTTTCTAAACTTATAGCTAGTGTAGGGCTGCCATACGTCCCGGTACACCGGGACATGTCCCGGTACACCGGGACATGTCCCGGTTTTGAGGTTTGTGTCCCAGTGTCCCGGTCCAAGAGTCATTTGTCCTGGTCGATTTAAAATTTATGCATATTAAAAAATTATTTTTCGATAATATTGAACATATACATATGTACATACTATATATAAATTATATAACAGATTCGAGGTCCGAAATGTTCTGGAGTAAAGCATAATTCAATGTGTTTTAAATTATAAAATGTCATGCATTGAATTCTATAATTATATAAAAGGGGAAAAAGAACTGCTCCAAAAAACGAAAACATCGGAGAAGTATGATTGGGCAAAGAAGAGCGATGATAAAGAAGTCACCGAAGTCGGGGAAGGGGGAGAGTAAAGACAAGAGAAGAATGGAATGTAAGGTTCTATTTGGTTTTATTAAATTGAATCGCCCATTAATTTATATTATATTATTTTAGATTTGATAAAGACGCATCCACAAAAACAAACATCAAATTTTTCCAGTCGAACTGTGTGTTCCAAATTGATTCACCATTGATCCCAACGTTTTACTCTCGGAATACCTATTATCAATCTCTACTTTAACTATTTTTTTTTTGTCTTTAAATTTTTTTATTTTTTTAAAATATTGTGCAATTTTTTATAATAAAGGTATTATTGTCGATAAAAGTTTTTTTAAAGTTTGGGGGGGGGGTGTCCCGGTCGGTAGTCCGACAATTATGGCAGCCCTAAGCTAGTGAGATGTTTTAATGAGACAGACATATAAACACATGGGCTATCGCATTCTATCAGTGACACCGTAGTTATCGAATGCCTTTACATAACCTAACATAATGTCATCATTAACAAATATTGCTCAAAATTACAAAGACGGACAGTAAATATGATCAATTTAGGTAATTAGGTAGTTAAAATCTAAGACAACAGAATTATAAGAACGATAATACATATCAAATATATAAGCTAAATAGTTGGTTTCAAAATTCACAGATGGAGGGCTATTCGTAACGTACTAATTTATAACAGATGTGAACGGTACATGGAACGTTAAAAGAATGCATTAAAACATAAGTCAGAGCGTAACAACGAACAGTCTATAACTCGTTAATTTAAAGAGGTCTGAATGCGGCTTTACTTGAACGTTTATTTAATATCTTTTATACGATTTACGAAAAATTATATTCTTAATAACGACATAAAAGTAAAATACAGTGGATAACGTTTATAACGACGTTGAAGGACCAATGAAATCGTTATAACCGTAGGTCGATATATCCAAACACTATAAATACAATGTTGAAAAATATGTACATTTTATTTATGTTAGAAAAGAATACATTTACATGAGTGCAAGAAGCTTAAGCAACAAAAACAATACTCAAGTGTTACAAAACATAAAAAAAAAACAATCGAACTTATTTTACAAACAACTTAACACTTACATAATCTTTTCTACATAAGTCCGTTCTACATTATACTTTTTTCAATACTATCCAACTCTGACGTCATTTCAACTTTTGATACTACAGAATATAGTGGGGGACAAATAAGAGACAGTGATACCTTCCATCTTTTATTACTTTGTGGTACTCTTCAATGCCAACTTAAAAAATTCTAGATTCAAGTGACAGACAACAGTTTTGTTATAGAACCAATTCTAGTATCAGATTATGTTGTCGGAAAATAACGCATTTTTGTGTTTTTTGGTTGACGATGTACAAAAGTTATAGTTATGTAACACACTATACTAGGAGGCGTCTCCTGATCTAATGGTTAGTTTGCTCGCTTGCTATGGAGCAAACTAGGGTTCGCTCCTGGGTAGAGGAGACAATTTTATTTTTTGTTTTTTTCCATTTTTATTTTGTTTAAATTATATTGTCAAAATTCTAGTTACATTTTGGCAAATGTTGCATTTAATTTTTAAGGGCGTAAATTTAATAACCAGTTGGAATTGTTGGAATTATATTTTCATTCTATGTGTCATGTATATGAATCCAGAGGGGCGGAGAATATGACATAAAACAACCAATGGAAGCCGTGGGCGCAATTTTCAAAATCTTAATGAACCTTGCTATATAAAAAAAAAAAAACTGCACATATTTAGAAATCTAAATAATGGTATTAGGTATTCGAATTAAAATAAACAAAAAAATATTTTAACATAAAATTTGTTTTTAAAGCTCTCAGATTAACAGACGATAAATTATTTTAAAAATATCGTTCATTTTGCCGTGATTACTACAAAGCAAAATTTGTCCTACACACTCAGCATGCCGCCTCCGCTTATTATATACCTGCGAAACCCTGCAATGTGTGAAAATTCACACTTAACCCAAGCTTGACCAAATGGGGTGTGTCACACCCCAGTATATTAATAGTGGAAATGATGTATCTATTGACAATATTTATGAATTAGTTAATATTTAACAATAATTTAATTTTTAATCGACAAAAAAATCAAAAACACTATTTACAAAAAAATATGTCTAAATTATATTTGGCAACAGCGCATTTCGAACGAATTATAAATAAATAAACGTTATTAGTATCTAATAGCAACTAATTCAAAATTCAAGCTTTGCTTGAGAAAGAAATTGTCTCCTCCACCAAAATACATAGACCAATCAGAGAGCTAGCTAAATTAGTATGTGTGAGAGTTGGTGTGAACGAGAGATGCAATGTTGTCCGTCAACACGAGACGCAACTTGAAGTATGATGCAATTTAGGAGAGAAATTGGCGTGATTTTGACTTTTATTGAAAAAATTATTAAAAAAGCATTAAATAATTACTTTGAAAAAAGTTTTTTTTGTAATATTGTTCTATAGGCTTGACAGCATCTAACTGTATAAATTTTACCTTATTTTAATTGATATTAAATGAGAAAAGCCTAGGGTATACTACACCCCACTTGGTTGTATGTGTATATTTTGGTCAACTACGGGTTAACATCAATTTTTTATAACAGGAATTCTAATAAAAATAATTGACTTACATCTTAGCGCATCTTAAAAAAACAAAGGATATTTAATTTAATATGTTTTAGTAGGAAAAAATCGGATTCTCCCAAAAAAAGAAATTTCTCCCGGACAAAAAATCTGTCATTTTCGTTAAAATATTTTTCATTAAAATTTCATCAAAATGACATGTTTGATTTCAATGTTTGCGGCCTTAAAAATAAGTGGGTCGAAAAATTAGGTTCTCAACTTATTGCAAACAGAATTATGTTTTTTGCATTTATCTCAAAATTGCATTACTGTAACAAATCACGTTTTAAATGTAACCTCCTCATATATTCCAACACATACATTGTCAAATATAATCAATAAATGTAAATAAAATTTATTTATTTATAGAAAAATTATTTATTAACAAAAATAGTTTTTGTTAATACATTTTATGAATGTATGAAAAGTTTGAATGAAACCGCTATTCGATATCCACAATAGAATTTTTTGTATTACACAGTTGGTCACATGTTAACAAATTTTATATTATTTATTGACAAAGACATTATTTTCAATAAATAACCTAATGCTGTGGCCATTTAATATCAATAAAGGCGTCCGACAAGGTCACATAGCTGTCAAATTGAACAGTGCAATTAATATATCTATTTTACTTTATTAAGTGTGATACAAGGGAAATTCATCAACAATGATGAATATGACAACACCAAAATGGTCTGCAACATCCATAATTAGTTTCAGGTAGAAATTTCTCGCCTGTGAAGGTGCAAAGGAACACTAACTAAATTGACTGAAAATTAGGCAGGGCAATCCCGACATCAAACATCAAAACGTGCCGACGCTAACATTTTAAATGTGCAGGTTATAACAGATCAAACCAACATTTTATAAATGCACACTAAACTGATCATTTAACTTTTAACTTCCAATTATAAATGCACACAGCCTTTGGAATATTAGTTTTTAAAAGTGTAAACTTAATTAAATGAAATCTTCGTATTATAGAAAAACATCTGATAACACAAATACAGTGGATATCGTTTATAACGATATTTGATATACCGACATATCAGTGGCAGTGCTAGCTCTTAAAATCTGGGGGAGGGGGGACTGGGGAGACTATCGGGGGGCCGGACCAATTTTGGGAGAGCCCGGGTCTCCATCTAGCGCCGCCACTGCAACATATCGGTTTTTGCGACAAAAGTCCCGGCTAAAAACATAACTTTTTATATGTGAAACTTATCGCTTCAGATAGATCGACGAAATTAATATAACGACGAAAAATGGCTTCAAATTTGTGTCAAATTATCTTTTATAACGACGTATCACCACCAGTGCCGCAACAACATAAATTGGCGCCTGGTGCGTAAAATTATTTGGCGCCCCCCCACCCTTACTAATTACATACGCAATTTTTTAAATTTTATGGTAGGGTGATTGCATCAGTTAGGGAACGTTTAAAACATTTACTTACGTTGTTTTCTTCACCAAAATGTTATTTAAGATATTTACTTACCATATTTTATAGAGAATCCTTAAAATCTTATTGTTTTATTTTGATGCAAGTGAAAATAAAAGAATAACTTAAAAAAATAAAAAACATAACTTTATTCATAAAAATCACAAAATCGCCAGAAAAAGAACACTTACTCCTAATAAAGGAACTATCTTATTACCAGTAACGGAACATACAAAAATATATATAATAAAGTCATTTTTTTAACAATAATGTACATAAAAAAAAAAAATTTTTAAAAAATCTTTGGTATTATTTTTTAGTTTAGTTTTAACCTTTTTCTTTGGTTTGGTTTAAATTGCAATATTAACGATTATATTAACAAATTATGTTACAAATCTTTTAATAAACTCAAAAATCATGATAATCAACTAATATTAAAAGGGACAAAATATAAACTCTAGGTCAATAAAACACAAAATGAAAAACACCTAAAATGAAACACAAAAGGGCTAAAGAAATATTATATTACCTAATTGAAGAACAAAATAAATAAAAAAATATATATTTAATGACAAAAAAAAGGGATATTTGAACAAAAAATAATAAATATTTAGGTATTTTAATAATATATTATATAATCACTTTAACGCAATGGAAAATTAAATAAATTGAACTTTTCTGGCTTTTAACTGTGAAAATTCGTTAATTAAGTCTTCATAATTTAATGACTGCGCTGTAGTATTTTCTATTGATATTAAAGCTAAATTTTACAAGCTCTTGGCCCATTGTAGAACGCAAATAATTTTTTATTAACTTTAATTTACTAAAACTGCGTTAATTCGAAGCAACAGTAAGAGGGAGCGTTAAAAATATGCGCAGTGCAATGCCAATATTAGGGTACACATCTTTTAAAAAAAAGTGTGGATCAGTTCTAATAATTGCATTGCAGTGGCAGTTGTACAGTCATCAATTAATGATCTTGCCTGCCATTTGAAACTTTCGATTATGAAATCAAATTTGTGTTGATTATAGTTTATTAATATAAAAGATAATAATAAAAAAATTAAATTTGGCCATTCGGCGCCCCTATGAATCCAGCGCCTGGTGCGGCGGCACCTCTCGCACCACCCTTGTTGCGGCACTGATCACTACTGACTAACGCGAAAAGGACGGGGAAGTACCGAGTTATGAAAAGGCAAGACGAAACGCGACAGATAAACATATTCATTCAGTGGTTAACTACTATAGTCCGTTCAAAGGTGAGAATGCAGTACAGCTCTTATGGCAAATGGGAGCGGTGTTGCCAAATGTTGTAAAAGTGTCATATGTGTCAGTTATAATAATATGAGAAACTTGTATGATTTACAAAAATCAACTCTTATAAAACTCAAAATAACACTCAACAAAAACAAATGACCATTTGCGTCTTCACAGATCAGCGTGTTTTAGAGCTGGCAACGTCGACAAGCAAGAAAAGGATAGCGTCATTGTGTAAACCCATAGGGGAAGTATTTTAAGATCGCAGCGCTATTTCGGCATACTTGGTACCTTCAAAATAGACATTCGTTACATATAAACAACGTGAATTTGAATGTTTACTGGTGGTTTTTGTAAATTTGCTACAATATTAATACTTGTTTTTATGCAATTATATTTTTATGCAAACATTTTTTATAAAAAAAAGCGCGATAGATGTTTATTTCTGTAGTTGCTAAAATCCCACCAGATGTCATATCGCTTAGCAAGTTTTTCCGATTAGAAAGTATCAAAAAGAACTACTTCATATGTCCTGTACTGCATACTCACCTTTGAACGGACTATAGTTGAAGGTACGTCATCGATGTCGATATGGCGAAACGAAAAGCATTGATGTAAATTTTTCAAATATTGATGAAGAACTCAAAACGGAGTAGGATATGACGGAAGATGAAATTTTAGCTGGGTCAGATCCGAATTTGGTGTCAAAAATAAACAACTCCGAAGTGGAAATGGAAAAAACAACCGAGTTCCAAATACCTACTATAAAGGATGCATTTTCAGCAGTTGAAACAATTCAGCATTTTTAATCAAAATTTAAAAGAGGCTAAAATAGATTTGGAACTGCTACATTTGGAAAAAGTGATTGAAAAAAACTTTTACGAAAACCAAAATGACAGATTTTTTTGTTACAATTAAAATATGTATACATATAAAATTGTATACGCATGTATGTAACACTTGAATATTGTTTTTGTTGTTTAAGCTTCTTGCACTCATGTAAATGTACTCTTTTCTAACATAAATAAAATGTACATCTTTTTCAACATTGTATTTGTAGTGTTTGGATCAGGGATGGGGAGTCGACAGAAAAATTATCGACTCCCGACTCCCGACTCCGGAGTCGGTATTTTCGAAAATCGACTCCGACTCCGACTCCCGACTCCGACTCCGACTCCCGACTCCTTTCACTGGTAAATTGTAAAGTCTATTCCAAATGTTTAAGCGGAACTAAATGGAATTTTTATTTTCTTAATTTATCACGACTTCACTTTTTAACTATCAAAGTGGGCTTTTGTTAAACAAAATGATACAAAGCTTCATTCAATCCTTAAAAGTTAGTAGATTTCGATATCTAATTCCGCTTAAACCAAAGAAACAGACTATACTTACATTAAATATCTTGGGTTTGGGTGAGCTGTTTTTATAAAATGTCATTTTCATTTCATCTTGACTATTGAGTCATTTCCAATACAAATTTTCAAATATATTAGTTTAAAAAAAAATTGTTTTGTATTTTATATAAAGTCTGTTTCTTTGGTTTAGGCGGAACTAGATTTTCGGTTAGTCTGATTTTCGGTTAGTATGTTCCAAACGATTAGGCGGAACTAACCGAAAATCTAGTTCCGCCTAATCGTTTGGAACAGACTATACTTTATTTTTCATAACATGTCACTTTTTTCTTTTGACATATAAATTTTAGCTGCCAACATGAAACATAAAATAATCACAAAGCCTGTTACAACTTGAGAAAATAAAAATCCAGTTTAGTTTCGTTTTAACATAATAAACAAAGTATACAGAAAAAGAAAAATTAGATATGACTAAAAATTAATTAAATTGTTAACTGGAAAGCGTGAAGGAAACCGGAATTGAATATTTTTAATTTCATTTTCGTTCATGAACAGAGAAAAAATGTCGTTCCTGTTTCCGTACTTTAAAAAATTCTGGTAGTATGGTATTTTACTTTCGTTTTCGGATTGTTCTCATCCTTGATAAATATGTAATCAAAGAGTCGGGAGTCGATAACTTTTTCCGACTCCCGACTCCGACTCCGACTCCTCCAAAAAGCTTCGACTCCTCGACTCCCGACTCCCGACTCCGACTCCGACTTCCGACTCCCGACTCCGACTCCGACTCCCCATCCCTGGTTTGGATATTATAATTTCACACCGAATTTCATTGGACCCTGAGAACATTTTTCTAAACAATGTTTTTAGTTTTACTAGGCATCGCAAGACAAACCTTGGCAGCAAATTGGAGGCACTTGAACTGAAATGGTAAAATTGTAGGAATCATCAGTATTCTAGGGATTACCACTTTTTTGCCTGTACTACAACCAGTCATAATGGCTGTGTCTACTACATAGTCTTTTAAACTGTTCACCTGAAAGCGTATTTCATTACATAATTTTGGCAGGTTTATATTCCTCAGCAATATTATTGGTGCACCTACTTTCAAAGTAAGAGCGTGAGGAGGTAATCCTGATGGGTTAAGAAAATTCAGGAGCTCTACTGGATACTGAATGGCATCTTACTCATCTACAACCATGTCAACAGACATGTAAGTACAGGAGAGAGATTTATGTTGTTACAGGCAGTGGCGGACTTTCGCAGAGACAAAAAAGACAATTGTCTTGGGCCCGTAATTTTCCATTTTCAACGGCCCGATTTGGGAGATGAGGACCTTTTTTTTTGCTTTTCACTTGGATTTAGGAGGTGAGGACTTTTTTTTTTGCTCTTCACTTGGATTTGGGAGGTGAGGACCTTTTCTTTTTGCTCTTCACTTGGATTTAGGAGGTAAGGACCTTTTTCAAGAAAATGGTCACCATAGGTTGAGGGCCCGTAAATCAAAAATGTCTTGGGCCCGGCGAAGGCTTAAGGCTGCGTACAACCCCCAGAGGTTACCAATTTCTTATACAAAACTAACAATTTGAAATAAAATTAGTATCAATCTATACATCAAATTTTGCACCGAATTTTTGTCTATCTAATAGGATATTTTTAATTGTAGAAACATTTATTGTAAAAATATTATCGCTCAATAACTTAATAATTGACATTAGCAACATTGTTCTGTAATTTTTTAAATCTATTATGGGTTTCAAATAACTTTTATATTTATGTAGTTTTATGTAGAAATGTTCAAATAATACGTCAACATTTTTTTCGACTTGATTTCTTATAGTTTAGAACCCTCATCGAAAAATATTATACTTCATGATAATGGAATGCCACTTGGTACACGTATTCTTCACAAAAATTAAATCATTTTTACCCGTAATACCTACTTTGAGAACCGCGGCAGATTCAAGATGGCGACAAATATAGACTACCAAGTACAATAACTATAAGTAATTTTCACAATAGAACATAATACCTCAAAACCTTTTTGTAGAAGGAAGTTTTAGCTACAATTTGCCGCATCGTACGCAAATATGCGTCGATTGGTTTACAAGATGGCGTCTATAATGCAATTTGCTTATTTATAGTTACATTACAGTTTCTTATACAATTTAAAATATCCTATTAGATAGATAAAAATTCCCTGCAAATTTTGATATATAGATTGTTATTAATTTTATTTCCGTTTATTAGTTTTGTATAAGAAACTATTGAGAACTATAGGGTTGTGCGCCGCCTTAATCCGCCACTGGTTATAAGATGTCGTAACAACAAGTATTTGGCACAACTCTGCATATTAGAGAGCTACCAAGTCTTAAGGATATTATAAATCTAGAGGTTCGGGCATAATTGTAAAAACTTTTAGCCGAACCCAGGACTTTTGTAACGTTAAGTTAACAAGCTCGTGAATTATTTTCACGCAACGCTAATCCACGTATATGTTGTAGTATAAAATCATAAATATAATCTCATCTTGTAAAATGTAATCTTCTTTTTATGTCCTGTAAATTTAAATTTAATACCGTGGTCTAAAATACACGTGCCTCTGCCATTTTTATATTTATCTTAGTCAGTCTTAACCAATTGCCTCCTTTATCAAACTTAACTATTTAATAAATACTTAATGATCCCAAGCGCCATTTTTCAGATACGGCAATAAAATTATTGACACATGATCAAAACGTAATAATGCAATAAATTATCTTAATTTTCCACGCAACGATTCCGATATTAACCTCTTGTAAAAACAAGGGTAAACTTATGGCTGTAACTGAATATAACGTTGCAATAGTATGAAAGAATAAATTAGAATATATGTAGAGTCAGCACAAAGTGGGTAGTATGCAGAGCTTTTATAATGTATGAGGTTATTTTGACTTAATGTCGCATGAAATTTGAAGAGCCCGCACCCATGTCTGTTGATTGACCGTAAAACCTTTCGGAATTATCTATTACGAAGCGTAGAGGGAATTATGCGACGCTGCAAACGGGAAACAGTGCACTCACTTCGCTCTCTGCTTGCTCATCTCTACACTCAAGCAGTCACTGTCGTAAAATATAATGCCTTCATAACAGGATGATACTGTAAACATTTAACTGATTCGTTATGCTGGAATAAATGGCTCGCGAATTATAATCGAAAATCAATACCACATACATGTTATCTTGTTACATTTTAGCACAAAACATTTTGTTAGTTGAATACGTGAGTAAAAATTTAAATCAGTGGCGCACCCAGGGTGCCCCCCCCCCCTCAAGAAGGAAGGAAATAAAAATAAAAACACACAAACACATTAGAAAATTTTAAAAATAGTGATGAGGACTTTTTTTTAGGTCGTCACTTGTATTTTAGAAGTGAGGTCGTGTGTCCGTCAGTGATGAATGATTCAAAAAAACATCGATGCTGTGCTCAAGATAATTGAAGAAGATCGGCATGTGATTTACCCTCAGATAGAGGCATCCTTTGGCATATCACAGACTGCAATACATTCGATTTTGCATAAACATTTACCTGTGAAAAGATCTGTTCCCGATGGATTCCGCATAATTTGACCGAAGCTCAAAAAAAGGCTCGTGTTGATTGGTGTAAGGGAATGCTAAAAAAAATCAACCTAGGCGATGCAAAATCCGTGTACAACATCGTTACAGTTGACGAAACTTGGATTTGTTCATATGAACGAGAAACTAAGTAACAACCCACAGTTTGGGTCTTCCAGGATGAACCGAAACCCACAAAAGTTGTTCGATCACGAAGCACTTCTAAGAAAATGATTGCTTGTTTCTTCGGTTATACTGGACATGTCGCAAACATTCCTTTAGGGGATCGAAGAAAAATTAATGCTGAATGGTATACAACAATTTGTTTGCCAGGAGTCATCGACAAAATCAGGAAAAACAACTAAAAACGTCGCATTATTCTTCATCATGACAATACAAGCTCCCACACAGCACGTAAAACAATTGATTATTTGAAGGAGTAAAACATCGAATTAATGTCTCATTGCCAGTATTCACCTGATTTATCCCTTAACGACTTTTTTTTGTTCCCCAATGTCAAACAAAAAATGCGTGGACAACGATTTTCATCACCTTAAAACCTGCTGAAGCCTTCGAAAATCATGTTTTTGAGATACCAACTTCAGAGTGGAAAAACTGTTTCGATAATTGGTTTGAACGCATGCAAAAGTGTATAAATATTAAAGGCGAATGTTTTGAAAAGAATCAAACAGTTTATTCCAATTTTTTTTTTTTTTTTTCTTAATTTTTGTAAAAACTTAAAAGGTAGCTTTCGTATGATACTTCGTTGAAAATGACTTAAACTTTATACACTATAGTGGTCTGTTTATTGTTGTAGGTAACCGTTCTGGTATTTTACAAGAAAGGGTTAATCTACCATAAAGTCTAGGTCTTATATATGCAGTTTTGTTCTATGCCTTCCAGCGCCATTTGTGAGACAAACACATTTTAATGCTTTCCATTTTAGTTCTCCGTTATTAAATCGATTTTGCTCGCTAATGTATTCTAGATGCTAATTTTTTATACAGTTAAGAATCAATATGCCTAACAAGAAGCATGAAACGTTCAATTGGAAAAAGCAAAATGCTCAAAACTATGACTAATGAAACACTATACGTTGGAACTCTAACGCTGTGTTCACAGCTCTTAAATTAGTCGACTATAGACTAAGACTTGTGCACTGTTGATTGTCGCTAACAAGTTTGCCATGTTACGCGAGCGACCGTTTAAAGCTCTAAATTTAATGCATTATGCCAGTGGCGGCACCAGCTCTTAAAATCTGGAAATCGTGGAACGAAAAAGAATTGATGTATTAAACCTCTTCAGATATATTAATAATAATAATAATAATAATAATAATCGGGTCACTCCGCATTGTGTGGGCACTGGGTTTGGGATGCAGTCGTGTGTATTTAGCTCCACTAGTCTCTAGTATGACGCGGCTCAAAAGGTTGCTGAAGTTTGAGATTAGTGGACGCTTGTCAAGACCCGACAAACCCAATAATAATAATATTTATTTATTGTCCACATACAATAAATAATCATTAATAGACAGTCAATCAGATAAATTACAATAGCATGACAAATGATAACCGATAAACAGAAATTATAAATTAAGTTCAACAAATTCCTCAAAACTATACATAGGGTTTTCAGTCAATAAGTTTTTAATTGTTTTATAAATTGTACTGAACTTAATTCTTTGGTAGAAACTGGTAACAAATTTATTAATTTTATAGAATAATAGTTAATACTACATCTTGATTTAATTATTCGTGTAAAATTGGGGAAATATATTTTATTTGTGTTGTAATTGTGAACGTCTTCATAAGATACAAAAGAATTTAGATTTTGATGGGTATATACAAAACAGTGATGGTAGTGTCATGATTCTAAATTCTTTAAAGAGTAACCTAAAATCGGCTTCATAAGATGCACTCTCCATCACTCTTATTGCACGCCTCTGTAGTCTAAAAACTCTTTCAGCAAAAGCAGAGATGCTAATCCCCATGCTAAAAGAGCGTATGCTATGTGCGACTGAAATACCGCAAAATACGTAATTAATAAAACATCCCTTGTAACAAATTTTTGTAGGTTTTTAGAAGATATATAGTTTTGCACAATTTTCCACATATGGCATGGTCCCATGATGGTCCCATATCAAATGAGGATCAATATGGACTCCTAAAAATTTAATGCAATCCGGATTTTTATAGTTATGATTGTTTGTTGTTATGAGTAAATTTTGCATTTTCTCCTCATTTAATGATAATTTATTTGATAGATAGCAGTATTTTGCTTTAGACAAATTATAACTAGAAACATGTTGCATGTGTTCCAGGGACAATGATCTTGTTATAAGGGTCGTATCATCGGCATATAAAAAAGATTTCGTCTTAATAGCAGAAGAGATCACTGAAATAAATTAAAAATAGTAATGGATCTAAAATTGAACCCTGCGGTAATCCATAGATAATATTCAGCGAATCTGACTTAGAATTATTTGTACATACAAACTGTTTTTTTGTTTGTTAGACACGATTCTATAACTGAACAGCTACTGTGATTTATTTATTAAATGTAAAATTATTATTATTAAATGCAAGTTCTAGTAGATTATATATTTCTTATTTCTTGTATATCTTGCATTTCTTATCTGATTATTGATATTTTTATGCAAGTCTTTCTACTTGTGTCAACATTCAAAATTTTGACAAAATATTGACTATCACGTGATCCTTATGTGCATTCATTGATTTTTATCAATAAATATCTATAATACTTATACATTATTCAATGCTGTGTAAAATATTCAATATTACTTTTCTCTCCTACTCATTTGAAATTATTATTATGTACCTAATACCTATTATATTTGTACCCAATCTGAATAATAAAATTAGTAATGAAATTTATGGAAATTTTGTGTGATATGTACTGAAAATTTGCTACTGCACTTTTCTTTTAAGAAAATTTGTATTCTGTGTGAATGGTGCGCATACACTTAAATGTTTTGCAGAACGAATTCTAATATTTCTGTCAATTTTAAAGAAAAATTATAATGTATGTTTCTGGAGAAATATTTCAGAAGAAATTTCAAGAAATTTTATTTACGTTATTTCAAAACTTTTAAAACTTAAGGTTCCGAAACATGGAACTAAAAAAAGTAAGATTGATAATACACAGTTTTGACTTATTTATATTTTAGAAGGAATATATTTAAATTTTTTATTGAGTAATTTGTTTATTCATATGTTTAACGACTTAACAAATGTTTACTACATTCATTGGAATAAAAAATATTATTATTATTATTATTATTGGACCGATAGAAACGTTACACTGACCACGTGGCTTTCATATCTATGGCCAGTGGTTTTTAAACGCAGAACTTACCTTCTATATCCCTATATGCCTGTCTAGGCGTTGGGAAACTATTATTTATCTATTTATTTTTATTATTAATTACTTCTAAGTTTTGACATTTAGTGTACTTTGCAAGTGACAAGCAAATCAACTACACAGTTCCACAAATTTCTTCTGGTAGTAAAATGTTCAAAATAATAATAATACTGAAATGAAAATTACATATAAAAAATTTTACATATATATGACAAAAGATTACATATAAATTTCATGAACATTAACAATTTAGATATGTATTATTCAGAAAATCATTAAAAAAATAAAATGGATTTTCAAGCAAAATCGATTTGATACTCTTCTTAAAATTACGAAAATTAAGATTTATCGTTTGCTTTGGGAGCTTATTATAAAATTTAGGTCCCCACTTCCTGTCTCAATTTTAGAGTTTTAAGAGGGGTACCATATTTAGTTGCTCGATATTTTCCATCTGAAACAGTACAAAATTTAGTAATGTTTTGCTTGACATAAAGTAAACAATGAAATATGTACAAACAAGGTATAGTTAAAATTTTATTCTGTTTAAAAAGAGACCTACAAGATTCACGCGAAGGGACCTTACATAAAACACGCAAGGCTTTTTTTTGTGCTTGCAAAACTCCAATAGCACTTGGACTAGCGCCCCATAATAAAATACCATAGGAGAGGTGGTAGTTTATTAAAGAGAAGTAAGCAATTCGGGCAACCTCAAACGGCACCACATCGACCAATTTTCGCATACCAAATATTGATCTATGAATTGTACTAACTGTGTCTTGACTGTGCTGCTTCCATTTCAATTTACTGTCGATTATCATCCCGAGAAACTTAACCGTATCAGTGTTGGTATTATAATCATGACGATTATGCAGTACCATCTGTTGCGTTTTTCAGTTTGAGCCTATTGCTTGTGAACCATGTTTCGGCACGAATAAGTGTGTCATTCGCTAATTTTAAAACATCATTAACTGAGTTTGATGCATTTAAAATGGTGGTGTCATCGGCTAATAAAATAATTTCCGAAGCATCTATGTTTGCTGGAAGATCATTAATAAAGATTAAAAATAAGACTGGACCCAAAACGCTACCTTGGAAGCACCGAACTTGATTGGTTGCAACGAAGATCTTATGTTATTTACTTCAACCAATTGGCGTCTCTCACATAAGTAAGACTTGAACAGTTCTAATGGCAAGCCTTTTATACCGTAGTATTCCATCTTGGCAAGTAAAATATCATGCGAGACGCAATCAAATGCTTTACTTAGATCGCAAAAAGAAGAAGATATTATTTGACCCTCATCAAACATTTTTAGGGGAAAGTGTACCGCCTCTCCTACAGCAAGACTTGTTGATTTGCTCGACCGGAAGCCATACTGTTTCGTAGAAAATAAATTATTTTTCTCGAAAAAACTAAGCAATCTTGATTTTAGGATTTTCTCAAATATTTTAGAAATTACAGGTAGTAGAGAAATCGGTCTAAAGTTGTCCAGGCTATCGGAGTTTCGTTTTTTGCGTATCGGTATTACCCTAGAAAAGCACGAGGAAAAATACCCTCACTTAGACATAAGTTAAAAATATATGCTAATTGCTCACATATATAGCTGGAGATGTTTTAAAAAAAATCTATATTAAAACCATAAACATCTTTACTTCTATTTCTCTTGATTTGTGCTATTGTGGTTTTCACTTCAAGTGCGTCTGTTGGATGTACAAACATGTTTGCTGTGCATCATTTGCAAGAGAGAACGGGGGCCTTTTTCTTATTTGAGGGGCGGGGTACATATTTTGCTTAAGGGATTTAAATTGCGAGTTACGCCGCTGATTAGTTGCAAGTATTCAACAATTATTCTCAAGATTTTTCAGCATCACTTGTATTTCCAAAATCTTGCTACTTTAAAATTAATGCCTGTTAGGTATTCCACAACGAACGTTGACCGTGGGCTGTATTTCAATAACCATTTGCACCTGCCATTGTTCAACGTCTTTATAATTATATACCGCTTTGACTGACGGCTTATCAAAATATTTTCCCTCTTCCGTTTAAGCTGGGAAGTTAAAATTTGGCAGAACTCTATTTAGCATACAGTTGATACAATTGAACAATGCTGAAAAATACTGACAGGCCTCGATTAGTACGAAATCGAATAACACGGAATTCGGTTTAGCGTGCGAATTTTAAATTGATAGTACCCCAAAGGTTCAATTAATACTACCCGAAAATTTCATTTAGTGTGAATTTTTGGCACCATTCAAACCAAGAGTTAACTTTTCTGGTATCATTCTAAGTTAGAATCAAATAAATACATAAATTAGTTCTACCTATATTGCTGGAATCTATTCTTTTACTGAGTTCGTATTACAGTTAGTTAATTTTTTTTTGGCGCACAGCATCCATACCTATTTGCTAACAGATGCTTAACACATCCCATCTAAATTTCTAGAGTCACTAGTTACCAACCTTTTTTTAATCGCGACCCCCCTTTCTCATCCGGCATATTTGATCAATAAAACAAAAAATAAAGGGTTTGACAAAATATATTTTAGGACTTAAGTGATAAGCAGGGCCGGATTATCTCCTTAGACAAAAAAGACATTTGTCTAGGGCCCGTATTTGGTAGGTGATGTCTTTTTTTTTTTTTTTGCTTTTCACTTGGATTTGGGAGGTGAAGACCTTTTTTTCGTAAATCATAGGTTGAGGACCCGTAAATCAAAAATGCCTTGGGCCCGGCGAAGGCTTAGTGCGCCACTGGTGATAAGTATTAATTATTAATGATTAATGTGATGATTGAGTTTGCATCTGCTTAACAAGTGTTATAATTCTTGGTTGAGTTTTTGTCAAAGCCAATCTCATGTCATCTTGAACATCCAGCTTATTCCTGGCTTTTGTCTCGATCTGCAAAAGAGTTGAAAATCCACTTTCGCAGAGAGTAGAAGCAAATGGCACTAATATTCGAAGAGAAAGCATGGAAACTTTAGGATACGAATGACGCAGAGCACACCAAAATTGAGATTACTATTTTTCCTGAAATATATCACGAGCAGAGGAGTCATTTCGTAGCTCCAAAAATTCATCCTGTACTTCATCGGGAATGTCGGTAACATCAAAAGATACATGAAATGGGTTTCGTACTAATGCAGATTCTTGTTCAGAGAACTCCGGAAAATAACGTTGAATTTCAGATTCAAGGGCTTTAAGGTGGTTATTAATTTAATCTCTTAGATTATCTACAATTCTCCTCTCCGATCCTTCAATCTTGGTGCAAAGGTGTTCAAACATGGCAAAGTTTCCAAGATTTGAATACGAACGCCTGGATATTATCTCTGAAGTGAATAATGTGCGTTTCTTTGCTCTGAAGTTTCAAATTTAGCTTGTTTAGCTGATCTAAGATATCAGATAAATAAGCTACTCTTTGGATCCAGGTCTCATCATTAAAGTGTGTCATAAACTGTGTTTTTCTTATATTTCTAAGAACTGTTTTATTTCGTTTTCCAATTCAAAAATTCGACCAACAACATTTCCTTTTCATAACCAACGAACAACAGTGTAGAAAAGAAGAATTTCGTGATCAGAGTTCATGTTTTTGCAGTTTTTTTAACAGACGAGTATTGAGAGCACTACATTTTATATATTTGATAATTGTCACCAAAGGTCAATTGTCACCCACTTCTTGCAAAGGTCTTGGTAGCAAGGGCAAATCGGTGAATCATACAGTGTAATCCCTTTGCTAGGGGTGCAAGATCTTTAACTTTTGACTGAAAGCCCGACCTCAATCCTAGCATGGCTGGTGCTCCATCGGTAGTGGCGGAACTACATATTTTGCCCTCCCCCCGCAAAAAAGTTAGATCGGCCCCCCAACCTTATGTGATTTTTTTCTTTTCATATCTAGCGTTCCATAATTTTGAAGAAATTTAACCTTGGATTCTTCTTATACAAAGAATCATTTTACTTTATAATACATATTTTATTATGAATATAAAAGAAAAACAATAATATCAAACAAATGAATCATAGACAAATCAAAAGAAAACTAGATATAAATAAATAAATCAATTTAAAATGTTAAATCTTTCTTTCTGGATTTTAAATTAGCAAAATCTCTAATTAAGTGTTTAATACCTATTTCTTGAGCAATTTCAGCCTCAATGCTCAACAACGATAAATTATGTAAGCGTTCTTCTCCAGTAGTATTTCGTAGATAGTTTTTTATTATTTTTAATCTGGAAAAAGAACGCTCTGCCGTTGCTACAGTGACAGGAAGTGTTAAAAATAATAAAATTGCAGTAACTACGTCTGGAAAACTGACCGACCGGGAGGTATATATAATTATTAAAAGTTCGGCAAATTCTTTCATTGTTGATATTTTAGAGATTTCTTCATTAAACATCGAAGCTAACATTACCATTTTTAACGGAAAATTGGACGAAATATCACCTTTGTATTTTTTTTTTGTAAGATTTCGGCAGAACTCAAAATTTCTGTTTCATCCAAGTTGATTAAATTTCGAGGTGACATGAATAAAAACAAATTTACAACGCCGTTCATCCCTCTGAATCTATTATCAATTTGATTGATAACAATATCGAGAACTGCATTAAATACAGTTACTCTAAAAAAATCATCCCCGTTATGAAACCGATGATCTGTTGTCAATTCATCAAAGTGCTTTTTTACAATTTTTTGTCTTTTCCAAACAAAAGTGGAGTTGCTATTCCACTTGGCTGCCATTTGAATTGCGTCATCTTTCGCAGAAAAGTACATATTTCGGTATTTTTTCAGATTTTTACTGGTTGTTTTTAAGGAAATTGTTGCAATTCTCAAATCTATATTTTTAGTTTGTAATAATTTTGAAGATAAATTTATTTCTCCTAATATTTTTTTATAAAATTACACATAAAAATACAAATTCTAAATTATTTGTACTTTTTATAATTGAAGCATTGTCTCTTTCTTCTTTTTTTTTCACTTTTTAAGCTTAATTCAGAAAGAGCTTGCACTATACCCAGGGTTGGACTGGGATTAAAATGTGTACCGGGAAATCTGGAGGAAGTCGGGCCACTATATATATATTTATCATTTTGATTTTCGGGCCAATTGACCCTTCGGGCCACCGGGAAATTCCCGGTATCCCGCCGGGCCAATCCAACCCTGACTATACCTAAAAACCGCAATTTAATGGCTGTAAATGAAATATGTCTTCCAGCCCAACGTGTAAGGTTGAACCTTTTCAAAGTAATATCTGACTCTCCTATAAATTTGGATAGCAGGTCCCATCATTTTACACTGTGACCAAAAAATGTATAATTACCTTCTAAAGTTAAAAAAAAGTTCGAAACATTTCTGCAGTCGTTAGTTCAGTACACCCACTAACAACGGACACCAGAGGCAACAGTCGAGTTTTGCCCAAGCAACATTGAAAATCTATGCAATTATGTAGCGTCTCTAAATAAAGATCAATAAAAAAAAAACACCTATTGCGCCTTTCTCGCAGTCTTCCTTTAATCGCGTTATAATAATATTTATTTTAAATGTTATTTTTTGAATTAAATTACTATTTTGAATATGAATAAACAATCTCGCTATTATTTTACTAAACGTAAAATAAAAAAAAATAAAAAAATGTTTATTTTTTTTGTATTATTATTTTTTATGTACTTATGTGTTTTATAGTGAAAAGTAAATTCTTTATTTTTCAGTATAAAACGCGACTAATTTTCTCAAAATTTTCGGGCCCCCCAAAGTTTCGCCCCCCCCCCTCGTTGCGGGGTCTGGCGGTATGGTAGTTCCGCCACTGTCCATCGGTACACAATCCACATAATTTTTTCCATTGTAAGTCATTACCTCCAAAGATTTAACTTATCATCTCCACGACGTCTTCAACTTACGTAGTAGTTTTTAGTGCTCCACAAAACAGAAACTCTTCTTTCATGTCCTCCAAGTAAATATATCTCACGAAAACGGGCGACCCCCCAAAAAAGCCAAGGCGACCCCCGTGGGAACCGCTGCCTAGAAGGATACGTTAATTTTAGTTACCAATGTAAATTACAACAAAATAAAATATTGATAATAATTTTTTATTAAGTAATATTAAAAGTGTCCATACTTATGGCCACCACTGTAGATGTTTACTCATTGACGTCATCTTGCTGCTGAAAGAGGTGTAAACATAGTAATTACTTATAGAATTTAAACTGAGATTAAATATATCTCCAATGTGCAAAGCATTGCAAAATGCAACACGACATTTGTTACGATAACTTTCCGAGTCATGCCGGTTGAAGCAAGTTTAGTACAGTAAAGGCTCAGCTGAAGCAACTGGTGTTGGTTAAATAGCAAGTCAAGAGGAGGAGTAAACAAGATGTTTATTTGAGGCTAATTAAAGAGGACACTAAACCGGAGTTCTTCCTATAGGATAACCGCAGGGAAGTAACCGCCATCGCACGCCGTACGGAGAATTACTGTTGCTGAACTAATGGACACCTTTATCGGGTCTTTAAAAAATTATTTTATATTTTGTGTAATATCGGGAATAATGGCGGTTTAGGATTCTTCGGGACGCTTCTATAGAAAGTGAAAATTGGGGTGTCCCGCTAAATTCGGGACGGTTGATCAACGTAATTACAGTAGGCGCCCGGTTATGTGAACTAATAGAAACCAAAGGTGTTCATTAAATAAAAATTTTCAAATAACTGAATATTTTATTTTTTTTAGTTTTATTAATATGATTTCGTGTTTATAGTATACTAGGTGGCATGCCCGTACTTTGTACGATGGTTACCTTCAGTGGTGGCGCTAGCGGAGAGTCCGGGGGGGGGGGGGCTTAAAGTTGCTCTGGCCCCCATTTAGCTCCCCTAGAATTGCTTGAAAAAAAATATATTTTAGAAGTGAGGACCATTTTTTTTAGGTCATTACTTGTATTATCATATGTAAACGATAAAAAAATATTTCCTGCTCCCCCCCAAATTTTACTCAACATTTTTTGCTCCCCCCCCCAGATTTTAAGAGCTAGCGCCGCCACTGGTTACCTTTTATGTTTTTACAAACCACCACTAGATGGCAATATTGAAATGTGTCATTACAATATGTGTAAAATTTTACATTTGTTATTGTGAAATCAGTGGCAGCTTATAAATTGGCCGATTAGTTTGTTGACAGGGAACGTTTAAAAACCAACTTTGTGAAAAAATGGATATTACTCGTGAAGATTTTCGTTGGATAATTTTTTACGATTTCAGTAAAGGCCTAACTCAACAACAATGCATAGATTCTCTTCGTTCAACTTTTGGTAATGAAGCACCATCAGAAATGTCTGCTTACAATTGGTTTGCAGAATTTCGCAGTGGTCGTGCGTCCGTCAGTGATGAATCTCGTGAAGGTCGACCAAAATCGGTTGTGATTCAAAAAAAAAAAACATCGATGCTGTGTGCAAAATGATTGAAGAAGATCGGCATGTGACTTACCGTGAGATAGAGGCATACTTTGGCATATCGCAGACTGCAATACATTCGATTTTACATGAACATTTAGCTGTGAAAAAGATCTGTGCCCGATGGATTTCGCATAATTTAACCGTAGCTCAAAATAAGGCTCGTGTTAATTTGTGTTAGGGAATGCTAAAAAAATTCAACGTAGGAATTGCAAAATCCGTGTACAACATCGTTACAGGTGACGAAACTTGGATTTATTCATATGAACTGGAAACTAAGCAACAATCCACAGTTTGGGTCTTATAAGATGAATAGAAACCCACAAAAGTTATTTATTCACGAAGCACTTCCAAGAAAATGATAGTTTGTTTCTTCGGTTTTACTGGATATGTTGCAACCATTCCTTTAGAGGATCGGAGAACCAAAAATGTCGCATCATTCTTCATCATGACAATGCAAGCTCCCATACAGCACGTCAAACAATTGATTATTTGAAGGAGAAAAACATCAAATTAATGTCTCATTGTCCGTATTCATCTGATTTATCCCCTAACGACTTTTTTTGTACTTTAATGTCAAACAAAAAATGCGGGGATAGCGAATTTTTCATTACCTCAAGAAGCTGTTGAAGCCTTCGAAAACCATGTTTTTGAGATACCAACTTCAGAGTGAAAAAAATGTTTCGAGAATAGGGGATAGGCATGATTTTTTTAATTTTTTTTATTATATTCCTCTTGTTGCATATAAACATAAAAAACAGTTTTTAATTTTTTTTTTTAATTTGAAGGCTTAAAAAAATCATAAATGTATGTAGCGCGCGAAAACGACGTGTGACGTCATACCCCTTCTAACTGACGCATGACACTACTAGCTTACCCAGCGAACATAGTATGTCGTAAACTTATTTGTTTGTATAACTTTTATAGGTTATGTAAAGTTAAAGTGATTTTAATTAAAATAAAGTTTAATTCTATAAAAACAATTTATACATGTTTACCGAATTAAATTTTATATTAAAATATATAAAATATGGAAGATCCAGGCCCCAGTACTTCGAAACATTATCGAAAATATTGTTCAGTACCGATGTGCACAATTAGTTCAACTAGAAATCCAAAAAAACAATTTATATCATTGCCTGATGGCGAAAAACAACAGAAAAGGCGAAATTTGTGGCTGAAAGCTATGAGGCGAATAAAACCGATATTTCAGAAAAAAGTAAACTTTATGTTGTGTGCATAAATGCATCAATGTTGGGCAAATTATCACTCTGAGCCCTAACAAAATCTTTATCTGCCATTTTAATAATAAATGCGTGAAAAATTGTTTAAAAACAAATACAAAACTCTCGAACAATACAATATACACACGTGTAAAAATTATGTTGTAGCTGTATCTGTGACGTGAAACCCCTATCGTTTGACGTTATACTCAGTCGTTTTTACTCGGCAACCTTCGCGGCGTGGTCGGCTTATTTCAAATTTACAATATTTTAATTAAAAAATATTTGGCTATAATATTAATTAAAATGTGATTCTTGTTTTGTTAGGTGACATAACTAACATTAATATATCAAAATAATGTAGTTTTAAGGAAATACAAATTTTATGCGTATCCCCTATTGATTTCAACGCATGCAAAAGAATATAAATCTTAAATGTGAATATTTTGAAAAACAATAAAACAGTTTGTAAAAAAAAAAAATTCTTTCTTAGTTTTTGTAAAAACTTAAAAGTAACCCTCGTATTATTCTTATCTTCCAATTGACTGAAATAAACACTTACTAAAACAAAATAATAGATTTCAAATCTGATAGTAAATAGTGTCAGCTTCGGACATGTGTATGACTGAATAGCACATTAATATTAATATTTTATAGATTTTGATTGAGACGCATGAAATTAATATAAGGAATCGTTCTTTTTCCCTTCAACTCTTTCTCATTACATTGCGTGGACCTTTTCATGCTGTTAATTCAACCAAAACATAATTAATCATTTCAACAGTCTTTCATTTTTCATCCTCGCTATATGCCAAAATGCACCATTTTATGCAAACAATTTATCAAAAAAACTTTTTTATATAATATACTTACATGCCCTGCTTTAATTATAAATGATAGTTAAAATAGAAACACATTAATATATATGGTGAAAGTAAAAATTATATTTAGTTACTTCACGTCCCACCTGGCAGGTAAAATTGATACTCATAATGGAGTTAATTTCTTAACAGTGTGTATTACACACCCTGCCTAAGCATTTTTGTCATTATAAATTCAAAGTTATAGATCAGTCTAAGCTGACTTCACTCGCCACCTGTCAAATCTTCTTGGAGGTATAACACGTTTGTTTAATAATAATAATATAATAGGTTCCTAATGCCTAGATAGCTGTATGTGCAGAACCGTAGCAATGGGTTGGCATCGGGACACTTGCCAGAGGCGCGAGGATTGACAAGGGCGCGTGGCCTCACGAGGGGCGCTATTGTGTATTTGGTCATTAAAAGCAGTGGCAGGTGAAAACCTTTTTTTGCTGCTCATCACTTGAATTTTTGGAGTGAGGACCTTTTTTTGCTCATCACTTGTATTTCTGGAGTGAGGACCTTTTGTTTGCTCATCACTTGGATTTAGAGAGGAAAATTTTATAAATTTACTTTATTTACTTTATTTGCCATGGGCGCCCAAAACATTGCTACGGCTCTGTGTAAGGGGGCAGAGAAGTTAAGTTCTCAGTTTCTAGACCGTCGGCCATATACAGACGATTCCGCTTAATTGGGCCACCGCTTAATTGGGGCAGCCGCTTATTTGGGCCAAATCTCAAAGAACCTAATCCAAACCAAGGAACCAACAGTAAATTTACATGTTTAATTGGGACAACATTCCGTTTAATTGGGACAGTAAATTTAAGATCACAGTACATATTATGCTACACATATTCTCAACCATGAGGTAAAAAAATGTATGGCCGTGTTACAGCGTTATTTTATGCAGGAAGGAAATGAAGGGAGCCCTAAATCCGCACTGAATACCTATGCTGATTTTGTAGAAGTGAAATGTTACAAATCAAAAGACAGACTACACTTGACGCATTTTTGCATTGAATTAAATGTACCTATTTATTATTTTATTTTGGAATTTATTATTATTTTTTCTTAAAAGTTTATATTTTTTGGTTATATGTAATTTATAGTTTTGTCCAAGAGTTTATAAAATAAAATTATTGAAAGAAAAATATGCATTGTTTAATTTTATGTGAAATTCGCTTAATTGGGGCAGCCGCTTAATTGGGCCAAAATGCCAAAGTCCCGATGTGTCCCAATTAAGCGGAATCGACTGTATATTAAAGTCACGTGGTTAGTGTGACGTTTCGACCGGTTTATGTTATCTGTATAAACAAGTACTCATTTTTAGGATTGTGTAGGTATGACCACCAAAAAACCCTTATAACGTCACTCATGTGTCTGTCTGTCTGTCTGTACGGTAGAAATTGTAGCCAAACGGCTTAACAAAGAAAGTTGAAATTTGACATGCTTATACAAGTCTTTGGCCCATATATAGGAAAAATACTGAGAGTTCAAAAAAACACATCTCGAGATAAATATAAAGAAATATGTATTTAATAAAAAAAATTATATTTTTTTAAAATTTTGAGTGGTAAGTCAAATGAAATCTCTTAATCCGTAGATCAACATGCACATTTTTATTTTTAGTAAATCTATTTTTTTAATGGTATTTTTGCCAAAAATATGTCAAAAATCTCCCAGAGGGGTTGATCTAAAAATCTGAAAAAAAAATCCATTATGAACATTGGTGGGAACCGGAATATTTGAACAGGAATTTTTCATCAGATAAGTTTTTCGAAAACGATTTTTTTGTGTCTGATAAAAAAAAAATATATATTAAAATTTATTGTGTGGTATCAAAAGAAAGCTCTTAAAACGTCGATTAAGGAACGATAGGTAGTATTTTGAAATTCGCTTCTTTTAACACGATTTTTTTTTTTTTTTTTTTAACACGATTTTAGCGAAAATGTGCTAAAAAAATCCTTCTCCCGCACCCTTTTACCCAAAGGGGTTAAACTAAAAATATGAAAAAAAATTAGGTAATGTACATTGATTTGAGCCGGAAACGTACGAGAGAATTTTTTTAATCAGATTGTGTTTTTGAAAAAATTCATTATTTTTTTAATTCATGACTAAATTATGGCTAATGTTATGGATTTTTTGTATTTATAGCTAAGATAGTGCGTGTCTTTTTTTGAAATGAAATATCTTAGTGCGTGGATAAACTAACAAATCTTTATTTTTGAAAAATCTATTTTCTTGGGATTGTCGCCAAAAATGTGTCAAAAAAACTTTTCTCTCAGCCTATTTCCCAGAGGGGTTGATTTAAAAATCAATAACGTACGTTGATAGGAACCAGAATAGTTAAATAAGAATTATGATCAGATTAGTTTTTCGAAAAATTCGAATTTTATGTCGTCGATAATAATTTTTTTAAATTTATTGTGTGGTATCAATAGAAAACTTTTAAGACGTAGATTAACTAACAGTTTTTAATTTCAGCGGTCCGCCCCGGGCGCCAGTAATGTATTGTTTTTATGAATCACTTTAAATGCAAGGCATTAAGAGGGATGCCCAGGGGGCGCCAAGATTAAAGCGAGGAGTTTTTGTTTACGTCTTCACTTGAAATTTAGAAGTGAGGACCTTTTTTTTAGGTCTTCACTTGAAATTTTGCCCTGTCTAGGGACGCTCCATTACATTTTGAAATTTTGAAGACGGGCGCCAAAGACCCTCGTTCCAACAGCTTTTTTCTTTGTTTTTTTGGAAAGGGGGGCGTCAAAATTTTCACCGCCCCGGACAACATGACCTCCAGCCCGAAGTGGATTTAACGGCGGGCGCACCGGGCGCGCGCCCTGGGCCCCGCAAAAACCTAATTTTACACTTTTTTTTAATTGAGAGGCCCAATATTCTTACTGCGCCCGGGGCCTTAACTGACCTAAATCCGCCACTGACTATAACTCAAAAACTAAGGCCTCTAGATTCTTTTAAATTTTTTTTTTATTAATCCTCACCCCAAAATTACCGAACGGCCATATTTTGGACTGTATAAGCAAATTTTTTTTTTCTTTGAAAAAAAAAAAAAATTGTATATATATATTTCAAAAACTAAAAAAGATAGGGACCTGCGGTTGGAATTTTTGAAGTTCTAAGGTCTGAAATATGGTAAAGGCACATTTTAAAACATATCCTAAAATTTTTGAATTTTTGTAATAAAATTTAATTTTTCAAAAAATTGTGTCTCAATAACGTTAAAAGATAGGGACCTCTGGTTTAAATTTTTGAGTTCCTCATGTCCATTTTAGTCTAGAAAAAAATTGGGGCCTTAATAACCAAACTTATACAAAAAGCATGTATCATTAAACAAAACCCTTGAAAATGGCAAAAAATCGAAAAAATCATAAAATATTAAAAATATTGCCCAAATCCCGATGTCCGATTTATAAGGGCAATAAACATCTCCATAAACTTAACATATCTGGTTTAAAATACTGTAGCTACATAAAGTGAATTGTTTGTTTCAAAAATGTTAGATAAGAACCGAGGCTAAGCGACGTTCTACCTACGAACGAACGACCGACAACTGACCGGGTCTAAGCGACGTTCTACCTACGAGCGAACGACCGACAACTGACCGGGTCTAAGGAAGAGCCGGCTCTGAGCGACGTCTACCTACGAGCGAACAACCGACAACTGACCGGGTCTAAGGAAGAGCCGGCTCTAAGCGACGTCTACCTACGAGCGAACGACCGACAACTGACCGGGTCTAAGCAAGAGCCGGCGCTAAGCGACGTTCTATCTACGAACGAACGACTGACCGACCTGTGTCTCGGGATCATGTTTACAGTTCATATATTGCAAGAACCGGCTCTAAGCGACGTTCTACCTACGAACTAACGACCGACCTGTGTCTCGAAAACATGTTTACTTAACCGGATCACTGAGCCGGATCAATGAACCGGCTCAACAAACTGAACGACCTCCACTGATCCGGTTCCACAAACTGAGCCGAAATTCCCATCTCTAGTTCGGATACATTTGTTGCATGCTGTTGATCGCGCTCAGGGAGTCCGTACAAATAGCGTATTTCTTTCTTATGTTTGGGTTGTGTACTATATGGCTAGACCATTTTGATGAGTGTATTATTAGTGATAGTCGAATCCTTTTTGGTACATCTCATTGATTTTCTTACCATATATCAGGTTAGACCAAAACCTGCAATTTTTTCTACTCAGTTTTCCAGTGTACTGGTTGAGAACCTTTACAACAGCCAATGCGAATATTAATTAATTACGTGATCCACATTTGGATTGCAAGTTATGACCTGAGCTTTTGTGACCTTGTCTAACGTGCTCATAATATATCCACTTTACTAATCATTTAGTACCACAGATAAGTCAACGTAATAATAAGCAACAAATTATTTAATAAAAAACCTTAAAATTAACTTTTAAAGTTTGTTTCTTATTTTTTAATGTACACCATTAACAATAACAGATGTCAATCTCCAGGGCTGGAACAAAGAAATTAGATTAAAAAAAATATTGTAAATTGTACCAGGTCTACAAGTATGAAATGCAGATTTTTTTTTTTTAATAAAACACATTAAACTCAAAAGAACAGTAAAAGTTTATTTATTCAAAGTATGCTCCATTAGAAGTTATACATTTTTCTCATCTTACCGGCAATTTGTGAATACCTCGCCAGTAGAACTCTTCCCCTTTCCCCGCAAACCATTCATCTAACCATTCTTTCACATTTTCATATGAACAAAAGTGCTGCTCGGCAAGTGCGTGACCCATCGATGCGAACAAGTGGTAATCTGAAGGGGCGAAGTCTGGTGAGTAAGCGGCATGGGGTAGCACTTCCCACTTGAGTGCCTCCAATGTGTTGCAAACTGCTTTTACCTTATGTGATGGAGCATTATCGTGAAGAAAGATTACCTTGTGCTGTCTTCTTTCGTATTCTGGTCGTTTTATGAGCAGCGAATGGTTCAATTCGATCAGTTGTTGTTGGTAGCGTTGGGTATTAACTATTTCACCAGGTTTTAACAATTTATAATAGACCACACCTTTTTGGTCTCACCAAGTACAGAGCATTGTCTTTTTGCCAAAGCGATTCGGTCTTGCAGTTGATGTGGATGGTAAGCCTGGGTTCACCCATGATTTTTAGCGTTTGGGATTTTCAAAATAAATCCATTTTTCATCGCCAGTAATAATACGATGCAAAAACGACTTTCTTTTGTATCGTGCAAGCAAAATTTCACAAGTGTTTTTGCGTTTTTCCATCTGCCTCTCATTCAATGCATGTGGAACCCATCTGCCGACTTTCTGGATCTTACCCATCTCTCGTAGGCGATTGGAAACAGCTTGTTGACTAACGCCTAACTACTCTGCTAGTTGTTTTTGTGATTGACTATCGTCTTCCTGTAGCAATGTTTCCAATTTTGTATCTTCATATTTTTTTGGAGGTTTTCCATGTTCTTTGTCTGTAAGATCAAAGTCACCACTTTTGAAACGCCGAAACCATCGTTCACACGTATCTTGAGATGGAGCATATTCACCATAAGCTTCTCGAAGCAGTCGGTATGATTCAGCAGCAGTTTTTTTCAAATGAAAACAAAACAGTAGTACTGTCCGCGAATGCTCTTTATTTGGCACAAAATTTGACATTTTTAACACAGTAAAACAAAACTATATGATCACTTTTCAAATTATAACCTATACGCATTTGACACTTAATGATAACTTAACAAAACGCCATATGTGTTGAAACTTTGAACTACACACGCTGTTTGCGCGGCAAGTTTGAAAAAAATCCGCATTTCATACCTGCAGACCTGGTACATACATATTGTACGTTATTTTATTTTTTGTTTTTTTTTTTGTAATGGTTAATGCCCTAAACGCCGCAAGGCCTAGGGAAAATAAGGAATATATATATTTATTTTCCTGGCCAAAACTGACGATTTAAGATCAATTTAAATTTTATACATAGCTTTTTTATCAAACCACTTGTTTTATTCAATTTCGAAAACTAAGATATCCAGACTGAAAAGTTTCTCTGAAAAATTCTGCAAGGGTCCAGACTTTTCAGATGATAAATCGATTCTGTACATAAGTTTACTGATCAAAAATGTCTTATAAATAATGTCTATAGCACATTTTGAAGTAGCTGATTGTTGACGCACAGGTGCAAGTTGTTTGGGTGTTGGTAATATCTCATTATAATACTGTATTTAATTTTCGAACAGGCTTACACCTTTAGATAACCACTCGATAAACATTTTTGGTATATGTGACCATAATCATTTGGTTTTATAGTTTGATTAGACATTTTCATAATTATCATTTATTATACCTTTAGTTTTTTTACTTCCCGCCCTATACTTCGATTTAATTTATTCGTGAAAATTTTTGTGACTAAAATTGAAATTATTTTACAAGAAATACTGACTTTTTGTAATACGAGGGCTACCTTTTAAGTTCTTACAAAAACTAAGAAAGAAAAAAAAATTGGAACAAACTGTTTTATTGCTTTTCATAATATTTGCCTTTAAGATTTAACACTTTTGCATGCGTTCAAACCAATTCTCGAAACATTTTGCCACTCTGAAGTTGGTATCTCAAAAATATGGTTTTCGAAGGCTTCAACAACTTCTTGAGGTAATCAAAATCGCTGTCCAGGCATTTTTTGTTTGACATTGGGGAACAAAAATGGTCGTTAGGGGATAAATCAAGTGAATACGGGCAGGGGCGGACTAGCCCTAAAATTTTTGTGTGGAAAAAATGTTACCAGCCCATTAATAATAAATCAGCTGTGGCCACCACAGGACCGACCGCCATCATAAAGTACTTGTATAAAATACATTCTAGCAGCAGAGTAGAAATAACTTGGCCTAATATTTTCTAACAGAGATATTATTTATCATGACCATGGAAACGTTACATGTAAGTATAAAAAATTGAGACAGGCTGGGCGGGGTTATGCAATTTTCAAAATCTTAATGAACTTTGCTATATAAAAAAAAAAGAAAAAATACTGCACATATTTAGAAACCTAAATAATGGTATTAGCCATTCGAATTAAAATTAATAAAATATTTTTACATAAAATTTATTTTGGCATCCCAAATACTAAACCTAACCTAACCTGCGAAACCCTGAAATGTTTGAAAATTCACACCACCTCAATTTTTTAATTTTCAATTTTTGGTACTTTTCGACAATTTTATTTGATGGCCTATTAATAAAGTTGTGTGCTAGCCACTAAATCTTCAATTTTTTTCTAAACTATTTAAAGTCTAAGGATTTAAAAAATTCAAACCGCAGGTCTCTATCTCTTACCGTTTTTGAGATATGATTGTTTGGAAAATTAAAGTTGGCATTTCCATATTTAAAAAAATTATAAATACATAATAATATTAAAAAAATAATAAATAAAATAATGTAAACTTATGTTTGTTAATAATAATAATAATAATAATAGTTTATTTATTTAGCTAATGCTAGTAAGATCCATATTAACAAACATAAACATATAAACATTATAATAAACATTCAAATCAAATTTAATCCTTATTTTGTCAATTTAAACCATTATTTGTCCACTTAGTTCATCCAAAACGTGATTTTTGTCAAACTTAAATATCGATTTTTCGTAATTTAGTGCTTTAAAATTTTAATAACATATTTGAATTAATTGTTTGGGACCTTAAAAATAAGTAGGTCGTAAAATTAGGTTCCAAACTTGTTGCAAATTGGTTTGTAATGTTTTCTACAATAATTTCAAAACTGTATTACTGTGATAAATCATATTTTGAATGTTATCTTCTCAAATATTTTTAATATCAGCCCTGCCTACGAAATCCTGTAAACTATGAAAATACACAGTTTATATATTTTTTCAGATAAACATGTTTCGTCGCATAAATGTTTACGTAATTCCTGCTAATGATATAAAAATAAAATTTCCTTATCAACTTATTTAAGAGGATTAATTATTTTTTTAATCCCATACTAATTCATTTGTGGTTAACAAAACATCGAGATAACATTAAAATGTCTTTCTTATAAATTCTAAGTTATTTTTTGTACGTATTTTAACATTGAATATATTGGGTCTCGTGAAAGTGTAGTTATTTTTGGAAATTTGTGTATTAAATCAAAAACTGTGTCTCAAAAATGGTAAGAAATAGAGACCTAAGGTTTAAATCTTTAAAAAATTTAGTTTTACGATGTTTTTTTCTGTAATATTTGGTCCGTAATGACCTAAAACTAATTGGTAAAATTTTGATTTTATTTTGTAAATTTCAAAAATTCATATCTCAAAAATGGTAAGAGGTAGGGACTTGAGGTTTGAATTTTTGGAGTTCTTACACCTTGTTTTGTCTAGAAAAAAATTAATGTTTGGTCCGTAATGACCTAAAACTATTGAAAATTTTGTTTTTTTTGTAATTTTAAAAATTCATATCTCACAAAAGGTAAAACATAGAGATTTGAGGTTTGAATTTTTGGAATTCTCACAACTTGTTTTGTCTAGAAAAAATTATTGTTTGGTCCGTTATAACCTAAATCTATTAGGCAAAATTTTGATTTTTGTTTGGAATTTTAAAAAATTCATATCTCAGAAAAGGTAAGAAATAGAGACTTGAGGTTTGAATTTTTGGAATTCTCACACCTTGTTTTGTCTAGAAAAAATTAATGTTTGGTCCGTAATGACCTAAAACTATTCAAAATTTTGATTTTTTTGTAATTTTAAAAATTCATATCTCAAAAAAGGTAAGAAATAGAGACTTGAGGTTTGAATTTTTGGAATACTCACACCTTGTTTTGTCTAGAAAAAATTAATGTTTGGTCCATAATGACCTAAAACTATTAGGGAAAATTTTGATTTTTTGAGGTTTGAAACTGTTTGAAATATTAATAACGACATAACGGTATATTATGTACATAGTTAGAAAACGGCCCAATTTGTATACGGCCCTTGTGGAATTTTCCACATTTTCCACATGGCCAGTCCGCCCCTGAATACGGGCAATGAGACATTAATTCTATTTTTCTTCTTCAAATAATCAATTGTTTGCCGTGCTGTGTGAGAACTTGTATTGTCATGATGAAGAATGATAAAAAAAAAATCTTGATATTGAACATTGATGAGAACTGGAATAGTTCAACAAGAATTTTCTATCAGATTAGTTTTCCGAAAAATATGGATTTTTTAAAATCCATTGTGTAGTACAGAAGTGGTCAAACTTTTAGACGTTGGGGGCGACTTTTTTGGTGAAGATGTTTTTTTAGAACTACGACTACGTTTTTTTTAGAAGGTACTTACGAATTAGTGTTATTTTTAAGGATTTTAGGTACTCACAAATTGACGTTTTTTTTTTTTTTTTGGAAGACGAATTGGTGACGTTTTTAGAAGAACTGATGACGAAGACATTTCACTATGACTGTTATTAAATTACATATAATAACTATTTTCTAGAACTGATCCTGAATTTTAAAAAATTTAAGAAAATGTAGGTGAAAAAAGAAAATGATTGTTTTACAATATTATTAAAATAAATAAGAAGCTAATTTTTCAAAAAAAAAAAAATACCACAAAAAAAAAACAAAAACAATGGATTTTTTTTTTTTTTTGTAGATCCGATAATTGTGATCTGTTTAGTTTCTGCCGCATTCATGCAAAAAAATGCTAATTCGCATAAATATGTTGAACCAAAAAAATGAAGTGAAGTGTGAATTTTCACACATTTCAGGGTTTTGCAGGTATTTAGTAAGTGAATGATGATTATTTTGGATGCGAAAACAAATTTTATAATAAAATATTTTTTTTGTTAATTTTTTTAATTCGAACGCCTAATACCATTATTTAGGTTTCTAAATATGTGCAGTATTTTTTTTTTTTTATATAGCAAGGTTCATTAAGAATTTTAAAAATTGCGCTTATGGCTTCCATTGGTTGTTATAAGTTCTGCCCCTCTGATTTCATGTACATTGAAACAGAATTAAATTATAATTTAAACCATTTCCACTGGCTATTAAATTTACGCTTTTAAAAATTAAATTTAACATTTCCCAAAATATAATTAGAATTTTGAAAAAATAATTTAAAAAATATAGAAATTAAAAAAAAAAAAAAAGTCTCTTCTCCAGGGTTCAATCCCTATCGGATCGGGTTACATGGGTGAAAAGTCAGCGTCAAATACCACTAGACCAGCACACACGTTAGAGTGTTGCTTGTTACAAAGCTATAACTTGTGTACATTATCAGCCAAAAATCACAAAAAATGCGTTTTTTTCCAAAAACCTAATCTGATCAAAAATTCCTGTTGAACTATTCCGGTTCACACCAATGTACATTACTTAGAATTTTTTCAGATTTTTAGTTTAAACCATCTGGGCTACAGGGTGTGGGACAAAAAATTTTTTGCACAATTTTGGCAAAAATCGCTTCAAAATAATTTATTTTGCAAAAATAAAAATTTGATCGTTAATCCACGTACCAAGGGCTTTCATTTGATGCCCTACTCAGAATTATAAAAATATTTTTTTTTTTTTCGATGAGCACATATTTGTTTATATTTTTAGGGGGATATGTTTTAGTATTTTTCCTATGTGCGGGTCAAAGAGTTGTATAAGCATGCCAAATTTCAACTATCTAGGTTTAGCCGTTTGGTTACAATTTTTACCGAACAGACAGACAGACAGACAGACAGACAGACAGACAGACAGACAGACAGACAGACAGACGACAAAATGACGATATAAGGGTTTTTTGGTCATACCTACAAAACCCTAAAAAGGCATTGAAATATGCAACAACTCTCCAAATATTTGGATATTTATCGCTGCTTATTAATTTCACGCTATTAAGCTCACATTTGAAGCCATTGATTTTAAATGTACATCGCATTTAATATTAACTGAAATAATTCTTTTTAGCTGTGTTTTCTGCAGAAATAAGTTGCTGTTGAAAATATTTTTTTAAAAATCTACTAATTGCAGAGAATTTTTACTTTTTTATTATTATTATTTTATCTAAGCCGCTCTGAATTTATTACTATGATTTGTCAATGTTCAAGTTAGCTTCGCGGGTGACTTCCAGAGGCCTGGCGGTCGACGCCTTGGCCATCCCTGGTGTAGTATAAAAATAAGCTCTTACGGCGTAAATTAAGGAACGAATGGTAGTTTTTTAAATTCGTTTCTTTTAACACGATATTAGACAAAAATGTGCTAAAAAAGTTTTTGTACTGCACCCTTTTACCCAGGATTTAAAATAAAAATCTAAAAAAATTAGGTAATGTACATTGAACTGAGCCTGCAACGTACGAGGGGAATTTTTGATCAGATTGTGCTTTTGAAAAATATTGCAGTTTTTGTGTTTATGACAATATTAATAATTTTTTTAATTCATGGCTAAATTATGGTATATAAGGTTATGAATTTTTTTGTATTTATGGCTAAGATAGTGTGTTTTTTTTAAAATATTCTCTAATCGGGTTTCTTGGTTATAGAGTTCTCTAGATAGATTTTTTTTGTAAAATTCATATTTACCAGGGATGGGGAGTCGACAGAAAAATTATCGACTCCCGACTCCCGACTCCGGAGTCGGTATTTTCGAAAATCGACTCCGACTCCGACTCCGACTCCCAACTCCTTTCACTGGTAAATTGTAAAGTCTATTCCAAATGTTTAAGTGGAACTAAATGGAATTTTTATTTTCTTAATTTATCACGAGTTCACTTTTTAACTATCAAAGTGGGCTTTTGTTAAACAAAATGATACAAAGCTTCATTCAATCCTTAAAAGTTAGTAGATTTCGATATCTAATTCCGCTTAAACCAAAGAAACAGACTATACTTACATTAAATATCTTGGGTTTGGGTGAGCTGTTTTTATAAAATGTCATTTTCATTTCATCTTGACTATTGAGTCATTTTTAATACAAATTTTCAAATATATTAGTTTAAAAAAAAAATTATTTTGTATTTTATATAAAGTCTGTTCCTTTGGTTTAGGCGGAACTAGATTTTCGGTTAGTTCCGCCTAATCGTTTGGAACAGACTATAATTTATTTTTCATAACATGTCACTTTTTTCTTTTGACATATAAATTTTAGCTGCCAACATGAAACATAAAATAATCACAAAGCCCGTTACTTGAGACCTTGAGAACTTGAGAAAATAAAAATCCAGTTTAGTTTCGTTTTAACATAATAAACAAAGTATACAGAAAAAAGAAAAATTAGATATGACTAAAAATAAATTAAATTTTTAACTGGAAAGCGTGAAGGAAATCGGAATTGAATATTTTTAATTTCATTTTCGTTCATGAACAGAGAAAAAATGACGTTCCTGTTTCCGTACTTTAAAAAATTCTGGTAGTATGGTATTTTACTTTCGTTTTCGGATTGTTCTCATCCTTGATAAATATGTAATCAAAGAGTCGGGAATCGATAACTTTTTCGGACTCCCGACTCCGACTCCTCCAAAAAGCTTCGACTCCTCGACTCCCGACTCCCGACTCCGACTCCGACTCCCCATCCCTGATATTTACGTTACCAAGAAAATGTCAACTTGGTAAATGGAGTGTAGCCCCCTATTTTTAAATTATAATTTAATTTGGTTAGTAACTGATAGATCTACCTAGCTGATCGTAAAAACAGAACCGAAACGAAAATCTAGAAACTAGAACACAAATAATAATTTTTGGTTTCGATACACGTTCAGACAAGTTGTTTTCTAGGTTTTGCTCTATAATTCCGAGACGCATGAAGCCCTTTGGCTTATTATCACGCCATCGGTTTTATACAATGATAGTTCTGAACGAGAACCTTTACGTTGTACCAGAGTCATGTTTGGTTTTCACCCCAGTTTTAATATCGATTTTACTTACTGCATTTTTGTTTCCTAGAGAACAAAATAACTGAATATGTTTCTAGATTATCCATTTAATAAGGGAGTCTGTACAAGTGTTGGGGTTATGTTGGATCATACACATAACGTTTATAGTTGGCTGAGCGTATCCAATTAAACAGTGCTTCTTAAACTATTTTCACACGCGGCCCCTCTTCACAAAAAAAACATTTTACCGTCAACTGTTTTCTCGTATAGGAGTTTGCTGAGTCCTATAGATAGATAGATAGTTATTTTATTTGTACCTTTCGGTTAAAATCTACATATTATTTACATATAGCCTAATTACATTTATTTTCAAATACTTATTATTGTTAAATCTTCGTCTCAAATCTTCTCTTCTCTCTAAGACGTCGAACGTCCATTTCCATCCTTGCCCTGATTCACACAACGCGCCTTCTTTTGTTCCTTCTTTAAATTTCATTTCTCTACAATTCTTCATTATATGCTCCAATGTCTCTCTTTTCTCTCCACACATCCTGCACATTCTTTGTTCATCCGTTCTCCAGTACTCATTTTCTCTTTCCTCATTTCTGCACCTAAATCTTGCTATTAGCTTCTTTTTTAATCCATTACTTTGGCTTTTGAAGTACTCGGGTATTTGCATCGTCCAAGTTTTCTTGTATTTACTATTATACCTCGAATTTTTTAACCTCTCACTTCTTTCTTGTCCTTGGATATCTCTTATTCTATCTGTTATTTCTAGTGTCACATCTTGTCCTTTGTCTTTCTTGATATTTCCTTAGCTGAGTAACCATTATGCTCAAATCGTTTCCTTCTTTTTGCTTCCCATCTGGATTGCATCTTTCCTTATAACTCTTTCCTCTCTATTTCTGTCCAGCACTGATAGAGCAAGTTTTTTTCTGGGTGTTTTATTATCCTCTCTTCGAATTTAATAGTTCTTTTGGTAGCTTCTATTCTAATGTTGTCCAATTTCAATTCTTCTAATAAAATATATTCTGGTGTGCATTTGTCGAGGCCCAACATCCATTTAATGTATTTATTCTGCATCACCTTTAATTTTTCCTGGTCTTCCCATCCCCATATTTCAGCGCCATACATCATTATGCTCTTGACTATAGAGTTGAACATAAACATCCTTATTTTAATGTCTTCTTTAAATTTCCTCTCACCTATTCCCCACACTTGTGGCTGAGCTAACATTGCTTTCCTTGTTAGAGTCCTTCTGGGCCCCCGCTGCTTTTAAACATGTATCCCAGGTATTTGTATTCCTTCTTTTGTTCTATCTCTTCTTCTCCCCAATTCCATTTGTTTTGTGCCTGCCTGCCTCCTCTAATCCCTCTATTGGTCCCAATAACTCATTGTAGATACTTGCGAAACCCCGAAATGTGTAAAAATTCAACAGTCATGTTAATTTTTTTTCTCTGCTAGTGCCACACGAGCTGTATTAGTTGACTCTTTATATCTAGTGAATAAAAAAAGTGTTTTTACGTCATTTAATCGGTTCCAATTAAAAGAAATTAATTATGTGCTCCAAGTGTGCATCAGAGTTTGTGAAAGAAAGTAGTAAAAAGTTGCGTAGAACGCTAACAATCGATGAAAAAGTATGATTCGTCGCGTGGAGGCTGGAGAGTGTCAGGAGAATGTATTTATGTAGAGCTTTACAATTTGTTTATTTACAATTACATAACAGTTTTTTCTACAATTATAAATATCCTATTAGATAGATAAAAATTCGCTACAAATTTTGATACATAGATTGTTATTAATTATATTTCCGATTATTAGTTTTGTATAAGAAACTATTAAGAACTATAGGGTTGCGCGCCGCCTTTTGGTAATATATTATCACACGGTCATTGTCGTTTGACACAACTTTTTGGGCCTATTAAATTTTGATACGATCCAATGGATCACAACCATTAGTTTTAGAAGCACTGGTATAAATTATAGTCCTGAAGACAGAAATCAAAGAGATAAACATTATTTACATACATTTTAAATTTTAATTTTTTATTTCTGTGTTTTTTCACACAGAACTATAATTTCCCTAGTTTTTATGTAAATTTTATAAATTATTTTTATTTAATTATCATTGTAGACACCTGGCTAATACGACTTCTAATATTGACAATTTTAAATGTATAATATTTAATTTCTGTCAATTGTTTATTTTAATTTTTTTAAATGTTTTTTTAATGCAATTTTAATATTAAAATATTCGCTGTGAAATACAAATTGAAACAAAAACTTCAAACAAATATTAAATGGCAATTAAGCTTCGGTTTTGCCTTTTTTCCCTAACAAATGAAAATTCTTATTCAAAATAAACATATTAATTTTAATAACATTAGTTATAATTTTAAGAATACATATTGTTTTATCATCATCATCAAGCCTTGTCCATCATTGAGTAATTTTGGACTCTAAAAAGAGTCTAGGGCAGTGGTTCCCAACCTTTTTTGTAGTGAGCACCCCTTTGAATGTGAAAATAAGCTCCCGCACCCCTATAAAAAATGTGTTCAGATTTTTTCAGTTGAGTCATATTTATATGTCAAATTGATCAAAATAAAAAGTGAAGAGCAAAAATAAAGGAAATCGCATGAGTATTTCTTTAAAATTGATCAAATTAATTGATGTAGCATTCAGCGGTTCTTAATCTTAATAAAATTAGACAGAAAATATACTTATTGAAAAATAATTTTTTATTATTATTATTCATCTCGCACCCCTCAAAATGCTTTCCCGCACCCCTGGGGTGCCGGCACCCCCGGTTGGGAACCACTGGTCTAGGGTATCAATAAAAAAAATCCATTTAAATCGGCTGTCTGCCACTGGCCTCAATTCAGTATTGTTGCAACCATTGAATGTAGGGTCCAGACGTCCTGTTTTCCCAGGACATGTCTTGTTTTTCCAGGACATGGGGGTTTTTTCAGGGGCAAAATATGAAAGCATACATATTTAGCCCCCAATTTCACAAATTCTGCGTGTGCCCATGGTAGAGTTAAAGGTGTTATTATTAATTAGTAAGTTGTTCGTATTTTCTCGACTGTCTACGAACAATTGATACTTATGTTAGGTAAAGGGAAACGCTGTGGCACATATTAAAATTCATGGCCGCCACCCCTGGTTCCTCTGTATTTCAAAACCGTGTTCAAGGTCTTCTAAACACTAGACCTTCTGGAGCCTACGTAGTCAAATAGTATGCGTAGCACAGAGTGATGGCCTAAATCTGTCTGCACTAGACTCTTCAGGCGCAGCCTACCACTTGTGCCATTATGCGTTTATATATAGATTCCAAGTTGATTAATTTAGCATATTTCTGGAAAAAAAAAAATGCGGAAAAATGAAAAATATTGTATAAATAACTTGCATCTATTAATTTGTACATCAAGAGTGTTCATTTGAAAATTCACGGTTATGAACACTCATTTATAAGGTAAAGTAAGATTTGCTTTCAAAGTAAAACATATCCAAATGCATTTTTTCTGCTTTTAAGCAGAGCCGTAGCAACGCCCTGGCATTAGGGCAAGTGGTGAGGGGCGCGAGGCCTGATGAGGGGCCCGATCATGTGTTTTTCTCTTTGTTTTTGGTCACTTGATTACTTGTAGCTTCCTCCTATTTCAGGGCAGAGGTATTTTTTTATTTTTATGTCATCACTTATATTTTTTTGAGCTGAGAACCTTTTTTTAAGTCATCACTTGTATTTTGAAAGTGAGGACCTTTTTTTTGTCATCATTTATATTTTCACCTATCTATAAAAATAAAAATTTTGCCCTTCTTAAATAAAATGAAAGAAGATAAAAAGGGTTCAATTTTAAGTTAATTTAATTTATTTGCTAAGGGCGCCAAAAACATTGCTACGGTTCTGCTTTTAAGCAGCCTGTTTTGTTTTACCGAGATCACCTATTTAGACTTGCCATTTGTTTTGTTCTATACAAATTCATAAAACCAGAATTTGTAGTTCTAATTTAGTGCATAAGCGTAAGAAACTATTTAATTCGTAATGATAAAAGTTTGTAAACTTCAAACTCTTACGCTTAGCATTAACATTAAAACAATGACAACTGTCAATTTGGCGAAGAAAAAAAGTGCTGTTCCACCAAGACAACGCATCGATTCACAAGTGCGCGGTCGCAATGGCAAAACTTCATGAATTGCACTAAGAATTGGTTCCTCATCCACCATATTTGCCAGATTTGGCCCTCTGCGACTATTATTTATTTCCAAACTTGAAGAAATGGCTCGGTGGTAAGAGATTTGGGTCGAATGATGAGGTCATCGCTGAAACAGAGTCCTACTTTGAAGGCTTCGAAAAATCGTATTATTCGGAGGGCATCGAAACATTGGAGAATCATTGGACGCAGTGTATAGTTCAAAAGGAGACTATGTTGAGAAATAAATTGAGTTTTGCCGCAAAAGTTGGGTTTTCTTGCTTAGGCCGATTACTTTTCAACCGCTCCTCGTATTAATATACGAGATGTGAATATACATGTGCTTGTCGCAGATGGCATCTACTTAATATCTCTTAAATCCGATGTAAGTAGCATGTAATCGCAATTACAATTTATTATCTCAAAAACAAAGAATGTGAATATGACTGTAATTAATTTATTTTTATATTTTACTGCCGTTAATAACTGATATCAAAGTAAAATTAGGTATATTCTAGAGTCCAAAAACGTGTTTATTCATCAAAATATCGATATCGAAAATTTTAAGCAATTAAAATACCTTTGTATACAAAAGGAGGTAAAAATGAGTCAAATTAGTTTAACTGTTTAGCTCCAGGCATGGACACAAATGGGTTTCGAACTGAAGGATCGACCATGGAACGGACGAATAATTTTTTTAATACTCTGCCTATAATTCGTGTTTGTTCTCTGAAAAATATAAGATTTTCTGACGATCATGTCTTTCACATATTTAGGGGTTAAAGCCAAAATAATGTTGTTAATTTTGTTAATTTCGAGAAACAAACCGGTTTTACTAGATTCTTTGTAATAAATTATACATTTTCTTATAAATTTGATGCTGCTGCTAGATTTAATTTTAATTAGATGTGTACCAATGATTTGAGAACGTACATTCATAATCATAATATAATCCTTATATTAATTTATATTTGTCACTAGTTGGTGTACTCGTACTCAGTACCGGCTGATGAGTAAAATATTTGGGGGCGAACCAGTTGATTTCGGCTCAACAATAAGTTTCAAACGGTTCGCATGAAATTTTTGCTGTAGTCTCTATTAATGTTCTTTTTCCATTTTTGTTTGATTGTAAAATATTCAATTTTGTCCAATGAGGACCAATATTTTTTATTAATAATATAGTCTCATAGTCGAGCACATTAATTTTAATCTAACGCACTGTACAGTTCCGTCATTACCATAAGGGCACATGGGGCACGAGCCCAAGGCCCCCGGTTTGATGGGGGCCGCAAAATGCCGAGGTCGTCGTTTACACGGAAAAAAGAGGAGCTCAATTTTTAGTGCCATTTTACTACAATTTTACTACTTTTATTAAAAAAACTTGCAAATGAATCGGCGGACTTGAGTATCTCAGCTCTAGATACTCTAATAAAAGCAGATAAATTAGAAGAAATTTTCCCGAATCTGGAAGTTGCTACAAAGATATTCCTTTGCTTAATGGTCACCAATTGTAGTGGAGAGCGCTCATTTTCACGACTAAAAAGAATAAAAAATGAATTACGAACGACTATATTACAAGAACGACTTACTAATTTGTCAATCATGTGCATAGAAAGTGATATCCTTCAAAAATTAGACTTTGAGGACATAATAGAAGATTTTGCACAACAGAAATCCCGGAAGAAACCATCATCATTAACGTAAGTCCAATTCTCAAAATAGTAATCACTTCACTTATATTTCATTTGTATAAAGCTAAACATAATAACCAATAAAGTCACTAAATAAAAGTACATACTAATGTTTACAAACTTTTTGATTTGAAATTTAAATGGATAAAGAAAAATCACCTCATAGTAGTATTTCCTGCAAAAGATTACCCCTTGAGTCGCAATGCACGTTGCAAGATAAATATAAACATATATAAAAATAAGTATGAATTTAACGAAAAAATGTATTTCTGAAAAATTATTTTTATGGGATTTTCACAAAAAAAGTGTAAACTTTTGATTGGGCATATATTTATATGATGATGCATTGTTCATGTAAAAAAATAAATAAATAAATAACAATAATCTATGGTCTTTACGCATATTTTTGTTTGATTTGTATCAGTTGAATAGCATAAGTAAAAACTGTCTAATTATTATATTTGTTATAAAATAACACGCGCGAAGTTTTTCGTGTTTGCTGATTCAATATTGTTAATTATGTGATTACATAACTTTCCCTTATAGGAAATATAAATATAAAAGTAAAAGCTAACAAGATAAACATATGTAATATATACTTTTATGAAAATGAGGAACATAATAAGTAGTTACAGAAAACAGAATAGTGAAGAAATATGTGAGAAAACTGGCTTAATTAAAGAACAAAAGAATTTTAATCCAAGTTCCAAAATAAACAGTACCGGAAACTTAAAAAATTAATAAGAAGTGTGAATTTTCACATACTTCAGGGTTTTGTAGGTATTTAATAAGTGATAGCAAATTGTGAGTACATATTTCCATAACTTTTGAAAGAATTTTCTATGTCTTCCATCTAGTGACTTCTCCAGTCAGTCAGAAAAAGACTGTAAGCATGGTGTTGCAAAAAATTCGATAAATTTCGAAAAAATTATGAAATAAAAAATTGACTATTGTACTGTGTGCTATATACAGACCGGTACTGACTTTTGGCTGTGAGACCTGGACGCTTTCAAGAAGAGAAAAGAGTCAAATACAAGCTTTGGAGATGAAGTATTTAAGAAGAGTAATGGGTGTGACTAAGATGGATAAAATCAGAAATACAGATATAAGAAAAGAACTCGATATAGAACCGATAGAACAATTTTATAGAAAACAGACAACTGGCTTGGTGGGGACACATGCAAAGACTGCAAGACACAAGACAAGTGAAGCAGATCTGGGAGACCATAGAACCATAGACCATAGAACGTATAAAAAGCAAAGAATAGGAAGACCAAAAAATATATGGGACAGAACAGTAAAAGGGATACTAGAGAAAAGACGATTATAGAAGCTAAAAAAATGACAAGAAACGAAAAAGACTGGGCAAAATTCGTACATGAACCCGGACTGCCATAATATAGAAAAGAAGGAGAAAAGAAAGAAATAGAGCCTACACCATACTATGGTAGAAGGCTTTTAGATATATATATATATATATATATATATATATATATATATATATATATATATATATATATATATATATATATATATATATATATATATACTATTGTACTGTGCCGGTTCATTAACCATGTATTACTCAGAATTTTTTAACACCCTCTGGGTTATAGCGTGCGAAACAAGATTTTTTTTAGCAAAAATCGTGTTGAAATTAATAAATTTTAAAAAACTACTTTTCGTTTTATTCTATGTTTTAAGAGCTTTCTTTTCATATCACATAAAAAAAAGAAATAAATAATATTTTCTGTCAAAGGTACAAATTACCTGGGCGCCGGCATTCAGGGGGCGCCGAAATTAAGAATGATAAGGCGATTTTCAATTAGAGGCGCTGATTTACCTGCTTGTCCCCGGGCGTAGGAATACCACGCTACGCCACTGATAGACAGAGAGACATATCGTCACCCCAAAATTGGTTTGTCCTATCTCCATTTTTTTGAGTTAATGTTATTTTTTGTTCTCTATCCATTCAAATATTTTACTTTTTGCAGCTACATTCGATATTTTTGACTATATACTTTGTTATATATCAAAAAAATTGATGTGAAGTGTGAATATTCACACATTTCAGGGTTTCGCAGGTATATAATAAGTGAAGGCGGTATGCTGAGTGTGTAGGACAAATTTTACTTTGTAGTAATCACGGCAAAATGAACGATATTTTTAAAATAATTTATCGTCTGTTAATCATATAATAAGACTGGTTATTAAATTTACGCTCATAAAAATTAAATACAACATTTGTCAAAATATAACTAGAATTTTGACAAAATAATTTCAACATAATAAAAATGCAAAAAAAAAAACAGAAAAAATAAAATTCACTCCGTACTCGAACTCGAAACCCTTCGTCTTCCAGCCAGTTTAAGAGCGCTCTAACGCATGTGGCCATCGAACGCTATGCATGTAATTGTCTTACATTGGTATAACTTTTGTACTTTGTGAACCAAAAACCACAAAAAATGCGTTATTTTCCAAAAACATAATCTGATCAAAAATTCCTGTTGTACTATTTCGGTTCACAGCAATATACATTACTTAGAATTTTTTTAGATTTTTAGTTTAAACCATCTGGGCTACAGGGTGTGGGACAAAAATTTTTTTGCACATTTTTGGCAAAAATCGCATCAAAATAATTTATTTTGCAAAAATAAAAATTTGATCGTTAATCCACGTACTAAGGGCTTTCAATTGATACCCTACTCAGAATTTAAAAAAAATATTTTTGTTTTCGATGAGCACATATTTGTTTATATTTTTAGGGGGGTATGTTTTTTAGATGTTTTAGTATTTTTCCTATGTGCGGGTCAAAGAGTTGTATAAGCATGCCAAATTTCAATTCTCTAGGTTTAACCGTTTGGCTACAATTTTTACCGAACAGACAGACAGACAGACAGACAGACAGACAGACAGACAGACAGACAGACAGACAGACAGACAGACAGACAGACAGACAGACAGACAGACAGACAGACAGACAGACAGACAGACAGACAGACAGACAGACGACAAAATGACGGTATAAGGGTTTTTTGGTCATACCTACAAAACCCTAAAAACGATTACTATTCTAATATTGTTTTGTTCTATGTCCAACTTTTCATTCAAGCGGTATCCTAAATTGCTTTTGACGTTTCAGTGTGTTTACACTATCCTAAAGTAAAACTGAAAAATATTCAATTGGAAGAGGAACACTTTCTTGATTATCAAATCATTTCAAATACTTTTTTACAATTTACCGTATAGAAATAAAAATTTAGTTTATAAAAAAGTCGTTTTTCTATTAATTTTAATACTTCATTTTACAAAGAAAATATAACAGAATATCAATTAATTATAAAGAGAACTAGAAAGGACATGTACAAAACGAATAATAATACCTTAGATGTTCCCAAACTAAACACAAAAATGCTACCCTATATGCATTCGGTAGATCAAGAATATTATATTAAAAGAGTTTTGTCATTTTCCTGAATATATATTTCTTCTAGTTTTTAATTATCAATTAATTAAATTTAGAAAAGTACTACGAATATTTGGTTTTCTTAATTCAATTTACATACATACAATTCAATATACAATAATATATAAATTAATAAAACATGTTTTTATTTTGATATTAATTTTTTTTTTGCTTTATCAATTGTTCTATCTCTCAAAAAATAAATTAATAAATTAATTAATTAAATTAATTAATTAATTAAAATTAATAATTCGAAAATTTAGCATTTTGTTCTATCTCCAAATTAAAATGTATTTTAGAAGGGAGGACCTTTTTTTTAGGTCATCTCTTTGTATCTCCGAAACGAGGACCTTTTTTTTAGGTCGTCACTTGTATTTTAGAAGTGAGGACCTTTTTTGTTTTAGGTCATTACTTTGTATTTCCGAAGCGAGGACCTTTTTTTTAGATCATCACTTGAAATTTGGAAGTGTGAACCTTATTCATAATTCAAATAATTTTGTCATCCGCCCCCCCCCCCAACAAAAATTCCTGGGTGCGCCATTGGCTCCTTTATGTTCCTTCGTTTTCGTTCATTATACAAGGTGTCTCAAAAGAAATTTTATATTTATTTAGCTTACTGCGTGAACGCAACGTATCCGAGGGGCGCGGGGGTTATGTCAATCGGTAGCCTGGCTCTTGGGAATTCACTCGCTATGGAGCGTTTTTCGGGAACAGACCGGGCGTTATGCGTGCGAGAGTTTTACAAAAACGGTGATTCGGCGACTGTAGCGCGTAGAAAATTCTGCAGTATTCGAGGTTTTCGCCACTTAAATGATGCGCCAAGCATTCCTCTCATTCGACATTGGGTTAAAAAGTTTGAAGAGACTGGTACAGCGCTGGATAAATCAAAATCCGGGTGACCTAGGTCATCAAGAACGGTAGAAAACGTGGAGAATGTTAATCAGTCTGTTCGTGACGACCCGAATCTTTCAATTCGGAAGCGCGCAAGTGCTTTAAATGTGCATAGATCATCATTACATCGCATTATGCACAAAGACCTAAAGCTGCACCCCTACAAAATTCAATTGGTGCAAGAATTAAAGCCCCAAGATGCCAGTCAGAGGCTTAATTTCGTAAATCAGGTGATTGAGCGATTTTCAACGTTTACCAACATTTTGTTTTCGGATGAAGCTCATTTTCATCTTAATGGCTACGTAAATAAGCAAAACTGCCGCTACTGGAGTGCAACGAATCCGAAACGCAAACATCAGAATTCCCTACATTCGCCTAAAGTGACCGTATGGGCTGCGATGTCGGCGCGAGGAATTATCGGCCCTTACTTTTTTAAAGACGAAAGGGGGCGTGCAGTTACAGTGAATTCAGAGCGTTATGTGGAGATGTTAGACAACTTCTTGGTACCTGAACTGCAAAACTTTCCTGCCTATAACCAAAGAACATGGTTCCAACAGGACGGAGCAACTTCACACACGTCCAATATGTCTCTGCCACGTGTTCTGAAAAAACTGAAATTTTCTGAGGCAAATTGATCTCCCGGAGAGGTGACATAAATTGGCCTCCACGCAGTCCATATTTAACCCCTATGGACTTTTTCCTATGGGGTTATCTTAAATCTAAAGTTTACGCCAATAAACCGACTTCACTGGCGCATTTGAAAGAAAATATCATTCACGAAATGGCAGCCATCCCTGAGTCCACCTGCCGAGACGTCATAAGTAATTTTACTGTTCGATTAAATGAGTGCCGAGAACGCGAGGGTCTACATTTAGACGATATTATTTTTAAGAAATAAATCCCCAAAAAGTGTATTTTAATAATTAATAAACATTTTTTCTATATACGGCTTACTTTTTTTTTAATCGATCCACTAAATATAAAATTTCTTTTGAGACACCTTGTATGTAAACCTAGTATAAGCTGTCTAAGATTTCAGTCATGCTTGTTCAATGTAGTTGATGCTCAAGATGCATATGTAACATATAATTATATTCAACTTATTTTTAATTTTAATTTCTGTCACGCATTTATGTAATCGCTAACTCGCATAGGTACAGCATTATTATTTTATAATATGTTTAGACATATGTATACAATAACTAGAATAATAACTAAATAAAATGATAGAGATATTAAATTAGGTTTCTTTTGTGAATATCCGCACGCCTGCGGGTCATATACTGCCAACCCCTTTTTTAGTTTATCTTAATATATTGACTTTATTTATTTATTTTTGGACCTGGATTAACAAATTACATCACATGCATCGGCTGTATCAGATGTCGGCAACCAGTTGCTCGTGATCGAACAGTTGATTGCCAAGATTATTTTCGAAAACTATTTATAAACAAAACTAATATATTTATTATAACAATATTAAAAACAAAATACCCCTAATTTTTTATATATTTATTTATTTTTTCTTGTTAGAATTGGTAAGGAGGCAGCCATATAAAAAGTGCCTATTACACAGCCCAACAAACATTTTGGTGCTTGCGAGTTTTTAACTGTCTCTAGGTAATTTTTGGGCACAGAATCCAAAATAGCCGTCAGATTTGGTATCAGATCTAGTTTTTGAGATACGCTATATTGGCCTCTTTTACAATAAAATATCTTATTTCTTAACTTGTGTATTTTTCACGTTATTACTGTTACTATTTGCTCCAACTGCCAGTTACAAACACAAAAGAGACAAAGTAAGGTATTTATTTCACAAAGTAGATAAATATACATTCATCACTTATCACTTAAAAATGTTCTTTTGTAAGACTTTCTAGCATGGAGTTTACCAGAACAGTCTTTCTGAAGACTCCAACAGTAGTAGGCCATCATGTGGCTATCTTATCTTCCTTAATATCTATCTTCCTTAGTTTTATGTCCTGATGGAATCTTTCCCCGGGTTCTTCACTAAAATCACCTAGTTCTTCTGGTAAGTGGTCATAATACAACCGAGAATATTAAAGTTGGAAAGCATATTTTCCACTAATTCTCTGCCTTATGATTTCCAAGAAAATGTTGTACTACTTTAATAAATGAACACCAAGAATTTGATTCAATTTCGTTCATTGATGCGGTTGGATTGGACTGTGGATCTTCAGTAGGTTGCCTTATCTAAGGACCATCAAATATTCTGGCTTTCAGTTTTTCAGAGTTAATCCCAGGAAATTTATGTGTCAAGTAGCCTGCACAAAATCCATCTCAATTTAAAACCTGCAAAAATTGCTACATAAGCCCAAACTTGATATGCAAGGGTGGAAATTTAATTTTCTATCTCGCAACCAAAGGTTCGTTGACAACGTTTTGTTTTTCTTGAATTATGTCATTTCTTAATGGAAATCACCCAATTTCTGTTAATTCAGTGCTGATCCCTAGCTCTGCTGTCCCAAAGAGATAAAAAGCAAGGATATTTTGTATATCCAGTTTGCTGTCCAAGGAGGAAGTTTATCGTTTTTAGATAAAAAACTAAAATCAATTAGTCTGTATCTCAAAAATTAGAGCTGCTACGAAAAAGATTCAGGTATTTTTGGAATCAGCACATCAAAAATATCCAAAACCAGTTCTTACTTTTCCGGCACCAATATGAAAAAATTATTTTGTTGGGCAGTGTTATTTTAAATTTGAAAATGTAAAGTTTTTGAGGATAGCAAATTTGATAAAAGTGGCTTTTAAACCTATACCTGTTACGGTCCGCTGTTGTGAGTGATAAAATTATGATTTTTTGAAATTTCGAGTGTGGTGAGCGGCTCATTTTAGCGTTATTTTCGCAGCAATATAATTGACATAAAACAGAAAACGTCTTTTAATGATTAATGCCTTTTAGAAAATCCTGCAAACAATAGCCGATACGATAGCGAGCGAACAGAGCAGTGAGCAGAACGCTCTTGGGGTGCGAGTCACGTTGCATTTCTCTATTATTAAGAACATAAAGAATGCATTAGTCGCCAGGAACGGTTCCGGCTGACGTCCCGGCATTCCAGCCATTTGTTTCAACATGCACACACACGAATAAAGTCGGAGGTGGAACTGTGATACGCCCCGCTTTGGGCAGTTGCCACCGTCGTTACCGCCGCGCCGCGACGCTATCACTGTACCCTCTACAGCTCCTGTTCGATTGTGTGCAACGGCGTCCAAACCAAATGTGTGCTTACCGTCGCATCTCTCGTGCATTGCGCATTCTGACTACAGAAAAGTTAAGCGTAATGGATGGGCTCATTTCATCTTGGCATGGATCGCCGAGCACAGTGCCACGATCACATCAAACATTGTCGCAACAAAAGCACGCCAGCCCAAACAATGTGTCGGCTGTGTCGCTAGACGCTTGTGCTCTTCGTAATGGCACAGTCATTATACTCTGCCACCGTAAAACCGACATCTCCGTCTCCGTCTCCGTGGCGCGAACTGCACGCATCGTGAACATACATACATGTCCCTCGCAGGAGTTAGCATCTTATAACACTAGATGAACACACACTTCTCTGTCACAGTTTGTACTCTGAACAGTGTTTGTATTTGTTTATCTTAACACGCAATGACTTGTTCCCCTCAATTCATTTTCTTCACACAAACATAGCTTGGTGTTACCAGCGATTACCAACACAGCTGGCCTATGCTATTATAAAGCCAAAGTAGCTAGTAACTTCATGATTATGGTGGATTAACTTGCCGCTTAATTGCTGTTTACTGAGCCTATTCGCGCGTTTGAGTTGCTCCGACTACACGACCGGTTCTGTGATTATTTACAAAACGCCGACACCAAAAGAAAAGCCGCGTCGCGTTCAATGACCACTCTCGAAAAAATAACACGATCCTTCTTCTCGAAGCTAGTGTAATCTAATCATTATAGTGATCTACGTCGCGATTGATATCGCTGTTTAGTCGGTTGAAATCCTTTGTTTTGTATTCATCATCGAGAGAACAAGAAGCACGGAGTACGGAGCACGGAGCACGGAGCGCGAAGAAGGGAGCATTGAGACGCTGAGACGCGGATTTGCAAGGATACGTACCTATCACACATTAAGATGCGCGTCGTTACAAGGTGTTAAGAAGCCATCGTTTGAGTTATTTCGGAACGAAAATTGATGTTCTTCAAAAGACACGAACGGTCGAACTTCCCGTCGGTGCCCCGCCTTCTGTTTTTTTTAATCAGTTTTTTAATCGAGCGATTGTTTTTGAAGAAGTGTACGCCGCGGGTGGGGTCGGATGCAGACCACAAAAAGGTGCCGCTGACGGCTGACTAAATGCCTATCTTTAAAGTGTCAGGCCGGCACAAATGAGTCTACCTTAATTATGGGTCCGGCTTGTTTCGGTGTCCGCCGTGAATTGCTGGCAAAGCGGTCCGACACGATGAACCGCCGATACCGGCCATTATACGAGGCGAGAGAACGCGCATTCCTCGCTGTCTGCGCGCTACGTGTGCGGACACCTTTAGAGTTGGCCGGCGTGCACACAAAGGCCTTGCCCCTAAGCAAACATATCATATGGTAAATTGCTTGCCGCTTTTCTCGACCGTGTACTTATCGCCGTCTCTGTCTTGCTCCCTGCGATAACTGTAAGGTATACAAAAGTATTATAAAACAAAATCATTTATAAATTATATGTTAAGGTATCAAAACGTTGTCCGCCTAAAACGATAAATTATCTTTACTGTGAGCGCAGCGGTGTATTTAGTTTACATTCGGCCAGTTTACACTTGACGCGGCTGCGGCGGTTCATTTGAAAGAGATTCGACCTGGCAAAGGGGAACGCCCACATCACACCTGGATGCCGGTATGGGTTGGCTGGTTCGCGCTCTCCGCACTCGCACCGAACACCATCGTTCACCACGCTGTCTACTCTGTTCTGTGCGCTCTGCACTCTGCTCTCTTCTGCTCCATGCTCGATGCTCGATGTTCCATGCTCCATGCTCCATGCTGTTGTCTATCTGCCTATGTGTGTAGTGTGTTTGTGCGGCCGCGTTGCAGCTAACCTTGTCAGGCGGGTCGATCAGCTCGTATCGGCACAAGGTTTTACCTCTATAGATAATGATTTCGCCGCCACCGCTCTGTTCTCTGTTCTCTGTTCTCTGACTCTGCTCTCTGCCTCTACGCTCTGCCTCTACGCTCTGCCTCTACCTTATCATATCAGAAACAACATTCAATCTCATTGTTACATATGTGTCTCGTTTAGCGCTACGATTTAATATTACCGTACATATTTTACATTCGTCATGTTTCGAATAATATTATAATTGATATATAATTTCATCGCACCTGTATCATCAATTAATCATGTTTTATCCCATAATTTTGTATTTGATTTGATAGAAAAAGGAAAGAAAATGATACCATTAACCAATTAAGTTTAGGAGTGATGGATATTCTCTCATTCACGGTAAAACAAAGGAAAAAGAATAGGAGAAAAGTCTACACTCTCCTAAATTTTGCCTCCTTGACAAATATGCCTATTTTAAATTAAGTTTTACATTATTCTATTATACCGAAACAAATCTGTTTTTGTAATATACATTTTTAAAATCGATATTATCATATCTACATCAGTGGCGTACTCCGAAATTTGTCCAGGAGCAGAGGGGGTAAAAGTGATGTTATGTATATACACTGTTGTGGTCCGTTCTATTTGGTTCTATACGACTCTATAATTAAACTAAGCCAACTAGTCTTGATCAAAGACTAACAATTTTAGTAGGTCAACTTAAAGAGGTAGACTCTACTAATAATTAATGATAAGAATTTGAAATAAAAATTAAGGGTTGTACTGCCTAGTTAAGTTAATTTATAAAGGTAACTTAATTATAACAAACAAAACAATAATTCATATAAAAATATTTACTTTTTAGTTATAGTTTGTCAAAATATTCTTTGTATACCTACATATTTGTAAATGTAAAAATCACACCTTGATATTTTAGGTTAGGGTAGGTCAAACGCGCACCCAGAAATTGGGGGGGGGGGGACAGAAGACAAAATTATTTAAATTGTGAATAAGGTTCTCACTTTTAAATTACAAGTGATGATCTAAAAAAAAAGGTCGTCGCTTCGGAAATACAAGTGATTACCTAAAAATAAAATTGATGTGAAGTGTGAATTTTCACACATTGCAGGATTCGCAGGTATATAATAAGTGAAGGCGGCATGCTGAGTGTGTAGGACAAATTTTGCTTTGTAGTAATCACGGCAAAATGAACGATATTTTTAAAATAATTTATCGTCTGTTAATCTAAGAGCTTTAAAAAAAAAAATGTTAAAATATTTTTTTGTTAATTTTAATTCGAATACCTAATACCATTATTTAGGTTTCTAAATATGTGCAGTTTTTTTTTATATATATAGCAAGGTTCATTAGGATTTGGAAAATTGCGTTTATGGCTTCCATTGGTTGTTTTAAGTCATATGTTTCGCCCCTCTGGGTTCGTAAACATGACACATAAAATGAAAATATAATTCCAACAATTCCAACTGGTTATTAAATTTACGCTCTTAAAAATTAAATGCAACATTTGCCAAAATATAACTAGAATTTTGACAAAATAATTTAAACAAAATAAAAATTGGAAAAAAACAAAAAATACAATTGTCTCCTCTGCCCGGGAGCGAACCCTAGTTTACTGTGGTAGCAAGCGAGCAAGCTAACCATTAGACCAGGATACACCTTCTATTATAGTGTGTTACATAACTATAACTTTTGTACATCGTCAATCAAAAACCACAAAAAATGCGTTATTTTCCGAAAACATAATCTGATCAAAAATTCCTGTTGTACTATTCCGGTTCACACCAATGTACATTACTTAGAATTTTTTCAGATTTTTAGCTTAAACTATCTTGGCTACTGGGTGTGGGACACCTGTAACGATATTGTATACGGATTTTGCAGTGCCTAGGTTGAATTTTTTAGCATTCCCTTACACCAATCAACACCAGTCTTTTTTTGAGCTTCGATCAAATTATGCGGAATCCATCGGTATTAGATCTTTTTCACAGCTAAATGTTCATGCAAAAGCGAATGTATTGCAGTCTGCGATATGCCAAAAGATGCCTCTATCTCACGGTAAGGCACATGCCGATCTTCTTCAATCATTTTGCGCACAGCATCACAACAGATTTTGGTCGACCTTCACGAGATTCATCACTGACGGACGCACGAGCACGACGAAATTCTTCAAACCAATTGTAAACAGTCTTTTCTGATGGTGCTTCATTACCAAAAGATGAACGAAACGAATCTATGCATTGCTGTTGAATTAGGCCTTTACTAAAATCAGGGCCGGCGGAGTGGGTGTGCGAGCGGTGCGGTCGCACAGGGCCTCGCGTGGAGAGGCCCCAACACCAAAACCATTGTGTGAGACAAGGTGGGAATGCAGATTAGAATCTGTCAGAGCATTGCGCTATCAAATGCGGGAATTTTTAAATGCACTCAAAGAGTTGTCTACAACTGTATCTGATAATAATATTAAAACAGAAATTAATTCCATATATGCACATATTGATTCATTTGAATTTTTTTTAAGTCTGGTTATTTGGTATGAACTTTTGTCCAAAGTAAACATAGTAAGTAAAACATTGCAAAATGAAAAACACCAATAGATGTGGCAACAAAACACATTAAAGAATTTTTTGAAAAATTCAGAATTTCAGGATTTGAAACATGTTATCAAACAGCTAAAAATTTATCAAATGAGCTTGAAATCGAAATAAAATTTAAAGATGTACGTGTGCGTCGCAAACGACGATTCTTCGATTATGATTAAGTCCTGACGAGTCTGACGTAAGTGACAAGAAAGATCATTTAAAATACATTTCTTTTTAGGGTTTTGTAGGTATGACCCTTATACCGTCATTTTGTCGTCTGTCTGTCTGTCTGTCTGTCTGTCTGTCTGTCTGTCTGTCTGTCTGTCTGTCTGTCTGTCTGTCTGTCTGTCTGTCTGTCTGTCTGTCTGTCTGTCTGTCTGTTCGGTAAAAATTGTAGCCAAACGGCTAAACCTAGAGAGTTGAAATTTGGCATGCTTATACAACTCTTTGACCCGCACATAGGAAAAATACTAAAACATCTAAAAAACGTACCCCCCTAAATATATAAACAAATATGTGCTCATCGAAAACAAAAATATTTTTTTAAAATTCTGAGTAGGGTATCAAATGAAAGCCCTTAGTACGTGGATTAACGATCAAATTTTTATTTTTGCAAAATAAATTATTTTGATGCGATTTTTGCCAAAATTGTGCAAAAAAAATTTTGTCCCACACCCTGTAGGCCAGATGGTTTAATCTAAAAATCTAAAAAAATTCTAAGTAATGTATATTGGTGTGAACCGAAATAGTACAACGGGAATTTTTGATCAGATTATGTTTTCGGAAAATAACGCATTTTTTGTGGTTTTTGGTTCACAAAGTACATACAAAAGTTATACCAATGTAAGACACTCACATGCAAGGCGTACGATAGCGTTATTGGTTAGAGCACTGGTCGTAAGCTAAAACTCGCTGGTAAACGAAGGGTTTCGAGTTCGAGTACGGATTGAATTTTATTTTTTCTGTTTTTTTTTTGCATTTTTATTATGTTGAAATTATTTTATCAAAATTCTAGTTATATTTTGACAAATGTTATATTTAATTTTTAAGAGCGTAATTTTAATAATTATCTTATTATATGATTAACAGACGATAAATTATTTTAAAAATATCGTTCATTTTGCCGTGATTAATACAAAGTAAAATTTGTCCTACACACTCAGTATACCGCCTTCACTTATTATATACCTGCGAAACCCTGAAATGTGTGAATATTCACACTTCACATCAATTTTTTTTGTTATTATCGATGTTGCTTTACAATCTATAAAAAAAAACCTTTCAAATTATATGAAGATAGCGAAAAATCATTTGGTTTTCTTTACAACATGAAAATTTTACGCGAAATGACAGAAAAACAATTAGAGACATGTTGCAAATCAATATATGCCAAATTAAATACAGATATTGATGAAACAGATTTATACACCGAATTATTTATATAGCAGCATATTGTGCCAGAGGAATATTCTCCACTTAATATCCTGAAATATTTAATCACAAATAATTTGACTGATATATACCCAAATGTAACTATTGCATACAACATTTTATTAACCCTGTTACGGTTGCAACAGCAGAGAGATCATTCTCTAAATTGAAATTATTAAAGAACTACATGCGGTCCTCCATGTCGCAAGAGCGCCTAACATCGCTCGCCGTTATTTCAATTGAACATGAAATCGGAAAGAATATTAATTACGATAATGTAATAGATAATTTTGTAAATAAGCGTATCAGATTAAAACAATTGTAAATTTTGGTAAAATTTGGACTTTAGGGAAGATAGGTACTCCTCATGTTATGCAAAATTATGGATTAATTTGTATTTTATCAATGCTGTGCATAACAATATTATTTGATGAACCGACAATAAAATTATATATACAAAAAAAGTAAATAGGTATTTAGTTTGGACGCGATTGTAACATTGAAAAATAATATTGTAGCAGTATCAGTGTAGAAGAAAATACAATAAACGCGTGTAAGAGCACGTTTAGAAAGCCCAATCTTGGTTGAATAGTAGCGCAGCCGGAGCGGTACGTTCCGTAGAAAATCGTTATGGATAATGGATGTAACCGTAAAAATCTCGTATATGGAAGATATACGTGACATCTCTGCAACTCTATAGAGAGATTTGTCATTTCGATTATCGACTCGGTAAAAAATTATACTGTATTTTGAATAGCTTTGAAAGTTTAAATAGTTGGACACAGGGACGTAGCCAGGATTTCAGCTTGGGGGGAGGCAAAAATAACAAAATATTCTAAATTGGTCGGTACGACCTTAATTACATGGCTTAGGTAGAAAATAACAGCGTTCTAGGTCAGGGGTCGGCAACCTTTCAGTGACATAGAGTCAAATCTATATTGAAAAAAAAACACAATAACATGGAAGAGCCACTAAAAAATATATGCTATATTTAAGAAAAAAACGTAAAAATTGTTTATTTGTTTTAAAATAATCAAGTATTACAATAAATTAATATTTACTTATACATTTAGTTTGTGATACCTATTGTAGTTGCCAGTATATTACAATATAATAATTTTTTTAATGGGACGATTGCTCCTGTATAGTGTTCTATAAGACTTCAATATTTGGTGAATATTCAGTAATCTTTAACTTAATGCAGCACTCTAGTTTCAGGTCAGTAAAACTTCTTAACTGACTCTTTATTAATTTCATATGTGAAAAGATTTGCTTACAGTAATATGTGGATCCGAAAATTGTCAATAGCCCAAAAGCATAATTTTTTAAAAGATTGAACGATTCTGGAAGACGGTTCCAAGCTTCGAAAACAACTTTATCTACATTTTGAAGATTGCGAATTTCGGTCCACTTATGCTGGGAAGATAAAATTCACTTTTTTCTTTCTAAATTTTCCAATTCAGAATTAAGTTTTAAGAATATGTAATTCCATTAACCTTTGGATTTCAAATCCACTAATTGAAGGTGATAAATGTAATTGCTACATATCTACTTCAATTGGTTTTGTCAAAAAAGGTAGTGTAGCTTTATATTTTCTAAACTCTTTAAATCTATCTCGAAAAGCTTCTTGCATGTTAACAATAGCTTGTGCAAAAAAAAAAAAAATGCAGTAATAACATGTTTTTGTAAATTAATAAAATATAAAAATGTTTTTGCACGTAAATCATTCACAAATACAGATAACTTTTTTTCGAAACAAACAACTTCTTCTAAAAGGGAATATGCAATAGCTCGGGGAATTACCGGGCGTGAACTGCACCGTAAAACATCCTGAACAATACAAAACCTGTATAGTACAGGCAGAAAGTTGAAAATTAGAAAATACATTATATTAAAATAAAAACCAGTCAATTTTCAAAGAGCCACAAAATTTTCTAAAAGAGCCGCAGGTTGCCGACCCCTGTTCTAGGTCTTTTGTAGTATAGATATTAAATAATAAAAGTCTGGTAAATTTATAAATTTTCTTCACCTCCGGTGAAGAAAACTTCTAACAACCTAAATTATATTTTATATAAGGTAAACTATCCTGGGGGGGGGGCAAATGCCCCCTATGCCCCCCCGGCTACGTCCCTGGTTGGACAAATGAATACTTTGTTAAAATAAAATTAGCAACTGTTTTAATAAACTTCATTTTATCATCACAAAGACCAAGTTAACTGTACAAATTATTTTAAATATGGTGTACTAACAGTGGTACGCAAACTGTTAGTCCCAGTTTATACGAGGGTTACTTTTTATGTTTTTACAAACAACCACTAGATGGCAATGTTGAAATGTGTCATTACTATATTCGTAAAATTTGTTATTAAGGACTAGAAAACCTAGAAAATGTTATTTCCCTGAGATAGAAGATATTTCCAAAAGAACTGAAGAACAAATTTTTGTTAAGCTAATAAAACCTTTTCAAAGGTAGGACTCAAAAAAGACATTGCTAATATTGACATTTCAATCAAAATTTTGATATTTATGAAAACGGTGGATAAATATGCATTGTAGCATTATAATTATATAAATGTCCCAAGGCTACTCTAACGAGTCCCAAACCTCTCTTGTAAAGGGAGCATTGGGACATCATTTTGTTAATTTAAATAATGCACTTTGCAATTGATTTTGTATTATTTCACTATAACAAATATTAATATTTTGTTACTAATGTGTTTTGTTATCTACAATTCTGTTTTTGTTCCTTTATATTCAGAGCCGGCGCGAGGGTCTGCAGCGCCCGTATGCAAGATTTAATTGAGCGCCCCTAACTAGGGCGTAATTAGCTTTTTTCGAGAGTGGGGAGCCAATAGTAATCATTCATGCATCTGTAGTTGGCAGAAAAATACGGTTTTTAACACAAGGAACGTTCGAATATATGTAACTGATAATTTTGGAACTCTTTATGAAGTTAATGTTTTTTAAAATACGTATCCTATAAATCTCATTGGAAACAGGTAAAAAATCCTTATGAGTACCTGTTTATATACTAGCAAGTTTAAGTTTTTTCTGTCTAAAATTTTTGCTAACTAAACCTAACCTAATTAGTTTTATCATTGATTTTTTTGCATATAGAGAAGATATATAAATGCTTTATACAGTTTTAATACATTTACATAATTAAGCATCTATGAATGCGACGAAAAACAGCATGTTCTATTTCAGACATAAAATTGGTAGGTCGGAATATATTGATATTTTAGAGGATTCTCTCTTTTAATAAAGTTAATGTTTTTCAAAATATGTATACTATAAATCTCAACTAAACCATTTAATTGTGACCTTAAGGCGGCGCACAACCCTATAGTTCTTAATAGTTTCTTATACAAAACTAATAATCAGAAATAAAATTAATAACAATCTATATATCAAAATTTGCAGCGAATTTTTATCTATCTAATAGGATATTTTTAATTCTTGAGAAAACTGTTATGTAACTATAAATAAGCAAATTGCATTATAAACGCCATCTTGTAAACCATCAGACGAATATTTGGGTACGATGCGGTAAATTGTAGCTAAAGCTTCGTTCTACAAATATGTTTTTAGCTATTTTGCTCTATTGTGAAAACTACTTATAGTTATTGTACTTGGTAATCTATTTTTGCCTCCATCTTGAATCTGCCGCGGTTTTCAAAATAGGTGTTACGGGTAAAAATGATTTAATTTTCGTGAAGAATACGTGCACCAAGTGGCATTCTATTATTATGAACTATAATATTTTTCGACGAAGGCTCTAAACTGTAAGTAAACAAGTCGAAAAAAATGTTGACGTATTATTTGAACATTTCTACACAAAACTATATAAATATAAATGTTATTCAAAACCCACAACTAGATTTAAAAAATTACAGAACAATATCGCTGATGTCTATTTTTAAGTTATTGAGCGATAATATTTTTACAATAAATGTTTCTACAATTAAAACTATCATATTAGATAGATAAAAATTTGGTGCAAAATTTGATGTATAGATTAATACTAATTTTATTACAGATTGTTAGTTTTGTATAAGAAACTAGTAAGCTCTGGGGGTTATACGCAGCCTTAAGCATATAAATACTGAAATTTCGTTATTCCAGTTTTTCTTTAAATACCTTAATACGAGCTAAATGTTAACAAACACTTATTAAATAATTGCTTGGATTTCGAAACGTATAACTATCAAGTACTTATTTAGATTTCAATTTTGAATAAAAATATTGGAAAAGATAAAGTGAATCGTAAATGTTATGTTTTGAAAGAAAGGGGCGGCGCTTCGTCAAGAACAATTCTCATTCCAACTAGCATACACGTTCTGTCTGACGAGTTATGTGTGGTGGACTTATACGGAACATTAACCAAACTTTTTTCACTGTCAAAGTACATAATGGCGGATTAATAAGCAACAAGTGAAGCGGGAGATGTGTACGCTCCGCTACAGAGTGCTAGAAGCCTAAACTACTGTTTACACTTGGTTCCGCTAAAGTTCAAGAGAATCCAGAGCCAGGAGACCGGGGGTCCGCCTTAGGAGGGGGAGTCCGGTTTAGGGCACTTTCCTCTATCAATGTATATTTTTTAGTACAAAAAATGTCCTGGTTTTAACAATACTACAATAGTCAAATCAATATAAATATTAAAATAAATAATGAATATCTAAAATCAGAAAATGAAACCAAATTTTTAGGTCTGTACATAGATGAACATTTAAGTTGGAAAGCCCACTGTCAAAAACTACTAAAATCATTAAATTCAGTTCACTTTCAAATAAAAAATATTGTAGGTCATGAGACCATTATTAAATTTTATTATGCCCAATTTTATAGTAGGCTTAAGTATGGAATATGCTTCTGGGGATCATCAACTATGGCAGATGACATATTTATTTCCCAGAAAAGAATAATACGTTGTATAGCAAACAAAAGACGCACTGAATCATGCAGACCTCTTTTTGTAAAATACAAATTATTAACAGTTCCTGGTATTTACATCTTAGAGTTGCTGGTCTATGTATTTAAAAATCAAATATACTTTGCTCGCCATTTGAACCAGCATTCATATAACACCAGAGGAAAAGATTGTTTCAGAACTCCAGCAAACATGCTGGAACTGACAAAAAAAACACCAAAAACTGTTGGTATTAAATTATTTAATTCACTGCCATTCCATGTCAGAAATGAAACGCAATTTGCTGTATTCAAGCGGAAGATTAAGGTATTTCTTATAGAGCATTGTGTATACTCAATTAATGAATTCTTAAAATCTTGTAAGGACTGGTGTAGTCATGCCAATGGGGAACATTGATTTTGGGTAATTTAATGTATGGTTTTATTGTTTTATCAATTGTATAACTTGCTTTACTTATCAAAATCTGTGTAAAATATTAAATTCATGTACTGACATATCCTGCATGCAATCCGGTATTTAAAGGATTAATAAATATTATTATTATTATTAAATGTCCTGGGATTTCAAATACTTGTCCTGCTTTTGTGAAAATACATCAGATCACCCTAGCCTCAAGCCAAAACCATCCCAAGTCCATATTAATAAATATTAACTCTGCTAAACCGACAGTCTAACCATTTTTGGGTTTCTAGTATATAATTACCCTTCTGATCTGATGACTGAAAACTGTTTATCTGAAAACTCAATATCGAAATTTTAACGTTTTTTTTTAACTCTTCCATCTAGTTACTAAATATGTGAAACTAAAAATATAAGGTAATCATCTGAGCGCATGTATTCTTTAATCATCAAACGACCCCATCTACTATATAATTACCGAAATATACATAAATTATATGAAGTGGCGGTTTGAAGTGCGGCAGTCTTGCCCCACCATTATGGGCTCCCCGTTCACGCCTATGAAAAATGTCACGGCAACATAAGTTAGTTTTGCTAATGTGTGAGGCCAACTTCTTACTTAACAACTTGCTTTAAAAGATGCAATATACGAGTATATTTCTAAGTACAACCACGGATTGTTATATTAATTCACAAAGAAAATTATAATTATCTTTAAGAGATCTCATTTGATACCTCACATTCATATTAAATATATTAGGGGAACCTGAAAAAAATCCATTATTTTAGAGTTATAGTATTTCCAAAATAGAGTTATATATTTCCAATAATAACTGACAGTATAACCATTATACCTGCCGAGTTTATGGTTCTGTTAATACTAGTTGCCAGGACCGTAATAAATATTTAAAATAAACGTGTTTTCTTATATGCTATTTAGAATAAACAGTATATATTCACATGACATTCCTTTACATTTTTATCAGTCTTAGGAACGACCCCAGCAAACATTTTTATACGGGCCAGTGCTGTTGAAGCACATACTCCCCGGCATTGAAAGTAATAGGCCAGTACTCCGGTGTCCCCGTGGCCGTTAGCTGGCCCATTGGTTTATCAATTGCCGGCCCAGCAGCTGTAAAGTGCAAAATAATCGCATTAGTTGTAAGATTTATTTTTGACGGACCAGTGCTTATATTATACCCACTCTCTAGTATTTCAAATGTAACATATGTATATTTACCTTATACTGACTCAGTATTAAAATAAATTAATGGTTGCAAAATAAATACTCATTTGGTCATTTCACCATCGTTGAATAAATTTATTTAACAAATAAAGTTGACAATATCGCATCGGTTTTAAACTATTAATGAAGAAATTAACGTTGCTGTCGATAGAATGATGCGATATTGTCAACTTTATTCGTAGAATAAATTTATTCAACGATGGTGAAACAAAAGTAAAATGTAACATATTAACAAAAATAAGGAGTGCTCATAAAATGCTGGTAAAGTACTTTGTATAGGAGGAGTGCGAAATACAAATGTGAAGTACCTAGGCATTTTATGTCGTTCTTGAGACTTAATTTCTGGCTCAATAATTTCACAGGCACTACGTTGTAATAAATATTGGTAAAAATGTATCGCTGGTTATTTTAATAAATGGTCTTGTGCATTTATAGAGGAACATTTTTATTAGCATATAGAATAAAAAACATAAAATTAATAAAAATGGTAGTAAAAAGAATAAAGAAAGTTACAAATCATAATACGTTAAACTCTTTAAAATATTTAAATAGATATTATTATAATATGTTTTCTGTAAATAATTTGCAGTTGAATTAAAATAATTAAATTTTTACTAATTATTGTTTAGTTATGCCAATAACTAGCTAGATAACAACAAATACAAAAAGTCTTGACCATGTACGATTTTTATTAAATGAGTTATTTTAATAAATGCGAAAGTTGGGGTATGTAAAGTTAATGTCAAAATTGTTTCGCGGACCCCCGGTAATGGCTACGCGCCCTAGGGGTCCGCGGACCACAGTTTAAGAACCTCTGATTTAAATGATTTAAAACCAACACTTGTAATTGTGTTATGTAGTGACAGGCATTCATCGTTTGTCCTTCTAATAATCATCATTCACTGACTAAATACCTACAAAACCCTGAAATGTGTAAAAATTTACACTTCACATCAATTTTTACATATATAAATACTTTTTCGCTAGCGATCGACTTTAAATCATTAAAGCCGCATTTAGACCTCTTTAAATTAACGAGTTATAGACTGTGCGTTGTGTCGCTCTGAGTTATGCTTTAATGCATTCTTTTAACGTTCCATGTACCGTTCACATCTGTTATAAATTAGTACGTTACGAACAGCCCTCCATCTATGAATTTTGAAACCAACTATATAGTTTCGTAAAATATTTTATATATATTATCGTTCTTATAATTCTGTTGTCTTAGATTTTAACTACCTAATTACCTAAATTGATCAAATTTACGTCTTTGTAATTTTGAGCAAGATTTGATGATATTATGTTAGGTTATGTAAAGGCATTCGATAACTACGGTGTCACTGATAGAATGCGATAGCCAATGTGTTTATATGCCTGTCTCATTAAAACATCTCACTAGCTATAAGTTTAGAAAATTATGCACAATCCACAACAAACAGCGTATTAAATTTGGAGGTCTGAACGGTTTCACGTCTTACCATATGACAAACTTTCTGGTGACAGTGAATAGTCTATAAGCTACAGTGCATAAGCTGTTGATTTAAGAGCTCTGAATGCGGCTTAAGCGATCGACCTTGTGAGCACTACTGCTATATAGCATCTCAAAATTTTCATCCTTAAGGGATATTTCAGGGTTAAAACTGTTTACTAAAAACTTAAAATATCTCCCTTATTATTTACTTCGTCTAACATTTATTTTGCTTGTTTGGATCTCTTTCTCGGTCCACGTTAACTGTAGCAAAATAATTCTATCAAAATAAATTTAAAGTTATAATTTTTCTTTTCTTCATATAGATACGAGTAGATGCAATCACAGAATAATTTAATATCTCCGAATTAGAGCCGCGTGTCATCAACATTTTTCAGCGTGTCATGCAATGACATGCGTGTCACTAGCTTGCCATCATTGCTTTAAAACATGTTTACTCATATTATTACTTTATATTAACTGGACAGATCACGGAATGGTCAAGATAAAATCAAATATTTACCTGGTTACTAAACCTGGTAAATGAAAAGATGGTTTCTCGAATAAAAAATTCTAAAAAGATAGGCTACAGGTTCCGTATCATAGCCTGATCTGTGATATGCACAGAAGAGAACAGTGATATTTCATGTGTAAAGGATGATTTCCAATTGACGTAGACGTAGAACGCAAAAATAAAATGTAGAACGTAGAACATAGATATCCAACTGTAGTTACGTCGCTATGAAAGTTATATCTTAGTGACAGTTACTGAGAAAAGAATGAAGTTAGTTACAGAAGCGCAACACGCATGCGCATTGGTGGTATACAGATGACAGTTTAGGTTAAAAATGTCAAAATATTGTATTGCTTGCATTATATTGTTGTTATATAATATATATTATGGTATATACATTTATAAAATATAAAAAAAAAAACAAAATGAGTGAAGAAATTAAAAAAAAAAAAAACGGAATGTAAAGTAAAATTTTCGACAATAGAACCAGTGGCGCAGGCGGGTAGGATTTGGGGGTTAGAACCTCCTATGAAGCTGGATTTTTTATTACTTCGATGCATTTTCCTTGTTTTGTCATTACTTCCATACGTCTCATTTTATAACCCTCCCCCCTCATGAAACTATTTTTGCGTCACTGAATAGACTTTTGTTAATTTTTTTTAAACAAAAACTATTTTTTTTAATAATTTAAAAAAAGACATATTAAAAGACATTTCATATTAAAAATGAGGAGTTGGAAAAGACTTTTTGATCTTTAATATATTTCATCTCCTGCAATATAAACATTTACCTACACTCATACATACATATTTTATATATTTTTAATTTATATAATTTTCTTTACAAATCTTCTTCATTTTCTATTATAGGGGAAAGTAGGCCAAGTCGTACCCCCTAATTTATTTTGCCTGTAAAACTAATATGAATGCAACAACAACAAAAATATAAATGCAGAAATTTCATATCATATATTCAGACCAATTCTGTAACTCAGTTACTATGATCATAGGAACTAAATATGTCTCTATGAGCAAGGTCAGTTACTATCATGAATGAAAGTCATTGTACTTTTTATAATATTTTATCTTGTAGTAACGTTACTACACAGTAAATTTTTACAGAATTGATCTGATAATCTACCATAATACCTATTACAACAAATAATGGCATTTCAATATCTATTGCTGTTAAAATTGCAAAATAAAAAAACACTGCAAAAGTACGATTTACCCAACTGGGTCGTACATGTACTTGCCAATAAAAAACAAGAATATAATCACAGATTTTTCATTTTTTAATTAATTATTAGATTAAAATTGCACTTAAAATCAAATGTCCGCCATTTTTATCTTCATAAGAACTAAGTTATTACTTATAAACCGCCAGCATTTGGTAGTTACTATGATAGGAACTTTTATAATAACATGTTACTAAATATTGTAGTAACTTTTATCTTACGGAATACGAAATACCCCAAAGTTACTATGATAGTAACTGACCTTGCTGATAGTGACAAATTTAGTTATTATGACTGTAGTAACTGAGTTACAGAATTGGTCTAATTGTTAAAATGTTTCGGGGACAGGACGACAGTGGATTGAACGGTAACTCACGGAACCCTCAGAACCTTCGTCTCCTCGCGGGGTTCCGGTACCAGTTCCGGTTTTAAAATTTTAAGTTTACGGTTAGGGTTTCGGTTAAGGTTTTGTAATTTCAGTGTGGTTCTCGGGTTTCCAGAGTTTGGTTTCGGTTCGGAAAATATATTATAGTTTGAAAATATGTAACTATTGATATTTATAATTTTAATTGGCGTAGTAAAGAGGATGCAGGCAGCCAATTAATAATAATATAATTAATAAAATAATTTTATTATATTAATTATATTAATTACAATTATATTAATTTATATTATTGGAAGTCAGTATTTTTAAGAAATCGTATGGTTATGGTTAATACAGTAGTTACAGTTATAAAATTAAAACAAAAGTTTGCAAATATATTACAAACTACCTACAGAGAATAAAAGAACATACGGAAGATTTACTCATGCTAGAAACAAAAATATCTTATTAGATATCATCTAAATGAACCAAATCACGGTGTAGTGATTGTAATATGGGAAATATTGACACTGTACTAGATTGTATAATATTACAAAACAGTTTGGCTAATATTTATCTGTAGTTGAAGAAGGAGTTGCGAGTTTGGTTGAGTGTACCACAGTACCACGACTGGCTGGGGAGTGAAGTTGAAGCCGCCGCGCAGTCTCGTCTGCTTGTCTGCCGTTGAATACTCCGAACAATAGGTCATCGTCCATCGAACACCGAGGCATGTGCATCGTTAATACCAAAACACATATCCATTTCATAGCTAAAGCCGCAACGTGAACAGTACACGTGGTACAAGAAATAGGGACTGGAAATCTCACGCACGTTCTGTACCATTCCATAAGTAATTTCCTGTGCATTCGTCTTCTCTACAATCATGAAATCTCGCGCCTCAAACGAACAATATTAGTATTTAATAACAGAAAAGATAAGATACATTTGGATAGCATATTACAATTCCAACAAGGATAACTTTATTGTAACAATGGCACACATGGCTATTAGTGTTAGGGCGTATTTAGGCTCTGAACTAAATTTAATATATCTTCATAAGCGTACTTCTTAAAAGTAACATTTGGCCGGGTCTATTCTCTAAGCAAGACTAGAGATAGCAACGATTAATCGAATGATTGAAATAATCGATTATTTTGTTTCAGTTAATCGATAATTTTATTTTATTTTTCAAGAAATAGCTTAGTTGTATTGTTGAAACATTGGTCTATAGATGACTTTGCTGTCTTTTTTTTTTAAATAAAGTCCCTAAATTACTAGGCCTTCAGAACACTCGTTCTCGCCCATCTGGAGAATTAAGCTCAACCGCTACTCATTTCTGCTCAATATACTGCTATAGTTTGCGTCCAGTTAGTTCAAATGCTCACGAGCGAAACGTAATTTTGCAACTCGATAATTTGCGAGAAAAGCCTGGCAAGTTACAAGTCTTCTGGATACAAGCCCTTGTTTCCTCAGTCGTCTTTGGACAGTTCGTGATAAAATTGCCAAATTTTGGGTCTTCTTCGATATGACGTGCGAAAAAAGTTAAGGACCAATCACGATCGCGTAGAACAATTAGGGTAAGAAATCAGTCATTTCGAGTGCTTCTGGCTCGTGGATGCTTTTCGCTGATAACGCTTTATAGCGTAATTAATAGAATTTTTAGCGACATTCAAAACAACAGCGATATTCCAATACTACGGTCATCTTCATATAATGGCGTAGCTCGTACAACGTTTTCCGGCCACATTCTAATTTTATATGGACAAAAACACACAAAAAGACTTGTAGGAGTTTAGAAATCTCTAAGATGGGTAACTAATGGCAAAATGTTATTTTAACAATAAGTTATTTGTGTTAAAATTACGTACTTAATATGCGATAATATATAGTCTTAGTTCAAACGGGCATTATTTATTGTTACAGCCTGTTAAATTAGCAACAAATAGTTATTGGTGTACCATGGCCAAAATTTAGATCTTTTACGGCCGCATTTGAAGGCAGAGGCGCAGTCCGATAGCACATATAGTCCCATTTTTTTGATGGCCATTGTATAGTCGTGCGACTAAGTGCGTTTATTTCAGACCTGCGACTCGATACCAGCAGGCTCGGATTTTTGTGTGCACGATGCACGACTTTGTACAGTTTTTTTGTGAGTAATCATGGACATGGAAAAATTAATTCAAGAAAGAGAGCGTTTGTGGAACCAGAGGTTCTTGCTTCAAATCGTTTATTAAATAATGAAACTTGCCATGCTCTTCTCTCCCCAGGAATATCTGGTTAACCCATTCCGTTCTTCTTGAACGTCTTCTTCTTCGCCTTATCAACAAACTATTACTTTCAACCAGGTAGAACAACCCATTCATCTTTTCAAAATATTCGAATACGAATAAAACTTACAAATACGAAAAAAAAAACTGAATCAAAATGCACGGCAACCACAACACAACAACCACCTGCGAAGGACAAACGACTCCGACAAGTATGCTGCAATAGGCGCTTTCCAGGCTATTAAAAAGAGTAGCTCCGAGTTACTCCCAACAGTTTAGTGGTTGTCCCAAGTAAAAATACTTCACATTCTTAACTACTCCAGAATTATATTTCCCAGTCCCCTGAAGTACCTACCTATATTTTAGAACTTGGAGTTCCTTTGTAGTGGGGGTAAACAGCTGATGCAATTCATACTTGTTAAATATTTATCACGCATTTATAACTGTGTATTTTTTAATATTAAATAAAATCCATTTATCGTATCATAAGTATGAAAAATTTAAAATAATTTGTTCATTCAGGATAGTTTTTCTTTGACATTTGTTAATTCATAAGAGAGCAACGCCTTTTTTCACTAAATACTCAACAAAAGAGTTCCATGCGCAAAAATTTTCCGAGTATATTGGAGTAGAACATTTGGGAGTAGTCGACGATATCGGCAATCGTACGTAGTCGGTTCCAGTGTTAGACCTGCTTAACTGATTCATCATCAATGTTAAAAGAAGTGGTGACAGCACGTAGACCTCTCTGTCACCCAGTGGCGCAGCCAGGATTTTGTTTGGGGAGGGCCGAATCAAATTTCGAGGGCACACGGACCGCATACGGCCCTCAGCCTCATTTTTTGTGGCCCCTGAAGCGGTAATCAAAATCACTTGAGCTTATTTAGGGGAAAAATATATTTAAAAATGTAAAATATACTCTCTTCCCTTTTTCTCTTTATAAAAAAATGTCAAGAAACCCTTCGGGATATTTAAAGTTCCGTCAGTGCTTATCATTTTGTATGTAAAATAGACTGCGACCTAAATCAGTTCGACACCACTGCTGTTGGATATTAATGTTTATATCAAATAATAATTCCATTATTTGTTGATAAAAAAATGTAATTGTTAATCCATGTATCAAAAACTTTCACTTGATTTTTTCTTCGATAAATACATATTTATTTATATTTTTCGCGGGATATATTTTTGAAGTCTCAATATTTCTCTTACTTACGTTCAGTTCTCTAAATCAGCCGCTTGGCCACAATTTGTACAGAACAAACAGACTCATGTGACGGAATAAGGATTTCTTGATTATACCTACGAAAACCAAAAAATAACATGTAAATATGCATTTTCGGTTAATTTCAACACTAATCATAATAAAATATAGCTTATTATTATTGTAAAATACATAAGTTATTTTGCTGTACGATTATGATAAATTTGTTAAATTTTCATTTCATTGGACCTTCAGAGGGAGCTTGTCCCCCCCCCCCCCCCCCGTGTGCTTACGCCACTGTTGTTCAGTACAACTTATATCAGTTCTTTTTGTGTATAAAACATCATAATTTCAAAAATACCTAAGAAGATATCACATTTATCTACAAAATAAAACCAAATACCGATTTTAAGAGCGCGATTGTCTCCAAAACTACTTTCTTTATTAAATTTCTACTATTTCTACTCTATTTCACGTTTGAGGTGTCATTTTAAAATTACATTCTGAAGGTTATACCGAAGTCAGATTTCCACTTTATCTAAATCGAGTAATTAGATGTTTAAAAAAGTTTTATCATTTGACTGGGTGAATATTTTAGTCGATTTGTCAGGAGGGAAAAGGATCAAAGCTCCCCTTCATATAATTCGTTGGAGCATATTTGGAAAGTGATGTATTTTCACTTGAACAATAATTATGTCACTTTATCAAGAGTAGGCAAATCTTAAAAAAATGTTTATTTATACGAAAAAAAAAGCCAATATTGTTTACAATGAAGTAATTAAATAATTAACTACTGTTGTGGTTAACAAATTTTATCTTCAACTCTCCGAGCAGCGCCGTGTAATCTGCTAGTCCAGGGAGGGGCCCAGGCCCGTCGCCCCCCCCCCCCCTTGGCTGCGCCTCGGCTGTCACCCAACATCGACAGAAATGCTATCACCTTAAACGGCCATGCAAAACACCACAGAAAACATCTGTTTAGAGATTTTTATAATCAATATTGTTCATGGTTGTAAACAATTTTATAACAATCACGAACAACATGTAGTTCCATAACAGACTGTTATGGAAGCAGATCGGATTTAGTTAGGTCAGTTTAGGTCAAATATGTGACAAGATGTTTAGATAAATGAGCGCATAACAGACTAAAAAGGACATCTCCACAAAACAAACCAGACTTTTTAATAACTATTCTTCATGGGATGCGAACAATTTTATAACAATATTTTCTTAAATACAAGTCATATAGTGTATAGAGGAAATAATATGATTATAAAAAGTTATAACCTAGATGATAATCTTTATTGCACATTAAAAATTTATTTTTTAAATTCTTTCTCAGCTCGCGGGCCACATAAAAGAAGTGTCGGCCCGCATAACAGCCGCAGGCCGTACTTTGCCCGAACCTGGCTTGTTATTTTAAATTATTATTGTAATTAGTTATTATAAATTATTGCGTTAAATATTTAATTTTATTCGCCGAATTTTTTATACAAAAGCGCTCAATTGTTATTTTTATTTTATAAAAATCTATATATAGAAAATTAATTTTTGAATCAAAATAATAATAATAGCCTTTTAATAATAATAAATAATAATAATAATAATAATACATAGTTACATTTTACACTATACATTCTGACACATTTAAGATATAATGTTAACAATTAAAACTAAATTTTTTAAAAGTTCTAAATGAATCAATAATGAAAAAGATCAGATATAATTTAAAATTAATTGCAATTTAAATAGTTCCAAATTAGAATTAAATAATAAACAATAAAATTAAAATTAAAATTGTTCTATTTGAAACTGAAATATCTCACTTACCATTTACGTTACGGCAAAAATATTCATTACAAAAACCGTCCGAAGATAGTATTTCCAAAATGAAATGGCCACCCTCACTTATTGATTTCAATAATGGCTGACAGTATAACCATTATACCTGCTGAGTTTATGGTTCTGTTAATAATATTTGCCAGGACCGTAATAATTATTTAAAATAAACTTGTTTTCTTATAGGCTATTTAGAATGAACTGTATATACTCACATGACATTCCTTCACATTTTTATCAGGCTTAGGACTGGCTATATTGAAATATAAATATAGACATGTTTAAAAATCGTTTTGTTTTAAAGTCTTTATAGTCTATATTAAATACTTCAAATTTGCACAAACAAAAATCATTCATTTTATGCAACAAAAATAAATCCTAGCAACTTCAAATAATTATACATATGGCTAACTTTGTATGGAAATTCTATTCCGTCTTCTTCCAACTTTTTTATTAAAAGATGCACAGTCGACACTAGATTTTTCGAATAAAAGTCGTATATTTTATTTATTATTGTTTTAGACATAAAACTATCTATTTTCTTGAAAACGTGTAAATCGGGTCATTTTCGCTGCTGATTTTTGCTGCGAACAATGATACGTTGAATTATTCTGTATGGAACACTAGTTAATTCTGCAGTTCTAAGTATAGGTTTGTCATTACCTCCCGAAACTAACTTTTTATAAACGTTCAGTATCAGAATTGCAATCTTCTGACAAATGACATTTTTCTTTATTAGCCACGTTCACATTTTCGCATTCCCCGTCAACGTCCATATTTTCGCACTACAAATCACCTTGCGCAGATTCACTATTTTCACCACAGAAATTAAATTAGTTCAAAATCAAATGGTCGCCAAAGAGCCATGTTGTTAATGTATGCACGTTGAAAATTATCTAACAAACAAGTATAACAACCCCTAAACTTTAGAAACAATATGATTATAAATTTGGAAAATATCCTTAGTGGTTTTTAAGAAACTTCAATTAAACTAGTGTTACATTTATTCGATTTAAATTTAAAATTCCCTTAATACCCCTTAATATTCTTTTTACTGCAATAAGTCTTAGGATTACTAATAATAATAATAATATATTTATTTAGCTAAATGCTAGTAATTACAATTTCAAACAATAAATCTAATTATACAAATATTCTATAAAAAATAAATGTTAATATTTACAAAATAATACAATATTAGTGTACAAAAAATAGAGAGAAAAAAAGTAATCTACATATACATAAATTTTATTTTTCTTTTAAATAGTACAATATTCATACTGTGCTAATATCACTGTCCAGTTCGTTGTATTTTATTATACCTTTAATAAATATCGAATTATATGCTACATTTTTCTTTTTACATTCAATATAAAAGTTGTTCTTATTACGAGTGTTATAGTTATGAATTACATTGCACTCAGTTAAAATATTTTCAAAATATGATGGCATCAAGCCCAATTTAATTTTGTGTAAAAAAAACAAGAGTTTGGTATTCAATTAGATCTTTAATATTTAACCAGTTCAATGTTGTCAACATAGCATCTATTTTAGTACGTCTGTTACAATGCAGTATAATTCGCATTGCTCGATTTTGTAATTTTTGTAATCTATTAAGGTCAGTCTCGTTACTTAAATACAAAACAGTCGCACAATAATAAAAATGTGGTATAATTATAGTGTTAAAAACCAATTTTCGGGAATATAAAGATAAAGAACTTACTTAATTACTGACATAAACCCATTACCAAATTGTTAAGCTTCTTAACAAGAGTGGACATTTCATTTTGGAAATACTATACGGGTACTCCCGTATAGTATTTCCAAAGCTATCAGCCTATAACATTGGTCAACAAATTTAAACTTTTTTTTTACTGACTTAGATCTGATACTTGTTTTTAACTAATTTTGGGGTGCTGATTTCAAAAATATTAACAGTTTCTGCCTATCACGTTCAACTTCGTTCTTGTTGTCCAATATATTTCGTAGGAACGCCTTACATGCAGGTAATTGTTATAGACCTTTTTACAACAGCGGGGGTTGCAAGGTCAAGACCAACAAGGTGGATTCACAAAATATCCATGTTTTTTGTGTTTGTGGGACAGCAGAGCGAGAGATAAACATTGGAAAAATTGGCCGGTGAGAATAGATTTAAATGTTGGAGACCCAAACATAATACACGAACCTTTGGTGGAGAGAACAAAAATAATTTTCCCTCCGCTTCATATTAAACTGGGTCTAATGAAGCAGTTTGTAAAAGCGTTGAACAAAGATGGTGACTGTTTCAAATATATATCTGAAACATTTCAAAGTCTCAGTAATGAGAAGCTAAAAGCTGCCATTTTTTACGGACTACAAATTAGACAAATTAGTGAATGATCCACATTTCACTGTACATATGGATCATATGGATAAGAATGCATGGCAGTCTTTCGTGGCGCTTATCAAAAATTTTCTTGGGAATAAAAAAGCCGAAATCTATGTGGAGGTCGTTGAAAATTTGATTGAAAATTATCATCATCTGGGGTGCAATATGAGCGTGAAACTTCATTTTTTAAACAGTCATCTTGACAAATTTCCTGTCAATCTTGGAGATGTTAGTGATGAACAGGGTGAATGTTTCCATCAGAATTTAAAAGACATGGAGAGACGTTATCAAGGAAGGTGGGATACTCACATGATGGCTGACTACTGTTGGAGTATTAAAAGAGACATATCGGGAATGGTGCACTCCAGAAGATCTTACAAACGACCTTGTAATCCTTAAATTATTTTATATTTTTATTTTAACACTCCAATGCATTAAAATGTAATTAAAACTGTTCTCATTTTCTTTCTTTCACTATAAATAAAATTTTAAGAATATTTTCTAATTATTTAGTCCTTATTGTTCGCCAAATTTGTACTATTTACAGTATCGACTAAAATTAAACGATAGAAGCATTATTTGGCCGAAAATATGTATTTGTTGTAGAGCAAAAATCTGATGTGATACGCAAAAACTGATGTGATATTTGAGTTCAGCAGCACCAAATTAGTAAGAAACAATTCTTAGATGTAAGTCAGCAAAAATTGTGTTGACCAGTGTAATCTTAAAAATATTGAACTATTGAAGCTTAATATTGCAAAATTTTTATTACTTATTTTTTCATATTGGATGTACCTATATATGTTAATGGGAAAATTAATATAGTATTTGGGTATTATTTGTTGTCATAAATATAAAATATATTAAATAAAATCGATAACTCTTAAGTAGTTATGAAACGCTCTCCATCATATTTAGTGAGAAAACTAAAACAAGTTTCGTGTTGTTGTCATTTTTGTCTGTAGGCATGTTCGGTAACAAGGGATCGGCAACTCTAAATATAAGGAGTGCCAAGCCGCGGAACAAAAAAGACTAAATTACAGGTGTTAGCAACCCTTATCTCAGTCTTGTATAAATAACCTTTTTCAAATACCATTCTATGCACGCACACTATACAATAAATATTTTGATATATAGTGAGAAATAGTCGAATATTTATTATATAATTCACGCTATATAATTTGCTAGCTTATTTTCTATTTTGGACAATAGGTTCCATAAGTAAAACAATTTTTTGCAGAATACTTAACATGGAGATACTGTTGAGAAAAAATCGTAATATAAGTAAAAAATTGAAAAGAGAAAGAGACATAAAAGTAGAGAATTAAAAAGGCATATGAGTAAGGAGCAGGCGCGCACTCTGGAATTGGAGGGGGGGCTCAGAAGACGAAATTATTTAAATTATGAAAAGGGTTGTCACTTCTAAACTACAAGTGAAGACCTAAGAAAAAAAAAAGGTCTTCACCTCTAACAAAATCCAAATGATAACAAAAAAAATGGTCTTCACTTCTAAAATCCAAGTGATGACAAAAAAAAAGTTCCTCACTTATTTTAACAAAAACGCGTGTAACAACCTTACCAACCTCATGTTTTTGAAGCTCCTGCAGGCGGGTGGATCATCACTTCTATTTTGATAAAAACACGTAAAAACCACGTGTTTTTGGAGCTCTTGGAGGGAGGGTTCAGGCCCCTGGGTGCGCGCCTGGTACAGAGCCCATATATTTTTACCGACCACCAATATATATGAGGGAGGTATTGTGATCATACCGATTTTGACATTTCGAGATTTCGATGGATCTCCACGAATTGAGGTCCCTACATAACGTATTGACTATTTTTAGCATGATGTCTGTCTGTCTGTGTGTCTGTCTGTCCGTCTGTCTGTCCGTCTGTCTGTCTGTCTATCTGTCTGTCTGTCTGTCTGTCTGTCTATCTGTCTGTCGGTCCGTGTACACGTGCAGAGGAAATTCGGCTAAAAGGATTTTTATGAAACTTCATATTTAAGCTTTTGACATCAATGGCACGAGTTGATCAACTTTTGGTAAAAATCGGTTAACTAGAAATGGGAGTTTACTCGTGTCGATTTTAAGATATTTGCGAATATTTCACAACAAAGAAATATTTCGAAAAAATGTATTTAACCAAAGTTGCTATAAAAGCAATAACTAACAACACAGTTTGGGAATTGCTGATATATGTAGATAAGAAGTAGTATTAGTTTAGAAGATAGTTAAAAAAAGGATGCAGGCTAACATTTCATCGGCTCTGAGCCTTATTGTGGACTGTTTTTTTAAAAATTTTTTGCTGCAAATGTCAACATTTTAGACGTTAACTCAAAAGTGACCATATATTTGTGATCTAAGGCTAATAAAAATGTATAAGTATACCAATTTACAAAAAAAATTAAAAAAAAAAAAAAATTTAATTTTGCTCATTGAACATTTGAACATTTTTTGACTCCAAGTTTAGCCAAAATATTGTTTTAAGCTAATTTTGGGGTGGGGATTATGAAAAGATATTAAGATTAAAGAGATTAAAGATATTGCCCATACAAAACTTAATAATCGGTTTGTTAAAGCCCAATTTTTTTTTTTTTTTTTTTTGACTAAACAATCTACGTGGGTATTAAAAATTCTAACCGCAGATTTCTATACCTAACCATTTTATAGTTACGATTTACAAAAATTTTCAAAAAATTTAAAAAAATTTCAAAAATTTTGTTTCTTTCAAAATATGGTTACAAGTCAATTTGGACCTGAAGATTTTAAAAATTTCAACCACAGGTCTTTATCGCATTTCGTTTTTGAGATACGTCCATGCGAAGATGAAAATATCTATAAATCACGCCATATTAAAATTTGTCATAATTTTAAAATACGCTAAACGAATTAAGTCTCAAATTTTTTCTAGTCTAAATAAACTATGAGAAATCCAAAATTTCTAACCTTGGGTCATATTCTCTAACTGTTATCTGAGTTGTATTTTTTTTTTTTTTCACAATTTTCACAAATAATGTAAATTATGCCATTAAAAATATATGTCATAATCTCAAAAAGCATTAAACGATAACAGCTCCATATTATTCACAGACTATATAAATTACGGAGAATCCAAAAATTTCAACCTCAGATTGCTATCTCAAACTGTTTTTGAGTTCTGCTTTTTTCAATTCACAATTTTCACAAATAATGTAAATTATACCATTAAAAACATGTCCTAATCTCGAAACGCGTTAAACGATTAAGTCCTAAATTTTTTCTAGATTAAATAAACTACGGAGATTTTTAGATGCCTATAACCCAGTGGTGCCCAAACTTTTTCGGTTCCCGGCGTCTTCAATGTATCAGAATTTTTTGCGGTGCCCTAAGTAAAAACTGGTCTAACTATCGCATTTGGAGGAATATTGGAATATTTTCGCGGCGCCCCTGTATCCCATCTGCGGCGCACAGTTTAAGAATCGCTGATATAGAGAAATAATAGTATTTGTAATTTAATTCACACAATAAAAGATGCGTTTTTTTCAAATTTGCCTTTTATTTTTAACTTTGTATTACATACTATTCAATAAAGAAATATTTCTAACTTAAATAAAATCTTTGGTGCTGTAGAAAATATTGGGCTGTAAATATTGATGTGTCATTATAGTTACAAATGCAGGTAGTGTTTATGTTACAACTAATGACGTCATGAGCGGCCTGAATGTATAATCATCGCCTGAATACTACTCATACCTACCTTGTTTCGTACATCACTGAAGCCGCGAATTCCAAAACCTTTTATGAACCCTTATTACTTTTCCATTATCAGAACAAAAGTGGACGCCATATTTTATGAATAATACAAATCTAGTAAATCGTTTGACAAATTGAAAAATAGTGAATGGAAATAACAATAAAATAATTTTAATATAATTGTACGGTAAAATTCTAAAAGTAATATGCATTTGCTGCAAATTAAAACAATTATGTGATCAATTTTCTCACATTTCAGGAATTCAATTTTATCCTCCGTTAATGTATAGTATACAGGGTGTATCAAAATAGAGGGAACACAATTTTTCTCCAAAAAGTGATATGTGGCCAAGTTGGTAAACAAAGTTTAACAAAAGAATCGAATGGCAGTATTAAAATTTTGCGAAACAAACCAGAAATATCAAGAACAACGGATACAAAAGTGTTAAAATCAAACTGGAAGCCACTTTGAATACTTGTAAATAAAAACACTATACTTTCCAGTCGTTATAGAGAATACAATTTTTCGTAAACCGTAAAAGATATTTAAAAAAATGTTTCAATAAAAGTTGTTTCTTTTCAAAAGATGTATTCAAACATACACGACATACGTTTCTATTTAAAAAATCGATTCGTTTGTTCCGGAAATTTTCTATTAGTGGAATGGTAGTCCATTCGACTCTATGGGTAAGCTTTAGTCATCGAAGTTTATATCCCCATTTGCTCACATATCCTGTTTTCCAAAAAAAAACCTCATCCCTCCATCTTAATATTCCTGTATAATTCCACTAAATCCATAATACCGTTCTTCATCCATATTAATTCTCCCCCGAATAAAGCCCAAGGAACGTTAGTTGATCATAGCCCACATCTGCGATTCATGGACAAAATAACATCATCGATGTCATGAGGTAACTGTGCCCATTCTGCTCTTAGAAGCTCTCTGGATCTAAAATTATCGTGGATGTTATCCATATGTGGAGTAATTCTTCTCTTAAGCATTTCCCACACATGTTAAATCGGGTTTAGATCCGGTGACTGTGCTGGCCATGGTATCGCATCAATACCTTCGTTATCCAGCCAGTTCGTTACAATTCGCGCAACATGTGGCCGAGTATTATCCTTGGCAAGATGAAACTGGTCACCAACAGCACCACGAAATGGACGCACAATAGGTTGAAGAATATTATACAAATATTGTTGTGCTGGTAAAAATCCATTGGGAAAAACGAGATAAGTTCTACCGTCAATGATTATCCCACCCCATGTCATAACAGTAACTGTGTAACTGTGAACTTCCTGGACGTGCCGAAAACGTTCCAAATTACCGGTTCTTCTCCAGACCATTGTTCGACGAGAATCTGGATGAATTCCAAATCTGGACTCATCAGTAAACAAAACTGTAGCCCAATTATTATCACACCAATATTGAAAATTGTGACACCAGTCTAATCTTGCTCTGCGATTGCCTCTAGAGAGGGGTTGACATCTGATTGATCGTCGAGATAGAATATTAGCTTCGTGGAGATAATTTCTTACAATATCGCGACTAACGGTTAAGTTATGCGCTCGCTGTAACTCCCTTACCAATTCGGGTGCTGTAATGGTAGGTTGTCTTCTAGCATTTAAGACGAAAAATCTGTCTCGACCTGCTGTTGTACAGCGACCATGTCCCGAATGTTGTTCGGCCGAACTCCCTGTTTCTCTGTAACGCCTCCATAACCAACTGATGACACTTTGAAAAACTCCTATACGCTGGACAACATCAACTTGCCTGAAGCCAGCTTGGAGAAGTCCTACCGCACGATTCATCTCGTGTATAGTTAAATGCTCTCGCTTCATTATTAAAAAAGAATGCCACTACTTAAAAACACTGCAATTATTAATATAAACGTTTTAAATCGAATTAAAATGAAACATGTGATCAACTTATGGATCATGTACTGAATAAAATTTGTCATTTGTCTTGTTGGTTATTGTTTTTACTTGTTTTCCATAGCCAACTACTCATAATTGCCTACTTTAATTGAAATACAACATTAAATGTACAATAAGCAATATATTTTCATATTTTTTTCCATATCCCTAGTCTTTTCCGATGTGTGTATATATATACGAGGGAATTCTGGGAATTGTGCTATAATTAAATTGCGCAACACTTATAGGCAATGTTATTGGTGCCAGACAAGTCTTGACATGTTTATGCAACTATCTAGTGCAATATTGTTCAGTCTGATTTAGGTGTTCGACTGATATAGACGCGTTTTCATAGCACTGTTTTTGTAACCATGGAAGACGCAGCAAAATCTCAAAGAGCAATAATTTTCTTTTTGTGGAAAGAAGGTGTGAAAACATCAAAAATTATTCAGCGTCTGCAATGAGTATTTGGTGAGTCTGTAGAATCCAAAAGTACTGTTAATCGGTGGATCGATCGTTTTAAAACCGGTAGAACATCACTAGAAGACGATCCACGCAGTGGGCGCCCAAGCACGTCGGTAAATGAAAGAAACATTACTGCCGTCGAAGACCTACTGAAAGAGGACAGGCGAATGACTATTCGTCAAATTAGTGTGCGCCTAGGGATAGGTACACGACAAGTTCATGACATCTTGCATGATTGTTTGGGCGTTAGCAAGGTTTCGCCGCGCTGGGTGTCAAGGCTGTTGGGACCAGAACAGAAACTCAATAGGTCTGATACTAGTTATTAGAAATATTATATTATGTTCTGAAATTAGTTTATCGTTGGGATAAATGTATTCAGTTAAATGGAGATTATGTTGAAAAACTACATTGTAATATTGACGAAAATTAACTAAATAATAAAAATTATAGCTAAATTCCCAGAACTTTGGAAACATCCGTCGTATATATATGAATTTACGATGGTGTTGCCATAATTTTACAACATGCAATAATGGCTCCTTGACTCTTCATGAGGAGCCACCACTGGTCTACTAACAATAAGTTACTTGCTTTTGTTATTACTAATGTTGAGTCCAACTTTTTTTTTAAGTTTCGACATCAGTAAATTTTGTTAAGTGTTTAAATCAAAATTGAAGGCAATAATTGATTATTTCCATAGTTTCAGATAAGCCTATTCACATTTTCAATTTGAATTGATTATGTTCTGTATAGGAGTATCTTGTGTTTGGTCCAGTGTTGAAGAGCCCGTCCAAATACCTGTGTGAATGTACTATAATTCTGTAGACTGCCGACTTATAATCAGATACGGGTACTGATGCCTATTTGTGACTCGCCCTTTGTGGTTCTCGTTTTTCAGCGATTTAGCGACACCTGTTGCAACAGGTATCTCTCAGTTTGAATCTTTTGTAATCTTTAAACAGTTTCTCAACTTTACAATTTGCAAAAAGCTATTTATTTTTTCACACCATTATTTTATTCTGAATGTGATGTGATTTTACGGAACATCAATGAAAATAAAACTTCTACTAATTGACTGTGAATTTTGGAAACATTTATTTTAAAAATAGTTTACAATTTTAAGTAAATTACTTTTTTAATTTTTAACATTCCGTAAAGCAGGTTTCGGAATTCTAGCCAATTATGAATTTCGATATTAAGACTACAAAGAAATATTGATGTGAGGTGTGAATTTTCAATAATTTTAGGGTTTTGTAGATATTTAGTAAGTGATAACAAATTATGGGTACATACATATGAAAAATAGTAAATTTCGAAAACTTACGAAAGAATAATCCATGGGCTTCTATTAGAAGACTTACAAACGCACTTAAGATGCGCTCGCAGCAAGCTTAGGCTACCCAGTTTTCCAGTCAGTTAGATAAATATTGATTAGTACGGTGTTGCAAAAAATCGATAATACTCAAAATAACTCCCGGCTCAGATTAATGTGCATTATTCAGATTTTTAAATTAACCCCACAAAATGATAAGCAGTGACAGAACTTCAAATATCCAAAAAGGCTCCTTGAAAACGGAAAAGAAGGTATATTTTACATTTTTAAATATGATTTTATCCTAAATAAGCTCATTTTTTTTTTCATTAAGGCTTCAGGGGCCATAAAAATTATGTTGCGGCCCGCGAGCGACCAGTCCCTCCCTCCTTTTTAGAGATATACATCATTAGTGCCCCTCTAAACATGAAACCTGGATACGCCACTGCCACATCCATCATTAGTAAAACTCTAGTTTGGTTTATCATGCGAGCTTTAGACAAAACTCAATTACCAAGACATGGCGAATTACCACTTTGAAAGAAGTCAGCTAAAACTTAGCTGACAATCGTTTATTTATTTATTTAATCTTTATTTGCATTCCAAATGAACCTGCAGTAATCAACCCAGGATAGTCCTACATTAATAAAAAAGCTGTTGTGGAATTCTGTATATTTACAGAAATAATTATAGTTACATTTTATTACGTCTTTTTTTTTTTTTTTCTTCATAATGTGGTTGTTAAGATGGTAGACATCATCTGTTGATACCTTCTCTTTTTCTACCCAATTGCCCGAATGATTGCACGTTGGTCATCAGTATTCTGATTTAGTATTAAGTATTAACTTGTTATATCATGTTCGTTCATTTTCCAATTTTGTTTTATTTCCTTGTTGTTTTCAAGACAAGTCAAGGCGCTAGTCAAAACCTGTCAAAATTAAATAACTCCTACAAATTTTAGATTTTTAAATTCTCCGGTACATTAAGACCTACATCGGTCTGTAGGGTCCGCAAATAAATAAAAATAAAATAAAATAAACATAATCGTATGAAGGACTATTTTTCTTTTTCCCTATGTATTCCATACAAAATTCTCGTGATGTCCGTTTAGTCGCTACGTAAAACACAACCAATCCAGTTCAATTTTGGTGTTTCTTTTCGCAAAACTCCTTTTAGCCAGTTTGAATCCAAAGATTTATCTATGAGCCCTGCATTTAATATGAGGCCTCAAAGAAAATCTACTAATATAGGTAACATCATCTTTTGGCAATAGCTTAAAACACACCTACCTTTCCTTCAAAAATTTTACAAATTTAGTGAAGTTGAGTACTTGTTCCGTTAGAAACGAATTACAGTAAATGTGATTGCTTAATTTTGATTATTTTATTAAGGTAAGTTGTTGTTATAAGAATGGGCAAGATTTTTATTCGATCTGCTTGTGATTTATAATTGAAGCTGTTGTATTGTGATCGAGTTACTAGAAGCTACTGCCTCACTTTATCTTAAAAAAGTCGAACATTTATTTAGATTGCCATGTGCAATGTTGGAGATATGAGCTCCCCCCGCGAGGTCTAAATATGGGCCTGGGCACATATCCAAAAATTTTTTTCTGCTGACGACGATTTGGATATGATGAAGTAGGGCAACAAAGTCCAGATGATGAAGATGTTGAGAGAAATATGAAGAGCGAATTGTATAGACAGGAAACACAATTTTAGAAGAGTGCTGGAAAGAGAGAGAGAGAGAGAGAGAAGATGAAAACCGAGACCAACTGGGGAATGCAACGGGAAAAATATTAAGAACGGTACGGTTTTTCCATAGAAAAGGTCACAAAAAGAAGAAGAGAGGATCAACAGATGACAAACACAATATTAGAAAGAGACCAAGAAGTGTAGTTACAAGAACAATATAACAGAATAGAAGATTCTACATATAACAAAATGTACAAAGATATAACCACTATTGGATTACCCAGATAACTGGGAGAAGGAATGAGGAACCAGAAGGTAATAGCAAGATTCAGATGTGGCAACGAGGAGAGGGCAAACAATTATTGTATGGAAGAAACGGAGAAAATATGTAGAATCTGCAGAGAAGAATAAGAGACAATAGACCACCTAAGAAACTATGAAGGAATGCAGCCAGAATCACGAAAAAAAGAAGACCTACTAGACGACTTGGAGAGAGGCCTAGCCTGGATGAAAGCAGTCTTGGAAAGAAGAACAAAATTAATTATTATGTATCGTAGAACAGTATATAATAAATGTTATAGTATGTAAACCAATTCTTTCAAAGCCGAAAGACACGAAATAAATGTATTCATTATTATTATAAAGAAACTAGGAGGCCTCCAATTTTATTAATAAATATTGTTAGTTTTATATAAGAAACTTGTAAGAACTGTGATGTTTACTCTGCTCTTAAAAGAGGTTATGAACCCTTAAATCTAACCAGTGATTTAAAATCAAAGTTCTATTATATTGCTCATAACAGAGTAAATATGCTGCTTAATTCTAAAGGCGTTTTGCGGTTTAAAATTTTGGGTATTATCCAAATTTGTCTATTGTGCGTAGCATGTAAGTATATATAGCTGTTTACTTGAACACACCCTATATTCAGTGCACGCCATTGACACAGACGAATAAAAAAGACATTAGTATAATTGCTAAATTACATGGAAACGGAACAATTTCATTTGTAGAAAGAGAACCGGAACTGATGATAAATATTAACATATGTGCTGTGTATTATATAGTTCTACTATGAACTTTAATGTAATAACACCTGTATTAAGTATTAAATAATACCTAGTAGTGCGACTACTCCTGCACCTCACTCAATGATGTACCCACCTTTCCTGCCTGAAAATTTATTACTTACGTCCAGGCATTTATATCTGATACACAACGATGTAATTATTTAGTATTTAACGATTGTTACGTTAAATGTGTTTAATAGATTTTATTTTAATTGGTATTTACAGGGCAACCGCAACCAGGGGGTGCAAGGGGTGCACCGCCCCCTGGCCTTGCTTCACTTGTCATTTAGTTTGTATTTGACAGTTATTGAAAGCGAACAACTTTTGCATATTTACAAAAATGAATAATATCTAATATCATACAGTGATTAGATACTTGTTTTTGAAAAAGAAAACGAACGATGAGATCAACACCGAATTGAACGATGTTTATTGGGGGCTCACGTTGAATTTAAACGCGGTAGTAAGAGCATTTTTGATGATGAGCGTCCAGGCCGTCCAAAAGAGGCCACCACGCCAGAAATGGTTGATAAAATCCATGGAATGATCGACGAGTGAGTAAGTGCGAGATAGCTGAGTCTGTGGGCATCTCAACCGAACGGGTGCTCAACATTTTGCATGAATATTTGGGAATGAGAAAGCTCTCTGTCAGATGGGTGCCGCATTTACTCTCAGTCGACAACAAACGCGATCGTCTGACCATTTCTAAGGAATATTTGGCGATGTTCAACCGCGATAAATAGGACTTTTTGCGCCGTTTCGTAACTGTGGACGAAACATGGATCCATCACAACACATCAGAGACTAAGGAACAGCCGAAACAGTAGCGAATCGAAGCCGAAGAAGGCCAAGGTGGGTCTGTTGGCCAAGTTATGGCCACAGTTTTTTGGGATGCGCACTGTATCATTCACATCAACTACCTAGAAAAGAGCAAAACAATCAAGGGCGTATATTATGCAGAGCTGTTGGAGCGATTCGACGCCGATTTGAAGCGAAAGCGGCCGAATTTGGCGAAGAAAAAAGTGCTGTTCCACCAGGACAACGCACCGATCCACAAGTGCGCAGTCGCAATGGCAAAACTCATGAATTGCGCTACGAATTGGTTCATCATCCACCATATTCGCCAGATTTGGCTCCCTGCGACTATTATTTATTTCCAAACTTGAAGAAATGGCTCAGTGGTAAGTGATTTGGGTCGAATGAGGAGGTCATCGCTGAAACAGAGGCCTCTTTTGAGGACTTCGAGAAAAAGTATTATTCAGAGGGTATCTAAAAATCGGAGAGTCGTTGGACGAGGTGTATAATTCTAAAAGGAGACTATGTTGAGAAATAAATTGAGTTTTGCCGAAAAAGTTTTCTTACTTAGGCAGATACTTTTCAACCGTCCCTCGTACGTACGTTACACAAAAGATTTTATGTAAAATCTTGTATAATAAAGGTTATTAATCTGTAGGTTATTATTCAATTTAAAAATTAGTTTAAAATAAAATAAACGATAATAATTTACTCACATGTTTTTGCTCTGTCCCTAATTAAGTACAAGAAAAATGTTTTGTAATTAGTAGACATGTTCTTTGCTGAATATCATTAAAGAATTATGAATAATTATATTTCACGCGTTTTTAAAATAAATAATTTTTGCAAAATGTAAATCTACCGAGTTTTTAAGACACCGAAATATATTATCGAAGCAGTAAAATCTGAATAACCAAAAGCAATGAATAGAGACTTTAGTGCATATAGTTATAAGTAGAGATCCGATAAATAAGAACAACAAAATTTAAAAAAGCACAAAAATGTGGCAATAAACGCACAAAAAAAGTGGCAAAAAAGCACAAAAAATATGACAAAAACAGACAAAAATGGAGCAAAAAAAGCACAAAAATATGCCAAACAAGAAAGGGGTTGAGTACAAAAAGCATAAAGTTAAAAAAAAAAAACACGTTTGCAAAATAACGAAATTTATTTTTTCCACGACTATATAGATATACGTTCATTACAGACGTGTCAGTGATTAGTAAATGTAGCACGTTTCCCACTCCTTTTTATTACACACCACTGACCTGTTACGTAATGAGCTCATTACGTAACAGGCTGAGCTCATTACATAACAGGTTCAAGCAGCGATGGCCGACCGTTGTTAGGCAACGCAATAAATAGGTTGAAAGGATATCTCAAATTATTGTTAGTTTGTAAAGGAAACCAGATTAAAATTACATAACATAGTTAAAGTTATCAAAGTTGCAAATATATTTTTTGATAGACTTAGTCTTGGTCAGTCAGTTAATGAGCGGACGCAAGTTTTGTTATTTTAACTGAATTTACATTCCGTATGACATGTACCTGACCGTTGCTAGAACAACGTAATAAATAGGTTGAAAGCAACTCTCAAATTATTGTTAGTTTTTAAAGGAAACTGAAGAAAAATTAAATAAGTAATAAAGTTATAGTCGTGGAAAAAACATAGTATGAAACTTGCATGGAATAGTCATTCCATGCTCCTTGCATAATATATAATTATTGCATAGGTGCTGCAGTACGTAGTTTTTGCGATTATTCGGCGCAGTTAAAGAATTGAAATAAAATTAGTAAAAGTGCTGCATGGATGTTTTTATTTTACAACTACGTGGGTAACAGCGAGGAATTCTCAAATGGACCATTGAGACATGTTTCAGGCCAAAAAGTATGCAACAGTTAACAGTATGCAAGTAACAACAGTTAACGGAAATTTATTTTTTCCACAATTCTCAGAAATTTCAATAATTTCAAAAAGTGACATGAAAATAATTTAGCCAAAACCAGTTAATTATTTACAAGCAACCAGACAAAATTCTTATTTTTCATTTGTAATAAATTTTAATTCAATCGATATTTATTAAATATAAAATTTTAATTAATAATTCATGTTATTAAAGCTGTTCAGTTCATTTAAATTATTAAATAGGTAATTTCTGTCACAGCCACGGGTAACAGTGAGACAAATGTCCAGCAGTTACATATACTACACTTATATTTTTAAAAGTCAATATTATTAATAAACCGTTTATAAAATTGCTTAGCCAGATAGATAGTAATATACAGGATGTTCAAGCTAAGTGTGCCACCATTGCTATCTCGTGAACTATAAGATCTACGAGATTGGTTAAATTAGCAAAGAAATACCTTCTTGCAAGTCTATTACACAACTATTAACAAACATTTTTTATGATCAGTGGTTCTCTAAATATGGAACCCAACTTTCTTATTTTAAATGAGAACATATTTTTTTTTATATTTTTGTTCGGAAGGGCATTTTATTCTGAATTCAACGAATACACAGTTTAGTACCCTTACATCACAAAAATTTTGAGAAAAATGCATATTAAATTGACATTTATTTAAATCAAATCGCACAGGAATCAGCGTGTTATGAATGAAATAAATGAACAAATTAATCAATCTTGCCTTTAGCAGTAATCACAAATGTATACTTTCAACAAGATGGAGCATCAGCTCACAACTCTGGCCTACTAGCTGAATATTTAAATGAACAATTTTCAAATAATTGGATATAGGCACCAATTGCCTCATTGCATGGCCCGCAAGGTCTCCAGATTTAAATCCCCTAGATTATTTCTTATGGGGCTATGGAAAAGATATTGTTTATAGCACTGTGCATCCAACCGTACAACATTTGAAAAACAATATTGAAGATATTATACCTAATATTGATGGGAGAAAATTAAAAAAGGTCCGGAATAGTTTACTTTTAAAGATTGAATTATGAATTAATAAGAATGGATGCAATTTTGAACAATATTTACCAGGTCTACAAGTATGAAATGCGGATTTTTTTCAAACTTGCCTCGCAAACAGTGTATAGTTCAACACATATGGCGTTTTGTTAAGTTATCATTAAGTGTCAAATGCGTATAGGTTATAATTTGAAAAGTGATCATATAGTTTTGTTTTACTGTGTTAAAATTGTCAAATTATGTGCCAAATAAAAAGCATTCGTGGACAGTACTACTGTTTTGTTTTCATTTGAAAAAAACTGCTGCTGAATCATACCGACTGCTTCGAGAAGCTTATGGTGAATATGCTCCATCGCAAGATACGTGTGAACGATGGTTTCGGCGTTTCAAAAGTGGTGACTTTGATCTTACAGACAAAGAACATGGAAAACCTCCAAAAAAATATGAAGATACAAAATTGGAAACATTGCTACAGTAAGACGATAGTCAATCACAAAAACAACTAGCAGAGCAGTTAGGCGTTAGTCAACAAGCTGTTTCCAATCGCCTACGAGAGATGGGTAAGATCCAGAGAGTCGGCAGATGGGTTCCACATGCATTGAATGAGAGGCAGATGGAAAAACGCAAAAACACTTGTGAAATTTTACTTGCACGATACAAAAGAAAGTCTTTTTTGCATCGTATCGTTACTGGCGATGAAAAATGGATTTATTTTGAAAATCCCAAACGCAAAAAATCATGGCTGAACCCAGGCTCACCATCCACATCAACTGCAAGACCGAATAGCTTTGGCAAAAAGACAATGCTTGGTGGAACCAAAAGGGTGTGGTCTATTATGAATTGTTAAAACCTGGTGAAACAGTTAATACCCAATGCTACCAACAACAACTGATCGAATTGAACCATTCGTTGCTCATAAAACGACCAGAATACGAAAGAAGACAGCACAAGGTAATCTTTCTTCACGAAAATTTTCCATCACATAAGGCAAAAGCAGTTTGCAACACATTGGAGGCACTCAAGTGGTAAGTGCTACCCCATGCCGCTTACTCACCAGACTTGGCCCCTTCAGATTACCACTTGTTCGCATCGATGGGTCACGCACTTGCCGAGCAGCACTTTTGTTCATATAAAAATGTGAACGAATGGCTTGATGAATGGTTTGCCGGGAATGGGGAAGAGTTCTACTGGCGAGGTATTTACAAATTGCCTGAAAGATGGTAAAAATGTATAACTTCTAATGGAGCATACTTTGAATAAATAAACTTTTACTGTTCTTTTGAGTTTAATGTGTTTTATTAAAAAAAAAAAATCCGCATTTCATACTTGTAGACCTGGTATAATTAAAATTGTACTATGTCATAGAATTAAACTGTTCAATACATTTTGATATTCCTTTTTTTCATTCACAGCACGCTGATTCCTGTGCGATTTGATTTAAATTAATGTCAATTTAATATGCATTTTTCTCAAATTTTTTGTGATGTAAGGGTAGGTACTAAACTGCGTATACGTTGAATTCAGAATAAAATTCTCTTCCGAACAAAAATATAAAAAAAAAATATGTTCTCATTTAAAATAAGAAAGTTGGGTTCCATATTTGGAGAACCACTGATCATAAAAAATTTTTGTTAATAGTTTTGTAATAGACTTACAAAATGGTATTTCTTTGCTAATTTAGCCAACCTCGTAGCTCTTATAGTTCTCGAGATAGCAATGGTGGCACACTTAGATTGAACAGGGTGTTCAAGTAGGGTATCAAATGAAAGCCCTTGGTACGTGGATTAACGATCAAATTTTTATTTTTGCAAAATAAATTATTTTGAAGCGATTTTTACCAAAATTGTGCAAAAAAATGTTTGTCCCACACCCTATAGCCCAGATGGTTTAAACTAAAAATGTGAAAAAAATCTAAGTAATGTACATTGGTGTGAACCGGAATAGTACAACAGGATTTTTTTATCAGATTATTTTTTTGGAAAAAAACGCATTATTTGTGATTTTTGGCTAATAATGTACAGAAGTTATAGCTTTGTAACACGCTACACTGAAACGTGTATGCTGGTGTAGTGGTTTTTGACGCTGGTTTTTCACCCAAGTAACTCGATCCGAAAGGGATCGAACCCTGCGAGAAGAGACAGTATTATTTTTCGTTTTTTTTTTTTTAATTTTTATATTGGTTAAATTATTTTTTGAAAATTCTAGTTATATTTTGGCAAATGTTGCATTTAATTTTTAAAAGCGTAAATTTAATAACCAGTGGAAATTGTTTAAATTATAATTTAATTCTGTTTCAATGTACACGAAATCAGAGGGGCGGAACTTATAACAACCAATGGAAACCATAGGCGCAATTTTTAATATTCTTAATGAACCTTGCTATATAAAAAAGAATACTGCACATATTTAAAAACCTAAATAATGGTATTAGGCGTTCGAATTAAAATTAACAAAAAAAATATTTTAATATAAAATTTGTTTTCACATCCCAAATAATCATCATTCAGTTACTAAATACCTGCAAAACTTTGAAATGTGTGAAAATTCACACTTCACATCAGTTTTTTATACAGCCTGTATAGCAATTAAAAAAAATATATATTTTGTTTCGAAGAAAACGCAAATTCTGAGGTCTGAACGGTTGCTCGCCGTACCATATGACTAACTTGAGCCAACCAACAGTGCACAATCTATAGTCTACAGTCTACTAATTTAAGAGCTCTGAACGGAGCTTTACGGGTCCGCCAAGAAATTTTTATTTCGAAGGAGTCCTCGTATTCTATAATTGCTGAACTAACTAATTTTTGAGTCGCCCATTGGGCTCCATAAATATAATAGATCTTGCCAATTTGTAATTAATATACAATAATTATTAATACATTATAAGTTTAAACGTAACTTTAGTTAACTGATTCTGATTAAGTGCTTTAAATTAAAATCACATAGAATGATACGCATTGTCGTTATAGTGCATGTGTTTTAGACATAATAATAGCAATAATAATAGTAATTGCTTATGTTGCAGTGTGCGAGCAGGCTAATAGAAATATGACCATCAATTAAAGAAATATCAAAAAGAAGTAGACAATATAAAATACTCACGTGCCACGTTGATGACTTGCATATTTATGAATGATAACTAATAAATTAAGTAGACAAATGATGGAGTTTTAAATTTATTTTTTTTAAATTTTGGGACACGCCTATGAAAAACACGCAAGCATCATCACCGGATTTAACATTGTTGAGGCTGTAAGATGAAAAATAAATGTGGCCTTCCTGAGTTCAACAAATAATACAGAATTTGCATTTCTAAATTGATGTGAAGTGTGAATTTTCACACATTTCAGAGTTGTTTTTTTTTTTAGAGTTCGGTAGAATATTTCAAGGGTCACAATTTGGTAAAGATTGTAAGCTAGTGGCGGTTCGTGGAAACTTCTAATGGAGGTACTGCAACCAGAAGTATAACTGAGCTTTTCTTTCGAGAAAGTAACTCATTAATATGATGAACATAAAAATATTAACTACATATACGTTTACAAATAAAATCATCACGGCTCACATTCTTGAGCCCCTCCCCCCAAGAAGCACTAAATTTTATTTTATTTTTTTGTTCGATTTGACTGTTTTCTCATCACTAAACACGAACATCCATCGTCTTTCAAAGATGGAAGCGAGCCAAAATTTCGAATTTTTAAAAACGTTTTCAGGAAAAAAATTATTGGTAATGAAAAGGAATTTAATAAGTGTAAGAAACCAACATAATACTGTATGTCTAAGAATATTTGATCTATAATCACATCAAAATCATTTTGTTCCTTTTTGATACTTTAAAAATAGAAGGTTGAATCACAACGTATACCTCTACACTGTGGAGTGTAGTGCGGTGCTCAAAACTCGGTCCTCAGCTGTTAAAAATATAATTTATATATATATATATATATATTTAATTGCAAAAAAATACACAGACTATCTTAGCCATAAATACAGAAAAACCATTACATTATTCGCCATAATTTAGCCATGAATTAAAAAAAATAATTAATTTTGTCAAAAATACAAAAACTGCAATATTTTCCAAAAACGCAATCGGATAAAAAATTCCTCTCGTACGTTTCCGGCTCAGACCAATGTACATTACCTATAATTTTTTCAGATTTTTACTTTAACCCCTTTGGGTAAAAGGGTGCGAGAAAAGATTTTTTTTTAGCACATTTTTAGCTAAAATTGTGTTAAATTAAATGAATTTCAAAAAACTACTTACCATTCTTTAATCTACGTCTTAATAGCTTTCTTTTGTTACTACACAATAGATTTTAAAAAACTATTTTTTTAATCTTAATTTAATTTATATTATTTAATTTATCTGATCGAAAATTGCTGTTGAACTATTCCGGTAGCCATTAATGATTTTTTTCAGATTTTTAGATCAACCCCTCTGGGAGATAGGGTGGAGGACAAAAGGTTTTTGACACATTTTTGGCAAAAATCACATAAAAAAAACGATTTTTCAAAAATAAAAATTTGCTTCTTGATCCACCTATTAAGAGGTTTCATTTGATATGCCATTCAAAGTTTTAAAAAAATATTTATTTTTTTATTAAATACATAATTGTTTAAATATCTCGGGATGTTTTTCCTATATGTGGGCCGAGTTGTAAAAGCATGCCAAATTTCAACTCTCTATGTTAAGCCGATTGGCTACAATTTCTACCACATAGACAGACAAACAGACAGACACTTGAGTGACGTTATAAGGGTTTTTTTGGTGGTCATATCTACAAAACCTTAAAAAAATGTTTGTGTCCTCAAAGCCCCCTCTAAAAAATAAAACGTTGGTGCGCGACTGTTTCGTACAGTCAGTTATCATGGTTCAAGTGAAAATCAAACTTTATTATACCACAGAACAGGACCCAAATTCGTTCTGTGGCTCATACAAACATCCATGCTCTGATCGGGATTCGATCCCGGGACCTTTGGCCCTTGAAAGATAGTCCGCTACCTCTAGGTTGCCAAGGTCCGAGAATTTATGATTTTGTTTAATGAAAAATAAAATGTTCTTTTAGGTCCATGCGTTTTACTTCATTAATTTTTTTTCATTCAGATTTTAAGATGAGGAAGCGAGGCCTCAAAACGGTGTTGTGTTTATAAGTCACCAATTGCTTAATCCGTCACTGACAATACTTAAAGATAATTCTGGTAAACATGAAGACCATAGAAGCTTACAGGATTATTGTCACTCCGACATTTCATGGAAGAATAGAACAGAAGTTTGTGTAACAATGCGGCGTATCGAACGTCTAGCGGTTAGCTGAACAGTCAAATGGACATAGAAAGTAACTGATCATGGCAATAGACATATGACTCGTCAGAACAGACAATGTCCGATGCTACAGTTGATTTTGTTTTTCATTGTATTTTTTATTCCCTTCAGATGTTGTGTTTACCACTACGATCAAAAAGGAATTCACAGTATATTGAAGCGTTGTAAAATCCATTTAATCGAACACAATGGCCCACCTACGTGGATCAATTTCAGCGATATCGGATCGAGATGTGCATTGTATTACCGCGGCCGTACTAAATGTCGTTAATCAGAGAACGAGCGCGCAACGCTAAACCATCAGCGATCACTTAGTCAGCTAGCTACTACCTACCTACTGCCTACTGCCTGCTTACTACAAACTACCACCTCTAATGAACTATCCTAATTTTCATCATCGACTCGCAAAACCGTTCATAGCCTCCAAGTAAATATAAACAACAATGTAGATCAGTGGTTTTAATGGGATCAATATCGCACCCTAGGGACGATTAAAACGCTTAAGGGGATGGTAAATTTAAAATAAATTTTGGGGAGTGTTAAATCGAACAAAATAAAAATAATGTGTCTAATTAAAAAATTGACGCAAAGAGTCTGGTTTTATCCATGTGGCAGCATGAGTGGAGCAGCATACAGAACGTTAAGTTGAGACAGATTAAGAGATACGTTAAACCATGGGGCTCTTCCTGCAGGATTAACTGCAGAGAGGAAACCGCCATCACACGTCTCCGTATAGGCCACTGTTGGTGAACCCATGTACACCTCCTTCGAGGTGAAGAGTATGTGTGAGACGTGTAACACAGATTTTTCTGTGTTACACATTTTAACTCAGTGGGTACAGTTCGAGGATGTCAGGGAGAGGTTAGGCCTGTGCTATGACCTGTCAGTTGCTTTAGGTGACGACAGAGAACTCATGGACAGGCTGATACTCTTCCTGAGAGAATCGAACTCACTTTTTTATGTTTGAGGTCTTGCACCTTTTTAACGTTTTGTAGGTATGACCAAAAAACCCTTATACCGTCATTTGGTCGTCTGTCTGTCTGTCTGTCTGTTCGGTAAAAAATGTAGCCAAACGGCTAAACCTAGAGAGTTGAAATTTGACATGCTTATACAACTCTTTGACCCGCACATAGGAAAAATACTAAAACATCTAAAAAATATATACCCTAAAAATATAAACATATGTGCTCATTGAAAATATATATATATATATATATATAATTCTGAGTAGGGTATCAAATGAAAGCCGTTAGTACGTGGATTAACGATCCAAATTTTATTTTTGCAAAATAAATTATTTAGACGGGATTTTTGTCAAAATTGTGCAAAAAAAAAATTGTCCCACACCCTGTAGCCCAGATGGTTTAGACTAAAAATCTAAAAAAAAATCTAAGTAATGTACATTTGTGTGAACCGGAATAGTACAACAGGAATTTTTGATCAGATTATGTTTTCGGAAAATAACGCATTTTTTGTGTTTTTTGCTTGATGTAAAATATTTAATAACTTATCTAAGACAGTGGACCAGCATGCTTTGATAGTGTAATGGCTAGAATGTCTCGTTCTAATTTGCAAGCTAAGGTTCGCTCTGCTCTCAAGGCAATTTTATTTTTTGTTTTTTTTTTTGGCATTTTTATTTTGTTTAAATTATTTTTTCAAAATTCTAGTTATATTTGGGCAAATATTGCATTTAATTTTTAAAAGCGTAAATTTAATAACCAGTGGAAATTGTTGAAATTGAATACACGAAATCAGAGGGGCGGGGTTATGACTTAAAACAACCAATGGAATCCATAGCCGCAATTTTCAAAATCATAATGAACCTTCATAAAAAAAAATAAAAATTAAAAAAAAAATACTACACATATTTAAAAACCTAAATAATGGTATTAGGCATTCGAATTAAAATTAACAAAATATTTTAGCATAAAATTTGTTTTGGCATCCCAAATAATTATCATTCACTTACTAAATAACTGCGAAATCCTGAAATTTGTGAAAATTCACACTCCACATCAATTTTTTTAATGTGTTTTATTATTTACTGTGATATTCGATGCTAACTGGCACCTTTACAACTTCTTACCATCACCCTGCGTCAGTTCATTCTTTCGAACAGACTTTTTATCTTATTTATTTATTTGTTGTTTAATTAATTTATTTTTAATACGTAATGTAGTCATTTAGATGAACTGCGTTAGGCACAAATAGCCTTCGTTGCTGTGCGCTAAAAAAATTTAACTAACTAATTAAAAAATCAGTTAATGTTTTAACTTGACGTCTATAGACAGGTAAAATGTCACTTGAGTAAATTATCCCTTCCGGTTAAATGTTTTTCAGCAAGAAAAGACAAAGTAGGATTAATATCTTCACCTTGGGAGAAGGAAGTGTCCAGAATAAATGCCGCTTAGTTCCGCGGATTCGGGTGGTCTGCGTTCGGTTGTGATCAACCACATATCATATCAACTAAGCGCACGTGTCCAACAATTAAATTCATTAATGCGGAAGAAGGGATTATATAATTGTTGACTACCACTAATAATGCAGCTTGCTAGGTCAGATACACCCAGATTATATATCCTACTAGCTATTTATGGAAATCCAAATACTATACATATTCTAGAATGAATTATGTTTTCTCTCAATAATTAATGCGTAATTAAACACATATAATATAATTACGCAGAATGGTACATAGCTTGAACATGCTTGCTACGCACACATATGACCAACACAATGTTACTTCAAAAATAGTTTAAATTCGTATTCTGTATTTAATGCTACATACGCATTAAATATCGTTTGTTTTTTTTTTTTTTTTATCTATGTTCTTTATTAGGGTTTAGCACCATATGTAGCACCGCCGACTAATTTTTAGTATACGTATATCGTTGCTATGTATATTATGTTTATTAAGTGATAATTACCAAAAAATAAATAATCAACCATCAATAAAAAATCAGTTAAGACTAGAGATGGGTCGTTCATGAACGAACTGGCTCACTGAGCCGACTCAGTACACTGACCGAAGTAACACGGTTCACCAAATTGAAATGAGCCGGCTCACGACTCACTGTATAGTTTCAAGTTTCAAGGATACGATTGGTCGGGCGATTGTGAGCAGTGACCGGAGTGATCCGGATCTGGATCGATGTCATGTTGAACTTCGCGAGAACTCGGCTTGTAATGTATTATCATAAATTGTATTATTTATTGTCATCAATTTATAGGGCAGTTTATTTGAAACTAATAGGCTTAGTCTGTATTTTCTTACAACCATACTATATAAAAAAATTAAAAATATAGCCCAAATCCCAGATGTCCGATTTATAAGGGCAATAAACATCGCCATAAAATTAACACATCTGGTTTAAAATACAGTAGCTACATAAAGTGAATTGTTTGTTTCAAAAATGTTAGAAAAGAACCGGGGCTAAGCGACGTTCTACTTACGAGCGAACGACCGACAACTGACCGGGTCTAAGGAAGAGCCAGGTCTAAGGAAGAGCCGGCTCTAAGCGACGTCTACCTACGAGCGAGATACCGACAACTGACCGGGTCTAAGGATGAGCCGGCTCTAAGCGACGTCTACCTACGAGCGAACGACCGACAACTGACCGGGTCTAAGCAAGAGCCGGTTCTAAGCGACGTTCTACCTACGAATGAACGACTGACCGACCTGTGTCTCGGGATCATGTTTACAGTTCATATATTGCAAGAACCGGCTCTAAGCGACCGACCTGTGTCTCGAAAACATGTTTACTTAACCGGATCACTGAGCCGAATCAATGAACCGGCTCAACAAACTGAACGACCTCCACTGTTCCGGTTCCGCAAACTGAGCCGAAATTCTCATCTCTAGTAAAGACCAATTGTCGTGTCTCTTATTTTGTCAGTATAATACATGACGTAAATATAAGAAGATAATCGCAATATAATCAATTTCTGTCTGTCCGAGTTTCACGAAAAAACGGCTGGATATATTTTAACGTAATTTGGTGTGATGATAGAGTAAAACCATAATTAAGTTATAGGCTATATGGCATCTCAAAAATGTTATTCTAAGTGTTTCGTGGTTAAAACTATTTACTAAAAAACTTACCATATCTCTGTTCTTATTGACTTGACAGCAAAAAAATATATAACAAATATTGTTAATAATAAGAAAAAAAATCTTTTCTGTTCTATGCATTTTTTTCAGTTGGTTAGGTTAATATTTGGGAAATTAAGAGGGAGACCCTAAAACTAAAATTTTTAAATATCTCCCTTATTATTTACAACAGCAAAAACGTGTATAAAAAATATTTTTTCTGAATGAATTATTTCATTTAAATGAATATTTTGGGTTTGAATAAGTTGCGGAGAGGATACCCTAAAAAAAAACTGTTTAAAAATTTCATATATTATTGACTTAACAGCAAAAACGTATAGGGGAAACTTCCTAAGCGCCCTGACATCTGGTGGCAATTTGCGGAAGATACGAAAGTGACATTGTTTTGTTTTGTTCAATGGAGAAATACCTGTTTTTTGTTGTTTGTGTTTTATTTTTGTGAATAATGGAAAAAACAACAATCAATTTTGTTGTGTGTCGCAATGTAAATCGTGAATAAGGAAGAATCCCTCTTATACATTTCATGATTTAACTAAATCGAAAAAATATCAATTGAAACGACGTTTGGAGGCAGAGAGAAAGTGGATTGTAGGTTTTATGGACACAAAAACTAAAAATGGGCAAAAATCCAAGCCCATGCATGTACGTTTGCTCGTTGCATTTTATGGAAAGTTATTTTTTACGTCCAAGAAAATACTGAAAAAAAGCATTTATCCCACCCAAAATTTGCCTAAATCATCAGTTGATATATTAAAAGGCCCTTTTACTTTTTCAGGCAGAGATATTAATTTTTACTAATATATTTACCATATTTTTGTTGTTATTATATTGTCTGTCAATAAGTCAAAAAGAATTAAAAATACAATGAAAAACTAAAAATTTCCTTGAAATTTCTTTAGAATACATATCTACATATCTTGTAAATCGTAGATTACCTTTAAATTAAAAAAAAGCTCGGAAAACCGGATAAATACAACTCGTGTTCATTTTCACCATATAAACAAATACACGAGTAATAGTTTAATGTCACTTTCGAGTGTTCCAGTTTTGCCGCATATGGCGCTGCGATCTTAAAAAGTTTCCCCTATAGGACAAAAATGATGTATAATAAGAAAATAAATTATTTATGTTCTATGTATTTTATTTTTTTTAATTGAATGAATATTTTGGTGAAATACGGGAGGACACCATAAAACAATTCTTTTGAAATAACTTATTTTCATATACACGCATTTTCTTTTGAAGCTGGGAGAGAGCTAAAGCTAAAATCTTGAGGCATCAGGCTCTGCCTGATGGGAGCAACCCCATCAGGCAGAGCCGGCCAAAGGGTTTGTATGGCACACGGATATTCCGGCCTTTGTATTTGTAATCAAAGTCAGTAAAGCTCCACTTAAAGCCCGGTATTTTTTTTTTTTTTTTTTGCGAGCGAGAAGAAAGTGTACTTACGAAGAATCATAAAGATTCCCTCTGATCTACCATTCAGTTTTAAAAAATATCTATATCCTATAAATTTTTGTTTTCAATGACAATTAAGAGGCACAAGTAAATGTTTCACGTGGCCGGTATTGGCTTCAGCGATGAATGCTTCTCACATGGGCAACTGTATATGGTACTTTCCTGAATTAATACAGCCAAACATTTATTCGTATTGTCATCAAGTGACTATACTACCAATGTTATTAATAAAGATGCCCTTACTTAAATTATTACAAGTACATATTATAAAATGGTACGAGTAAAACAAAAAATATCTAATTGGGCCATACTAAAATGATTCGCGCCAAACTAAATTGAACCCATTTCGACATAAACCCGGTCTAAACTGGCTACGGTTGCCTTTTTCCGGTAGCGAAGCATCGGGTACACTAATAGTATAATGAATATTTACGTTAAAATAACTTACCCATATAGAAACCTATAAATAAAAGCAAAAATCACTGGTAATTACTCTGGAAAATAAAATGCTTGGTACATAATGTGTTGCCAACGACATTTGTCTTGGTCATTTAAGTAAGTAATTTTTCAATATTATACCGTAATGACGTCTGTATTATAAAATGATTACAGTAGTACCTTCTTCATTTCAGCGTTGACCAGATGTGCACACTGCTAGTGTCAGGACTATCCAGATAATTCTAGGTTAACCAGGAACTGTTTAAGTGAATGCTAAGCAAAACCGAATTACCTATATGGACATTATCTACTTCCGCTTTTTATAAAACGGCGTATTTTTTATAATAACAGGGCTTTTATAGTTTTTATTTTTAATTTAGTGATTAAATAGAGATCTACTATCTATACCAGAGGCACTTAATCGGGAGGTCCTACCGAACTTCCAAACGATACATATAATTTCTTCAGAGGTAGTAAACATGTTAAGTTAAAAATGCTACAGTTCAATTAAATTATACATGCGAGGAAAAAAAATCCCAAACCTAAAATTTTGTAAGTAAGAATTTGATGCTAATTTTTTAAGATAATTTGTGGAGCTTAACTCACGACGCTCACTTAAAGATTTGGTAGAAAAAATATTAAGAAGGGTACTATATGAGAGATCGATAGGGGGGTAGGATCCCATAACTTTAAAGTAGATGAACTTCAAAAATTTATGTTGCACTTTGTCAATGGCATTCTTTTGAATCTCATAAATGGGATCCCATACTATTGAACAATATTCAATTTTAGAGCGAATGAATGCATAGTAAAGTGTGAAGATAACGTTTATATTCGAAAAAGTGCGTGAATTCCTGATAATAAATCCTAGCATTTTATAGGACGAAGAATAAATCGTATCTATATGCGAGTTGAAAGTAAGTCTACTATCAAACTCTATGTATGGGATATATCGACGATGTAACAACGTGCCCCCGTAACAACTAGCCCCGCCTTACCCTACTTAATAAAAACAAAAGTAACAACTAATTTGGCAATATGTTATGTATAAAATAAGGTACACTGTGTCGGACCGTTAATTTATGTAAACATGCTTCAATCAAATAACATTAAATTAGCAAAATGACGTGGGATACTTAATGATTCAAGTCAAGCACACCATCATTAATTTAAGCAAAAAAGGAAAAGTAATTAATATTTTGTATTAAATAATGTAACGCTCTTCTGATTATAAGATGACAAAATGGAAGATGTATTTGTAGGAAAGAGCGTAGAGAAGAGCAAAGGAATGAAAATAGAACAGAGGTCGGTTATGTGGTTAGGTGTAAGATGGCGTTCGTGCGTACCGCGGCATTATGGTAAAGCACATACCACCCGGTGTGAAGGTAATACGTTTACTAGCAGCGGCAACGGCTCTCAAAGGACTCCAGCTCATCTTCACAAAGCCATTCTTGAGCCACCACCGCTTCAATAGATACACCTGTTCCCTGCATATGTTATATATGTTACAGGCCGTTTGTGAAATCTGTACGCTTATACACAACGTAGTCCGGTTAATATACCTACAGCCTTGAATCGATACAGCGTGCCTCTAAAAAATGTTTACCATTCACACAAGACTTAGCTTGTCAGACCGTTTGTATATGATGATGTACAAATGACATAATGTATTATTGTGTTTTTAATTAAGTGCGTAATTTATCGCTCTGTATTTCAATCTATTTTGTTTAATACTTTTGTGCTTAGTGTAAGCAATGTATATCCAATAAAAATAATATTTATTCAGCATTCATTTTTTATTGTGCTCACTCTGACGAATTACCATTCTTTATTGTATTTTTAAATTATGCCCCTTGAGCTAATGGAATGGTACAAATAACTATTAATGTTCAGTAATTACAACGGTTACCTTTTATATTTTTACAAACGACCACTAGATGGCAATATTGAAATGTGTCATTACTATATTCGTCAAATTTGTGAAATCAGTGGGAGCTTATTAACTGACTGCGTAGTTTGTGACAGTGAGCGTTTAAAAAAAAAAACATATTTGTGAAAAAATGGATATTACTCGTGAAGAGTTTCGTTGGATGATTTTTTACGATTTTAGTAAAGGCCCAACTCAACAACAATGCATAGATTCGCTTCGTTCAACTGGTAATGAAGGACCATCAGAACAGACTGTTTACAATTGGTTTGCAGAATTTCGTCGTGGCCGTGCGTCCGTCAGTGATGAATCTCGTGAAGATCGACCAAAATCTGTTGTGATTCAAAAAACATCGATACTGTCCGCAAAATAATTGAAGAAGATCGGCATGTGACTTACCGTAAGATAGAGGCATCCTTTGGCATATCGCAGACTGCAATAGATTCGATTTTGCATGATCATTTAACTGTGAAAAAGATCTGTTTCCGATGGATTTCGCATAATTTGACCGAAGCTCAAAAAAGGCTCGTGTTGATTAGTGTAAGGGAATGCTGAAAAAAATCAACTTAGGCACTGCAAAATCCGTATACAACATCGTTACAGGTGACGAAACTTGGATTTATTCATATGAACCGGAAAATAAGCAACAAGCCATTATTTGGGTCTTCCAAGAAGAACCGAAACACACAAAAGTTGTTCGTTCACGAAGTACTTCCAAGAAAATGATTGCTTGTTTCTTCGGTTGTACTGGACGGGTCTTAACCATTCCTTTAGAGGATCGGAGAACAGTTAATGCTGAATGGTATACAACAATTTCTTTGCCAGAAGTCATCGACAAAATTAGGAAAAACAACCAAAAACGTCGCATCATTCTTCATCATGACAATGCAAACTCCCACATAGCACGTCAAACAATTGATTATTTGAAGGAGAAAAACATCGAATTAATGTCTCCTTGCCAGTATTCACCTGATTTATCTCCTAACGACTTTTTTTGAAGAAGCTGTTGAAGCCTTCGAAAACCATATTTTTGAGATATCAACTTCAGAGTGGAAAAAATGTTTCGAGAATTGGTTTGAACGCATGCAAAAGTATTAAATCTTAAAGGCGAATATTTTGAAAAGCATTAAAACAGTTTGTTCCACAAAAATTTTGAACCAATAAGATGTGTTTTCGTATTATAAACAATTTTTGTTACGTAGATTTTTCTGTTATGTCAATAATGAGGGAGATATAGCCTCCTATTTTATTAATATAGAAGATAAAACCATTTTTAATGAAGAAGATAAAGCAACATTTTGAACATTTGGAGAGAACACCATTTGCGACATGGTTTTTTAAGATCCTCGCGTACTGAATATCGACTTCAGTTGATCAATTCATATATTTTCAAATGCAAATACAAGAATTCATGGAATTGCTGAATGAATTGTAGAGGGAGAGTCCTAGGTATTATTCTGGTAATATATTACCAGTGTTATTTCGTGTTGTCGTATAATATGTACCTATCTGTGAATTAATTGATTGTGTTAGAATGTTTAAAGCGTTGCGTGTTAAACACAACACCTGCGGTGTATAATGTACACAGTCTTACAGAACATAAATCGCGGATATTTACTGAAATAGCATTGTTATGTACATACTGTAACTATGTACGTAATGTACATGGATCATGTATACATGATAATGCTTTAACGCGTCATAGCTTGCTGCTACAAAAGCAGTTCAAAGTGGCCGGGAAATTCAAGGTAATTATAACTAGGGATTGCGTTCTCCCATAACTTGTTTAATCTTGTTTCCATTCACAGATTAATAAAGCACGGAAAAGGGAAGAAAATCTAGCATATAATGCAGTTATGTCCAACATTTATTTATGACTAACTGAGATTCTGTACTTCATTCGGGATTAAGGAAAAGCTATCATAGATGATCGCTCATACACCTTCCAGCCAAATATACCTACATTTTACTAAAACTGTATTCACAAAATATGAAAGGGGGGTGATTTTCCACAAAGCTGGAGGCAAGGTATGATCGTCCCAATATATAAGAAAGGAAGAAGAGAAGAGTTAAGAAAGAGGAATCACTCTTTTAAATAGTAGCTACAATATACATGCATCCATCAGCCAAAAGGCTGCAAAAAGATCTAGCAGAAAAAGAGATTCTATCTAACAATCAAGCGGGATTCAGGAAAGGAAGAGGCGCTTTAGATAATATCTACATTCAGAAACGGATTTAACGGCGGGCTCACCGGGCGCGCGCCCTTGGCCCCGACCTCTAAAGGGCCCCGCAAAAACCTAATTTTACATTTTTTTTTAATTGAGATGCCCAATATTCTTACTGCGCCCGGGGCCTTAACTGACCTAAATCCGCCACTGACTATAACTCAAAAACTAAGGCCTCTTGTTTTTTTTAAATATTTTTTTATTAACCCTCACCCCAAAATTACCTAACGGCCATATTTTGGACTGTATAAGCAAAAAATTTTTCTTTTCTAAGAAAAAAAAAATTGTATATATATTTCAAAAACTAAAAAAGATAGGGACCTGCGGTTGGAATTTTTGAAGTTCTAAGGTCTGAAATATGGTAAAGGCACATTTTAAAACATATCCTAAAAAAAAAATTTTTTGAAAAATTTTGAAATTTTTGTAATAAAATTTAATTTTTCAAAAAATTATATCTCAATAACGGTAAAATATAGGGACCTCTGGTTTAAATTTTTGAGTTCCTCATGTCCATTTTAGTCTAGAAAAAAATTGAGGCCTTAATAACCAAACTTATACAAAAAGCATGTATCATTAAACAAAACCCTTGAAAATGGCAAAAAATCGAAAAAATCGTAAGGGGTACCCCTTTGAAAAAAAACTCGAATTTTTACAAAAAAAAAAATTCGGATTTTGCTCAAAATTGATACACTTTGGGCCGTAGATCACAAAAATAAGGTTCATTTTGGATTTTGACCAACTGTTTTTGAGTAAATCGGAAAAAAGTACCTAAAATTGACTATAACTCAAAAACTAAGGCCTCTTGATTTTTTTAAATATTTTTTTATTAATCCTACCCCAAAATTACCTAACGGCCATATTTTGGACTGTATAAGAAAAACTTTTTTTTTCAAAGAAAAAAAAAAAAATGTATATATATTTCAAAAACTAAAAATGATAGGGACCTGCGGTTGGAATTTTGAAGTTTTAAGGTCTGAAATATGGTAAAGGCACATTTTAAAACATATCCTAAAAAAAAATTTTTTTTAAAAATTTTGAAATATTTGTAATAAAATTTAATTTTTCAAAAAATTATATCTCAATAACGGTAAAAGATAGGGACCTCTGGTTTAAATTTTTGAGTTCCTCATGTCCATTTTAGTCTAGAAAAAAATTGGGGCCTTAATAACCAAACTTATACAAAAAGCATGTATTATTAAACAAAACCCTTGAAAATGGCAAAAAATCGAAAAAACCGTAAGGGGTACTCCTTTGAAAAAAATTTTTACAAAAAAAAATATTTCGGATTTTGCTCAAAATTGATACACTTTGGGCCGTAGATCACAAAAATAAGGTTCATTGTGGATTTTGGCCAACTGTTTTTGAGTTAATCGGAAAAAAGTATACAAGTCTGCGCAGCGTTCTTCCCTTTGTCGTAATAATATTGCAAAATGTAGCGCAATTTTTCATTATTTTTCTCCATTTTCAAACGCAAACAACTTTCCAACCACTGCACAAATTTTGATGGTTAGACACTCAAAGTAACGCTCGAACTGTCGCCTTTCCACCGAGCGCTTAGTGGTGTCGCTGCGATCTGTGTTTCCTGAGTTATTTGCAAATGGCGCCGTCTATCGGCAAAAACGACACGAACATTTTCCCAGACCTGATATATAAAATACATCAAACCCAAAGAATGGTCGTATTTCACAAACCTGACATGATACAAAACAAAACTGAATACATATTTGGAAAGATCATAAAAAAATGATCTAGAAGAATGTGCTTTTGTTTATGGTGAGAAAAAAAAGTGTCATTTTGATCTGTGTTATTAGTTAATTTAACACCAGCTTTTTATTTAACACCACTAATTTATGGTACTTTACCTTAGAGAAAAATAATTTCCTTTAAACCGTTGATTTGAAAACAAAAATAGACAGAATGCTTAAAATTAGTAAAGTAATAAAATTGGGCTTAATTCCCAAATATGCAAATCTAATTGAAAATGTTTTGTCCATTAAACATATTGTAAACTTGTTAGGTATGTAGACATGCTGCATTTATGTAAATTAATAAAAGCAAGTTAATATTATTATATTGTCACAAAGTATTTAAATAGAAACAACAATAAATGTAAAGAAAAACAACGTAGTGTAGTATAATGTCTACTGGCTCGTATAATAAGTATGAGTGCATTAAACATGTATCTAACACAGAACGTTGAGTTTTATGTGTTTTTAATGGCGCTTATCGTATAATGCAAACGTGTGATGCACACCACAAAATAACACAGAAAGCCGATTCTGGCAGGTGTTCTTTTATTCATTTAAATTTTGAACGGCGAAAAACATAAATCCTTAGACTTAAACACATGTTCTTAAATTTAATTTTAGTTTATTCGCTTTTTGAACGATTATCTTAAATTAGATCCATTTAGTAATATGATTTTTGATGGGACACATGTAGAGTGTAATATCAGACAAGGAAATATTGATCTAATGAACATTTTTTCTATTTCCCGTCTTACAGAAAGGGGTTATTTTAACGTATAAGATGGTTCCTTAATTCTGATTTTATACTTCTTAACCCAGGCTTGACCAAATGGGGTGTGTCACACCCCAGTATATTAATAGTGGAAATGATGTATCTATTGACAATATTTATGAATTAGTTAATATTTAACAATAATTTAATTTTTAATCGACAAAAAAATCAAAAACACAATTTACAAAAAAATATGTCTAAATTATATTTGACAACAGCGCATTTCGAACGAATTATAAATAAATAAACGTTCAAAATTCAAGCGTTGCTTGAGAAATGAGAAAGAAATTGTCTCCCCAACCAAAATACATAGACCAATCAGAGAGCTAGTGTGTGAACGAGAGATGCAGTGTTGTCAGTCAACTCGAGACGCTACTTGAAGTATGATGCAATTTAGGAAAGAAATTGGCGTGATTTTGACTTTTATTGAAAAAATTATTAAAAAAGCATTAAATAATTACTTGGATTTTTTTTTTTTTTTGTAATATTGTTCTATAGGCTTGACAGCATCTAACTGTATAAATTTTACCATATTTTAATTGATATTAAATGAGAAAAGCCTGGGGTATACTACACCCCACTTGGTTGGATGTGTATATTTTGGTCAAATACGGGTTAATACTCATAATTCTTAATTACTGGGAAGAAAGGATGAAGGAGGAACAAAAAAGTAAATTGTCAGCATGGGGAGAGACAAGAAAAAAGTACTTTTGGAGGTGTGGAATGGACATAAGAGAAACAAAGAGAAACGGAGGAACAGATATATGAGGGATGTTTCAAAATTTCTGGGAATTTAGCTATAATTTTTATTATTTTGTTAATTTTCGTCAATATTACAATGTAGTTTTTCAACATAATTTCCATTTAACTGAATACATTTATCCCAACGATAAACTAATGCTCTTGAAGTTGACAAGTATCAGACCTATTGAGTTTCTGTTCTGGTCCCAACAGCCTTGGCACCCAGCGTGGCGAAACCTTGCTAACGCCCAAACAATTATGCAAGATGTCATGAACTTGTCGTATACCTATCCCTAGGCGCACACTAATTTGACGAATAGTCATTCGCCTGTCCTCTTTCAGTAGGTCTTCGACGGCAGTAATGTTTCTTTCATTTACCAACGTGCTTGGGCGCCCACTGCGTGGATCGTCTTCTAGTGTTGTTCTGATGCTGTAAACTTCGTAATACACCAGGTCTAGAATGGAGAGTTTGGACACACAGTCATGTTTGATTTAAGTCCACAATGTACATTTGCGAGATAGACTAACACACACGAATGTGAATGCGTAAAATGCGTTCTCGACAACAACAAAATAAACGAATTGAGGTAGGACAAGCTAATTCTATCTCTGCTTGAAGAAGATACTAAGAGCTCAGATGATGCGGTAATCGAAATGAGAGACTACAATACTGAGACACGAGACGTATGTATATGTAACGTACATTCGTGAATATGACCTGAGTACACAATATTAACAAAACAACAAAAAAATGTTTGACTGAGAAAACACCCACTTAATAATAACAATATTTTAACCAGAAGGGAATGTTAATGTTTATGCCTTTTGACAAGTACTACAGTTTTCTTATATTACCAAAATAATGCAACATTATGATGTTACATATGAATGTATGTACACTGTTATGAATCATTTATAAATAATGACTAACTAATAATAATAATAATAATAATTAAGTTCTGATAAAATCATAATTGCGATTTTTCATAATATAAAAATAGTGTTATTTTGCTAGATAAATGGCATACCTATATAGATAACAATAATTCTACATTTTTTGTAGTTAAAAATCCATATTTAGTTTTAATTAATACCAATTCAGTTTAAAACTGATAATAACTTACACTTATACCTAATAACTTACACTAACCGAATCGCAATTCTTCATATAAATCGACTCTGCGATAGTGACGACTCGTGACTACTAAAAGAGGAGTGGCAACGACTTTTTATGCAATTCAATTTGTGAAAATATTAATGTATATTAGTAATTTTTCAATAACTTCACGTAGACAATAAATTAAATTAATTAATTTTTCTTTCATTGATGCAAATTTGTTTATCTCTGTATCTTATTTGATAGATTCATTCGTGAAGTTCCAAATATGATGTAGGAAAATAATAGTAGCAAAAAATTTATTTTAGAAACGAGAAAATAACGAAATGATATTGGTAACATCAAGTATTTAGAAAAAAAAGTTAAATATAGTACCAGAAACTAAAAATAAAAATATGTATTCTTATAAAAACAAATCAAATTATATATATAATATATAAGTGGATATAACCAGGGCCGTAACTAGACAGGGGCAACGGGGGCACTTGCCCAGGACCCAGATCGAAGGGGGGCCCAGAAAGACCTCTAAAAAAAATTCATCTCAGTTATTTTCTTTTCTGGCGTTCATGCGGCATCCACAATACCAGAAATGGTTTCCTTTTTTATTACTCCAAGGGTTTTCAGATATTAGATGGTCGTCAAAGGCCAATGCTATAAAATCATTGTGTTTGCAACTACCAGAAGTAAAAAGAGAACTTGAAAAAATAGAAACTGATTTGTCAAACTCTGAAGCAGTATCAAACGCAAAAAGTTTATTATTTCAAATTAATTACAAATTTATTTGCACTCTTTCTGTATGGCATAAGATATTACAATGCATTGATCGAACAAATAAAGCCTTACAACAAAAATATGTTTATAGACCATGCGACAAAATTAATTGATGGGATCCCGAGTCTACGGGATACAGAGTTTGAACAAATTTTTGGGGATCGCTTTGGAAATGAATATAGAATCTGAATTTTCCAAACAACGAATTAGGCGAGTTAAAGAAGAAAAAAATACAAATCTAAGTCCAGAAAATTTGTTTGCAATGCAAATGTACAACGTTTTTGATGTTTTACTTGCTGAAACAGACTGGCGTTATAAACAAATGAAAATTATATTTGAAGATTTTTCTTTTTGGCTCGTCCTTAGAATCAATGAGTACTGAATTGCAAAAGGCGGCAGCCGATTTGTCAAGCAAATATAATAAAGATTTGAATAGTTATGAATTCGGTTGTGAGATTGAAAGTTTCATATGCTCAGCGTAATGCAACAGCAAGAAACACGATATCAGTTAAAATCGGTGTGAGTATCATTTACATTAGTTTTTAAATGAGAATACTGAATACTGAACATCTATACATTAACAATCACCATTTCTTACTCCATGGTAGCCATTTTGAATTAATGTGGAAATCGCAGCTTGAATCTACAAGGCGTGAAGTTAAATTGGAATAAACTAATATAAAGCTCAGTATTTCTGTGTTGGAGTAAACATATACCGACAATTCAGTGTTTTTTAAACTAAATAAAATAATAATTTTCTACTTAAAATAAATGACTCTTGAACAAACACTAAACGATTTCGTGACAGACATTAATCTCGCGTGACTATTATAGTTATACATTGTGTGCTGATCTGCTGATCACAGTAACTCTTAATGTTACAGTAAAATTAAAATATTTTTACCTCCCGTCCTGCATGTAATAGTCTGTAATCGGACAAAATTTTCATTGTTTAGATTTGGTGGATAAGGCAGCCTTGTAGTTTCTGAACGCACGATCAACTGCTTTTATGTCTGTATATAGAGCACAAAACATGTATATGGATACAAAATTCAGAGTTTTTTACCATCCCTTATACATACATCGCTTTTCTTCTGTACCTTCTGAACTTAAAACAATTTATAATCAATATAGTATATATATTTTTAATTATGAAAACGTTAAAATACAACTTTTTTTTCAAAAAAATTGTCGGATATGGAATTAGGGTAGACCGGCGATTGTTGTCACAAGGGTTAGTTATCACCAGAGAGCAGTTGTGATATTCTCAAGTTTGGCATTTAATTATTAAACATAACAAAAAAACTCATCGGTCCTAGAGTCGCTATGCAAGGACTGCCTCAGGGGGGCGTCCTCAGTCCGTTACTTTTCAACTTCGTTCACCGAAATGAACAATACCTAAATATCTCTATGGAAATTATAACAGAATGGTTAAAAACAAATGGTCTCGATCTATGCTTTAATAAGTCAAAAATCGTCTGCTTTAGAAGATAGAGTAAGCTCCCACAATTTCTAAACCTGGCCGGTGATACCATAAGTATTGTACCAGATATCAAATACTTAAGTATGCACTTAGACAGTAAGCTAAATTTTAAGTATCATATCCAAGTAACATCAAATAAATGCGAAAAATCCATAAACATGCTTAGAGTCATCACTAAAAAACCTGGGGAGCAGACATTAACACCGCTTTATTATTCTACAGATCCAGAATCAGATCCATATTAGAATATGGTTGTTCTTTATACGGTTCGGCCAACAACTGTACGTTAGAGCCTTGCAACAAAATTCAAAATAAATGTCTCAGACTTCGTTTAGGTCGAAAGCCACGACTTGCCCCTAAAATTTAGAAGAAAAATAATTACAAATAAATTCTGGCTTCATACTCATACCAATCAGAGCCATATTTTAACAACAAACTTGTCTTCTAAAAATCTAACCTATTCATACTGGCAAAACAAAAACATTCCGCCCTTGGTAGACTGTTTCTTGGAGCAATAGGGGATAGGCATGTTTTTTTTTATTTTTTATTATTATTCCTCTTGTTGCATATAACATAAAAAACAGTTTTGCATTTTTTTTTTATTTGAAGGCTTAAAAAAATCAAAATGTATGTAGCGCACGAAAACCACGCGTGACGTCATACACCAGTGTACACCGTACAGCCTACTCAGTCTGTCGTGAACTTATTTGCTTGTATAACTTTTATAGATTGTGTAAAGTTAGAGTGATTTTAATTCAAATAAAGTTTAATTCTATAAAAACAATTTATACATGTTTACCGAATTAAATTTTATATTAAAATATATATAAATCTATATTGCAGTATTTCAATTATGCCTCTAATGTTTTGTAACTTCATGTAAACAATGTAGTAAAATTCTGACATCTAAATTATATAAATATTTACATTTTACAGAGTTGCAGCGTTTATTGTTTACATAAAGTTATAGAATACATAAATGGTTTACTTACAAGTCTGTTTTGACACCACGTATTTCTTCAGCACTGTAGCATTCATTATTTTTCATATATTTCATGAGCATAAAAGCATCAATGTTGGGTAAATTATCACTCTGAGCCCAAACAAAATCTTAACTGCCATTTTAATAATAAATGCGTGAAATTTTTTTTAAAAACAAATACAAAACTTTCGAACAATACAATATACACACGTATTATGTTGTAGCCTGGGCTGTCTGGGGTTTGACGTCATGCTCAATCGTATTTACTCGGCAAAGATCGCGCTGTGGTCGGCTTATTTCAAATTCAAAATATTTTAATTAAAAAAATTGGCAGTAATATTAATTAAAATGTGATTTTTGTTTTGTCAGGTGACATAACTAACATTAACATATCAAAAAAATTTAGTTTTAAGGAAATATAAATTTTATGCATATCCCCTATTCCAATACCAGTCTAATCACAAGTAACAATGTCACCTGCTATCTTCATCCGCTCATATTTTCCCTACCGAACAAATTTACTAATCATTTCAATAAAATAACCAATTATAATAATCGTAGATTATTTAAAGCAGCATCCAAACACGTACGAAATATATACAGACGGCTCCAAAACAAACTCAAGCGCTGGTTTCTCAATCTTTGACCCGCACTGTAACAAAATAGTAATGCATCAATCTCAAAATTCTTTAAATATATTTCACATAGAGTTATTGGCCATATATTATGCCACACAATATATCTTACAACTGCAAAATCTTCTGGACAAAACATCAGTTGCTATATTTCCAGACAGCTTTAGCGCCTTACAGAAAATTGCAAATCCTGGATTCAAGAACAATTAACCAATAATTTATAAAATAATTAATAACATCCATCTATGCAAGAACCACAAGGACATAGAAAATAAATTAATATGGATTGTCCTTTACTCCGATATACCGGGCTTTGTGAGGTCTTTCCATTGGTCTATAGACGTTAGATCATTCTTCCCAAGTCTTTCTTAACGATTTTCCCTTCTCAATCCTCCATTGGTGTTATAGAATTTTAAGGCAATTTGTCAATATTTGTTGATTTCTAGTTATATTATGCGATTTATTGCACGTTAAAGATTTTTAATCGGTAATTTGTAATATGGAATAAATGATTTTACAGCATAAAAACCGATATTAATATACAAACAGTATAATAACATAGGTGTTTTTGTTATATTTATATGAAATTCAATTATAAGTTTTTATAATATTACTCAAACAAATCTGATGACTTAACTACAGTATACGAGTTCAAATAAACTAATAATATAGTTTTATAAACATTATTTTTATATTATGTGTAATTTTTTTCATTTTATGTACAAAATTTAATATCATATCCGGTAGCTCATAAAAACCCGTATCCGGTTAAAGAAGTGTAATTCGAATCTCATTTGAGGCAGGAGTTGTTATTAGTTCATTTTGCAAGTAAACGTTGCTCAATTTTCTTTTAATTTTATTAACTCAATAAAGTCAATAAATTTAACTCATTAAAATAATTGTCAATTAAATTTTCACATACATAGTACTTAAATAGGAACTAGGATAACATGTTTAGTAAATGTGCTACGATTTGTGTAAGGACACAATTCTTCTTTTTAAGAAATATATTCAAAATATTTATAGCAAGCGGAGCATATATTCTATTGTGCTTCAGAGGACGCACAACCGTATAATTCTCACAAATTTCTTATACAAAACTAACAATCTGAAATAAAATTAGTAATCTATATATCAAAATTTGTAGTGAATTTTTATCTATCTAATATGATAAATTTAATTGTAAATAAAATTAAAAAAGGTTCTCTACGTCTAGATAGGTATATAGGCATTATAGACGCCATCTTGTAAGCTAATCGATGCATATTTGCGTACGATGCAGGAAATTGTAGTTAAAGTTTCGTTCCACAAGTATATTTGTAGCTATTTTGTTCTACTGTCAAAACTACTTATAGTTATTGTACCTGGCAGTGGCGTAGCGAGCCTCGAAATGCTCGAAATGCAGTAATTTAAATTAAAATTAGTTGTTTTTTTTTTTTCGTATATATAAACATTTTGCTTTGGAGAAAATCGCTGTCTAAAAACGGTCTTTGATTTTGTTTTATAGATAAATGTAAATATTCACACATATTGACCGATGTGCGATGTCTACGGCCTTATGGAGGCCAGCCACAGTGTAAACCCATTACAGCATTACGTTTTCATGTACTTTATGAGTCATGTGGATGCTTGCGGAATTAAATATAAACGCTAATTTAGGTAAAAAAATCTGCTTATACCAGGGCAGGCCAGACAGGTTACATTTTTCAAGTTAAAAGGTAAAAATTTGAAAGGTACTGCTCGAAGTTAATTTCTCACCGATTTTTATTCGTTGTCAATAAGTAGGGTAACTGCAGCGAATTTCGACTACGCAGGTAATTTCGACTATTCCATTATTTCTCTAAATAATTGCTGCCATATAGCGGTAGTATATCGTAACACTATGTTTATGTGAAAAACTAACCTCACTTTATTTTAAGCCACGTGTGAATGTCTTTAGATGAACAGTGTAGATATTTATATTATTTAGGTGTTAAAATATTTTTCTATTGGTTTTAATTAGCAGTTGTTTATCAAAGGAAAGTTGAACAAAATATTTTGCATTGAATAAACTGATAAGAACTGATCCAAATGCATAAATATTAGCTGGTAAAATTTGATTTTCATAATATTTTGTTACAATATCACAGGCTAAATAAAACAGATTTGATTGCAGGTAATATCGACTAGAGGAATGAAGCTTCTACGGACTAGTCGATATTACATGCATGCATTTTTCACTTACCTAATTTGACGACAATTAAAATCACGTCTTACTAAAAGTCTTTATTATTATATTCTTTTACCTAAATAAAATGTAAAAGAGACAAGAAACGTTGATTATCTTAAAATTTTAGGGTAGTCGATATTAACATCACTTTTTTGAAATCAACGTTTTTTTCATATTTTCTTTATGTCGAACTTAAGAGGATCCTATACTCGGTCCGCGCGGAACACCAACATAACAGTAATTGTAATAACAGCTTGTTTCATCGTGAAAATATTTAGCACCTAAAGATAAGTGAATGAGGTATCGATTGGGACCACTTTCCTACCAAAATATTGCATAGTACGTAAATTAAAAAATAAATAAATTTGGTAGTCGAAATTCGCTGCAGTTACCTTATCTAAGAGGAGAAGGATGCGATGGAGCTCCTGTTAATACTGGTGAAGAACAAGGAGTTCAAACTTACGTCAAACAAAGATACTCTACTGCTATTTACATTGTGTAGCTCATTCCCTAAATCTAGCGCTATCTAAGTCTTCGACAATACGTGATGTCAGTAATTGTTTTGGAACAGTTGAAAAAATGTATGCGTTTTGTGAAACATCAAAACGAAATGCAGTATTGTCCGAAGAAAAAATTAATGAATTCGTTCCTGGAACAAAACACCAGAAACCTAAACAATTGTGTCCAACATGATGGGCGGAAAGACACTATTTTATCATCATTATGGTACGACTATTAGAATCAGTCTTTCATGCACTGGAAGAAATTGCCACCTGGAAAGAATATACGGCATCTTCTTTAGTAGATATTTTAATGTCCGGAATACAGAAACCAAATTTCCTAATCTCGTTATTATCAATAGAAAAGGTATTTGGCTATACATTGCCAATAATATAAATATTTGCAATGAAATTTATTTGCCAATAATGTAAATATTTGAAAATGAGGATTTAAGTATGGCCATTCAACAAGTAAAAAATGTTCAATCGGTGCTTAGCAATATTCCTATAAATTCAGACAATGAATTAAAAATCATGAATGAAAAAGCAAAAAATATCATTATTAACATTTTTCATTATAAATCAAATATTACCCAACCAAGAATAACATTATTGGACTATGTTAACTCAGAATTGAATATGAGATTTATTAAACATAAACAAATTTTGAAATCATTTCAGAGCCTAATTCCGACTGAAAAGAGTAAAATTATAATATAATAAATTATTACATAATAAATAATAAATGTCTACATATTAGTTTATTTGTGTTTTTGATTCGGCCCTCCCCAAAATAAAATCCTGGCTGCGCCACTGGTACCTGGTAATTTATTTTTGTCGCCATTTTGAATCGGCCGCGGTTCTCAATATAGGTGCTACCTTGACTTTTCACAGAATCTTTTGAAGTCTGTTCTATTTTTAGTGACCATTTTTCAATTTTCAAGTTCTTTTAAGTTTTACTCCAACTAATCCATATATCTCGTCTTTGGACTTCAACACTTTTTCCGAATGCATACTGCTTGAAGTTTCTTCTCGCTGGATCAGTTTCGAACATTCGCTCCATGTGTTCTATCCATGTTGCCACAATACTTTTACGAGTTTTTTTATGAGACGCCGTTATCGGCTGGGTAACCCAAAATTTGCAGTGTACTATCCATAATTATGTATATGCTTTGTGTTTAATGCTTACGTTCGCATCTCTTCGCGATAACATTAAAATTTCAAGTTAACGTTCTACAATAAGCGCTGACCAAAATGGTGGCTCTAAAAGTTAACGCTGGTGTTCAGTTTGCAAAAATAGCGGATCTTATTTTAATAAATGTCATGTTACTGGAAGAATTTGAATAATATAAAGTATGGTAAGAATATTAATCTCTGGAGCTTGCACCGGAAAAGACGGAAGCCGTCATCTTAAAAGGAAAAAGGAGGAGACCATATCCTCTTCCACATGGGGAATGTGGAAATTATACCTAAGTTCCATGTTAAATACTTGGGCGTTATTTTGGGAAAAATGGATCCTTTGCCGAACATATACGCAGAACGAAAACAAGGCAGAAGATCTATTGGGCAAGCTCAGAAGGCTTATGCCCAACATCGGGGGTGCAGGTTCCATCAAAATGAGACTGCTACTGGGGACCGTCCACTCCACCAACTTATATAGTGCGCCTTCTTATTTTGGGGCGACTTCTTGAGATACAGGAATTGTGAAAAACTGCTTGAAAGCTTACAAAGGAAGGCGTTACTTGGAGTGGCCTCGGCATACCGCACAGTATCGACAGTGGCACTCCAAGTAATCACTGGCACTCTTCCCCTGAAAATTCATGTCGACGAAAGAACAGACATTTTCGAAGCTGGCGGGGGGAAAGAGGCTCACTCTCTAGCCAGGTAGCAGGCTGAATGGGATGCCAACACGGAGAAAGGATAATGGACCAAACGCCTGATTCCCTACATCGAAGAATGGACAGCATGCAAGCACAGGATTCTCAATTTTCATTTAACGCACACTCTAACGTCACACGGCTCCTTCAGAGCTTTTACTAAAAGAATAGGAAACGAATAGGAAAATAGACCGGACGACTTCTGTCTTTACTGCGGCGCAGTCGACGCGGCTGAACACACGCTGTTGGCGCAAGATGGTCTGAACACCGGAGACTAACGGAGACCATATTGCAAGCAAAACTGTCGCCAGAGAACATAGAAAAAAAATGCTCAGCTCTAGGAGCAACTGGGAACAAGTCCGACGTATGCTACGCTTCATCATGACGAAGGAAGAGGACGACGAAAGAATTCATCCAGAAGGAAGGGAAGAAAGGAACAATTAATTTAGCCCTCCGTCGAGAGGTCATGTCTAACGATAGTACCTCGACGGAGAAAAGGGGCAAAGCAGGAGTTTTATTCGGTAGGTCTATTGGAGAGTCAGACAATACCGAGAGTCCGATACACCTCGGTGTCTCTAAAAGATTTCCCCTGGAAAAAAAGAGTAGAGCTGAGAATGGTCTGAGTTACTAGAGTAACTCAAGTTCAAGAAATTGTATAGAAAGAAAGTAAATGGAGTATTGAAGAGCAGTATTGGTTATTGTTGAGACACAACTTAAAATTATAATCCTGCGAAAGCTACAAAAATCACATATCCCTGTGCAGTGCTTGACAATATCGCAATACATTTTCGTGATGTATTATTTGAAGAAATAATTGATAATCACAATGTTATTCCACATAATCCAGGTTAACAATAAGTTTATGTTTTGAATTTTTATGATTAAAACATATTTTCTTTCAGGTATTCAAATATAAAAGGTTACAATTTTAACGCATTTCTTAAAGAATACACCTGATAAACAAGTTGCCAAAGACAGTGTGCGGGAGTATTCACCAGCATACTACGTACCACAAACCCAAGGAGAAGACCTCGAACTAGATGGATGGATAGTGTATACAAGACCTTCAGAAAATAAAAGCTAACAACTGGCACAGACTAGTTCCAAACCGTACAGTCAATCATTAAAGAGACAAAAGCCCTATAGGGATGTCCAAAGACAAATATGATGAGAATACTCGCCTCAATTTAAAACAATAGTAAAATTTCTAAAAGAATAAAAAAAAACATCTCAGTAGCTATGTTCATACTCAACAGTCATAATTATAGTTTATTAACGATTATTAAATTTTTAATATTACGAAATTTATAACCATTAATTTGTCTTACTGTTAACTGCTCGTTATTACTAATTATTTTCATGCACCACATGATGGTCAGAGGCTAAATAAACTAGATTAATATACTTATTTTTAAATGCTTAAAACTCATTGACGGATTTGTTTATTCAAGGTTTTTAAATTAATAAACAATTTTAATTAATTAAAACACGAGAAATGAATATGTATGAAATTTGATTAAACTTGTTCATTGAGTAACAACAAACAATTTAATGGACCAAATAAATGCTTACTAGTTTACATATTCGTCGCAATAATTACTATCGACGGCAAGATTACTTTTTTATAATATTGTAATACATTCGAATAAATAAATAAATAATAATAATTCAACACCACTGATCTCCAAGATTGACGGCCTTTCTTTGAGCCTGACATGTGGAATCGATGGATATTTGTCAGCACATTAGCTCTCAGTTTCTCGACCTCCCGCACTGTATGAAAGCTACGTGCTTAGCGTTTCACCTGATACCTCACATTAATTGTTTTAAAAATAAGTATATGTAGAATACAAAAACTTTAAAATATGAATCCCTTCATAAATTCCAATGTGAATTACTCTTTTTTTCAAACCAGTCCCTCTCGGAAATAGGTTGAGAATTTCAATTTTCTATTCTAGCTGTTTTGCATACATACAGACACATAAGTAACGGTATAAGGTTTTTTGGGCATACCTACGGAACCCCAATATATTATTATTCATTAAAATGTTATATGGTTTGTCAAGACCTGTCTCATGTCATACCTTCTAATTCGCAAAAAACGTCAGAGTCAGTTAACTTAAGCTGCAGCCACACTATGCAAAGCCAATTGGCAAAGCCGAATAAGTGTGGACGTATCGTTGGCCTATGGCAACAGACCGCTTGGCATGCCAATTACAATTAATGGCGGTCTGTAAAGAAAGCCGCACCGATGCTCACTGTGTGAACATACCAACTGTTCCAAGTGGATCACAAATACAACTTTGGCTTCTTTTTCTTCTTAGAGTGCTATGTTCGATGCTCTGAACTGATAATTCGTATTGAGCATATTCCGAGCGTTGGCCGTTTCCCGGCATACTGTTGTGTTGTGTGTGTTGCCTGTGTAACACAATAGTATGGGACCTACAATTTATTATCGTGGAATCCGAACCACTAATTATTTTAGGGAAAATTTACTAGGACTTGTACCTCGATGGTTGCTTGATGCCTTCCGAGAGAGAAACGGTCGAACGGCGTGTTCAGTAGTCCACACACTAACTTACTGAGCTACGACCGATCTCACTTGGGCTTACAAAACGTAATTCACAATCTATGTTGAACAGGCTTGATAACAGATTGATGAGCTGTACCCTAAGCTGACAGTGTGGACGTCCCTGCCATCTGACAAAGCTACTTGGATTTGCCAATTGGCATAGTGTGGACGCAGCTTTAGACGTCGTAGCCTGTTAGAATAGACATAATTTAAAAAGCGCTATATTTGCCAATATAAGCGCTTTTTACAATGGTTGTTCCAGGCGCCAAAATAATACCGCACGACCCGGATACGAATTTTGAGTTGTACAAGTTGTTATTTATTTTATTATTACAAATATTTTTGTATTTTGGCACTACATATTAAATGTAAATAATCAATACTGTTTACCTACCTGATTACAGCCAGAAAATAGAGACTAGGAATAACATCCTGTAAAAACTTACTGGCACTACATGGTAAGCAGATGCTAGCACCTTGCCCAAAGCTGTTGTCTCTGTTGCCGAATATTGCACTTCGGTTTGGAGTTATAGTGTTCACACCTCAGAAATAGGCACCCAAATCCACGACACCATGAGGATAATTTCGACTACTATTAAATCAACACCCACTGATTGGCTGCTGGTATTATCTAATATGGAGCCCACAGCACTAAGACGAAAAATCGCGAGTAAATGCGAATGGGATAAAACATCCAACTGTCATTATATGCTGAATAAGTTTGACTTGGGCTTTCGTCCTGGTTTACGAATGAAATGATTAGATTAACCATAAACAAAGCACCTTTGGATACCAAAGCTGCTTGGAATGGTTTATGGAACAAGGTAAGGGTGAAGAATGAAACTTCCCGGTTTCAATCTAATTAGATACTTGTGGAAATAACTCAATAGCATAAGAACTGATGGTAGATGCAATTTTTTTTTTGTATAGGTGGGGTATATCATCTTCCCCAATATGTGAGCCCCTTCTCAAACTGTCGAACATATCTGCAATGATTGTCCTCTACGCCGATTCCCAGCAGTATTATAATAGAGTGGAATGATATCTCTCCAAATGCTATACTATAGTGACTGGATGTTCGTTTTTAATATTTTTGAACTTATACTTTTTAGTATTGTCTAATTATTTACCGTGTTTTGTTTCATGATTTTCATACGAAATAGGAAGGTTTCATATACAGAAAGTAGGAAAAATCATATATTTCCATCATGAACGATCCTGGTCAGGGGGGAATATAAACATAAAAATGTCATTTAACATTATCAATATTCAAATCCATTTAATTCTCAAATCGTTCCAGATGCGCAAAAAGCCATCGTTGCTGTGCACCAAAAATTTTAACTAACTAACAAGTCGTTCCAGGATACCCTAGATCGCTTCTCTCTCACCCTTTTTTGGCAACCTCTGCTTTATAAAATTGAAATTTGGTTTATTGATCGGTTGGTCAGGCAATTTAAAAATTTTATCCTGGCAAAAGTAAAAATTACATTTTATTCAAATTATTTTCTTTCAACTAGAGAAACAAAATTGTAGTCGAAATGGTTAAAACTTCTAATCTCTATTGTCAAAAAGTTTCCTTTTAAATACTTAAAACTAAATGATAAACAATTCTATATATATTTAAAAATAAGAGTGGAGTTATCTGGTATATTGAATTATTTTCAAAATTCTCAACGAAGGGGAAAAGAATTAAAATTTACTGATTCTGCTTCATTGAAAACAAGCTTCATATTACTTTAAATAATAGCTAAAGACTATTTTAAATAATATGCCCATTTAACAAATCAATAAAGTTACATTAAAATGACATAAAAAATAACTTATTTGTAATACTGATAAAATAATTTATTTGTGTTTACACTTCTAATAAAATTCAAAATTATATAGCATTTAAATTAACTAATTATCTTAAAAACGCTACAAAAATTCTTAATTAAGTAATTATTAAATTATTGCTATTCATTTCCGCTCAAAAACAGTAATAGGTTATAATAAAAACCTGGAATAGTAACTTTTATTGGCAATCATCAAAAAAATATGTAAGCAAGCAAAATTTTTAAAATGCAACTTATATATAATAATACTTGCACTATAAGAAAATGACGGGCGGATTGAGAACCTAAACCGGCCCAAGGGATTTTTAAATAAAATACCCATATTTGAAAATTAGTGGAAGATGGACATATGCCGGTCAGTCGGTAATGCCGGTCACCCAAATAATTCAGAAACTACACTTTATGCGTAACTGTTGACAGAACTAAGGGAAAGAGGATAGATCAGGGGTCAGGAACCCGCGGCTCCGGAGCCGTATGTGGCTCTTTGCTGGCAAAAGTACGGTCCATGAATTTTCAATAAAAATCTGATCGACACAGAACCTACAGTTACAAAAAAAAATCGTCTGTTACTGTAAGTAAATTTAAAAAATTGATGTGAAGTGTGAATTTTCACACATTTCTGGGTTTTGCAGGTATTTAGTAACTGAACGATGATTATTTGGGATGCCAAAACAAATTTTATGTCAAAATATTTTTTTATGAATTTTAATTCGAATGCCTAATACCATTATTTGAGTTTCTAAATATATGCAGTATTTTTTTTTATATAGCAAAGTTCATTAAGATTTTGAAAATTGCACCTATGGCTTCCATTGGTTGCTTACATGATAAGTCCCGCCCTTTGATTTCGTCAAACTAGAATTAAATTATAATTTCAACACTTTTCACTGGTTATTAAACTTACGCTTTTAAAAATTAAAAGCACTATTTACCAAATATAACTAGAATTTTAACAAAATAATTTAAACAAAATAAAAATGCAAAAAAAAAAACAAAAAATAAAATCAACAGGATTCGAACCCTAGTTTGCAAGGTAACTTATATTATTAAGCGCACGACGAAACCAACCACGCCACGAGAGCTAACGGTCTGCTATGTTACACAACGTATTAAATAGTTAACATATTTTAGTTAAAAACACAAAAAATGCGTTATTTTCCGAAAACATAATCTGATCAAAAATTCCTGTTGTACTATTCCGGTTCACACCAATGTACATTACTTAGAATTTTTTCAGATTTTTAGTTTAAACCATCTGGGCTACAGGGTGTGGGACAAAAAAAATTTTGCACAATTTTGGCAAAAATCGCATCAAAATAATTTATTTTGCAAAAATAAAATTTTGATCGTTAATCCACGTACTAAGGGCTTTCATTTGATACCCTACTCAGAATTTAAAAAAAATATTTTTTTTTTCGATGAGCACATATTTGTTTATATTTTTACAGGGATATGTTTTTTAGATGTTTTAGTATTTTTCCTATGTGCGGGTCAACGAGTTGTATAAGCATGCCAAATTTCAACTCTCTAGGTTTAGCCGTTTGGCTACAATTTTGACCGAACACACAGACAGACAGACAGACAGACAGACAGACGACAAAATGACGGTATAAGGGTTTTTTGGTCATACCTACAAAACCCTAAAAATGTAGATGTGTATAGAAAACGCTGCTAGCAGTTTAATGTAAATTTAGGGAAATTATTAAAGGCACATTAAGATAGATCCTCTGCACGGTAAAATAGGTCTTTCGCACGGTAAGTTAAGCACAGTGAAAAAAGGATTTTACGCGGTAAAATTGGCCTATGAACGGTAAGGTACTCACGATGAAAAAAGGTTTATGCACGGTAAAATTAGTCTTTCGAACAGTAATCTACGCACGATTGAAAAGATCTATCAAACTGCAAGATAAGCACGGTAAAAATGTTTTTTCACGGTTAAAAAGATCTTTCGAATAATAAATTACGCATGGTCAAAAATGGTGCAAATTTTTTTAATGGGCTATTTATTTTGTTTCGTTAGGAGGACCTCTTTTAACGTTACGAGAACCTTATTAAAGGAGCTGAAAATTTACACCCCTTTATTTATTGTACTTAGAGAAAACAATAACTCTTTCAACAAGTTCCATTGGTATATGTGTATCAGTTATAAATACTGAAATAATGAATAATAAAAACTAATTAAAACTGCGGCTCCTAAATTTTATTTTATGTACGTTTTTTGCTAAAATGGCTCTTAGTTTCCAAAAGGTTCCCGACCCCGGGGATAAATGATAGACATATGCTATAGCGTGTCTAGTCAGTTTGAGCTATGCCATAGGAAGAATTTTTTCGTTGGATGATTTTGTTACGATTTTAATAAAGGCCTAACTCAAAAACAATGTATAGATTCGCTTTGTACAACTTTTGGTAATGAAGCACCATAAGAAAAGACTGTTTACAATTGGTTTGCAGAATTTCGTTGTAGTCGTGCGTCCATCAGTGATGAATCTCATGAAGGTCGACCAAAATCGGTTGTGATTAAAAAAACATCGATGCTGTGCACAAAATGATTGAAGAAGATCGGCATGTGACTTACCGTGTTGATTGGTGTAAGGGAATGCTAAAAAAAGAATAAGATACCAACTTCAGAGTGGAAAAAATGCACTTGGTGCTCACATCAATGGCATCACTTAATTAACTTTCGGTAAAAATCGGTCATCTAGAAATGGAACATTTTTCGTATCGGTTTTAAGATTTTTACGGATATTTCGCAACAGAGAAATATTTTGAAAAAAATTAGTTAACAAGCTATAACTAACAACTTTTATTTGAGACTTTTTTGATACAACTTAAAATATTTTTTCTTTTTTCGATATTTTTGCGATATTTTTTTATGTATCTATTTTATCTTACGTATATGTAATGTTTCCATGATTATTGTAAATAATTTCTTTGTTAGAAAGTATTTTGTTCAAGTACTTTGTAATAGCGATCGGTCTTGTAGTGGCCACAGCTGATTTTTTTATTGATATTTTTGCTTTTAACTAATAAAGCATTTTTACATTTTATTCAGTTATAGTACGTACCAGATAACTTTTCAAGATCGGCATATAACAATTATCCTGTATCAATCAACTCAGAAATTTATTCTTACAACATATCACACGTCAAAATCCAACTAAAATATATAGCAACGATAGTGCTCCGCGGCTCAAAAAGTTTGGGAAACTCTGCCCTATGTCACTTGTATATACCTAAATAGCTGTTAATACCTATGAAATCCTGAAATGTATGTAAATTCACATCAATTTTCAACTCTTGACTAAGTTACCAGCATGTGACAATTTTTTGTTTAACTAATTTAAAATAGGTAATTACACTTTTTTTATTTTTTACTTAATTAAAATGATTTTATCTATAATTAATTTATATATATATTTTTAGTCTGAAGCGGAACTGAACCATTTCCTAAACCGGTTACGGAACACATTAAATTAAAAAATTAAAACTTGCTGAAATCAAAACGATCCGCAATTTCTTCTGTCAAACTAAGAATCTGAATTAAACTATTTCTTGACTGCCCCAATCCTATTAATAAAATTATTTATTATTTAAAAAATTGACGTGAAGTGTGAATTTTCACACATTTCAGGGTTTTGTAGGTATTTAATTTAGTTAGTGAATGATGATTATTTGAAGGCCAAACGATAAATACCTGTTCAGAGCCGCAGTAAGGGGGGAGGGAGCGGAGGGGGCATAACGCCTACAGAGACATTGTTTATATTGCGACTATATAAAAAACTAACAGATTCTCTACTAGAAATGGAATCCCAGCAACCGGCTAGTTATTTATTTATTTTACTAGTCGATATTTGCAAATAAATTTACGTACCTCTTCTCTAACCATAACAAAATGTATCCGTGCATATACAAATATATTTTTTTAATTTTAGCTATTTAAACGAAAATATTAATACCTTGCAAAATTTAGTCAAAATGAAATGTATTTCAAAAATCAATTACCGTTCCTTAATCAGCACTTACAAAGCTTCCATTTAATATATCCACAATAAAATTTAAATTAAAAAAAAAAAAATGTTTTCAATAACACAAAAACTGTAATATTTTCCAAAAACGAAATTGGATAAAAAATTCCTCACGTACGTTTCCGGTTCATAGCAATATACATTGCTTAGAATTTTTTCAGATTTTTAATTTAACCCGTCAGGGTTAAAAGGTGCGGGACACTGAGTTTTTAGTACTTTTTTGGAAAAAATTCGTATTTAAATAAAAAATAATAAAAAACTACTTCCCGTTCATTTATCTACGTCTTAAGATCTTTCTTTTGATACCACACAATAAATTTTAAAAAATATATTTTTTTCGACGACACAAAAAAATCAATATTTTGCGAAAAACCAATTTGATCAAAATTTCCTGTTGAACTATTCCGGTTGTACATCAATGTACATTATTGAGATTTTTTTCAGATTTTTAGTTCAACCCCTCTGGGAGATAGGGTGGGGGACAAAAGTCTTTTGCCATTATATTTGTCCATCTACGTATTAAGAAGTTTCATTTGATACCCCACTCAAAATTTTAAAAAAATATTTATTTTTCCATTAAAAACATATGTATTTGTTTATATTTATCCCGCGCTGTATTTTTTTGAACTCTTTATAGTTTTCTTATATATGGGTCAAAAAGTTGTACAAGTATGCCAAATTTCAACTTTCTATGTTCAGCCGTTTAGCTACAATTTCTACCGTACAGACAGACAGACAGTAAAAAAATTGATGTGAAGTGTGAATATTCACACATTTCAGGGTTTCGCAGGTATATAATAAGTGAAGGCGGCATGCTGAATGTGTGGGACAAATTTTACTTTGTAGTAATCACGGCAAAATGAACGATATTTTTAAAATAATTTATCGTCTGTTAATCATATAATAAGACTGGTTATTAAATTTACGCTCTTAAAAATTAAATGCAACATTTGTCAAAATATAACTAGAATTTTGACAAAATAATTTCAACATAATAAAAAAGCAAAAAAAAACTGAAAAAATAAAATTCACGCCGTACTCGAAACCCTTCGTTTCCAGCGAATTTTAGCTTACGACACCAGTGCTCTAACCACTACGCTATCGTACGCCTTGAATGTGAGTGTCTTACATTGGTATAACTTTTGTACTTTGTGAACCAAAAACCACAAAAAATGCGTTATTTTCCGAAAACATAATCTGATCAAAAATTCCTGTTGTACTATTTCGGTTCAAACCAATATACATTAATTAGAATTTTTTTAGATTTTTAGTTTAAACCATCTGGTCTACAGGGTGTGGAACAAAATTTTTTTTGCACAATTTTGGCAAAAATCTCATCAAAATAATTTATTTTGCAAAAATAAAAATTTGATCGTTAATCCACGTACTAAGGGCTTTCATTTGATACCCTACTCAGAATTTAAAAAAAATATTTTTGTTTTCGATGAGCACATTTTTGTTTATATTTCTCCATAGAAATATAAACAAAAATGTGCTCATCGAAAACAAAAATATTTTTTTTAATGACGGGGGATATGTTTTTTAGATGTTTTAGTATTTTTCCTATGTGCGGGTCAAAGAGTTGTATAAGCATGCCAAATTTCAACTCTCTAGGTTTAGCCGTTTGGCTACAATTTTTACCGAACAGACAGACAGACAGACAGACAGACGACAAAATGACGGTATAAGGGTTTTTTGATCATACTTACAAAACCCTAAAAACACGTATCCACTTCTATAAAACAAACAAAAATAAACAGTTTAAGATACGTTATGTACAAATTAATTAGTCATACAGATTAAGATACGATAATTATTAAGTGACTTTTTTTTTCAATTAACACATTAGTAGAGTGCGGCAAATCTAGTTGTTTAAACGTTTTATACCTACTTAATTAGAAACTAAAACTTATTGTTCTTCATAATTTAATAAGATTAAAACGTATTAACACCTGGATTAGCGACTCTCTACACATTAGGTATTAGAGTTCTTTCACGTACCACATTTGGCATTTGCAGTCAACCAAAAAAGTGGTTGAGTTTAGCGATTACTGGTTATCAACGATAGGTTAATGCAAAACTTTAAATCTTGACGATCTCAACGACTATCCATAAATTATTAACGTCGGAAAATGGGCAGCCTCACCGATCCAGTGCTAGGTTAGAACCGGTTTGCACGAACCGGTTGTTATATTTTTTTTTTTCTTTTCAAAATGAGAAGTTGTTTTTAACCTTGTTAACCCAAGCTTGACCAAATGGGGTGTGTCACACCCCAGTATATTAATAGTGGAAATGATGTATCTATTGACAATATTTATGAATTAGTTAATATTTAACAATAATTTAATTTTTAATCGACAAAAAAATCAAAAACACCATTTACAAAAAAATATGTATAAATTATATTTGGCAACAGCGCATTTCGAACGAATTATGCTTGAGAAATGAGAAAGAAATTGTCCCCCCCACCAAAATACATAGACCAATCAGAGAGCTAGCTAAATTAGTATGTGTGAGAGTTGGTGTGAACGAGAGATGCAATGTTGTCAGTCAACACGAGACGCAACTTGAAGTATGATGCAATTTAGGAAAGAAATTGGCGTGATTTTGACTTTTATTGAAAAAAGTATTAAAAAAGCATTAAATAATTATTTTGAAAAAAAAATTTTTTTTGTAATATTGTTCTATAGGCTTGACAGCATCTAACTGTATAAATTTTACCTTATTTTAATTGATATTAAATGAGAAAAGCCTGGGGTATACTACACCCCACTTGGTTGGATGTGTATATTTTGGTCAACTACGGGTTAAATAAGATCCGGCTATTGTTAAACAGTAAAATATCCCTACTGACAACACCGATTGGGCTCAACAGCGCTATGAAGTGAAACTAAGCGGACAAAATTTGAACTAGTGGAACGAGTAACTGTTTATTGTTTACTAGTGGCTACCTCGTGTTGTTTGTATCGCGTTTAAATTTTAATGTTGTAGTTTGTTTGTAACATTAACCTTTGATAGGAACTATTATTCTTTTTTATATTATTTTGTGTTATAATGAGTTGACATAACACAAACTGCTGTGTATTTGGTTGTCACTCCAGGAAAAGAAGTTAGAGAAACATTCACTTCCATTTTTTCCAAATGAAAAACAATTTGTGAAAATAATAAATATATTTGGTGTGGTGGAAGAGTTAAATAAGTAAAACAGCATGGGAAAATGCTATAAATACGGGGAAAAGAGTGAGAGTGTGCTAAAAGCATTTAAAAGCTACAGATTACATCAATATTGTTAAGTTATTAATATTTAACAAACTAGTATTTATTAAAAATATTCAACAAATAAGTAATACTCAATTATAAAAATCCTTCTCGAGCATAAATAAATATCTACCCGTGTAACTTTAACACAGGTTTAGGGCATTCAGTCTCAAATATTGTACGTAGATATTCTGATACAGCTTCACTGAAGTGTTTTCTTTCGTTTTTGATTTTTTTTTTTAGGCAGCAAGTTTTTTTGATTTTTTTTTTATATAAGTTAAATACCTGGATTTTAAGCGAACATTAGCTTAAGTGATACAATTAGGGACAGAGCCGCAGTAAGGGGGGGTGGAGGGGGCGACGGCCCCTAACGCAGTAAGGAAAAGGGCGCCGATGAGCTTGACTAAGGGGCGCCACATTGCGAAGGTGAGGACCTCTTTTTTTTAGGTCATCACTTGGATTTTGGGAGGTGAGGACCTTTTCTTTTTTTGTTCATCACTTGGAATTTAGGAGGTGAGGACCTTTTTTTTGCTCATCACTTGGATTTTAGGAGGTGAGGACCTCTTTTTTTTAGGTCATCACTTGGATTTTGGAAGGTGAGGACCTTTTCTTTTTTTGCTCATCACTTGGAATTTAGGAGGTGAGGACCTTTTTTTTGCTCATCACTTGGATTTTAGGAGGTGAGGACCTTTTTTTTGCTCATCACTTGGATTTTAGGAGGTGAGGACCTTTTTTTTGCTCATCACTTGGATTTTGGGAGGTGAGACCTTTTTTTTGCTTATTATTTAGATTTTGGGAGGTGAGAACCTTGTTTTTGCTTATCACTTACATTTATTTGCCAAGGGCGCCAACACAATTTTGCCCCTAGCGCAAGTTTTCCTTACTGCGGCTCTGATTAGGGATGCTCCGATACGATTGATACGATACCAGTATCGATATTTTTCATTCGATATCGCGATTTTAGTATCGATACTAATCTTCCGATACTTTACTAATATCAGTACATTTGACCCAGTATTGTATAGAATCGTTTTTTTTTTCAGCTACCGGACGGTAATGTCATCAACATATTGACATTGCACATGGGAAGAGGAAACTAAAATCAGGCACAGACCAACGTGGTTCTAACAAAACTGAACACGAACTATCACTGTATTTGAAAAATCCAGTTTCACCTCTGAAATCCATTCCGCTACTGGTTTGGGACGATATATATAAAATTGCTCAGAAATTCTTGTCTGTAGTAGCGATGTCAGTTCCTTCAGAGCGCTTATTTTCGAAAGCAGGAGCTACTGTATGCAGAGACAGTAATAGGCTTCTGGGCAAAAGGCTTACTAAACTGCTTTTTCTCTGTGCTTGCAATGAAGAAGAGTGGAGTGTTTAATTATATTTTAAACAATCACTCAGACCTATAGGCGCCATTGCCTTACCATTTTTTAATACCAACCTACAGTTTCAAAGGTGCAAACTACTGAAAGCAAAATTTCCTCTTAGTTTGTTTTTAAGTGAACAGCATATATAGGCTATTCCAAACATTTAGGCGGAACTTGATTTTTAACTCTAGTAATTTTTATCTATTAATTCGACTTTTGGTCACTTTGTTTAAGCTTTGTGAATCATACTCACATTGCTAATTCTAGATTAAATTGATTTTCATTATAAAATGTCCTTTTCAATGCATTTTAATTTTTTGTTATTCTTAATAAAAATTTCCCATTTATTTATTTGTTATGTCTTCAAAATTTATAAAAATATATGAAAATTTTTAATAATTGTCATTCGTTTCTATGGTTTCGCTCACAGAACAGTTTCACTGTTGGAATTTTAAATTTTCACATACCAATCTGAAAAATTAAATAACCCAAGCAAGGTCTGTTCTCGTGACTCGTGACAACCTAAAAGAACGAAATTCCCATTTAGTTCCGTCTAAACGTTTGGAATAGCCTTTATATTTTAATTTATTATTATAAAACAATTAAATTGTTATTATAAGAATAAAATGTTTTTTACGCTTTATAGAAAATATATTCATTTTTCCTTTCGATACTTGAAAACATCGATACTTTTTATTCGATATTATCGATACCCAAATATCGATACTTTCTCAGTATCGCATATTCCTACTCACGCCAATACGGGAAGACAAAAATTCACTGGCGACAAATAATACTGCTTGTTATAGGTTCGATGGACAAACTCATAAAAATGGCTTAATTAACAATAATATAAAGAATTTGGATAAAAATATTACTTTCTTATCTAAAGCCTGTTATAAATAGATTAACAATTTCCATCTCGCGCCAATGTGTGAAGATAAAAAATCACTGGCAGCAAATGTTATGCCACACAATTTATGCTTGTAGGTATTAATTAGGTATAAGTATTTTTATAAAAAAGGAATACATATGTATACTCAACTCTGTACTACTTCTTATTAAGCCCCTATGGAAATTTTTATACGAGAAAAAATGTTAATATCTTTTTTTCAAAATTTATAAGTATCTTGCAAAATATCGTAACAAGTCCATATTATGTAAACATAATTTTGCATAACATGTATTTGTAACTATAATTTTGCATCTGGCAATAATAACCACAGATGTTGTGCATGTAGGGTTATGTTATTAACGCAACTAACTTTATAATAGGTATGTTGGTTGTGATTCTACCCTAACTGCAAATATCATATGGCTGTTTGTTTACAAATATTCATAGGTAAAATACGTGCTCAACTAATTGTATATTAAGAAGTTCATCCTAGAGCATGAAAATATTAAAATCTGTATAGCAATAAAAACTGTTAACTAATGTTAATGTTACTGCTTGCTTAATAATATGGTTTAATGTGAAACAAATCAATAACAATAATAAGAACAAAAATGTTACATAGTTTATTATCCAGGGCCTGTTATAAATGGACTATTTCAGACTCTCGCCAATGTGGACAGACTAAAATTCACTGGCAATAAATGTTACTGTTTGCTACTGATTCAATGAACCAACTGATAAATATGGTTTAATGTGAAACAAATCAATAACAATAATAAGAACAAAAATGTAACATAGTTTATTATCCAGGACCTGTTATAAATGGACTATTTCAGACTCTCGCCAATGTGGACAGACTAAAATTCACTGGCAACAAATGTTACTGTTTGCTATTGATTCAATGAACCAACTGATAAATATGGTTTAATGTGAAACAAATCAATAACAATAATAAGAACAAAAATGTAACATAGTTTATTATCCAGGACCTGTTATAAATGGACTATTTCAGACTCTCGCCAATGTGGACAGACTAAAATTCACTGGCAACAAATGTTACTGTTTGCTATTGATTTAATGAACCAACTGATAAATATGGTTTAATGTGAAACAAATCAATAACAATAATAAGAACAAAAATGTAACATAGTTTATTATCCAGGACCTGTTATAAATGGACTATTTCAGACTCACGCCAATGTGGACAGACTAAAATTCACTGGCAACAAATGTTACTGTTTGCTACGGATTCGATGTTCAACTGATAAATATGGTTTAATGTGAAATTAATCAATAACAATAATAAGAACAAACATGTTACATAGTTTATTATCCAGGGTATTTTATAAATGGACTATTTCTGATTCGCGCCAATGTGGACAGACAAAAATTCACTGGCAACAAATGTTACTGTTTGCTACGGATTCGATGTTCAACTGATAAATATGGTTTAATGTGAAATTAATCAATAACAATAATAAGAACAAACATGCTACATAGTTTATTATCCAGGGTATTTTATAAATGGACTATTTCTGATTCGCGCCAATGTGGACAGACAAAAATTCACTGGCAACAAATGTTACTGTTTGCTACGGATTCGATGTTCAACTGATAAATATGGTTTAATGTGAAATTAATCAATAACAATAATAAGAACAAACATGCTACATAGTTTATTATCCAGGGTATTTTATAAATGGACTATTTCTGATTCGCGCCAATGTGGACAGACAAAAATTCACTGGCAACAAATGTTACTGTTTGCTACGGATTCGATGTTCAACTGATAAATATGGTTTAATGTGAAATTAATCAATAACAATAATAAGAACAAACATGCTACATAGTTTATTATCCAGGGTATTTTATAAATGGACTATTTCTGATTCGCGCCAATGTGGACAGACAAAAATTCACTGGCAACAAATGTTACTGTTTGCTACGGATTCGATGTTCAACTGATAAATATGGTTTAATGTGAAATTAATCAATAACAATAATAAGAACAAACATGCTACATAGTTTATTATCCAGGGTATTTTATAAATGGACTATTTCAGACTCACGCCAATGTGGACAGACAAAAATTCACTGGCAACAAATGTTACTGTTTGCTACGGATTCGATGTTCAACTGATAAATATGGTTTAATGTGAAATTAATCAATAACAATAATAAGAACAAACATGCTACATAGTTTATTATCCAGGGTATTTTATAAATGGACTATTTCTGATTCGCGCCAATGTGGACAGACAAAAATTCACTGGCAACAAATGTTACTGTTTGCTACGGATTCGATGTTCAACTGATAAATATGGTTTAATGTGAAATTAATCAATAACAATAATAAGAACAAACATGCTACATAGTTTATTATCCAGGGTATTTTATAAATGGACTATTTCTGATTCGCGCCAATGTGGACAGACAAAAATTCACTGGCAACAAATGTTACTGTTTGCTACGGATTCGATGTTCAACTGATAAATATGGTTTAATGTGAAATTAATCAATAACAATAATAAGAACAAACATGCTACATAGTTTATTATCCAGGGTATTTTATAAATGGACTATTTCTGATTCGCGCCAATGTGGACAGACAAAAATTCACTGGCAACAAATGTTACTGTTTGCTACGGATTCGATGTTCAACTGATAAATATGGTTTAATGTGAAATTAATCAATAACAATAATAAGAACAAACATGCTACATAGTTTATTATCCAGGGTATTTTATAAATGGACCATTTCAGACTCACGCCAATGTGGACAGACAAAAATTCACTGGCAACAAATGTTACTGTTTGCTACGGATTCGATGTTCAACTGATAAATATGGTTTAATGTGAAATTAATCAATAACAATAATAAGAACAAACATGTTACATAGTTTATTATCCAGGACCTGTTATAAATGGACTATTTCTGATTCGCGCCAATGTGGACAGTCTAAAATTCACTTGCAACAAATGTTATTGTTTGCTACTGATTCGTTGAACCAACTGAAAAATATGGTTTAATGTGAAACAATTCAATAACAATAATTGGAACAAAAATATTAGAGAGTTTATTATCCAGGGCCTGTTATAAAAGGACTATTTCTGATTCGCGCCAATGTGGACAGACTAAAATTCACTGGCAACAAATGTTATTGTTTGCTACTGATTCGATGAACCAACTGATAAATTTGATTTAATGTGAAACAATTCAATAACAATAATTCGAACGAAAATATTACATAGTTTATTATCCAGGGCCTGTTATAAAAGGACTATTTTCGACTCTCCCCAATGTGAACAAATACAAATTCTTTAGTAGCAAATGTTATTGCTTGTTACTGATTCGATGAACCAAATGATAAATACGTTTTAATGTTAAATAAATGAATAAGAGAAATTTGGATATAAAACGTTTTATAGTTTATTATCCAGAACCTGTTATAAACTATTTCCGAATCTCGCCAATGTGAAAAGACAAAAATACACTGCCAATAAATGTCAGTGCTTGCTACTGATTCGTTAATCAACTGATAAATATGGTTTAATGTGAAACAATTCAATAACAAAAATTCGAACAAAAATATTAGAGAGTTTATTATCCAGGGCCTGTTATAAAAGACTATTTCTGATTCGCGCCAATGTGGACAGACTAAAATTCACTGGCAACAAATGTTATTGTTTGCTACTGATTCGATGAACCAACTGATAAATTTGATTTAATGTGAAACAATTCAATAACAATAATTCGAACGAAAATATTACATAGTTTATTATCCAGGGCCTGTTATAAAAGGACTATTTTCGACTCTCCCCAATGTGAACAAATACAAATTCTTTAGTAGCAAATGTTATTGCTTGTTACTGATTCGATGAACCAAATGATAAATACGTTTTAATGTTAAATAAATGAATAAGAGAAATTTGGATATAAAACGTTTTATAGTTTATTAACCAGAACCTGTTATAAACTATTTCCGAACCTCGCCAATGTGAAAAGCCAAAAATACACTGCCAATAAATGTCAGTGCTTGCTACTGATTCGTTAATCAACTGATAAATATGGTTTAATAAATTCTCGCCAATGTGGGCAGATAAAAATTATTTAATAGTAAATATTACTGTATACTACTGATTTGGTGGACAAGATACTATAATATATATTGCAATGAAAAAAAATTCGTTACAGAAACATCTGTAATTAACTGAACTCCACATTAAACAGAAAAAATGTAATATCTATTACGCCCATTTTCATAATCATTTTTCAAGTCATCACTTTATTTAATCCAGTGTTATCTTAAAGACATTTTTAATACTTAAAAATTGTAATTTGATTATGAAAACGGTGCTTAGGTTTATTGTAAAAATTGAAAACATTTCAAACCTTTGACCCATGAACTAAAATAACTAAGTCAGCTATTATTTCAAGGTGCACATATGACGTTGATAAAATCTAATAAACTAATATCTAATTCTAATGATCAATTATGAAGATAAAATCTAATGCTCAATAGAGCTGAGTTTGATTTCTAGAGATTCTCTTTTTCTTTTAGTTTTCTTATTGTTAATTTCTATCACTTTAAGCAAATAATTTTAAAATATAATTAGTTATTTACCTTTAGCAATAACATAGTTAATTATTTCTTATGGTTTTTATTTTCCTTTGATGCTAATAGCGCTAGATATTGTCTGTCCAAAATTATTATTGACTATTTTCATTTTAAATTTATTGCACAATTAATTTGGAAAATAATTATTTATAACCAGCAAAACAGTTGTCTATATTAAGCATTTTTTAAACATTTAGAGAATTATATTGCTTAGTAATATCAAACTTTATTTTATTTCTGTTCAATCGAAATTAACTAGTAATTTAATTTGTAGAGATATTTCTATTGATATACAGATTTTTATATTTTCTTGGTTCATGGTGAACTTTTCGGCAAGATATTTGAGCATTTTATTGTTTTATGAGTAATTTTAAAACGGATGTCCGGTATATTTATTTATATGCAGCCATTTTAGAAATCCCTATTATAGAAGTAATATTTTAGCTTGTAATAACCAGAGTTTTCAAGAAAAAATCATAAATAATCTTCTTAATAATAATATCCGTCTTTGTCGATAGGCCCCAAAAATATATTTCATTTCAAAAATTGGTGTGAAGCGTGACTTTTCAGATGATAAATGTCTGAACCAAAATATATCTGTATTTGTTGTAATCACGTCAAAATGAGCAATATTTTGAAAATATTTTTATCTGTTAATCTAAGAATTTTTATTTAATATCCTATAATATACAGTGGATATTGTTTATAATGACATCTGAGATAACGACATATCGTCCCGGCCAGAAACATATCTTTTTATACATGAGACTTATCGCTTATAACGACATCGGATATTACAACAAAATTAGTATAACGACGAAAAATGGCTTGAAATTTGGTTCAAATTATCTTTTATAACGACGTATCACCACTGCCTAGCGCGAAAACGCCGGGGAAGTACCAAATTAGCTAGGTAAAGTACCGAGTTATGAACAGGCAAGACGAAACGCGACAGATAAACACACTCATTCATAATAGGTAATTTTTTAACGATCCAAAAAATTTGATATTTTTCAAAAATATAATATAATCAAAAATTTCTGCTGTACACCAATGTAATTTAATTTATGCTTAAATAGATTTTATTAGATACCCCACAGTAAATTTTTGAAAAACATGAGTAAAAATTTTTAAAACATAAAAAGTAGGTATAGGTATTTTTTTAAACCTCACCAAAAAAAATTAAAAACATAATATGATAAAAATTCCTGCAAATTACTAAGAATTTATTCAGATTTGTGTGGAAGATAAGAATATTTTGCAAAAATCATGTCAAAATAAAAACTTTATAAAATATGCTTTTCGTACGTTAATTTACATATCAAGAGCTTTCAGTTTATAAATCACTTTTAATTCTATTTTTACCGACCGCCAACATATATAAAGGAGGTTTTGTCATCATACCGATTTTGACATTTCGAGATTTCGATGGATCTCCACGAATCCAAGTCCCTACATAACGTTTTGACTATTTTTAGCATGATGTCTGTCGGTCTGTCTGTCTGTCTGTTTGTCGTGTGTTGAAACTTCATATTTAAGCTTTTGACATCAATGGCATGAGTTGATCAACTTTTGGTAAAAATCGGTTAGGTGTACAACTTTGCTTCCGCCGTTTTCCTATAGATGGCTTTAGTGGTAAGTAGTAGTCGAAATAAATAGATCATAGATGTCATGCAATAAACTTGGGCATCTGTCAACATAACCCCATAAAAACATTAGTGGATTTGTGTCTGCATCATAAAGTTATTCTCGATTGAAAATATCAGTTTACGAGCCAAATTCTCGTCATTTGCGGGAGGTTTTAATTTTCTGCCTTAATATGAAAAATCTGCGACTGAGGCTCATCGAATACTGTCAAATACTTATGGTGAGGCCGCTGTTAGTGAAAGAACGTGTCATGAGTGGTTTCAACGCTTCAAGAACAGTGATTTTCACGTCGAAGACCGGCATAGCGGTAGATGAAAGAAGGATTTCGAAGATGCTGATTTTAAGTTATTACTTGATGGACTCGTGTCAAAGTCAAGAAGAATTGACACGATCACAATACTTTGAATCAGAAATGTATAACCAGTTTTTTACAATAAAGCCTCGAATTTCGAAAAAAAAAACGGTGGAAAGAAAGTTGTACACCTATGTAGAAATGGGTGTTTCTCAGGGAAATATTCCGAAAAATTTTATTTAACAAAAGTTGCTATAAAAGCAATTTTTATTTGAGACATTTTTTGATAAAACAGCATAAATTAAACAAGTACTTTGTGATGGCGGTCGGTCCTGTGGTGGCTACAGCGGATTTTTTTTTTTTTAATATATGCAATTATTGTTTAAATGATATATTTTTTCTATATGTGGATACACAGACAAAGACAGACAGACAAACGGTAGACAGGCGGTCCGGACACCCCCCAGCAACAAAATAATAATAAAAATTCAATACGAAGCAGGAAGGCAAGGATAAAAAATTTCTAATATTCCAATCTAATAATAAATAAATAAGTAATTTGAAGTGATATGTTGTAGGTATACTTAATGATTATATTAAGAATGTTGAAAAATACAGTGGTGATTAAAAAAAAAAAACAAAAATTAGTTCAAATGTGATCTAGAAGGTGGATAGACAGCAGCGTTGCCAGACGTCCCGAATTTCGCGGGACGTCCCGCAACAAGAATAGATTGTGCAAAATTCACGAATTAATCAAAAAAAAAAAATTATTTACTTGTCATCTCTATTTTGGAAGTGAGGACTTTTTTTTTGCTCATCAGTTCTATTTTGAGAGTGAGGACCTTTTTTTTTCTCGTCACTACTATTTTGGGAGAGAGTCTTTTTATAAACATTTTGAAATATTTTGAACTGTTCATTTTATTAGGTTGTCCCGCTTTTTGCGCCTTAATCCCGATTTTTTTATATTTATTTGGTAAAAATCCTGATTTGATAAAATAATAATCTAACGCTGATAGACAGACATGATTCGGTAATTGTTTTGGTCAAGCTTTTTAAAGCAATTCAGCCTTCAGTAGAAAAATGACAAAATATCCCTGTCATTCCACTGAATATTTCAGTACTTCTTTTAAAAAATACTTTTTTAAATACATCTTTGCAGGCTTCAATTTTAAATGTCGCCACCTCAAAAGCTGATTTTTAGATATCTTCATTAACAATAAGCAAATATTTTGCTATCACTAAAATGTTAAGTAAATATTTACAAACAATTAATATAGATTTAAAAAAAGCAATGACATACACCGACTCCGTATTACAAATGTTAACTAATTTGAGGAAAAATGCTGAAGCATCTTTTAGTGAAATATTCAATCAAGCATCGTTGTTGTTTTCCAAGTTAGAAGAAAATGAAATAACTAGAAATGCCTAGACCATATAACTACTCAAACATGGCAATCTAAATTATGTACAGTACCTAAGCATGAATTTGACCAGGGGCGGACTTTGGCCTAGGCCAGGGGTCGGCAAACTGCGGCTCTTTTAGAAAATTTTGCGGCTCTTTTAAAATTGGCTGGTTTTTATTTTAATATAATTTATTTTTTAATTTTCATCTTTCTGCCTGTACTATACAGGTTTTGTATTGTTCAGGATGTTTTACGGTGCAATTCACGCCCGGTAATTCCCCGAGTTACTGCATATTCCCTTTTAGAAAAAGTAATTTGTTTCGAAAAAAAATTATCTGTATTTGTGAATGATTTACGTGCAGAAACATTTTTACATTTTATTAATTTACGAAAACATAAGGACAATAACAACGTTATTAATGTAATTTTTTTTTTTCACAAACTATTGTTAACTTGCAATAAGCTTTTGGAGAAAGATTTAGAGAGTTTAGAAAATATAAAGCTACACTAGCTTTTTTGACAAAACCAATTGAAGCAGATATGCAGCAATTATATTTATCACCAGTCCCATTGATTATTCAGACACAATTTGAACTTCAATTATTCGATTTGAAATCCAAAGATTTATGAAATAATATATTCTTAAAACTTAATTCTGAACTTAACCTTCCCAGCATAAGTGGACCGAAATTCACAATCTTCAAAATAGATAAAGTTGTTTTCGAAGCTTGGAACCGTCTTCCAGAATCGTTCAATCATTTAAAAAATTATGCTTTTGGACTACTGACAATTTTCGGATCCACATATTACTGTGAGCAAGTCTTTTCACATATGAAATTAATAAAGAGTCAGTTAAGAAGTAATCTTAGAGACTGGAAACTTGAGTACTGCCTTAAGTTAAAGATTTTTAAATATTCACCAAATATTGAAGTCCTATCGAACGCTACGCAGGAGCAACCGTCCCATTAAAAAAAATATTATGTTGTAATATATTAATTTATTTTAATACTTGTTTATTTGCAAACAAATAACAATTTTTACGTTTTTTTCTTAAATATAGCATATATGTATTTTAGCGTCTCTTCCATGTTATTGTTTTTTTTTTTTTTCAATATAGATTTGGTTCTTTGTCACCGAAAGGTTGCCGATCCCTGACCTAGGCAAACTAGGTAACTACCTAGGGCCTGTATTTTTTTGGGGCCCGCAAGAATATTTTATTATACATTTTTTCTATTATTTTATAATTTTTATAACTAATAAGGCCCGAAATGAGAACCTTGCTTAGGGCTCCGATTTTCCTTAGTCCTTCACTGAATTCGACACATAAAATCATCATTGTATTTACACATAAATCTATTCAAAATTACGTTAATTTGAAATAATATACATAATTGAATAAGGCCCCCCTGTCTTATGCCTGCACAAAACCAATATGCTCTGATATTTTTTCGAAATGGACACCCCCCCAGGCCATATTTCTGTGTGCGCCTGACGGTACACAAACAAATATGAATGAGTGAATGAAGGTTTCTTGGTTTTACTTATGAAACTTTAAAAATCATAAATAGGCTTTAAAAATAATAAGCCATAAAGATTGCGAGAACCAAAAATATGTTTAATTAAAAAATAGAATTATCTAAATGGGCAATTCTGTCAATGTGTGTTTCAAAGATGGTTCATAATATCCCAATGTCACTACTAGATGCTCTCTATTACTTTAATTTAAATGGAATTTAATAATAGAATAGGTAATTAAAATAATAGAGACTTGTGTGACACAGGTATAATTCTAATTGGAAACAGCTCAAGTGAAATGAAGAATGAAACATAGACAGTTCAGGCCAGGTTTAAAGGTTTATTGTCTGAACTGCTATGTAAACATTTCCGTATTTTGAACTATGATTTAGTAAGTATACTGTTAGTATACTTACATGGTAAACTAGTGGTCCAGGGAAATATTTATAAAGTGTAAGCTTGAAATAATGAAATGCAGATGTAATTTATTGATAGTTTATTGAGTATATTTTATTTTTTCTTATTTTTTTATAGATAGAGAAGAAAGAAATGCATTCGATAACAAAGGACGCAATATAAAATATAGGTAAGATCAGTACCTTATTGTGTAACAGATGCACTCACATTTTTACATTTTTAATATTGTTTTAAAAGCAATAGGTACAGGAGGTACATAATGGTAATTTAGTACCTATTCACTAGATTTGAAAAGGGTATGGGATACACTTTTGAAATTATAATGCTAGATGAATCAATATATTTCGAAGCGCTTACAGAGATGTTTATGCACGCTCGTATACAAATTGTGCGGGCGCGCACTTACACGTATGCACTAGTATAAAAGCAAGCGTCTAATACTCGTAACAATGCGCGCGTGTAAGCGCGTTCTTTCACAGTTATCACACACATATACACATAGAAACGTTGACAGTCGCTGTACATCATTATTGGCATTGGATTTCCGAACTTCTGGTCACCGGTCATCAATCAGTCGCCAATCGCCAATCGCCAGATGCTGATCATTACCATCTCGTCAAAGTATTCGTGTTCGCAATATTCAACGCCCGGTTTATCGCATCATGTTTTCTTATTTACTTATTGGTATTATATTCACAAGGATAGGTATCTATAAACAATTCGTAAATGTACATATTGCATGTTTTACATTCACACATCAAACGGAACAATAGGAAACGAGCACGCAGCATGCTCTCGAGCCTTTGTTTTCAGTCTATTCTTTAATTTTTTTATTCATGGGCATAAATAAAATTATATCACATTTATATGCACAAATCACGTACATCGGGGAAATTGAGTCTATACTATGTGCTTTTCCCTAAAAACGGACTAATTCCTAAACGTCAAGAACACAAAGTACGATGATTCATAGAGAATACGAGCATCACGGGTGCAGTTTGGCCGAATGTCACTAATAAAATCACTGCACGTCTGTACCAGTCCATGATCTAGAGCTCGCGAGCACTTCCTCCGCGGATAAGCCGTGCACCAGGGAGTACTGACTAAAATATGTCGTAGATGGCATCACTAGCATCGGTGGTATGGAAAGTTCGGTACCGACACAGCCGTACTGGCCGGCGGCGGCAGCGGCAGCCGCCGCAGCCAGCGTCAGGCTCGGGTTTGTCCGGTAGTGTTGCAGGTGATGGTGATGCGGCGCCGTTGAATGGTTCCGCTCCGACGGCTGATGCGACGGTCTGAGCTGTTGACATACCGCACTCGCTGCTCCCGCTCCCGCTACCGCTTCCACTGTCGTCTCCCCAGGGAACTGCTGCTGAACCGGCTGTTGTTGTTGACCGTGCGTCGGTCTGTCTGGAGATATTAAACTTTCTATGGTGAAGGATCTCTTTGGACGCGGCCTCTGTTCAGGCACAGACGTCGTGCCTGTCGTTATCGGAGGTGACGGCAATCGAGAGAGTGTGCATAATTGTGGCAATTGATGCTGTACTCCAACCATCCCACTAGGTACTCCCGTCATCGCCGAAGACTCTCTTTTGCCCTCGACAGCCTGAGTTGGTACATCGGACATGGGCGCGAATAGAAAACGATTAATGTTCGCTAATGCTGCTAATTCACTATCTAAAACTTCCTTATCATTCTTTAGCAGTTTGAACCTCTTGCGTCTTCTTAGGAGACTACCGTTTTCGAACATGTCGAATGCCGCCGGATGCAATGCCCAATAGGCTCCTTTGCCGGGTCGGTCCGGTCTCCGAGGAATTTTTATAAAGCAATCATTAAATGACAAATTATGCCTAAGAGAGTTCTGCCATCTCTGTGTGTTCCTTCTGTAGTATGGAAATCGATCTGTTATGAACCGATATATGTCTGATAATGGTAACATTTTTTCGGGGCTGCTCCAAATAGCCATGGCTGTGAGAGAAATATACGAGTAAGGCGGCTTCTGATCGCCGTAGGATTCACGAGATGGTCGAGGCATTTCATAGACACGGACAGCAAGCAGCTATCAGTGCGAGCCCGGATTTTCACGCACTTTGTTTTAGTAACATATTTAACACTGGACACCACAACTGTGCCTGCGACAGCAACTGTTCGTGGAACACATGGCACTATTACTTGCGGTTTACGGCGACTTACTGTCTTCCCACACTCATCACAATAATCAGTCGTCGCTCCAACACGATTTCGAACAATAACTACAAACTGCAACTCACACTACAACTACTGAAAAGCCACGACAGATGCAATAACAGTGTGATGTGATAACTGTTACAAGAATATGACACGCCGTTTCACATACACCGCTTCACAATTTACTAAACAACTATCTGCCCTTTCGAAACATTCACACCCTGACTCTTTACAGCGCTGCAGCTCGTTGGCCCGAATGGAACAATGGCACAGGCACCTGTGCCGCAGACTCCGCCTCTAATAGGCGGGTGAGCCTCTCCATTGGCTTGCATCATGACCAACGATTCATTTTGCTGTTATATTTATAACGCATAAGCAGTATGTGTTTGCCCATAAAATCAGCCCTAGAATATTATAAAATTTTCAAGCTGTCTGCTAACATTGCTAACAACCGCTGTAGTTAAAGATACATAGTGATTATTTAACTCTGTTTATTCTTAACTAGCTGATTCGTTGATCTGTGGCTCACGCATATAAACTGACATAATTTATTTATCATACTGATAGAATTCACGTCAGCCATTCCAAATTATACCATTCAAATTTTCTAAATGGATAAAATGTATAAACATTTATTTATTTGAACTTCACGATATTTCAGGACTATTCCCAAATAAGATTGCTAATAAGGTACTAATTGGAAAATATTTAATAGCCGTATAAAAATAACTAAGAAGACTGCAATTTATATAAAATCAACAGTAGTAGGCCGGCAAATTCAAGCGGCCCGGGAAAACTTTTGTAGACTGGTCTTATTTAGAAAAAAGAAAGAAAAAAAATCAAAATTTACCTATATAGGTACCTATAACAGAAATTATATTTTAAAAAAATAACAAATAGGTAAACTTTGAAATAGTAGAGTTGACAAATTTTAAAGAAATATCGACAATAATAAAAAACTTTCAATATAAAAAGGTACCGAAGAACGATGAAATAACAAAGAAGTACCTACATTGAAAAAAAAAAAATGCCTTAAAATTAATGAAATTGTATGAAAATTTAAAAGTTTTACTTTTAAAAAGGTGTCGACATCCTTTGTACTTAAATTAATACCAGAGCTTCTTTTGAACGATTTTTTACGTTTAGGGTAAAGGTGGTATAGATGCCCCAGTTATAGAAAAACAATCGTGTTGCATTAATCTTAATTATTAAACTTTATCTGTTACTTTGCTATAATTCTTAGATAATCTTACCTACTACACAATAACATGAGATTAAAACACTTATAATTATTCTAAATATATAAAATTAATGTTTTAAAATAGTACTGTAATTGGCCATATATCCCATATCGATGGGATTTTTGCCCCATATGGTGGTATTTATGCCTCACTAAAATAATACATTTGATTTTTACCAATAATTTTAATATTTTTTTAAAATAACAATTAAAAATTACAATTTAATAAAAATTATAATTTATTATTATTTTTTTTTACCGACTGCCAACATATATACGGAGTAGTCATACCGATTTTGACTATTTTTAGCATGATGTCTGTTGGTCTGTGTGTCTGTCGGTCCATGGAAATGTGTAGAGCAATTTTGGCCAAACGGATTTTTATGAAACTTCATATTTAAGTTTTTAATATCAATGGCACCAGTTGTTCAACTTTTGGTACAAATCGGTCAACTATAAATGTAAGTTTACTCGTGTCAGTTTTAAGATTTTTGAGAATATTTCACAACAGAGAAAATTTTCTGAAACATCTATTCTACAAAAATTACTATACAAGTAATAATTAACAACTTTTATTTGAAACATTTTTTGATAGAACTTAATAAATTTTTAAAACTTTTCATATTTTTGCGATATTTTTTCCAAGTATCTATTTTGGCATATATGTTGTTCCGTGTCCTTGGGAATATGTTAGTATAAGATTATATATATATATTTATATATATTTTATTATAAGATTATATATACAATGCCCGAGCCATATATCCCACATTTATTGCGGCCTTATATCCTTTTTCTATGGGATAGATGCCCCATCTGTTTATTACGAATGTATACAATATTGAGCATTATTTTCTACTCTATAATGTGAGGTTACTCTTCTGATACCTAGTAATGAAACTAATTTTGTTAAAGTTATAGTTACGTCATAAAACCTTAAGACAAAATGTCGTAATTATTGAAATACAACCACTCATATGAGCACCTATCTTTACAATTTAATTTTTCATAAACTATTAACATTGATGATAATTTAACACTTTTATTTCAGAAGACTGTGTTTCTCGTACAAACTGTCAGTACTGAAATGATACAAACACACACCGTTATGGATATATGCGAAGTGGGGCGTTTATCCCACTGGGGCATCTATACCAACTTTACCCTAATGTAATTCAGTGTAAGTAAATGTAATATTTATAACAAAATAACAGTTCGAGTTGCATAAATTCAAAGGCGAATATTTAATTTATATTTTTATATTTTATTTACTATGTTGTACCTATATGCATAAATGCATCTCTTTGTTAATAGAACTAGAATCTACCTTCTAGTTAAGTTTGTAATGTAGCGATCGATTTCTCTTGGTATAAATATACAACTGTACCTTTGGACAACCTTGGGACTGTTCCAACTTTATAATATGGGACTGTTAATATGTCGTAGAAGAAGTTATTATATATAATTTAGCTCTGCAGGCCCAGTTGGCCCATGGCTTGGTTTACGATTTTCCTCCATCCTTTTTTATCCTTTTTCTTCTCCTTCCAGTTGCTGATGTTGCATTCATTTATGTCCTTTAAAACTTCTTTTATTTTTTCGTCCTTGGCCTACCTTGTCTCATTTTGCCTTCTATGGTACTTTCTAATATCTTCCTTGGTGTTCTATTACTGTCCATTCGCATTATGTGCCCCATCCAAGTCTGTTACACTGAGAAAAATAGATATTTAATTTAAGTATAAAAACACTTAAATTAAGTATAAAATATATTTAAAAAAGTGACAAATAAATAGTGTTGTTAAATTAACAATCCTAGTTTTTGTATTAAACATACGAAAACTAAAACTAAACAGATGAATACTTATTTTAAATAAATGCATTCAAATCCCTTTTTTAAATATCTATTTTTCTCAGTGTACTCTTCACTATTTCTACTATTTTCGGCTCTTTGTATAACTCTTATAATTCTCTATTTGTTCGCCTTTCCCATCCGTTCTGAGTCATTTTTCCTCCAAATATTTTTCTAAGGACCTTCCTTTCCCACACTTTTTTACTTCTACCAGTTAGTTAGTTCTAAGCTACGATTAGCTGACTTAATCCTTCTTTGTTTTTCCATCAGGTTTTCTATAGAATTCCACTCCTAGGTATACAAAATGGTCCACTTTCTCAAATGTATACTTCTTTCCTGTTATTGTTATGGGTTCTTACCCATTTCGCTTTCTGTCCATTGCATATACTTGCTTTTATTATCATTTATTATCAATCCTATTTTCACAGCTGCTTCGCTCAGTCTTTTGGTTGTATATTGTAATTTATTCTTTGTTCTTGATAGTATAGCGACGTCGTCTGCAAACGCCAGACATTGATGACGTTTATGATACAGCAATCCTGATCTATTTATATTTGCCTTTCTTATTACGTATTCTAATGCAGCGCAAAATAATAGTGATGACAACAGGTCCTCCTGTCTTGAGACTTCGTGCACTTCAAATTTCTCTGATGCAGTTCCATTTACTATTACTCTGTTATTTGTTTGTTCTAGTGTTAATTTTATTAAATTGAGCAGTTTTCCTCTTATTCCTAGTTCGTTTAGCGCTTTGTATAGTTCTTTTCTTTTCACTCTGTCGTATACTTGCTTAAAATCAACGAAAAGTATATGTGTTTCTTTTTTGCACTGGTAACTTTCTGCCTGAATTTCTCGAAGTGTAAATATTTAATCCGTTACTGATCTTCGTCTCCTAAATCCGTATTGATATTCTCCTAGTTCTTTTTCAATTAATGTTGTTAACTTGTTCTTTAAGGACGTTGCTAATACTTTATACGCTATATTTAGAAGCGCAATGCCTCTATAATTTTGGCAGTTGGTCTTGTCACCCTTTTTGAAAATCGGTATCAGAATTGCTTCGTTCCATTCTTGCGGCATCTTCTCCTGCACCCATATTTCTTCTATTAATCTATGAATCCATTTCACTATTATTTCTCCTCCTTGTCTAAACAATTCAGCTGTTAATTGGTCGCTTCCTGGACTTTTGTTATTTTTTAATTTTTTTATTATTGTCTCAATTTCTAGTAGGGTTGGGGGCTCATCTGTTACTTGGTTAGCTAATTCGTACCCTTCTTCTTCTATTACTTCTTCAGCTTCTTCTGTTGTTTGGTTTAGCAATTCTTTAAAGTGGTCGCTACATAGCTCTCGAGAAGAAGTTATAAACGCAAATATTATTTTGATGCAAAATATTGAAGAAGGATGAACCTTCATCCGAGAAAAAGATGACTTAGGTAGGTAGGTATTTGAAATAAGCAAGGATTATCTAATTATGGTTTTATTTGAGTCGAGGAAAATTGTCCTTAACTACCAATTTCTCAGGATATAAAGTTTCATAATAGATTTGATGTTTTATACCAATGCCCTTTTTGAAAAAATTATAAAAAGTGTCCTAAAGTACACCACTATCCCCTTATGTTGTATTGACAAAAGCAGTACTTTTTAATTGAAACTGCTAAAATAAAAAAGTAATACCTACCTCAATTTAAAAATGATAGTTTTTATTTGAAAAAAATTGACTACTGTATTAATTTTCATTAGGTTCTATTATTTCAGCAGTATTTTATTATTAATTTAAAAGTACAGTGGATATCTTTTATAACGACACATCGGTTTTTGCGACGAAATTCCCGACCAGAAACAAAACCTTTTATACGTGAGACCTATCGCTTATAATGACATCGGATATTATATCGAAATTAATATAACGACGAAAAATTGCTTGAAATTTGGGTCAAATTATCTTTTATAACAACGTATCACCACTACCTAACGCGAAAACGCCGGGGAACTGGCTAGGGGAAATGCCCAGTTATGGAAAGGCAAGGCAAAACGCGATAAATAAATATATTCATTCAGTGGTTAACTACGAGTTGAAGATAAGTCATCAACGTCAATATGGCAAAACGAAAAGCATTAATGTAAATTTTTCAAATATTGGTGAAGAACTTGATATAGAGGAGGATATGACGGATGTTGACATTTTAACTGGGTCAGATCCGAATTTGGAGTCAAAAATGAACAACGACGAAGTGGAAATGGAAGAAACTATCGAGTTCCAAACACCTACTATGAAGGATGTATTTTCAGCAGTTGCAACAATTTAGCATTTTTTCACGTTTAATCAAAATTTAAAAGAGGCTAAAACAGATTTTGCATTGCTACATTTGGAAAAAACTTTTTAGTAAACCAAAAATCACAAAAACAAACCAAATTTTTTTGTTAAAATTTAAATATGTATACATATATATCTACATACATATGTAAAATTATATAAGTGTTAAGTTATTTGTAAAATAAGTTGGATTGTTTTTTTTTTATGTTTTGTAACACTTGAATATTGTTTTTGTCGCTTAAACTTCTTGCAGTCATGTAAATATACTCTTTTCTAACATAAATAAAATGTACATAATTTTACAAAATGATAATAATTCTTTCCTTACGCAGTAGTCTGTTATGGTTGGTTTATATACGGAACAAGAATATGGAATGGGAAATAAGAATAGTACACAAGAATAAAAAATATGAAACCGTTTATATCGGACATAACATTTCGTCGCTGCGCCTGCGTACTTGCGTTGGCCTGTGTTTAACGGTTGTCGTTTGACAGATTGTTGTGTTTAATATAACCTTTAAAAAAAAATCGTTTTCAGTAATATGGATTTAGAAGATTTTGTAAATTTATTTGCTTGTGTTTCACACATTATATTGTTTTTTTCCAACCTTCTGATCACAGCTGGAAAACATCTGTTGGACAAATTTTATTACGGCCGACATTTTGACCATTGTGCGCATGCTTATCGTCTCTTATTCTTGGAATAAAAATAAAATGTTAAATGTTACCAACTTTTCTTATGTTTAAGTTAAATTTCATTCCTACATAAACCGATATACGGCGCCATGTTTTAACATCTTGTGTACTATTCTTATTTCCTGTTCCTTATTCTTGTTCCGTATATAAACCAACCATTATAGAGCATTTTTCCCAGATTTTCTTGATGATAGGGTGTAATAATTCTGCGCTTGCCTTACTGTCAACTTTGAGCAGATCTGCAGGCAGATCGTTTGTACCCAGTGCTTTATTGTTTTTAAGCTCTTTAATGGCCGTTTTTACTCCCTTTTTGAAAGGGCGTTGCAATTTATAAGAAGTACGTCTGTTGGAGGATGGTGAATGTCTTGATCTTGTTATTCTTTTTGTGGTCCTATAGGTGTGTTTCTACAGAATAATTCGCTGAAGTCTTCCCTCCATCGAGTTAGGTCTTGTTGCTACGTATTTAGAAGTCCTACCGGTTTGTTCAAGTTGTATTTTCAAGTGCAACTTGAAAGTGAAATATTTTTTATTTTTATTACTCTCCGAGCTATAGACGCTGAAGAGTAAGAATGCGAAAGTGTTTAAATCAAAATAGAAGGCACTTTGAACACTTATAAATAAAAATACTTTACTTTTAAATCGTTATAGAGCAGCGTTTCCCAAAGTGTGGGTCGCGACCCGGCACAGGGTCGCAGAAAATTTTTGCCGGGTCGCGAAAAAAATTGTAAAAACACAAAAGATATTTTTTGTACATATTATTATTTTTTACGTCAGTTAATCACTAGAATAGTGTGTATTTGTGCTCTTTATTACTATACTATATTCTTTATTACTATACTATACTCTTTATTACTATAAAGCTACTGCTTGAAAATAAAATTTATTTTGTAAATAAATGGTTTTTTTTTTTCGTAAGGTGGGTCGCGAAAAAATTTAAAACCTCGTACCAGGTCGCGGTCAATAAAGTTTGGGAACCGCTGTTATAGAGAATACACTTTTTCGTAAACCATAAATATATTAAAAAAATGTTTTGGTAAATGTTGTTTCTTTTCAAATGATTTGGGTAGTTGATTCAATGCAAAGATACCCAACACGATATACGTTTCTATTTCAAAAATCAAAGTTGTTCTTGATATCTTGTACTTCCGGTTTGTTCCGGAAAATTTCAATAGTACCAACCGGTTGTTTGGGTAAAATTTTGGTTATGAAAATTGTTTTTCCAACTTGCCCACATTTCACGTTTTGGAGAAAAATCTTGTTTCTTCTATGTTGATTCACTCTGTACACAATATACGTATGTGAGTTAATACTATTTGTGATTTTTGTTCTTTCAATTTGAGTTAATCTTATACATATTTAAAAATAAAATAAAGGCATGAATTTGTTCCATGTCATACTTTCGTTATTTTTATTATTTTCATAAAGATGCATTCATTGGGGCCCTAAAAATGATAAATATTCCCGGTCCCCTGATGTAGAGATCCGTCCCTGAATACTAGGCGCCATTAATAAGGAACTAACACCGTTAATAATTAATGTGTAAATTTACATTTCAAAGTATTACCTATTACTTGTTATACGTAATTTTACAATTACTTACAAGATGTACAATTACACCAAAATTACACTTGGCTTAAAAGCTGCGTTTAACTTTTAAAATTTCACTGTAAATAAATAAATGTACTGTAGTATTATATGTTAGTACGTGAATTAATTGTGTTAGACTCTCCACTTATAACATGGAGCAGAACAAACGCAAAATAGAATTTCGTATGCATATACCTGGTACTATGATACTGATTTGCTGGAAACTATATCAGCAACATCTTTTTGGTTTTAGTGTCGTTTACATTCGTATTATAGTCGTATTTGTAAGTGTACCCAAACAAGGCGTTAATCAGGGATGCATTTTGTCACCTTTATTATGCAGTATATTCTCTCAGAACATCTTTATGTCTCAGAAGGCATAGGTATCAATGGTCAACTCATAAATAATATTCTTTACGCAGAGTACTCTGTGTTACTGTCTAGTAGCAAAGGAGATCTAGAGAACTTAGTTCTTCTTATTCTTTATTTCCGCTAGGCCTTGCGGTGTTTAGGGCATTAATCATTACAAAAAAATAAATAAAGAAATAAAATAACGTACAATATGGATAATTTACAATGTTTTTTAAATCTCATTTCTGTGTTCTTCTTCCAGTGCTCCTCTCTTTCTTCCTATTCTTATTCTAGCTTCCTTGTCCTGATAGGCCCCCCTGGAGGGTTCTGGTAGGCCCCCAGCATGCGCCTCATGTGCCTAGTGGGAAATACGCCCCTGCCTTCTTGTTAATACTTTCATTACATGTATTTTTTATAAACTTTTCTACTGGTTAATTAATTATGTATAGGGCTTAAATTATGATACAATTAATTCAATCAATACAATACAATGAATCCCGATTTTTAATGTTCTAAGAACTTTTATCTACTAGATAGCATAATATTTTGCTCGTCTTATCGAAATACTAGAGTTTATCGAATAAATTTTGAACAGATTTTAAACGTTCAATATATTTTGAAGATGTTTCCTAATATTTTGCATATTTTTTTTTGAAATATATTTAGTGAAACCGGATGTATTTCATTTCTGTCAAATTGCTTCTAACCACGCAAGCAGGACCACGCTTATTTGATACAAGAGGGTAATATTAATTGACGTCTACGAGTGGATTTGTGTTAAATTTCTTTTGTAGGAATATCTATCTATAACAGTGTTTCCTAAACAGTCTTTTGCCGTATCCTTTAATTAATTTTGAACATACTGATCATTATTGATTTTGAGGTACATCTACTCAGTTCCGTTTCCATAAGGGCACATTGGGCACGAGCCCAGAGCCCCCGGCTTGATGGGGGCCTCAAAATGCGAGGTCGTCGTTTACACGGAAAAAATAGCTTAATTTTTAGTGCAATTTTTCTAAGAATTGCCGTTAAAATTTTTAAGTTTAAATGTAAATCGAAAACCAGATGAGATTTATGGTCACCAATTGTAGTGGATAGCGCTCATTTTCACGGCTAAAAAGAATAAAAAATGAATTATGAACGACTATGTTACAATAATGACGTACTAATTTGTCAATCATGTGCATAAAAAGTGATACTCTTTAAAAATTAGACTTTGAGGACATAATAGAAGATTTTGCACAACAGCAATCCTGGAAGAAACCATCATCATTAACGTAAGTTCACCAATTCACAAAATATTAATCACTTCACTTATATTTGATTTGTATAAAGCGAACCATAATAACCAATAAAGTCACTAAATAAAAGTACATAGATACCAGGGTTGCCAGACGTCCCGAATTTCGCGGGACGTCCCGCTTTTTGAACAAAAATAGATTGTCCCGCGCAGCTAAAAACACGAATTAATCAAAAAAAATTGTCTTGTTCATCACTTGGAAGTGAGGACCTTTTTTTTTGCTCATCAGTTCTATTTTTGGGAGTGAAGACCGTTTTTTTTTGCTCGTCACTACTATTTTGGGAGAGGGTCTTTTTATAAACATTTTTAAATATTTTGAACTGTACATTTTATTAGGTTGTCCCGCTTTTTGCGCCTTAATCCCGATTTTTTTTATATATATTTGGTAAAAATCCCGATTTGGTAAAATAATAATCTGGCAACCCTGATAGATACTGATGTTTTTATTCACATTTTTTTTGTGACTTTCTAAAAGGGGCCCCAAACTCTGTGTGCCCAAGGGTCTTTGCATGACCTAAGACGGCCCTGCATATACTCTTTACAATACTCAAAATTGGGTTTAGACTTTCACAAAATATTTTATAAAAGTAACTATCGACCTCTTAAAAATATTGATGTGCAGTGGAAATATGAGACAACATTTTTTGCTGAAATCAAGAAATTTATCAAAATCATTTTCAGTCTGTTGCTCTAAAGCAGTGGTGTTCACCCTTCTAACATCTGCGGAACCCTACAGTTTAAATGCTATTTCTTTGGCCCCCCAAAGCAAAATTTTTTCTGTCTTTTTTTAATTTTAAGTTCAAACGTTTTAAAATTATATAATTTAGATGTTTATTATTGAATTTAATCTTGATCTAAATTGATATTTTATACCTGATTATATTTATATATTTTTTAAATGTACCCAGCAAACATTTTTATACGGGCCAGTACTGGTAAAGCACATACTCCCCGGCATTGAAAGTAATAGGCCAGTACCCCGGTGTCCCCGTGGCCGTTACTGGCCCATTGATGTATCAGTTGCCGGCCCATCAACGGTAAAGTGCAAAATAATCGCATTAGTTGCAAGATTTATTTCTGATGGTTTTAAGTAAAAAGTATGAGTGAAGAAGAGTGCTTATAAAATGCTGGTAAAGTACTTCGTATAGGCGGAATGCGAAATACAAATGTGAAGTACATTATTAATACTGGCGTTGCACTTACTTTTGGTGCCAGTAATTTACCAGCATAAAAGCAGTTTGCCTGCATTCGGCCGTTAGTTGAATGTTTGCTGGGTAGATATACCTACTATTTTACTTTTTAAATAATGCAATACCTACCTAATATAATATGGTATTTACCTAATGCAAATTATAAATAAAAATTGTATCGAATAATTCGCGTTATGCTGTTATCATTATAAACATAAAATACAACAAAGTAATATAGTAATTTATAAACATAAAATACAACAAAGTAATATAGTAATTTATAAACATAAAATTCAATAATACAGTATAAAGTACATATTTGAATGGTAGCTGATATAAGAAGTAAATAATAATCACTACTTAACAAATTTGAACTTTTTGTCGCGTAAAATTAGCTGTTTTGGAATAAACATGACCTACTGATGACGAAAATAGTGATTAAGAAATTTGTAGCACCCTCAGATTGAAAGTTATTCAATTTTCAAAATTTACCAAAATCACTGTATCCAAACAAAGAGTCATTTAAAAAAAACATAATAAAACAATTTAATTAAAGTTGCGGTACCCCTGAAAACGTTCCACGGGACCCCAGGGACCGCAGAATACATAGAAGAGGTATTTTATTACTTATGATTTTTCAGTCACCATTTAAAATATTGAGAGAGTTAAGACAGATTTTTTGGATAAGTTTGTTATAAAAATCATCCAGTTTCTCACGGTTGTTTTCATTCGTCGTCTACCACCCATTTCTTGAGATGGGAGAATAATGATAGTCACTTGGCGCAAGATCGGAACTATATGATGCAGAAAAGTGTCCCAATGGAATTCAGCAAGTCAAGTGTATATATTATTTTTGAATGTAGGTACCTATATATGGACCGCCTCGATAGAGGTCCGCCAATTTCAAAAAACATTACAGGAGATTCATGATGTCAAAAATATTGAGAAACACTGATCCATATCATCAAATTGTATTTCTTGAAGTGAAGACGAAATTTATAACGCTAGTTTTTTACCGACCGCCAACATATATAAGGGAGCTATTGTGATGATACCGATTTTGACATTTCGATATTTCGATGGATCTCCACGAATTGAGGTCCCTACATAACGTTTTGAGTATTAATAGCATGATGTCTGTCGGTCCGTGTACCTACACGTGCAGAGCAAATTCAGCTAAAAGGATTTTTATGACACTTCATATTTAAACTAGATATGGGAGTTTACTCGTGTCGGTTTTAAGTTTTTTGCGAATATTTCACAACAAAGTAATATTTCGAAAAAATGTATTTAACAAGAGTTGCTATAACTAACAACTTTACAATTATAACAAATTTATATTCGCGTACCAACTACGTATATATGACTAGAACATGGTCCTTTTTTACTAACTAAGGGGAGGGTAGGGTCTGATAACCACATTTTAAGCATATTATTGTGAATTTTTTTCAAATCTATGGTTAAATTTATTCATTTTCAAACTAGGTACATATATAAAGTATGTTTTGAAGAAGATACAAAAAAAAATTTGAAGGCAAAATATAGCGAAATGAGCCAGCTGTGGCAAATCTTCTCAGACTCCGGGAAAAAAATTTGATTTTGCGGTGACTAGCATAACTCGTCACTGGATCATCTGAAATCAAAAATCCAAAAAGATTTTGCTAGTTTATGAGTTTGCCGAGGTAACGACGTTGAGATATTTTTTTTTCATGTTTTTTTTTTTATTTAACAATCACAAATATACTCATTTTTAGGTTTTTTTTAGGGGGAATTAATTTTTTTTTGTCTCATTTTAAAAATAAAAACTCAACGTCATTACCTTGGCAAACTCATAAACTAACAAAATCTTTTTGGATTTTTGATTTCAGATGATCCAGTGACGAGCTATGCTGGTCACCGCAAAATCTAATTTTTTTCCCGGAGTCTGAGAAGATTTGCCACAGCTGGCTCATTTCGCCATATTTTGCCTTCAAAATTTTTTTGTATCTTCTTCAAAACATACTTTATATATGTACTTTTCGGAAATGAATAAATTTAACCATAGATTTGAAAAAAAATCACAAAAATATGCTTAAAATGTGGTTATCAGACCCCCCCCCTTAACAAAAATCAGCTTGATACCAGAGCCACGGCAAAATTTTCAGCCAAGAACCCCATGTAAGCTAGATCCGCCCTTGTTTGATAAGCCACATAAATTATGTTGCGGGCAAAAAATGCACCCCCCCCCCCGTTCTTATAGATAGACTTTGTAAGTGCTTCCCATAACCATGAATCCTGGATACGCCACTGCGATCATCTATGATAGATTTGCCTTAATACCGACCGAAGTACGAGAACCACAGTTTGTCTATAATTTTATTAACGTTCTCCATACCTTTTCTGTTTATTAACTTCATTTGCACCGTTTGCCTGTCTGTTCGTTTAACTCCTCCAAAATGTTCAATAGTAGAAAGACAAAACATGGCACATTCTGATTGATCATGATGCCACTAGAGGGGGGAGTGGCAGTGGCGGCTTATGCCTACAACAAAGTAGAAAAGCGACAAAGATAAATTAACTTAGGTACATATTTAAGTAGAATATCTACACGTTACAACACACATTTAATAGCTATTTGTGTTAAATGAACATTTATTTAACAGAATATCATTAAATACAACAAAAAAATATCAATTATGACAGTTTAAAAAATTGATATGAAGTGTGAATTTTCAAGCATTTCAGGATTTTGTAGGTATTTAGTGATGACAAATTGTGGGTACTAGTGGCGGCTCCTCATGAAGAGCCAAGGAGCCAAGGCAATACCATTACAAAATTATTGCAACACCATCACAAATTAATTATTCAAAAGCTTTTATTTTCTTTAAAATTACCGATAAATACAAATAAACATATACGCGTTATAGTACGGAACGCTGCTATTGAGAATTGACATTACCGTTGCGGCGCTGTAATTCATGGAAAAATGGCTGAATTGTCTAGTATTCAGCTGTCAATATGCTAACAGGGAACAGGTTAATTTAAGCACAGTACATTTTTATTTTATGAAAATGTATCTATCGACGTTCTAACAAAAAATCAACACCAAAACATATGTAATAATTTCAAACAGTACTACAGTCGCGTAGTAAAATATTTGACCACCAGACTGCGTATCCGAGCGTGTCAGTTCTCAATTGCCTTGCATTTAATGCGATGAAGCACGCTTTGTATTTATTTAGGCAGGCGAGCCAAATCGAAACTGGCTCAGTTTTCAGACAATTTGTAGGCATCCACGAGTGGTCAGACCATGCGCTAGATTTACATTACAGCGGAGCCAGCTGTATCATGGCTCGTAAGTTTGAGTTACGCTTGCATATAGAATTCGTCGCGTATTATAGTGTGTTATTTTACTGTGTCTGTATGTTGTTTTCTGTTACTATTAGAAATGAACAGTATCAGTAACCTTTTGAAAAAACATTTTCTTCGTATTCCCTCGAGGAAAAACAACTGGGAAGATCGCTACCGGATTTGGACATTACAAAAACTCATAATGTTTCTGCCTCTGCTTCTAAAACACGAATAAGAAAAATTACTTTAAGAACAATTGCCATTTATTTGGAGACTATCTAATGTTAGTCTTATAGATACGCAGCTCTGTTCTTGTTAAGAGGATGTTCCTTTCAATCAAATTTTAGCTCTAATTGAAGTGGAATTCGTGTAATGTCACGATTATTTTTGATCACTAATAAATAATTACTTTAAGAAATATGTGATTATTATTATTTTTTTTTTTTTAATTAAATACAAATTTAATTTATAAACAAAATTTCAGTTGACATTCTCACGCTTCCAAATTATTTATATAAACGTGTAATAATTTATTCAACTTTACGTTCTTTAGGAAACTTACTTATCTTACTGATTCAATTAGGAAATGAACTTAATATCCACACTAGCATGGCCGGCCCTTGAGTGAGGCGGACTAGAGCCAGGTCTCAAGTGAAGAAATGCCTCAAAAAAATTATCAAACTGTTTTTTCAATCACTGGATACTTTTGAAGGGCCTTAATTTGTCTTGCCCAATACTTCACAAAACCACGGTCCACTCACAAATCACTTGTGTGGATATAATTTATCATATGTTTTTAGTAAATTGCTCATCAAAATAAGAACAATAGTTATTCCACAGAATGTATGTTTCTTTTTGAGAATAAATGACTTATGACTTATTCAAAAACTTAGTTTTCATTAATAATGACCCATTTTCCTTAAGTGTTGTACCTACTATTGTGGTACCTACAGTGGCGGATTAACGGGCGGGCTGACCGGGCGACCGCCCGGTCTGTCAGATTTAGAGGGGCGCCAAAATAAGAATCGGACAATTAAATAAATTGTATTTGATTTAGGTATTATGTTTTATATATAAAATTATTTGTTATTTATTAATTTGGTAATGTTTTTATTCATTCATATCAATAGCATACTAATAAAATAAAGGCTTCTGATCTTTTGAAAAATAAACTGTAACCAAAGAATATGAAAAGAAACTGACATGGTATACGATTTTTTGTGAACTCCGTGCCGCGGAAAAAAGCGCGGGGCGAGGAGTAGCGAGACACTTCGTTGATAAGGGCGCACCTAAGAAGTCATTAGCAAAACTAGGATCTTATCGTCGGTTTAAAGGTAAAAGTCACTAAGTACACTTTTTGTGAAAAATGAGTTAGATATACCAAATTGACAATTATTTGATGATATTATCAAGTGCATTACTATTCTCTACAATAGAAAAATGTAAAAATAAATTTCATTATTTGCGATATAATATATTGCTAATACGTACTTAATGATTTCCATGGAAAGTTATAAAAAAAAAATCCGTTTATAATAAACGTTTTTAATTTCATATAGTTTCGTCAGTTTTTGTTATATTCTGCTAGTGACAACAAGCATATATTTCGAAATGTGCTAAACTAACCTGTTTATATAAAAATTATCGTACTTTTGTGTTAATTATTTTTAATTATCTTTCATTATTAGTTATTATACCTAAAATTTATTTTAATAACATTGGTAAGTTTTACATTTTATAAACTTAAAATGCATGTTCTACTTATTAAACTTTTTGCAGTTATTTGGAATTTTCGACACATAAAAAATTATCTGGATCACAAAACCGTAAAAGAAAATTGGAAAGAGAAAATGAATTTTCTAAAAGTGCAACATATCTATCCAACTATCTGCAATCAAATGTATCTAATTCAAATTTGCTTAACAATGCTTTTGGAGAAGGTACATCACAAAATGCAGATGTTAAAAATTTGAGTGCTATTAACTCAAACGAAACTAAAGAATTATCATTTCAATTATCAGATGTTAGAAAAATGATAATTTTCGAAAAATTGACAAATACTGAGGAAAATGTAGACGACACTTCTGAAAGTATTTTTCAATATAATGATCCAGCTACGTGGCCTTTTCCTTTGCCCTCTGCTTTTCGCGATTACATTTTATCTTTCAAGAAAACATTTTTTTGAATAAATAAATTATTATTACCTACTTATTAGATTTTTGAGGTGTATCGCCTGCTTAGAAATAAATCAATATTAGTGAAATAATTATGTTTTGTTTTTTAATACTTTTGTGAATAAAAATTGATTTATTAATTATTTTATTTTTTATTATTTTTTTTATGTCAACCAATTTTAGAATTTTGAAAAATTTTAGGGCGCCAAAACAAGGAGTTCGCCCGGGGTGCAAGATTGCCTCGGTCCGGCACTGGGTACCTAAATACTTACTATTTTTACGGCCGTTCAAAAGCTACGAAAAACGAGTAAGAATATATATTTTTTTGACATTCCATATAAATTTAATTTGTAAACGTCAGAATTACAATTGTTTTCTGAATTCTGTTTGTAGTAAAATTAGAATATTTAAAATGACAATTTATAATTAAACTATTATATCAGCTCGGTATCATGGTATAAAAATAAAGTAACGATCAAAGTACCTGAAATACAGATACAAGATACTTAAATTTAAATATCGAAATACAGATACAGATACATATTTCAAAAAGTATCGAATTTGTATCTAGATACTTGAAAAAGTATCTAATCTACTGTATCTAGATACTTGTAACTAGATACATTACAACGCTGGGTGCTATGCTCGGGCCCCGAAAAGTACGGCCCTGTATATATGTGAACGTAAAAATTTAATAAAACATATAATTTATTGCTACATTTCGTTTTGTCACTTCTTTATAATCCAGCTTGCCTAGTTATTTCATCAGAGCCATCTATTGAACAAAGTCTGAAGAGTTTTACTTCTCTCGACCCGTTTTGTCACATAGCATAGCTATTTAGTCAAGCAGTGGTTCAATTTATCAACGCTAGAGTTCCAAGAATTATTTTGATAAGTTTGGCAACACTGACAGAAATTGTTGACATCACTAGTCGCATTGATGACAGGAATAAAATGACAGATATATATATTTTGTTAATATTGACGCTAATAAGAAAGAAGCAGTGATGTAAATTATTGAAAAGAAAGGCCATAAATTTGGATTATTTTTTATAAGTATGTAAAAAATTCTAAATAAATTTAATAACCAATTTCTTATGTGGCTAATATATCCTAAGATTTTTATTATAAATAAATTACCATTTATATAATATTATATAAACAACACCTAATACATTTATGAATTATTTTTATGGGAAGCTGTATAAAATTTAAATCATGATAGACCGTACATATAACTGGCACGATTGTGAAAAAATTACTGCTCCGCTTACAGAATCACAAAGTGATGTAATTTATGACATATCAACATTCATAAATCACAGTAATAATGAGAAAGAAGTAAGTATAATTTTTGTTATGTAAATATATTTTTTAATACATTTATATAATTTACAGAAAGATGGTCAAGAATCTTCAGTTGATTTATCTGAAAGTAATGGATTTATGAATGTTAATTGTAAAATTGAAACCAGTCAAGAGTTTTTTGAATGGTATGCAAAAGTTGAAGAAGATTTAGAAGTTGACAACAATTTATATTCTACAAAATATTTAGAGAAGCTGTCTTCACAAAAAGAGAATTTGTACAATCTTCTTAATAAGGTATTTTTTAAATAATATTATTGGTTCAGAGATCGAAAGGTACAAGCTACATAAAATAAACGTTAAGAAAATTGAATTTAAACTTTGGTAGGAATAGTATCGATATATGGACAGCTAATGGTCGTAACCCATAAACACAACAGGGTTATGCGGAAAGGTCCAATACCTTTCACGTATAGGTATAATCTGTTTTTTGTCTGCTAATTTTTTATCATGTAGCTTATTGACTACAAATGTTCAGATTTAAAACTGACGTTCTTATGATGAAGTTCATTAATATATATAAAATAAGTTTATTGTCAAATTAAATATTACAAATTATGGTACACATTTACATTTCAGAGTCCCTGTTATTTAGTACATATAATTACCTATTACCAACTAAACTTACCTACATGTAATTATATGATTTCAAAAAAAAAAATGAAAAAAAACATTTAGAGCAGTGGTTCTTAACCTTTTCAGAATCACAGAACACTTACAATTTTACAAAATGTTTTTGGAACACAGTAAAATAAACCAGTATATATATTTTTGATTATTATTTATTATTTTCAAAAAATGCAATTTTTTTCCAAAATCTAAATCTGATCAAAAATTCCTCTCGTACGTTTCCAGCTTAAATCAGTGTAAATTACAAGGGGCAAGCAAAAAACATATTTACTTTTTAAGTTTTGTTTATTTATATAATTTTTACTGACCAAAAAGCATTTGCCCAATGCTTTTTGGTTTTTGCATCGGGCAAGTGTTTAAAAACATTTGTATGTGAACATTGTTTGTAGATCTGTATTAGGCTTTAGTTGATCGTGTATTGGATTCTGGTACAGACATGTTAAAATATTCTATAAATAATATAGAATCAACATAATTACTGTAAACTTTCTATAGAAACATCAAATCTAACAGAATTCGTCTAGTTTCAAGCGATAAAATATTGAAATATACAAGTCTATCTGAGTAACGTACTAATGGTAATTAAAATTTTCTAGATAAAATATACTAAAATCTCATTTGTACAACTTTCAAAATCTTTTCGCATAAATTGGATTCCATATTTCAGTTTTGTACGTACTAAATCATTGAAAAGAAGCAAGAATGGTTCAGCTCTGTTGAAATATTTACACATGTGAAATACAAATCATTTTGTAACAATATTTCTTTATGGTATCGACATGATTATTGAAATATATATCTGGTATCTGGTGTATTGTAAACTAATTATAAATTCCAGCTCGACAGTTGTTATCATATTTATTAATTTCTCAGTGACAGGCCACGTTTCTCCCTATGTTATTATTGTTTCTATGATTGTGTAAAAAATAAAATAACAACTTATTTAAAATTCCAGACCAATGCAGCACTAGACGATATGCAAAAAATAACTACAGCATATCGAGAAATATCAACTAAAACAACTGTATTAAATGAAATGAGTGAACAGCTGTATATAGACCAATCTCAGCTACAAAAAATTAGCACAGAAATAAATAGCAGGTTACATTATTTTACATCAGTACTGGAGTTATCACAAACATTGTCCCTGTCATCACTGTCAGTGTCCAGTACGCATTTCTTTGAAACCTTAGAAAAACTAGATACTTGCATTGAGTACATGATTATAAATGTAAGTAATGTCAAATTTATAACATTTTATACACGCTCTTATAACTAACTTTTGTTTTTATTTGTTATTCTATTATTAAGGACAACACCAATTCGCAGTGCGAGTTTCAACATTTTTCTTCTGATAGATTAATCGCCACACGACTTGCTGTTGTCATTAATCTTTAATATCTGCCAAGAATCGAAAGACTAGAGTAGAATTTGCAAAAAAGCTTATAAACTGATCAGTTAAAAAATGGATAAAAGTTCTTTTTTCGGATGAGAGCAAATTTAATTTGTTCGGTTCCGATGGTATAAACTGGGTTCGGCGTCCAATCAACAAAAGAATGGATCCAAAATATAGTAAACCAACTATAAAACGCCGTGGGGTAGTGTAATTGTGTGAGAATGTTTCTCGGGTTTCGGTATGGGCCCATAATTAAAACCAGTGGCATAACTGACAAATTTTATTATATAAATTTATTGGGATGTAATAATGTTACCATTTACCGAAGAAAACATGTCCTAAAAGGATTTTCCAGCATGACAACTACCCGAAACATACCTCCGGAGTAGGTTGGTTAGAGTGGTTAAGAGTCAATAAAATTAATGTGTTGAAGTGGCTAGCTCAAAGCCCTGATTTAAATCCCACAGAGAACCTCTGGAATGACGTAGATAAAAAATAAAAGTAAAAAAATACAAAAATAAAGACGAATTATTTTTGGACACATGGCAAAATTTAAATCATGACTAAATAGATGTATTATTATTATCTATGAAGAATAGATTCGCGGCAGTAATAAAGAATAAAGGATACTCCACTCATTACTAACTATTTTGCAAAATTTATTATATTTTTGTTTAATTTTTTAATAATATTTATTTGTTTCTCTACTTTTGATCCATTATGTTTTTAAAACAATGTATAACTTTTTGTAAAATTTATGTAAACAATTTTTTTTAAATGACACTTCTAACAAGGATACAAAAAAACCAAATTTGTTTTATCAAAATTTTCATTCAATAATAAATATTATAATTTTTAGAATGTTTTTTTACTTAAGGCCGATAGCGTATATGCCTAGTCGAGATAAGAAATGGCAAGGATTCCAATTTCATGGAAGTGCCTTTTTACTGTTAATCATAAGATACGAGACATTGTAAATATAATTTGGACAACAGATGGATATTGTATACAAATTTTTCTTTATTTATTTATCCATTTACTGCATATTCACTGATTAGAAAATTCTAATATATATATGTATATATATACTTTTTTTAATTTTCAGAATAATTATAAAGAATCGTATATCTACCTAATGAAATTTAAGCAAACCCTTTATAACGTCATATTTTTAATAAAGAATTATGTGAAACAAGTGTTCGTAAATGCGACAGAGCAAGCTTTGGTTCCCGTTGGTGATCAAACGGTAGATTCGATTGTTAATTCGGACTTAGCTTTTTCTCTGTATTATGGAAAATTTCAAACAAGTGCTACGAAAGTAAAACCTATAATAGAACATCTTGAAATTCGTGCAGCACACAATTCAGAGTGAGTATTTAAAAATATATTTTATAAAATTAAATACAATAAACTATAATTTAATTAAAGAATTAGAATAATGTTTCAATGAGTGCCTTCAACTAATTCAATTAATATTATAATTCATGTATTTGACATTAATCTTAACCAGAAACAAATAAACACTCATGACATTTCTTAGACTACTGCTAGTAGTAAAGAACAAGTTTTTTTTTTACTTAGTTGGAAATGAAAACAGACTAATAGAAGTAATAAATGCGGACTAATACTTTGTTTAATAAACAGTATATTTGTATTTTATCAAGAAATGTTATCCCTGAAAATTAAGGTTGTTTCTAAAATGTTCCATCCTTATTTGCTGACATTTTGTAACATAAAAGTATTACATTTCACAACATTGATTCCCATTTAACTGATGTAAAACCCACTATTTTTTTAGGTATGCACAATTGTTAACAGAATGTGAACATTGTTTCTTAACGCAACGGATGACTTTAATAAATAATGCTATTGCAGTAGCAGTAAGGCAACTGGTTGATCAGCATAAGAATGATAATAGTACCTTATTTCGTAATGGATGTACATTTATGTTGCATGTCTGTCAAGATGAGACACAGCTTTTCAATCATTTCTTTAAAGACGTCAGCCCAGAGTTAACTTTATACCTTGAAAAGCTCTGTACACATTTATATGACAATCTTCGTCCTCTTATTGTTCATATAAATCATTTAGAAACACTAGCTGAACTCTGTGGTATCTTACGAGGTGAAATGGTACTTGAGAATGAGACAACAAATGAAGCTTTTACTAGAGTTCTATGGCAACTGTTACAAGATGTACAGGAACGTTTTGTATTTCGTACTCATGTTTACCTACAAACTGACCTCTTACAATACAAACCATCTGCTGGTGATCTAGCATATCCAGAGAAACTGCAAATGATGGAAAGTATTGCATTATCTCAAACAGAAGAAAACTTTAAATCTCGAACGGGTAGTTCTCCTGCTGATCTTCATGGAATGTGGTATCCAACAGTTAAAAGAACACTTGTTTGTCTATCAAGGTTATATCGTTGTGTTGACAGACCAATATTTCAAGGACTATCACAGGAAGCTCTTGCGATTTGTGTCCACACTATTGTTCAAGCATCTAGTATGATTTCTGCTAGAAAGTCTGTTATTGACGGTGAATTGTTTTTAATAAAACATCTTCTAATTTTACGAGAACAAATTGCTCCTTTTCAAGTTGACTTTACAGTAAAAGAAATGAGTTTGGATTTTAGTAAAATAAAAACTGCCGCCTTCGGCTTACTTCAAAAACGTAAACAACTTTTTGCCTTAAATGCAAATAATGCTTTATTAGAATTTTTATTACAAACACCAGAAGTTAAAGAACAGTTGTTAGATTCTAGAAAAGAAGTTGATAAAGAACTGAAGCAGTCTTGTGAGAAATTTATAAAATATTGTACAAATATTCTTATTGAACCAATTATTCCATTTATAAGAACGGTAAGTTATGTTGTAAATAATAACGTTATGGATTCTACTAAAGGATTCTGCTTATAGATGGAACAAGATATTGAGACAACAGAAAAGAAATCACAACTTCCAGATCCACAAACTATTGGTACAGCTGTTCGAGCAGTGCAACATAATATTAAAACTAACTTAACAGATATACAAAAGTCAATGCAACTTTACTTAGCTAACAAGGAAACTGAATTTATATTATTCAAACTGATTCGGGTATGTAATTGTTTTTAAAAGTCTGGGCTTATTTATATATTACAAATACACTATCCTCCAAAAGGTATTTTTCATGAATATTCAATAACAAGGCTTTTGCTTCAATAAAACTTTTCACTTAAAAAAGACTTGCCATTAAATTTTGAAGAACTTCATGAGATATTTTACCCCATTCTTCCCAAAGAGCAACTTCAAGTTCATACCAAAAAAAAAAAGCTCCACCAAATGTGTATCAGTGTCCAGTTACTTTTTGAAGAATGTTGTATATTTTAAGTATTATTATATAAATACCAATTTTATCTATTACAGAATAACGTTATGAACAGTTTTTCGCTGTTAGAACAAAGACTTGCTTTAGAAGAATATACGGCAGATCAGTTATTAGTTATTGGTTGTCCTACAGCTGAGCAAATGTCCGTTATATTATGCTCTGCGTCTCTGATGTCCAATATTCATTCCAGTTTGGACATTCTGCCTCAGTCACCAACGACCAGTTCTTAATCTTGTAATATCGAAGATAATATAATAGTCACAGAAATTTGTACCTAATTTAACACGATTTGATAATCGATTTAGTATGTATACCAAATGAAATATCTGAGAAGATTTATTCATTTTGAAGTGTTTTATCTATTAATTAATTACTTAAATATATCTTCGTGATATTTTTTAACATTTGTTCTAATACTGTACAACAAAATATATGTATTTATACTTAATTTTTAAAAAGATGTCTGTTCAAGGATATATCTGACTCAAAATTATTTATATTGATATAATTCTTGCTTATACTTATATATGAGTGAGAAAGAAATATATCAATATCATGAATTTTGAATCAGTGTTTTAAAACAGATATCTCTTAAGAAAAATGCAAGTATATGTACAGTAGATTTCATTCAATGTAAGAAAAATACTGGCGGAAGGTAGGGTTCCCCTGCGCAGAAACCAAATTTCTTTCATTACGTTATCAACAGTTTAACACATTTTAGTGGCGTTGTGCGATTTTGTTTGTTTATTTCCGTTATTATTATTTATATCTCGTACGTTTCAAGGTATACCGTGTACTAAAATGAGTAAAAATTTATTTGAAATACAGAATTTTGTTTGTTTGATATCCACATCAATTGTTTAAAACTATTATGCACATCAATGCGCAGAATTGATGACTTAATTTATGATATACTGCAACTTTCTTGTTCTGAACGACGTTTAATATAATTCTGCACAATATTTTAATTTAAATATTTTTTTACCTATTAGGCTTCTTATTTTATTTCATAAATTATTCTTATTTAACACATTCGTACAAACTGAATTATAATTTCTGTCAAGAATTATTAAGTTGCATTTTTGATTTATACATTAAAATTTTCTGTTACTACTATATACTCTTTGGTAGTATTATATATGTAAATAGAAATTTGAAATAAAGTTTTTTGTTGCCCACTTCAAAGTATTTTACTTGTACCTGACTTTTTTTGGTGTTTATTCTTCGACACATGAGTGCTTGTTTGCCTGGAATTTAACTTTTCATTATTACTAGAAATATAAATATTAAAAGTGAATAGTTATAAACAAGATGATATAATATAACTACACCATAATAAAAAGGGCAACCAAACAAATTTTCATATAAAAACAAAAGGTTATAGTTTTGATTTCTGTTCTTTAAAAATTTCGGGTTAATGTCGTTATTTCGTTTTCTTTCCGTTCTCGGTTCCTGGTTTCGGTGTTTTAAACTAAAAATAATTTCTTGTCAGTTACATAACAGTAAACAATGAGTTTAAAAATATCAAAACTGTATTCTAATCTACAACTGAAAATCCCAATTTAACAAAGAACCAATCAGATTACTTTGTTCTCCCGAACTCAACCGAGAAACAACGAAAATATGTGTTCCTAACTTAAGACTTGCTGTCAACTCATTGGCGTGTAGAGAAAAATAGTGTTCATTTAATAATCAATTCGTATAAGGCAGTGTTTCTTAACCGTATTGAAAGAATCGCCCCCTTTACCACAGTAAAATTATCCAGCGCCCCCTCCCCCAACAAAAAACAAAATTTTAAATTTATACTTTGTAGGTATGTATTTTATGCAATTAATTTCCTACTACAAATAAAAAATGATGAGAAATAGAAATAAAACACGTTATTATTTTTATAAACATTATGTATTTATTGCCTTTTATGTCATATTAATATCACATACAACATTATAATAAAATTTAAATAGAATAAGTAAATAATTCAATGTAAAATTTTTAGTAAAAACATTTAAAAAAAAGTTAATGAGATCCTTGAGCCTCATGTGATTGCGCCAATTTCGTAATATTAGGTTCAAGTTTAGTCAAATATAATCTCAAATATCCTCTTTGGCTTATTTGTAATCGATTTCGTGATTTTTTCAATATATGCATTACTGCGCTAAAACCCTTTTCTACTAAATAGGAAGATGGAAATGCTATGATGGGTAATTTTACTTCTTTCCACAGAAGAGGGTATTGATGGCGAAAACGAACCCAAAAAGCATTATAATCACATTGATTGAATATTATTTTGGCTTCACAGTCATTTTGTAGCTGAATAAACTGCTCTTTTAAATTTTGACTGACACTTTCTACGTCTGATAAAAATGGATTAATTAACCATGCTGGTATCACAAGTTCCTGCAAGTCTTTGAATTGTATTATCATATCTTCAATAAGGGCGTCAATGTGGCTACAGTATGTTTCCAAATCAAAATCCTTGACCGTATCTTCTTTTAATTGTTGCAAAGAAGGAAACTGATGATATTCTCGCCAACAAAGATTATTTTTATATAATTTGAGTTTATTGATAAAGCTCACTATTTTCAACTCTTTTGGCTTTAATAATGCAAAATGAGCAAATGAGCATACCTCATTTTCTATATTGACACAAGACCCACTCGACTTCTACAGCGCCCCCTATATGCTAAAAATTTAAAAACGCCCCGCCAGACCTCCAAAACGCCCACAAAGGGGCGCTGGCGCCCCGGTTAAGAATCACTGGTATAAGGTAATAAAAATAGAATGTACGCCTATGTATACATGTCCTTGGAAATAAGTTTGATAACTAAATGTTTCTGTCAACTATTGCATAACGGACAAGATTTCTTGATCGCTCTGTATTATCTAGTAACAGATGGGAGAGATCAGCTAACAGAGGGCCTCGCGAGTCAACTGGCTGACAGTATCTTAGACGATCTCCCCCTCTTGTTTGTTTGTTTTAGGTTTTGGGAAAGGAAATTACAAAATAAAAAAATCTAGTTAATAAATTCGTGATTTACTTTATTTTCAATTATCTTAAAATGAAACAAAATTGGCAAATACATTACTGAACATTTGTTACAAGCTAATAACAGAATAAAAAGTGATTTTAATTAACCGTCCACTCGTAGTAAAAGAACATACAATAAAATTCTATATATTACACAGTATTTTATAGATGCTATTACTTAAATGGATGTGCACGCTTCTATGAAGTGTACTTCCCTTTTAAAACATGACTAGAAAACAATTTAAATAAACAATTATGCATGTGAGCCATACAGAAATATTAATAAATACAGATTAACAAGAATGTGTAGGAATGTTGGTGTATTATTGTTCGAGCCAAGAAGGAAATGATGAGTTTGGAGTTTTAACTTTGATGTTAAACTGCTTAAGCGTGGATTCTAAGGCGGACTGATTGCCCGAGAAGTAGGCAGACACAGCATTATGAAATAGGAGCAGTTGCTTGTGCATCACTTTGATCTGAAATCATAAGCAAGGTTAAATATCACCAAAAATAAATAAAAGCTCGTTATTATTACCCTGTTTTCCTCTAGGAACTTCATTTTAATAGCAACCTCAGCTCTTAATTTCATGAAATGCTGCTTGTGCAGTTCATAATTGTTATGGGCCTCTTCTACCGCAGTTGTGTTGCTGTCTGCTCGAGGGCTGTGAGCCACTACTTCCAAATCCGATCTATATGCGTCATATTCAATTCTGCAACATTAAACATAATATTTACTAAGATATGATTTTAAACTGTTGGCCACAAATTTAGCTGGATAAAACACGAAACTTAATCTGTAAACCATTAGTAATAAACCTTTGGACAACCTCGAATATGTAAAAATAGATGGAATTGGAAGATTCAGATGACTGTCAGTCATCTGAATTTACAATATATGCCTTCTGTTTGCAAACAAGTTAAATATGCAACTTGCAGCTGTAAAGCAGGTGCAAGCATATTATTGCAGTTTTGTTTTTCTGCGACAAAACAATGAACAGACTCGCATAGTGTCTGTAGTAAATTATTTTTAGCAAAATATAAATTATTTTTTAGTAAAATATAAATAAAATTAAGTTTTACAATTTATGAGATAGTAATTATATACTGTATACATCCGAATTCTCATATGCAAGTCTAGGAATTCTCAATGCAGGGGGAAACGCCCAGAACCCCCCCCCCCTTGGCAGCGGCCTTGGTATGATTATTACAAAATAAAGAATAAAATGTTCTTCTAAATTATAGTAGAAAATAAATTTCTAATACAAATAAAAGCATGACTGAACCGAAAACCGAAAAAAAAACGTTATTTTTGCCGGAACGAAAACCGGAACCGAACTGATATATATTTTTTTGATTGAACCGGAAAGAAAACCGAAACGAAAAAAATAACGGTTCGAAGCCCTATAATAAATTTTAAAAAACATTTTTAAATTTTTATATTTAAAAATGCTGTGCACTGTCGGGGTCCATTTATTGTTTATACATTTATTGTTAAAATACAGAACTACGCAAAAGCAATTTAGTTCCGCGTAAACGTTTAGAATAGCCTATAATGCTAATACTGGTTAACAAAATTATTATAAATTTAAAAAATTATTTTTAAATTTTTATATTTAAATTGCTGTGCACTGTCGTGGACCATTTATTGTTTACGCAATACAGAACTACGCAAAAATATCCACATTAAAATTCTCATTAGCAAAACTAATTAAGAGGATTAATTTCTTTACTTAAGCCTTTATTTAATAATTTTGATAGACATTACGTCATTAATCCTTCCAAATATTTCTCGTTCACAATCGTATATGAAACGTTTATTAAAGTAACACATGTTGACCAGTGCATTTTTTGTAAAAAATACCCTTAAATTAATAACTACCTTAAGCGCTAGTAGCCATAAATGCTGTGTGTACACACTTTTACCAGTTTTATAAAAAGTAAAATTTGAAAAAGTGCAATAGTGATGAAACAAGTTGAGTGTCTATTGAAGGGTTAAGAAGGGACATCCCATACTGAGTTGACATCCCTTGGGAGCTAATAGCCAAAGATGCTGCACACCATTTTCTCAAAATTCAAAAAATTCTGTGGATTTTAAATTTTTTGTAAGTATTGTACAGGTAAATTTTGTTTTTTCGATTGAATATTTTTAATAGCTCTAAGTATGTATGTTCCTTGGGCGCTAATAGCAGAAAATGCTACACACCATTTTCTTAAATATACAAAAATTCTGTGCATTTTAATTTTTTTGTAAGTATTGTGAATTTTTGGAATTTTTTTACGTCTCAATATTTTTAACAGCTCTAAGTAAGTTTGTATGTTCTTTGGGCGCTAATAGCCTAAACTGCTGTACACCATTATTTCAAATTTCAAAAAATTCTGTGGATTTTAAGATTTTTGTAAATATTGTGCAGAAAAATGGTTTCGAAAATGTTTTTTCGATTCAATATTTTTAATAGCTTTAAGTTTTATGTTTTTTTGGGTGCTAATAGCCAAAGATGCTGCACACTATTTTTACAAATTTCAAAAAATTATGTTGATTTTATTTTTTTTGTAAGTATTGTGTAAGTAAATTTTTGGAATGTGTTTACGTTTCAATATTTTTAACAGCTGTGAGTATGTATGTTCTTTGGGCGCTAATAGCCTAAAGTGCTGTACACCATTTTTTCAAATTTCAAGAATTCTGTGAAATTTTAATATTTTGTAAGTATTGTGAAGATAAATTTTTGGAATGTTTTTTCCATTCAATATTTTTAATAGCTCTAAGTAAGTTTGTATGTTCTTTGGGAGCTACTAGCCAAAGATGCAGCATACCCTTTTTCCAAATTTTAAAAAAATCTGGATTTTAAATATTGTTCTACACCATTTTTCCAGTTACAGAAAAATGAATGCGATCTTTTTACGCCAAGATTTGTTAATATATAATTGAATTTATTTGGCACATTTTTTTGTCAAGAAATTTCTCAAAAAAAATGGATTTTTTGATATTTTTTTAAAATCTGTATCTCAGATTTTATTATATACTTGATTAAAAAAAATTTTAAAATATTTTTCGATAATATTTCTATATTTTTTTGGAATATTTTTCGATTCAATATTTTTAACACAATAGTGAAACTATACATTTTTTGGGCGCTAATAGCCTAAGCTGCTGCACACCATTTTTACCAGTTACTGAAAAATATGTGATTTTTTTACGCCAGGTTTTGTAAGTATATTATTAAGTGATTTTTTTCGGCACATTTTTTGTCAAGAAATTTCTCAAAAAATGGATTTTTTGATATTTTTTTGAATCTGTACCTCAGATTTTATTTTGTTTTTTTTATTTTTATGGCCATTACTGCTTTGGCAATTAGCCAGGTCAATTATTTTTTGAAAAATTCCATGCCTAAACGGGATTCGAACCCGAGACCTTAGCAACGCAGAGCGTATGTGTTACCACTACGCTACGCCGGTCGGCTTATTTGTATTTGACAAAAAAATTTAAAATTATTTTTCAAAAATATATATTTCTATATTTTTTTGGAATATTTTTCAATTCAATATTTTGAATACAATTAAGTAAATCTATACGTCATTCGGGCGCTAATAGCCTAAATTGATGTATAAGTTGCTTAGTATGACATGCTCCCTAAGAACCTAAAAAGAGGGATCTATGGATGCTGGACAACACCTTAAAAAACACAAAATATCCACGATTGCATATTGCCAGGGTTGGGGATGCAAATGTGTGTATTCAGCTCCATTGATCCTTAGCATAAAGTGCTCCCTAGGAATCTATAATGAAGGATCTGTGGGTGCTTTTCAACACCTTAAAAAAACACAAAATATCCACGATTACATATTGCCAGGGTTGGGGATGCAATCGCGTGTATTCTGCTCTATTGATCCTTAGTATAAAGTAATGCCTAGGAACCTAAAATGAGGGATCGGTGGATGCTTGGCCACACGATTGCATATTGCCAGGGTTGGTGATGCAATCGCGTGTATTCTGTTCCATTGATCCTTAGTATAAAGCAGGGCTTCAAACCGGAACTGAACCGAAAACCGAAAAAAAAATATCGGTTTATTTAGGTTCAGATAATGTTTATGTGAGTGAATGTAAAATAAATTTTATTTAAGATTATTTTTTAAACTAATGAGCAGAAAAAAATCGTAATTCGTAATTTTTTTAACTGACAAGTAAAAAAATATTCGCTGCTATTGTTTCTGGGGGGGGGGGGAGTGAACGCCCAGAACCCCGCCCTAGCAGCTACCTTGGTCATCACATCACAAAATGAGGAATAAAGTGAATTATAGTAGAAAATAAATTTCTAATACAAATAAAAGCATTTAAAAATTTATCACTCGGAACTGAACCGAAAACCGAAAAAAAACGTTATTTTTGCCGGAACGAAAACTGGAACCGAACCAATATATAATTTTTTAATTGAACCGGAACGGAAACCGAAACGAAAAAAATAACGGTTCGAAGCCCTGGGAGAGACATACAGAACAAAAGTTATTGTACATAATACACATATTTAAAAGTGAGACCTAAAGAATTAGCCAGTAGAGGGTAACATTTCTCAGATTTATTATTGTTCCCGGGAAACGGAAAATTTTAAATTAATCTTCCTGGGAATCTAGAAAAACCCGAGAAATTTAAGATAAATTAGGGGGAGCCTGGAAAAAATAAATAAATATTTCTTACAAACATATAAAACATACAGTACATTAAAATCAACAAAAAATAATCTTAACATAACAGTATATTCTCTTCCAACCGAGTTACAGACCCTACTTTCTCCACGACCACCAGAAAGAAAAAAAAATTAACAAACAATTATTTTAACAAACATTTTATCTTAACACATAATTTATATTGCATAACAAATTAATCAATTAATTCACAGACCCTACTTTCTCCACGACCACCAGAAAAAAAAATTAACAAATAATTATTTTAACAAACATTTTATCTTAACAAATACGAGTAATTTATATTACATAACAAATTAATCAATTAATTAAACTTATTTTTTTATTTATTATTTGTTTAATTTTAATTTAATTTGCCGCACATCGGCCACTATTTTAGGTTAGGAAGTTATGTTGCATTTATTTAATGTAAACTTTGCATATATCTTAATGTAACCCTGCAAAAACAAAAGACAACAAGTATGGAATAGTTATTCCATAACAAGTGATGGAATGAAATACACGCAAAATACATAAGAAGTTAAGTGCTTTAGAATAACATTCCAACTCTTGTGTTAGAATATTAACTTTCTGTAGTCAAAATTTGTTTTAGAATTGGTAAATTCTAGTGGTCGTGGAGAAAAGTATTTAATTTATTATTTGTTTAAAAAATAACTTTTTTAAAAGGAGAGCCAGTCAAGTGGCTCAAAGATGATCTTTGAACAAAATTTGACGACGCCGAACATACCCTTTGGATTTTAGTTTAGGTGGGCTGTATAATCATCAAAGCATCCAACAACTTTTGCAGATTTTTTGCTACGTTTCCTGTAATCTCGTATACAATGGATATCGTTTATAACGACATCTGACATAACGACATATCGGTTTTTGCGATAAAAATATATAATACATGTTAAGCATGGAAAAAAACTCGTAACCACTAAATAACAGAGTAGAAGCTCTTTGGGACAAATTCTTTGTACACTCTAGTAAATCACAGCATGCAATAATCTGTTGTCACTCATCAACACATAATCTACCCTATATAATAAATAATGTAACGGTATTTTTAAGAATCTTACTATTCTAAACTTAATAATACAGTGAGATCATTAATTCCTGAGCGTTACATAATGGTAAACAATGGGTTTTAAAATACCAAAACTGTATTCTAATTCACAGTTGAAAATCCCAATTTAATAAAGAACCAATGAGATTACTTCGTTGGCCCGAACTCACCCCAGGAACAACGAAAATCCGTTGCGAACTTAATATTTGTCAACTCATTGGCGTGTAGAGAAATAGAGGGTTCATTTAATAATTAATTCGTATAAGGTAATAAAAATAGAATGTACGCCTATGTGTACATGTCCTTGGAAATAAGTTTGATAACTAAATGTTTCTGTCAAGTATTACATAACATTCAGGTATTAATGATCACACTGTATAATAGATATAACACATACCTAGCTAATTCATACTGACGGATGGTCTGCAAAGTATCTTCAATTGTCTTATTACATAAAGTGTTAATGGATGAAGTAAAAAAATTTAAAGCACTTAAAAGTGTTTCGCCATTTTTAGTAAGATTTCTTTGTGTTTCTGAATTGTACAAAAACTCTTCTTGTAGTTCTGGAGATTTCTGTGCCAAGTCAGAAAACGCTTCTCCCAATCCATGCTAAAAGAAATTAGAATAAAATTTTAAGCGAAATGGAAATTTCAATGTTTCGTAGGTACATATACCTAGTTCTTGTCATGAATAAGGTTACAAAGTTTTCAGTGAAATTCCACAAGATGCTTAGAGATATTTTAATTTTATTTTAATAATAATACACAATACATAGAAGCATCTTAAACAAGAAACACCAATTAGTTTTCAAAATGACCACTTTTGGCTGTTATACAGCGCTTAATTGAGTTCATTGCGGCCACACATCAATAGAATTACGAAGGGTTTCTACAGAAAAATTCTCCGCTGCCTTCATTAGGCTACGATTACAGTGCAAGCGCGTTCGCCCGAACTGTACTTCGCACATACTCGACCGCATCCGGTCGACTGATTCAAGCATTCAGGCGTAAACATGGATGGTTATTGTCAACTGACAATAACTGAAGCGCCTCTAGTGAGATTTTGAGAAACTGATAGGTGGAGGATAGTCGAGTTTGTTTACTGTTGTTTTCATAGCGAGTTTTTAAAAAATGTCTTTAAAATTGCAAGAAAAATTAAATGCAACGTGAACTGTTGTGTTTATCTTTGCAATGTAAAAGTAGGTCGTGATAGAGACCCAAGTTTTGATCGTGTTCCGAAACGTGGCAAAAAAGCCTTATTACCTTCAATTATAAACCTAGAGGTTACTTGGGCACTGAGAAAACGCAAAATTTCATTTAACGCAACCTTCATATTGAATAATAAATTAATTTCAATAAATATCACATGAAGATACCATTGAACCTGTCAAAAATATCCTATCTGCGTCAGCCATGACGTACAATGCAGTGGCGCCTCTATCGGTAGTGTCAGATGACAATAGTAGAAGCTATTCAGTCGCGCGAATAGCTGGCTATGGCTAGAAGTTCAAACGTGTTTGTTTTCTTCGCGCGACCATCGCGTTCTCCATATAATTTTAATTTGTTTTTGTGAATGAAAAATGGATACTGAAAAATTTATATTTTTAGTTTTTGACTGAATATCGCAATGTCAGTTGTAGCATGCACCATGTTGTTCTGGAGATTGAAAGCTTCACCAATATTAAAAATCTTTTAAAGAAACCCTTTGGAATTCAAATGACGAGTGGTGCCAGAAGTGGTCATTTTGAAAACTGATTGGTGTTTCTCATTAAAATTCATCTATGTATTAAATATTAAAAGAAAATTAAAATATCTTTTAGCACCTTGTGGAATTTCACCGAAAACTTCGTCACAGTATTTATGGCAAGACTAAGTTGCAAGTTAGACTGTTAACAGAGGGTTCTAATTTATTGCTGTAATTGAGTCAAAATGAACAATATTTTGAAAATCATCTTTGAATCTAAGTATGTATTAATAGGTTTTATTTAGTACTCTACATAGATTTTTTTTAAATACAAAAACTACAACTTGAAAAAATTAACTAATCAAAAATTCCATTTGTAATATTTTGGTTTGAACCATTGTGATTTACACTTTTTTCTATCGGCGATTAGCCTCGTTGCAGAAATAGGCCGATGTAAAATAAATAAATAACTTTTCTATATTCATTAGATCAAAGTTAGCAAGCGCTTATAGGCGCCGGTAACAACCTTTCTATGTATTCGTACCCTCAGTTTGAATGTTTTGGTTTGTAGGAACAGCACGACACATCTATCGCTTCAAGGTCGTTCGTTTTTCTACTGCTATGCAAGATCCTTATCCGCGGATGAGGACGCACATAATCCGTATCCTTGGATCAGGACGCACATAATCCGTATCCGCGGATCTGGCTTTTATGTGATCCGGCACATCACTAATAGGAATTATATTATAATGAAAACCTCCTATAATTGAGGAGGAATTCCCTATATGAAGATTTAATTTAAACCATAGTAAACCAAAATTATATAAAAAATCTGTAAAAATAGAAATGGATGTATATATTTTTCGAGTGATTATGAACTCTTGAGTAAACTAATCCAGTGTTTCTTAAACTTTTTGCCTCGCAACCCATTAAAATATTTTACGAACTGTTACGTAACCCTTAAGATATATTAGGGGGAACGGAAAGAAATCCATTATTTCAGACTACAAAATAATTTCTTTTTCTAGAAATTGTTATTATTTTTAATTACAAATTATAATTTCCATCATTATTTACTACGACTTCTCAACATTGTACTAATATTTCGATACCCTCCCTATAGAATTTTTCTGGTTTTGATTTAAAATAACAACAGATAATTTTCTACATCAGTAATATTTCGAAATTTTTTATCTGTGTGTATGTTCCATACAACTAAATAGGTGAAAATTGGAATGCGCAAAATCGGGTGAATACGGTGGATGTGGAATAATTTCCCAGTCTCTCTATTTATTAAAACTAAATCAGAAATTAAAGGAAAAACGTCCAAATTTATTTAGCCGAAAAGGAATCATTTTTCATCATGACATTGAGCCTCATTCAGCAAAAAAAAAAAAAAGAAAACACGAAACAGTCAGGACTTAAACTAGAAAATTATTTCACATCCACCTTATCTTACGCCTTCCGATTTTCACCTATTTAGGTCTATGGAACATACACTCAGAGATACAAAATTTCGAAATATCACCGATGTAGAAAATCACCTGATCAGATAAATCAAAACTAGAAAACTTCTATATAGAGTGCGGCGTTGTAGTTATACTACAAGCCAAGTTGTGAATTTTGGTCTAAGAACAGGTTAAGGGTTGAATTAAAATTGTTTTCAAAGTTTAAAATAAATATATTAAAAATCAAAATAAAATACAATTTAAATTTGTATATTTGAAACTAGATGTTTCTAGCTAATTTTGTTTAGTTGGCAAAAACGTACAAGAATGATCGATGTCCGAAAAGAACTGAATATTAAAATGAAATGTAATACTTTAAATAATTTTAGACTAAATGCGAAATCAGCAATATGAATAATGAATTAGTGAAGAAATACTTAATTTCAAATATGCTTGCAATAAATATTTCTTATAGTTACACAATTATTCTGTCAGCAAAAAAATAATTAAAAAAAAAATATTTAGTAATAAAAATTTCAAACATACTTTTAAACAGACATAACTTTAAACAAAGAATTTTGAAATACTAAATTTAACAAAAAATTCGGTGCGACTTTACCACAGCAAAAAAAGTCAGGACTTAAACTGGAAAATTATTTCACATCCACCTTATTCACCTTATCTCGCACCTTCCGATTTTCACCTATTTAGGTCTATGGAACATACACTCAGAGATACAAAATTTCAAAATATCAGCGATGTAGAAAATCACCTGATCAATTATTTTACTCAAAACCACAAAACTTCTATAGAGAGGATATCGCAAAATTAGTACAACGTTAATTGTTTTTCACCATGACACGAAGAACAACGTCAAATCATAACAGAACGACCACTTAATTTTGTCTACTCCTAAAAGATATGTACTTATTTTTTAATAAATATTGTTATATATGTATAAAATAATCTAAATTAAAAATTAAAAACGGTTTTGTAGGAAACTTTAAGAGATATAGTTATTTGTTTGAAAAGGCAGGTACTGTCCATTTAATTTAGTCTCTGACTGTATACATCATAAATAAAATAAATTTATGGTGATCCTTTTAATATTATACGCAACCCATTTTGGTAAGGGGCCCGTAGTTTAAGAAACACTGTTCTAATCCTTAGTTATCTAGTAAAGTACCTTTTAAATTATTTTCACCAAGTTTAATGCCATACAGATCCAAAAAATTCACTAAATGCATACTGATAAAAACTAACTGCAGTTTTAAAACCGTTCTATATTTTAATGCATTTGCAATAGGAAGTAATATGAAAAATATACTAAATTAGTTTTACGAACTAACCTGAGTTTGTACAACGTGGTAAAAATGACTTGTCAGTGCTCTCGTCAATCTCAAAATATTTAAATATTTGCGCTGAGTATCCCGCAATTGTTCAATTTGAGATTCCAATTCTAAAATATATAAATAAATTATAACTGTGCTACTACTAAGAAAAAGAGATACGAAAACATACCTGCATCTACAGTTCTCGATGTTTTACCAAGTTTTTCAAACATCAACTGTTTCGTACATTTGTAAGTAGATATAGACCAGTTTTTTAGACTTTCAATTCTAGAAGTACCAGTTTTAACTAATGTAGAATCTTCAGTTGGACTAACTGGAAGTGATTCGTCTGCGATAGAGAGCGAAGTGGGCACAGACCGTGACAGTGAACAACTGTTCCGAGTTTCTGAATTTGAATTCATCACAGCACCAACATGTTCTGATGCTGGAGGAGTTTCTTTCAACATTTCTTATTTATTATTATTTTAACTACAAAAACAATACAAGATTTTCAATAAGGAATGAAAATCTTGCTGTTATTTAATTAATTATTCACAATTATTTCACAGTGAAATTAAATAATAACATATATCCACAAACACTATATTAAATTTCACTATATGACACTCGGCAAAAAATTATAATTAATAGTTTCTTTCAACCACTACCCAGACTTATCCACCAAATGAACGCATTACACGACAAGATATGGCTGCCAATTGCAAAAATTTAAACAATATTTTTAATTTCATATATTGACGATTTATAAAATGTATTCTTATTACCTTATATATGTATTATAAAATATATGTAACAAATCCTTTGCAGTTACAAAATATAGAAGAAAGCTTTATGAATATTTTGAAACAGTGACTCCAAAACTTTTTATCGACGTGTTCAACTGCTTTCCCTCTCTTGGCGCTTTCCATAAGAAATACATTATATTTTAATTTTAACTTCAAATATATTCTAGATGCTTTTTAATTCTCGTTATATTTTGTAAGATAAACATGGAACAAACATTAAGGAAAATACTTATTTTATATTTAAAGCGAAAATTTAAAATGGTTCGAATAAAAGTACAACTAAATTTTGGGCAACACATTAAAATGTTATTACTTTAATTTAAATTTCAATAGCTATATTAATTAAATATTAACTTTAACAATCACTATTTAGTATTTATGAATATATTTTACAAAGCTTTTGGAGAAAAGTACCACTTGTTATAAAATTATACCTGGCAAAGATTTATAGGTTATTCAGAGGTGGTGCATACTTTTGTTATAATAATTTTACGTTCTCAAAAAGGGATCTTTCTCTCTATCCAACTGAATTAAAAATATTAGTTCATTACGAAACTGAAGTTTTTTTTATCATAACCAGTAGATACTCGAAAAATTTGATTCTCCCTCGGTGGTAGGTATTTTTGCCTTGTACGTTTACAACCCTCTAGTGACATCGTAAGTGACACATTGACACGTCATTGGAAACAGCTGTTCTTAGGATTATTGATTTAATTTTATAATTATTCTGTATTAGAATTAGAAAAAGTTAAAAACTGTTATTGAAATTTATTTTTTGTTTTCATTAAAAAATGCAGAACAATTTTAGAATGTGACTATGCTATCACGTGTTCTCTTGCTATCGCTGCTACATATAGATTTAATACTATTAGAAGTATTAAATATATGCTACTAACGCCGAAAGACTTGCAAAACATACTCTGTTCGCGGAGAATGTGCAGTTGATGTAAACATTAGAATTACGTCACTATTGATAACGTAATGGACGAAATTTGGTATCTGCACATGGGAGCCGCTAAAATCCGCCTGTGTTTTTCTTATGACGAAGTTTAATGAAAATTTAATGACTATTATAAAAAAAGGTTTAACATTTTATGATTTATTTGTACTTGAATTCAGTCTTTCCACATCATCTGCAAGAATTTTATAAAACTATCCAATGTATAATTAGATATATCACAAGATTATTGATATCCAAAAAGTTTTTAATTCACTGGTGGGTCTTTAGCTGTCTTTTATGACTCCTCTGATGTTGCGGCATATCTGTTGGATTGGTTGTGAGGCTGTCACCTAAAAACATTTTATATACGCCTGACGTTTATACTTCCCGTTTTGCATATGTGTAATGGTGTTTGCATACTTACAACATTAACAATAAAAGATCTGCTAAGTAAGCGAATTTGTATTGTTGCAGTGTCTATATCTTCGTACAAGAGGGTTTCAAGTTCAGATTTGATCCCATAGACGCTGCGAATTTTCAGACGGAAGAGTTCTCGATCAATTTCATTGATTATGAGATCTTGTTTGACGAATAGTATGTAGTGGACATTTAATAATTCCCTAATAAATAACTCTGCTTCTATTTTATTGTTGGGGAATCCGTTGAAGACATATCCTTTAGCAAGCTTTGCCTTCCTCAGGATCTTTTCTTTCAGTATGGAGATCAGGATGTCCTAAAAAATAAAAATATAAAAACCACAGAGCAGAACTAGGTATATTTGAAATAAAGTAATTGATAACATATTTGTTTCTTTCTTTCGACATTTAAAATATTTTTAGTGTTTTAAATACTGTTCATACTTGAAATACTTTCCATATTTCAAATACTTGAGCAATTCAATCATTTTTCAGTATTTAAAATGTTTCTAGTATTTCAAACACTTTTATAGTACAAGGTGTCTCAAAAGAAATTTTATATTTAGTGGATCGATTAAAAAAAAAGTAAGCCGTATATAGAAAAAATGTTTATTAATTATTAAAATACACTTTTTGGGGATTTATTTCTTAAAAATAATATCGTCTAAATGTAGACCCTCGCGTTCTCGGCAGTCATTTAATCGAACAGTAAAATTACTTATGACGTCTCGGCAGGTGGACTCAGGGATGGCTGCCATTTCGTGACGGATATTTTTTTTCAAATGCGCCAGTGAAGTCGGTTTATTGGCGTAAACTTTAGATTTAAGATAACCCCATAGGAAAAAGTCCATAGGGGTTAAATCTGGACTGCGTGGAGGCCAATTTATGTCACCTCTCCGGGAGATTAATTTGCCTGAGAAAATTTCACGAACACGTGGCAGAGACATATTGGACGTGTGTGAAGTTGCTCCGTCCTGTTGAACCATGTTCTTTGGTTATAGCCAGGAAAGTTTTGCAGTTCAGGTACCAAGAAGTTGTCTAACATCTCCACATAAAGCTCTGAATTCACTGTAACTGCACGCCCCCTTTCGTCTTCAAAAAAGTAAGGGCCGATAATTCCTCGCGCCGACATCGCAGCCCATACGGTCACTTTAGGCGAATGTAGGGGTTTCTGATGTTTGCGTTTCGGATTCGTTGCACTCCAGTAGCGGCAGTTCTGCTTATTTACGTGGCCATTAAGATGAAAATGAGCTTCATCCGAAAACAAAATGTTAGTAAACGTTGAAAATCGCTCAATCACCTGATTTACGAAATTAAGCCTCTGACTGGCATCTTGGGGCTTTAATTCTTGCACCAATTGAATTTTGTAGGGGTGCAGCTTTAGATCTTTGTGCATAATGCGATGTAATGATGATCTATGCACATTTAAAGCACTTGCGCGCTTCCGAATTGAAAGGTTCGGGTCGTCACGAACAGACTGATTAACATTCTCCACGTTTTCTACCGTTCTTGATGACCTAGGTCGCCCGGATTTTGATTTATCCAGCGTTGTACCAGTCTCTTCAAACTTTTTAACCCAATGTCGAATGAGAGGAATACTTGGCGCATCATTTAAGTGGCGAAAACCTCGAATACTGCAGAATTTTCTACGCGCTACATTCGCCGAATCACCGTTTTTGTAAAACTCTCGCACGCATAACGCGCGGTCTGCTCCCGAGAAACGCTCCATAGCGACTGAATTCCCAAGAGCCAGGCTACCGATTGACATAACCCCCGCGCCCCATGGATACGTTGTGTTCACGCAGTAAGCTAAATAATTATAAAATTTCTTTTGAGACACCTTGTATAAGAAAAATCGTTATTTCTCACTTATCTCTTTATTAATTGTTTTATTTATTATCTCTCTCATTTCGCATCATTACTTTTTGTTAGCTGTCATTTGTAATTTATTAATTAGTTAATTAAAAATATCCTAACGAAAAATTGATTTATTTGAGATATATATTCTATGTCGTAGAGTACTCTTGCTGGGATAAATATACAGTGAACATAAAAGTTGAAAAATATGTACATTTTGTTTATGTTAGAAAAGAATCCATTTACATGAGTACAAGAAGCAATTTGAAATACATTAAAATACTTTGATCAGTATTTGACATAGTTTTGCTGAGTATTTGACACAGTTCTGCCACAGAGGGATGAAAACCAAAAACTCGTGAAAGTTTAACTGAATTAAAGAGATTATATGTGCAGTTGTAACGATACAATGGACCTCAATACTTACACTTGGAATATTAACTCTCAAGTTGAACATTGAATGAAGAAATTTTCCACGTTCAGTGGAACGAAGGACTTCTCGTCGTAAGACTTTGTCGATATCAATAAAGGTATATCCGAAATGGTTAGCAATCGCTTTGCCGAATTTAACTGTGTTCATGCATCGATTCCCTGTTATCCAAATAACAGGAAGTCCCTTCAAGCGCATTTGTTCCTTCAGTTCAGGTATTGTAAGTCCGGTTTTAATAGAAGAATCAGCAACTTTATTGCTTCTCTGAAAAAAAAAGAAATTATATTTAATAACAAGGTCTAACTCGAATTGGGATCTGATTGGTATACATATTAATTATTTTAAACATTATTAAAATTCAGGCGCGCACACATGTGGGTGCCCCCCCTCCCCGGAAGTACAAAATTATATACATATTTAGTAAATACTAATCCATTGAAAATAATATTATTTTTTATTAATAAAAATTAAATTATAATCAAAATTATTAGGTCGTCAAGGATGAAATGTGTAGAAAAAAAGGAAAAGTTGGTTGATAACTTACAAATATAAGGAATTATTTTATTCATCAAAGTATGCCCATATTGTCTATACACTTTTGCCATTTAAGAGGCAGGTTGTTCAGGTCGGTGGTATAAAACCTTGGACGAGAGTCAATGAATTCCTGGAAGGCCAGTTTTACAGCATTGTCGGAATTAAACTGTTTTCCTATAAAAAGTTGTCCAAATTGCGGAAGAAGTGGTAGTTAGTGGGGGCTAGGTCTGGTGAGTATGGAGGATGATGAAGAAGTTTCAACTCCAATTCCTGTAGTTTTGCCACAGTCATTTGTGCAGTGTGTGGTCTAGCGTTATCATGCAATAAGATAGTAGTCGATCTGTTGCCCAATCTAGGCTGTTTTTCTTTAAGTTTTTGCATCATTTCGTTCAGTTGGTTGCAGTATATTTCTGCTGTGATCGATGAGCCAGGTTTTTTTTACTATTAATGTTTCGCGCGGTCTGCGATGCCGTAGTTCCACGTAAGAACTCATACTTCATAATAGTGCGAATTTCCGACCGTTCCATTTTCAACAAAATTAATTTAAAAAAAAGTTTTTGATATTTTTTAGAGCATCAATGATTTATTTAAACAGGCGAGATGTGTAACTTTCCAATAAAAAAAAAAAAACATAACGGTAAAATATTAAGCCAATGTCATATAATAAGCTGTTAAAGTTGGCAATATTATTAACTACAAATTTCATCCTTTACGACCTGATAAACAAATATATAAGCCCACACTCTCTCTGTAAAAGATCAATAATAAATTTGTATTATATTAAGGATATTTTTTCATAATGGACCCCCCTCCGACCGTTTTTCTGTGAGCGCGCCTATTAATATTAAAAAAACTTACCAAACCAAAGCAGAGAAAATTACCAATTATAAATTTTTTAATTAAAATTAAAAGAGAAATAATCAATAGATCTCTAACGATCAAAATATTGTTTCTTAATAACTCCGTTAGCAACATGTTTTTAAAAAAAATTTCTAACGTCTGCTTAAATTTTTAAAATTTTACCATCAAATAAAAATTTGCTCTTAAACTTTTGTATTTTTATAACTCTGAAAGAAAACTATTAACACCTTTGTCCCGAATGGTTACACATATACATGTGAACGCATGTATACTAGCGTCGGCGAATCAACGCACTTACATCACAAGACGTAACAAACGACTGTATTGTCTGGAACAATATAATCTTTTGTTACGTTGTGTGACGTAAGTGCGTTGATTCGCCGACGCTAGTATATCAATGTTTCAAAACATCAAAAAATTAAATAACATGATTTAGAAAAGTTCGAATTGTACCATGCCGGAATATTTAGTTTTAGATCTATGACTGTGTTAGAGTTATTTAGTGAGTGTTTTTTCACCGCACATTTAGAATTCTAATGCAATACTACACTTAAATGTATTGTTTACTTTTCTGTATTTGTAATTTTCTGGGAACGTGATTAATACTTAGATATTATTAATTGTTTATAGTTTATCAATAAATGTTAGCATTGTTTTCGCGCGGTATGTATATATTTACTAGTATTGATAGAAATATACCTACTGCCAAAACCGATACCCGTTAAAAAAACGTTCAGGGTTGCCTGGTTTCGGATACCGGATCCTTGCACCGGGTACCCGGAAGTGGTTACCTGAAATCATGTATCTGGAACCGAGAATTCGATCCGGGCATCCGAAATCGGGTATCCAGAACTGGGTATCCGGAATCAGGTTGTTCGAAGATTACATATAGTTTGTAACTTACAAGAGGATGTCTTAATCAGACCTTCACAGCGGGTGGGATTTAAAGAGGTAGTAAAACAGGGTAAAACTTAATTTATTTTTGAAATGTTGAACATTTTCTTCGGTAGTAGCACTGTACAGCTTTTTACAAAATTTGATTTAATTCGGATCTTTCACATAACAAAATAAAATTCCTGCAGTGTTGGGGTTACCCTGCTCGTTAAGAAGTCAAGTCATCCCACTACAGCCTGAGAAAAACCATATCAGGTTTCAGGTTTTACCCGAAAACCGGAACTGGTGCCCAAAAACTTGTTTCAGTTCCTAGCGCTAACATTTACCAGCCGACTACTGTAACGAATCTCTTCGACCTGGGTTTCTCAACCGAAACCGTGCCACGGACCAGTAAAAAAATTAATTTTCTACTGCGGACCACAAAACATTACATTTTTATTGCGCTGATTACAAAAAAAAAAAAAACAAATAAAAAATCACATACAATTAGTGAAAAAAGAAACAAATTATTACTTAAGCAATTAACAGATTAAAGGCCGAGATTGTCATCTCAAAATTAAGTGGGTTATAACTTATAAGGCGAATAGTTACATAGTAAAAAAAAATCTCGCGTACCGGTGCCGGTCCACGGACCGACGGTTGGGAAACACTGCTCTACATCTATATAATATCTCAGTAATAAAAAATGACTGAAAAATGAACAAAAATCACAGAAAATGGACAAATGTTCATAAAAAAATCAAATTAAATTAACAAAAAATCTTAAGAATAATAATTTATAAGCCTCTCGCGGACCACAAAATTTTTGCTAAGGACCACGGAGTAGTCCGCGGATCACCGGTTGAGTAAAACTGTCTTAGACCACCCAGATAATGCCTCTAAAATTTCTGAACCACACCCGCTTTGCATTTCTGCAACCTAAACATTTTAGCATTTCAAAAGATTTCAAAAGGAATTAAAGTTAAAATATTTCGGAATTAAGATAATAGAAATAAAATGAATAAATAATAAATTACAAAAGATATCTTCAAAATGATTTTATGTACTGTTCAAAATGACTTTTGTTGAAAATTATTGTCTAATAAAATTGAACATTGACATACCCTGTGACAATTTTTAGACTTTAATTCCAGGAAATGCTACCAGAATTCTTATATAAAAAAGAATTCGGTTCGGTTTGCGAGATTTTTCAAGGCTCTGAGTCGATTATCTGGTGGTTTACTCGATCCTTCGGTTTTCTTATCTAAATTTTTATATAGTTTCTTTTAAACTTTAACTTATTCTTGTAAATCTTAAAGTTAATTTTAAACCACCTTATTATTTAACGTGTGTAACCCTTCACCTTTCAAAACTCAAGTGTTCAGCTACCCAGACTAACTACAAGATGCTTTATCCGTCGCTTGGTAAGTACCAAAATATAAAATTTAATTCACGTATCATAATGTTAAAACCTGGATAAAAACTCACGGCTAGTACCCTAACTCAGGGGTCGGCAGACCGATGCTCGCGAGCCGCATACGGCTCTTTGAGGACATTCGTGTGGCTCTTCAAATTAAGTTGATAAGGAATAAAATTTAGAATATCTTCAAAAAGTCATGTATTGAAACAAAATTATGGCTCCTTAAAATGTTTCCAGATGTCGTAAAGGGTGAATTTGGCTCTTTAGCCTCTAAAGATTGCCGACCCCTGCCCTAACTCCTTGGAGGAATCACACTTCAGTTTGAGATTATAATTATTACAGTCAGATTTTGGCTTTTGTTACAAAATTGTCTTTGGACACGGGTTACAAAAAATCATTTCTGTAGCTAAATCCCATTAGTTGACATTAAATTAGCAGAACCACCTCTAATTTTTGAACTGAAAGTCATTACTTATATTAACTATATGGCTAACATTTAAAATTATATTGTTAATAATAATCTCTTTAATTAAACAAAAATATATTGGTATAATTTAAGTGTTCTTTCTATAGAATACTTGTGGGAATTATTAAAATATTAACTATATAAATTATTATCAATGTTAAAATAACTTACCTGATTAAATCTTAGCAAATTTCCCATTTTAATAAATAAATTCAAACTAAAAGCACTAAAAAATATATAATTTATGCAGCAACCTATCTTCTACGATCTAAAGCTCGATTGTGAATAACTATGGTAATAACAAATGTTTATAAACAAAATTTCCTACGCCTACTTTTATTGTTAAATTTTTCACCAATAAAAAAATATTTCTAAAAAGTTTATTATTTTTGTAAATCAAAAAGAAAACTATTAAATTATATATAAAAAAATAAATTAATTAAAACTTAAAACTATATTGTTAATTAACTGAGGGGCCCGTAATTCTTACGGTTTTGATTCGTTTTTTCATTCAAGGCGCGCACACCGAAAATCAGTGGCGTATACAGGATTCATGGTAAGGGGGGGCCACTTATGATACTTATCTGTAAGAACAGGGGGAGGGGAGTTTGGCTCGCGGGCCACATACGGCCCGCGACATAATTTTTTGTCCCATCCAGCAAGGGCGGATCAAGCTTAAATTGGATCCCTGGCTGAGAGTTTTGTAGTGGCTCCTGTATCAAACTGATATTTGTTTATTATGATATTTATTTATGTCTTCTGTGTTAGATTTCATTATGTCAAATGTTAGATTTATTTTGCAGTTTACTGTGCCTCCTTATACAAAGAAATTTATTTTTTGTTTGGTTTTTGAGAAAAAAAAAAAAAAGAATAAATAGCCCTTCGGGATTTAACTTTAAAACGGTACTGTCCGTTAAAGCCTGGAACAGAATGCACAGCGCGCTACAGCGTCAGCGCGGCGTCATTTGCGACAGCGTTGCGTAGCGCCGTTGAGAAATTTCGCCTGAACACAATGCAATAATTTTTAACGCCGTCAAGTGTCACTTGACAACCTATATCTGTATTTATACGTGCGCTTTCTTTTATTAAAAGTATAATGGATGATGAAGACTTGTGAATGATGTTATTTATGTTGTATGCAAGTTATTTATACATACAAACACTTTATTATTCAGTAAAAACTGAGGTTAGGTGTTCTGCGTCAACGTTCAACAGCGTCAAAAGTTGGAAGTTGACGAACATTCAGTATCAACGGCGTAGAACGTTGTCCATTCTGTGCACTTGCGTACGACAGCTTGGTTTTAACTTTCTTCTGACAGATGGTGCCGTACGTACGCCGTTAACGCGTCGTAGAACTCGGTGCATTCTGTTTCCCACTTAAACGGGACATCTTGTCACATTAATAATAACAACCTTATATTATCATCCTGTACATGAATCTCTGTATCGATCTCAATATGTATTAATTTTTAACTCAACAACATAAGAACTAATGGTCTATTTTTAAGCCAACAGCGTTAAATTAATTCTCAGTAATCCTTAGAAAGGGGTCAATAAAGAATTATAAATTTAAATCTACGGCACTGCTCTGACAATACAGCTATCTAGCGATATTTACGCAAACTTTAACCAGTGGTGTTGCGCGGGAAAGTAAAGTTTGTTATTGTTGTCAGTATATAACCTTAAATTTTCTTTGCATTAGTTTATATGTAAAGTAACATGCATTTTAAAAATAGACATAGCTATTTATTAGCCTTAAAAGAAACCCAAACACAAATACATAATTTGAGATGCGGAATTTGGTATGTATTTATTGCTACAATAATTTTGCATTTGTTTTTTGTTCAAACAAATCAGTTTCAAACAGTTTTATATATGTACATATTATATGCATGCCAACTGTTTGATAGGCAATTTTTTGGCAGTTTAAGTTTAATAGGCAGTTGAAGTTTGCTCGAAGTACGAAACGGCTCATCATATAGAAGTGGTTGAGTGCTTTATTAAGAAATGGTGAGATGTAGATGTGGAATATCTGTGTTCGGTTTAGACCAGCCTTAATTAACCGTTTTGTCTAGCGACCTATTATATTGGGCAGCCTGCGCTTCCCAAACCTTGGCGCTCTGTGCTGCCTTTATCGCTCACTCGTAATAAGCTATTGCAAAAAAATTTAATGAAACGCTAGGTGCAATTATGGGTAGTGGTGTGTCGGAGCTCCGTATCTGTGGATGATCCGTAAAAAATTAAAATCCATATCCGTTTCTCCAAGACGGATCTTAAACGGATCTCAAATAGATACATTTGAATTAATTATAATATAGTCATATCAAATATAAAAAATATATATATTGCAATGTTAGTGATTATAACGATTTTGGGACCTAATTTTGAACTTTGATTATTCATTGCCGCTATATTTAATTTTACTTAAATTACATTTAAATATATATATTCTATAATGCCGAACGGGAGTTCATCTGAAATATGAATTTCCTGGTATATTTATAATGTTAATTTTATTAAACATTTACAATATTCTTTAGATGTAAAATAAACAAAACCATATTTTCTGTAAAATTTAAATCTTTATTATATTTGGAAAAACAATATAAACTAAATTATTACAAATAAATTTATGTATCAGACACGTGTGCAATAAAAATAAAAGATAAACTACTTTTTTATTTTCTATGCAAGTTTCCTAGCAATAAATTATGTTATATATAAAATGAATTTCTGCTTGTTTGCCTGTTCTGTATGCAAATCCAAACGGTAAGGACATGGCCTCGTTGGCTTAGGCCAGGGGTCGGCAAACTAAAGAGCCAAATTCACCTTTTTCGGCATCTGGAAGCATTTTAAAGAGCCATAATTTTGTTTTAATACATGACTTTTTCTAGCATCATTTAATAAGTAGTGCATACATATAGACTCATCCTACGAAGATCGTTGTAACTTAATATTTTAATTTTTTGACTTGTAATGTAAGTTAAATATTAGAATACACGATATTCTTTTTGTGAAAAAATATATATTTCGCACAAAACTGTACGTTATGCTACCAAAATTATAGTTTTGTGAAATACGAATTTTTTCATGGAAAGATTACACGATATTCTAATATTTAACTTACATAATTTAAAAAATGAAAATATTGAGTTACAACGATTTTCGTAGGACGGGTCGATATGTTATATTTTAGTCATAAGTATTACAGATACGCTGCATAAAAATGCCTGAAAATAAAATGAACTTTTGCTTCATTATTTTTTATTCCTTATCAAATTAATTTCAAGAGCTACATGAATATTCTCAAAGAGCCACATGTGGCTCGCGAGTCGCGATTTGCCGACCCCTAGGCGAACAAAACTGCCCTGGAAACTACCTCCAGTCAGATTTTATTTGAAGTTTCAATACATTTTCTGCTGAACCGTTTTACGACAACCGCTAATACTACAATCCGTAGTCAACTAAGTTTCAATGACGTTAGAAGTTTGAAATTGTAGTGAAAAGTATAATGTAAAACATCCCGTAGACTTAGACTAACAAACAATACTAACAATAATCCTATTTTAGCAAAACACTAGATTTAGAGCCATATTGGACCAACAGCGAACATGTACTATGTTCAAACTGCAGTAAACGTTTGAGGGATTTACCGGAATATGAAGTGGATTTAAAGTTACCTGTAAAAGTAAAATCAGTTTATAATCTCCATAAAAAATTATTAGGTGAATGGGCAATGGTAATAAAACCAAAATTAAATGGTAGAGGTGAAACTCCACTACATGTAGCCTGCAAAGCAAAGAAGTTGGAGGATGTTTTAAATTTAATAGAAATCGGTGAGAATGTTAATGCGATAGACCATGCAGGTTGGTTACCATTGCATGATGCAGTTAATAATGGATGTGAGGATATAGTTGTGGCCTTATTAAAAGCAGGAAGCTTTGTAAATGTTCCTGGTTTAAATTATGATAGTCCTGTGTACACTGCTATCGTAAACAACCAGATGGATATTGCTGGCTGGCTATTGGGTTATGGAGCAAATATGTCTATGAAGAACTTCGATGGAATCAGACCAATGTAAATATATATTTTTAATAAAGTATGTTTGATAAGTCAGTAACTTCGAAATAAAAGATTTTTTACCAAAATGCGATTTAATTTTCAACATAGTCTCATTTTAGCTTGACACATTTTGCCCAACGAGATTCCAACTTCTTTAATCCTTCCAGAAAATACGATTACTAGAACAGGGTTTTTGATATACCCTTTAAATATATATTTCGGTTTTACTTGGTCTGAGTGGTATAAAATGTTCTGTTTTAGAGACTTGATAGATTTTCAGCCTACACCAGCATCCTCTATGTTAGAGCAACAAATGAAAACATTTGAAATACGTGATTTGGAGTACAAATATGGCCCTACTAAAGTATTTATAGATGATGACAGAATACTCCCAATTGTAGAAAAACTAGTTGAAGAAAATTATCAATTTAAATACACAAAGCATAATTGGATTGAAGTCAGCCATATAGTTATTTACGAATCAGTAGTTGATGCATGTAACCCACATGCTTTAAGAGGAATTATTAGGGGCGTTCCAGTTGTGACGGTAGAATGTAAGTATTTTAATTATTATGGAGCGCTTAAAGGGTAATTGTTTGTCAGTCTTAAGCCACTTGTGTTTTTTCGTGCAATGCATGGCCTATTAGAATTATCTCGTCATCCCATCTGTTTTTCCACTTGATGCCTACCATTTGCCATACCTTCTATTATCATCCTTTCCATGGCAGTCGTTCGTCTATCTAGGTGTTGAAACACATCTTAGATAAGATTAGTTGGTAAGTTGGTAGATCTGTTGGTAATCATAATTACCGACAGATTCGCACGTAGTGAATACGATCACCTTAATATAATGGACTGCATAAAATATGCTTTTGTACTTTAGAACCAAGATTATTAAAGTAAAGGTTGTCTCGTAAGTTCTGACCAATCAGAGCGAGAGGGAATGATGAGCATTTACATTTTCTTCCTAGCATTTAGTGCTAGGCAGTATTCTGAACTAGTTTTTCTGAACCGCTGATGTTTAAAAATTTAATTTAAAAACTCTTTGCTAGCTAAAGGGGAAAGAACAACACAACAGTATTATTGCCTCTAGATTCCACATTGGTGTTGATTCAACATCTTTGTACACATATGGTTCAAATTTCTTTTTCCTTAAAAATTTCACAAGTAACCAATTTTTAATCTCATTGTATCATATCATAATAAAATGTATTTTATAGGGCTAAATAAATGCGCCGAAATAGGATACTGCGCTCCAGTTGAACCGTTTTTGGTTCAAGTATCTCATTCTCTTACCAATAATGCAATATTAAAATCACTTGAGAATAGGAAGAAATTGGTAAGTTACAAGTTTATAAACACTCATGTAATATTAAGCAAAATTATGTTCGTGTAAAAATTTCGAATACTGGTACTAAAACTTCGAATAAAGTCCTTCAAACAATTTCTGTAATATTACTTTCATAACAGATGAAAGAAAATGGTTTTAATGAGACACTTAAGTGGGTTTTACATAGTTCAATTTATTGACCAATTTGTTGACGAAAAAATTTAGCAATTTAATTTGAAAATAGAACAAGTTTTATTTTTCACTATTTATATTTTTAGGGAATTCTAGGTATATTTTTATCTATTTAGTTATTGCCAATTATTTAGTTGTAGCATAAACAAGAAATGTATAGATTATGTGTTTCAATTTCATATGTGACAGTTCTGCTTAGAACCGCAAACGGTCTAACCCATCATATACTAGTTTTTTATCATCTGTTTTTTGAAATACAATAATAAACTATCATTAAGGTATAGACCAATGTTACTCAACCGGTGGTCCGCGGACCACTGGTGGTCTTTAGTAAAATATTAGTGGTCCGCGAAAGGGTTATAAATGATTATATTTGAGAATTGTTGTTAATCTTTCTTATTTGAAATATTTTCTGTGATTTTGTTAATTTTTCAGTGTTTTTTTATTACTGAGATATTATATAGATGTAGAGTCTACATATACAATATATTTGTTTAATAGTTAATTTATTTTTTGTGGTCCGCGGTAGAAAATTAAATATTTTACTGGTCCGTGGTAAGTTTTCAGTTGAGAAACGCTGGTATAGACCACAGTTCGTAATTTTTCACGTTTTTGTGAAGATTTTTTTCAATATTTTATAAATAAATTGATGTGATCGATAAGTAAATTGATCAGTTTATTGGTCAATAAAATGAACAGTGTAAAACAGACTATACTTAGTGAAATTTCACATCAGTGTATATCAATAGGTTGATTTTCATTATTGACTAAACCAGTGTTTCTCAAACCTTCGACAGTTGCGGACAACTTTCAGAATTTCACACTAACCGCGGACCACCAACTTCAAGAAAATAGTATATTATTATATGAGCGATTATGCCAGCCATTATTCACGAAGATGACGGCAGTTTTGGCCCCTCCCATTGCCATTGTCTAATATGATTGGATCAACGAGAGTGAATTATGGAAATGTAGGTTTGTGATTGGCCGTAAACAGTGAATTATGAAACCATAATTCACTGTAGTTATTCATGGGTACTCACGAAAAAAGTGTTAATAATTGCAATATAATTAAATAGGTGTGGCAAAACATTATTTTTCCGTAAAGGCCCATTATTAATACTAATGAAATTTTGTGTGCGCAGACCACCTGTTGAGAAACACTGGTCTTAACAACATTCAGTGCTAAGTCAAAACAAAAAATGTAAAACTTCATTTACATTAATTCCTACGATTCATTATTTTCAAATTAATACATCGAATCTGCAATATTAAAAAGATTTTTAAGTTAACACCCGTGGTAAAAACAAATATTATAAAACCCAAGGATAACAAAAGATGGAAGACTATTTTGCTTGTAAATATTTTTATTGAACAACAAACAAAAAAATATATCATAACAATAACAATTAAATTTTAAATATTTTAGAAAAATCACATTTTTTAGTATTCTTCTTTCTGTTATTCATACATAATATTATATTTCAGCTCCCACCATTATTTGACAAAATTCACTTTTATTTTACTGGAATGAAAGAAACTTCAGATTTTGATATAAAAGTAGGAAATTCAGTATTACCTGGTAAATGGCTGCGAGTATTCATTGAAGAAGGTGGTGGACATATGTTGAAAAGAGAACCAAGCGAGGGTTCATTACAAGATGTAGCAAAACATTACCCATGGCATGCAGATGAAAATTCTGGAATGGAAAATTGCTGCAACTTCATATTATACAATAAACCCAGAGAACTGAAATATAATATGCCGGAATTGAAACACGTGCCTGCTGTATGGCTTCTTGAATGTATTTGGAAATTTCGACTTGTTCCAATTTCTCAACTTGAATTGGAACAAACTTGTTAATTACATATGTTTGATGGATTCTGTTAGCTGTAACCACTCTTGAATCTGAAATACACATAATATTTTGTTATAAGAATTATATTGTATTTTTGTTATTGTTTCCTAATTAATATAATTTAAAAATATAATTTCTGACTTTTAATTTCAATTCCGTCCAACCTTTATGGATCAACGTGCTTCACTTTATACAACTAAGCCTCATTCACAGCTATCAAATTATACTTATACTTAGTAATTATATTTAGCTAGCCCGGCTTTGATCGGGGACAATTCGTTATTATTGATCTACGTTTTTTTGGAACATACCTATTCGTAATTAACTAACCAGACACAAGAAAATACTATATACAGTGGTGGCCATAAGTATGGAAACTTTTTATTTTTCTAAAATTAAATTATCATAGATATTTTTTTTTTTCTTGTAATGTGTATATAATTCAAGAGGAAAGAGAAATATTTTGCAATAATTAGAATAAATTATTTTTACATATTCAATATTTGACATTGAAATTAAAAAGGCGCCTGGCCAAAAAGTATAGAAACCTTATCAAATATGCTCTACTATGCAATAACCGGCTTGTTGTATTGAAGATTTTAGTATAAAACTTATTCATTATTGTATTGACGTGTTTTATAGTACCATGCTTCAGAAAAAATATCATTCTTGCGATGTAATAACAAAAATTATTCAGTTATACCACAGTGGCATTAGACAGTGTGACATTTCTAAAATTTTAAAGATACCAAAAAGGTACAATTTCAAAAATATAAAGAAATTTAATGATAGAGCCACCGTGGACGTAAAAATAAAAAATGGCCGGCCTAAAAAAACACGTCAAGTGTAGATAAAATTATTAAAATAATTTCAACACTAGCAGAGCCTTTGCCAACAATATTGGCAAACTGATATCGAATAAAAATCAATATAAACAGGAATCAATTATTAAAATTTGCATGATTCTGCGTATGTTAACAAAACAAAAGCGTTTCTTGATTATACCTAGGAAATTCTAAAAAGCCGCTTAATGCGTGTCAAATAAATAATAGGTTCCCAACGCCTAGAAATTAAAAACAACGTAAATTGGAACCAGAGCCGCAGTAAGGAAAACTTGCGCTAGGGGCAAAACTGTGTTTTGGCGCCCTTGGCAAATAAATGTAAAGCAAAAACAAGGTTCTCACCTCCTAAAATCCAAGTGATGAACAAAAAAAAGGTCCTCGCCTCTTACAATCCAAGTGAGGAGCAAAAAAAAAAAGGTCGTCACCTCCCAAAATCCAAGTGAAGAACTAAAAAAAGAAGGCCCTCACCTTCGCAATGTGTGCGCTAGGCCCCCCCCCCTTACTGCGGCTCTGATTGAAACTCTATTATACATTGTAATTACCTGTTTATGAAGCATATGCTTTCTTTCTCCATTAGGTTCATTTTGTAAAGCCGGTACTAAAATACCTAAAGCTGATGTAAACTTTTCACGAGCTTCAGAATATTTTCCTTCCGAATAATACATTTGTGCAATTTTTCCAATTTCTAGTGCATTTGATAGTTCGTAAGTTGGAGCAGCTAAAGTAAGCAGACGCATAAAATGTTCTAAATTATTTGCACCTCCAACATTTGTTAAATTATCTTCACTTCTTTTATTAATGATTTCTTTTAAATAGGTAATCCGACTTGTATATTCTTGTAAACGCAATATCATTTGCGTTTTTCTTGCTTCATCATCTTCTTCTAAAAATTAAACAAGCACTGTAATAATAGATATTTAATTTATTGTTACTGTAATATTAATATAAAATTTACGAGTTTAAAATGTAAAAATTTGCCCGTAAAAAAAATCTTCTGTCTAGCTCGTTGCTTGTCTTTAATGTATACTGAACTACTTGTACAACTGAATTCGACAAATTAATTGATAATTTTCATTAATAAAACTATGGTGCTAGAAAAGTTTAGTCGTGGACTAAAATAAAAATAGCGATATCGAGTTTCTACCAGTTTAAACATGTCTTTTATATGAATACAAGCAGATATAGGAAACCCTCAAGATTAATACACAAGATTTTTGGAAAATTCAGGATTACAATTACGAAAGGAAATGATGATCTCAGTTAATATGAAAATCACATAATGTTAATTCTGAAATAATTAAATTTACCTTCTATTAGTGATTCTATAGTTTTTACGGCATTTTCATAATATGGCAGTGATTTAATATATTTTCGGTTTTCTTCTAATTCTATGGCCTTCTTTATCATAGATAATGCCTTCTGATATGGATCTATAACATCTTCTGTAGTTATAAATGGATGATTAAAGAAGTGATCAAAACTTATCCGCTCTTCTGGGTCATGTTTTAAAAGAGATTTTATTAAATCTACACAATTATCAGAAATAGGGACTTTCTTTGGTATCTGAAAACAAAAATAATATTAATTCCGTTACTCAGTTCCATTAGAGTCTTAACCTGGAGTCCGCAGACCCCTGTCTCCTTTCTGTTAACCTTAGCTTAGACTACTTAATATAAATTTACTTACCTCAATAGGAACTTTATTGGCCATCAAATTTAAGGTATGTGTATTTAAATTAGTGTATGGAGGTTTACCGAACAAACATTCATACATAATAATCCCAGTTGACCACAAATCAACTTTTGCATTAAATTTATGTTGAAGTAACTTCTCTGGAGCCATATAAAGAGGAGAACCTGTGAGTTGCTTTTCTTCCGTTTCTTCAGACAAATACTGTGATAATCTAAAATAAAACAAAAGGACAATATAAATAAAAAACTTAGTAGTTTCGGTTAAATGATACAGTATACAAAAAAATCTCTAAAAATTTTCAAATTACAAACCACTGAATTCTTGCCAAAACCATAATTAAATAGAGAATAATAACCATACACAGTATTCTGTGTTATCAAGAAAGTTATGCAGTATTATATATCAGCTACGGCCATAAGTAGAGAAACACAACTATTTTTTCAATGGTATTTTCATTTTTCACTGTTTTTCAAAAGTATCTAGATATAAAATTTTTTGGAATGTATGTATCTGTATCCAGATATTTTTCATCATTCTGTATCTGTATCTAGATATATTTTTTCTTAAGTATCTAGATCTACATATTTTTTTAAATGTATCTATTAAAACACTGTAAATATATATATTCAAAGTATACTAGAATGAATAACGTTCTAAAACCACTTTAGTTTGTTCTGGCATATCCTGTTGTATTTCAAAATATTAATAATCTAACACCTACCCAAAATCAGCAACTTTTAATATAAGATCTGGTTCGTAAACTAAAAGTAAGTTCTGTGGTTTTAAATCCATATGACAAACGTTTTGCTGCCTTAAATAAGCCAACGCATATGATAACTGCTGTATTATTTTCTTGACAAAATGTTCTGGTAATTTATGTTTTGATTTCAAGAGATGTGCTAAATCTCTACCACTACAATACTCCATTATGATAAATATTTGCCTGATAAAAGAAAAAAAATAATAATAATTAATAATTTATTAATATTGTTAACGGCTCGTTTACTTTGCATTGGATGTGAAATCCTCCATATGCACAATATGCTCATGTTTAAGCTTTTTTAATAGTTTTATTTCATTAAGAATACTGTCTACCATAGATCTTTTATGTTGCTGTATGTCAAGACACTTGACAGCATAATTGGAATTGCCAGGAAAACCCTACAAAATGTTATTAAATTATTTTCCCTTCATAGCTTAATTATTTTAAAGACTTACCTTTCTACGTGCTTTATAAACAGTTGAAAAACTGCCTTTACCAATTATTTCTGTTACTTCATATCCACTGACATTAGGAAACATTTTGTAGGTTATATGTCATTTTTGTTGACATCACCTATATTTATTAGACAGTGGCGCCGAAACTTAATATAATATAGAGGGTCACGATAGGAAAATGGTTATAAATGGTCTGGCGTTATTGTGTTAAACGAATCAAATAGGCATTGAATCGAAATCTTTCAAGACATTGAAAATACATCCTTTATTATTAGTAAAATGAAAACACAATAAACACATAAAAATATAATTAAATTCCATTAAAGCAGAGATGGGCGTCTACGCGTAAACTTGAATTTTTTACGTCTACGTGTAAATTTACCGTAGACAGCGTAGAGAAGTGTAGACTGTGTAGACACGTAGAATCTGGCGTAGAATAATGAAAAATTAGGTTATGTAACGTTTAAAAAATAAAATACCGCCAGTTTTAAGTAGAAGAAGAAGTAAAGAACTCAAATTTAATATTTTTGACAGCTTCCTGATCCTTCCTGATTAAAACAACTGCTAACTTTAATTTTAATTTTACTTTTGTAGTTCATACAGACAGAAACCAAGTAATTTATGTTGTCCATGACAACATACGATTTGTGAGATAACATTTTTGGAAACAATATATGTAATTAGAACTACATAAAATTGAAATAAACATAAACATTAAAGTAAATTTAAACTATTACCATTCTATTATTTCAAATATTACATTTAAACGTACTGCGCATGTACAGTTTACATTCTACATTCGACACGTAAACAAAGGCATATTCTACTTGACATGTTTACGCGTAAAATCTACATTAGTCTACATCATGTATTCTACGCGCCCATCACTGCATTAAAGTCATATAATAAAGACGCAACATGCTCTATAAAAGCATTGAATGTTATGCTGCCAAGACACTGTGGTGACAGAAAGGGGGTTTGACCCCTTGAGTATAGCAGATGGCCTAATTTACATTTATTTTGTCAAGCTACCGTTAGGAGAGATAATAGATATACATCATTAGCTTTGTTCGTAGAGCCATTTCTAACGGTTATTTTGCAGAGTTATTTTAATACACTGCTACAAACTCTGCACTTACGTTTGAGGATAATAAATCGTTATAAATGGCTCTACAAACAGACTTTTTAAATAAAATTTATTTGTCAGATAAATTTTAAGTTATCATACAATAAATTATATAATACCTCTCCGTTTTAAAATTAGAAAATATCTAAAGCAGTGTTTCCCAACCGCCGATCCACGAGATTTTTTTTTACTATGCAACTATTCGCCTAATATTTAATGTTATAACCCACTTAATTTTGAAATGAAAATCTCGGTCCTTAATCTGTTAATTGTTTAAGTAATAATTTGTTTCTTTTTTCACTAATTATATGTGATTTTTTATTTGTTTTTTTTTTGTGTTTGTAATCAGTGCAATAAAAATATAAAACTTTTGCGATACACATTACTTTCTAAACTTGCCTGTCCGCGAATTTTTCTAGGTCGCTTGCCGGTCCGCCGTGAAAAAAGGTTGGGAAACGCTGATCTAAAGCACTGTAAAAACCTGCAAATTATATGAAAAATATATTGACAAATTCAGGTTAATTTAATTTAATATATGAAATTTATTTAATCCCTATTAAGGTTGTAGTTTACAGTATTCAAAAAGTGTGGGCCATGTTCATTTCTTTTACTAAATATTGCAACTAATCGTTACTTGTTAAATTAAAAAAGTGTGAGGCTAACGTTAGTAGTGTTCATAATCTCTATACTACGATCTTTTAACTAATAGAGAAGTACGTTTGGCTCGGGTGATAAACTTCATCCTTGTGAAATATAACCTCCATTATATGCTTGTTAAATAAAATACTATTCTTTAGTACATTATACATTATCAGGGAATTATGAGTGTCAACTGTAAATATTAAAAATTATTGACAGGATGTCAGTCTGCCGGACTAGAAAAAAATATAGAAACTATTGATGTTGAGGATTACAGTGACAGAATTGTTTAACATTTTATTTTTTACAAGTCACATTCTTATGATACATTATTTATTTCTTTTTATTTTTTCTCTGGTTCTTCTAATTCTTTTTCTGGTATTTTATAATTGGGTTCTTCGATTGTTTTAGATATATCGTCAATAATCTCTTTTTTTAATTTATCATCAACTGTTACTTCTTCTATTTCCTCTAAGATTGAGTCTCTTCGTGGCATCACTTCTGGTATTGCAAGTCCTGGTATGGATGGAAACGATTTTTGACTTAACTATAAAAGAAGTTAAAATCACAAATTGTGCTGACAAAAAAATTATACTGATATCTTTACCTTACTATTACTATTATTTCCTTTATTCAACATATTTCCAGAATTTTTCATTGAATTTCTTGAATTCATTGAAGTGTTTGACTTAGAATCACACACTTTTGAAGCACTATTTCTGGGGGTTTTCCAATGTATCGTACCACTATAACTTTCTCTTCGGATACTGGCGCTCCTTGCTCTCATAAAGGCATTAGCATTGGCATCACTTTTCGAATATCTTCTCAAGGATGATAAAGAACCTATCTGATTATACTCGATCATGAGATGAAGTCTTTCAAAACTGACCATAGTTGATGCATTTTTGTGAGTTGGTTCAGAAATTTCGTTGTTCAGTTTTTCGGTTTCTCCACTTTCTAGAAAAAGAAAAAAGGTATGATTATATAGATTCTAAGTAGGGACTGAGAACGAAAAGAATACCATTCGTTTCCGTTCAGAACGGAAAAGAAATATATCGTTTTTGTTCTTTTCGTTCTTGCCTATAATATTCATCGGAAACCAATTTTAAGCGAAATGAAAAACCGGTTTTACTGTAGTAAAACTGGTATATACTATTAACAATTATAAAACAAAACTTGTAGCACTACGTATTATATGATAACGCCATAGGCAAAGCTAGAACGCTGTGCGTTAAACAAGAGAACTGTTTATATGATTGTTTTGGAGAGTTTGTAAACATCATCATAAAATTAATTCGTCTATTGCTAAATTTATTTGCACTGTTTGAAATAATAAAGTAATTAGTTAGGTTTAGAAATACAAAAATTTGCTAGTGCCAATAATACTGGCGTTCAAAAATACACGTGTAAACACTACTGGCGTATAAATTTTTAGAGTTCACTGAACATTGCTTTACTGACGACCTTGTCTTATTTATTACTATAACAGGTGGAATATTCATTTTTACAGCAAATGTTTAAGACAAATATTTATTTTTATCTTAACATATCAAGGCAATCTGCAAAATTTTTAATTTATTTATCATAATAATTTAATAATAAATTTGACTTATTACAAAATAAATAAAGCGCAAATAAATTTTATAATTAGCTTTGTCCCTTTACTTAATATTTCCTGAAAAAAAGATATAACAGGTATTTGTTAAAAAGATTTTTTTTTATGCATTCCCTCATTCAGGGCCGCCTTATCCATTAGGCCAGTGGTTCCCAACCTTTTTTTTACTTGCGGAGCCCTTTTTAAAATCAATTTCTATGACGGATCCCCTAGGCCTACCCTATGTCTTACAAATTATTGGTGTTTAGAAGTAATGTTACGGGGGAGGGGGTAGATTTTTTAGTTAATATAAATTCACTTTTCTCTTTCACATCTCACATATTGATAGATAGACAGATAAAATAAAGCAAATAATCAAAATACTCGCAGATTATTCAAACAAAAATGCATCTCGCCGATCACATTCCAGCTAGTCATAGAATCATAAACCGGCTAGAGTCAGAAATCACTTGGACATACATATAACTTGGCCAATTTTATTTCAGAATGTCATTTCCAGTTTTATTATTTTGATTTTGTTTTTTATTTCTAATACTTTTGGTTTTATTCAATTTTTATTTATTTTATTTCCTGGAACGGCTGCGGAGCCCCTGAGAAGTGCACGCGGAGCACAGGTTGGGAACCGCTGCATTAGGCAGTTTAAGCACAGTACTTAAGAAATAATAATTAATAAAGAAATATTATTTGTTAAGTCAAAAAATATAAATACCATTTTGAAATAGAATATTAAGTTTATAACCTTTTATTACAGAAATACAAACAATGTTTACAACAAAAATTACTTTATAATCTCTCTCTACTAAAATTTAAATAAAATCAGCTCTGAGGTCAATTCTGCCTCAAGTATTTAATACTTAAAAATAAGTAAAAAATATAATAGGATTCCAATACCTAGATAGGTGTATAAGGGGCAGAGAAGATTATTCATTTTAACTTACCAATATCATCTTCTCCCTTTTCTTCAGGTAGTTCTAGTTTTCGCAACCAAAAGAAATTGAGAATAGAGTATAAAATTCCAGCTGCCACAGCAACCAGACCCATAATGCGAAATGATTCTCGTATTCCTACTTTTCCAATTAAATTTCCTCCAAAAAAGCTTCCACTTCCTCTTCCTAAAATAATAAAGAGTTGTTTTGCGACAATTATACAGATCCTAGTGTACTTGTAAAACTCTGTGTCTGACTCTATGCAAATAATATATTATGCAACGAACATGGAATGATGGTCATTTCACACGAGTATGAAAGTTGCAACACGAACCGCAGCCGAGTAGCTCAATTCATACGTGTGAGAAATGACTATTCCATGCAAGTTTCGTACTATGCTTTTTCCACGACTATAACTTTATTACTTATTTAACTTTTATTCAGTTCCCTTTGAAAACTAACAATAATTTGACAGTTGCTTTCAACCTATTTATTACGTTACCTAGCAACGATAATGTACGTGTCATACGGAATGTAAATTCAGTTAAAATAACAATACTTGCGTCAAGATTAAAGCTGGGTTCACAGTTCTAAAATGAGTCGACTATGCATTATACATTGTAGGTAAATTTAGTAGACAGTTTTAACGTTGAAGGCATCGTTTACAGTGAAAATTAATGCGTAACGAATGTTGTGACATCTATGTTTTTTCAAACCAACTACAATGGAATAAATCCAATTATGTGTCTTTTTAACCACCATCAGCGAGATCGTGATTTCTTACTAAATTTTAATAACAATAATTTGACAGTTGCATTCAACCGATTCATTACGTTGCTTAGCAACGGTAATGTACGTATCATACGGAATATAAATTCAATTAAAATAACAATACTTGCGTCATCTGATTAACTGACTGACCAAGACTATTAAAAAATATATTAGCAAAATTCAACAACTTTAACTGTATTATTTAATTTTAATCCGGTTTCCTTCATAAACTAACAATAATTTGACATATGCCATCAACCTATTTATTACGTTGCCTAACAACGGTCGGCCATTGCTGTTTGAACCTGTTATGCAATGAGCTCAGTCTGTTACGTAATGAGCTCATTACGTAACAGGTCAGCGATGTGTAATAAAAAAGAGTGGGGTGGGGAACATTTACTAATCACTGACACGCCTGTAATGAACGTATATCTATATAGTCTTGGAAAAAGTATTTATCCACTCGTGATCTAAATGACAATACCACCTTGTTTTTGTAAAACAAAAATATGTAATAATTACTTTACCTATACTAAAGTGTACCATGCCAAGAACTCCAATAAGTGTAGCCAAAAGATTTTTAGGTGCCAAAAGAGCACAATAAGTGGCTGCTGCAACCCACATTAAATGAACAGACAAAGATTCTAAAGCTTCAAAGGGAAAACACCACCAAGCATTCCTAAAAAGTAAACAAACGAGTTGTACCATGTTTGTAATAAATTTGTATTATTACTCACTCCATATACGAATATCCAACTAATCTTCCAGCGTGTGCAAAAAATGCTATAATTATAATATTAACATGTCCAATTTGTTTAGTTATCTTCTCAGATCTGTATAAAAATGGAATACTGCTTATTGTACCAACAGTTACAGTAATGCCAAGTAAATAATTTGGGGCACCTAAATCTTTCAAATATAAAAACAAAAACGATTCGATGAAACCCCAAAGATTTCCCAGTATAAACAGGAATAATATAAACAATAAGACACGAGGCATGGACAAAATATTAACAAGATTTTTGAATATATTATCTGCAGGTAGTTTTTTTCCTAGTGGCATCAGGTAGACTGTTATTGCTGATATTACTAATAAAATATCGTAAGTGTAGAAAGCAGCAGAATAATCAGTGTATCCTAATCTTCTGCTGTTCATATCAATTAATAATCCAGTTATAGGAGAAAACAATGCCATTCCAATACTGGAAAATAATCTCTCCCTCCCAAAATCTCCTCCATACTTTTCAATCATCGTTAGTGCAATAGGATCCATTATTGTTACCCCAGCTGATAGCACAGTGGTACCAGTAAATCTTAATATAAAATAAATCCAAAAAACACTATCGTCACTTTCTTTATAATCTGGTGGACAAATATCAGGTCCTCCTTCTCTAAATTGACACTTTTGTATCATACAGTCTCCTGCCCATTCCTTTAACCGGGTTTCTGAAGTAACGTTTGCTTTTAAAACAACACCACCACAACGTAAATCTTCTTTTTCTAAGGCTGTAAGGTTGATACCTGATTTCCATAATAATTTTTCACCGAAACGCTGTCGATAATCGGTAACTGTATCATTTATATCTTGTTCTATTTCGATACCTAAAACTTCAACTGGATCACCCAAATCAGGATGCATATCCAGGAGAACAAACATTGCACTTTCTGTTGACATATTGTTTTCTTTTCTCTTTTTTGATTTATTGGATTTTCTAAAAATATCAAACATATATCAACTTTGGAAGAAGTATTTGGAAGAGGTCAAGTTATCGTCGTATAACACCATAATTCCACTACACGGTTTGTTAATTGTGGCAAACTTAGTGTAATACGTTATGTGAATTCTTGTTCTTGCGATAGCCTTTACACCAAAATTGGTTCTTACTCTTAACATAACACGATTTACACGTAATACAAGAGATTTATAGGAGCGTAATTAAGGTGTTACACGAGGTTTATCTATATTAATCTAACCTGGTAGAATTTTTACTTTTCTTTTCTAGATGAAAATGAAGGTCATCTTTATCACCAACATCCTTAATATTGAAATCAACAAATTGTCTTGTATTACTGGGATTTGCATAACTGTTTGGCAGAACAACTCCAGCTTGAACTCTTTGTAAAAGACAATGATCCACACAACTATCCAATACCATATCCAATTCCTCCTCTTCCGGACATTCCCTAGATGGGCATGGAGACCACCAAACTTCCACATCACCTGTCTGTGGATGCCTCATAACATAAGCTGCAGGCATTATTCCTGGCGTTTCCATATGAGGTATCATTTGTAAGGAATGATGTAATATAGCGTTTAAAAGAAATGAGATAATAACAACAGGTTTGTATTGTCCGAACTTGTCAACGAGGAAGCCAGTTACGGGTGGAGCTAGAAATGTGGTGAAGGGTAGTGCAAGGTAGATCATGCCAATTTCTTCAATCGTCAGTCCCACGCTCTGCATATGTATAGTCAGATATGGCAAGAGCGAGGATGTAGCTACAATAAAGTTAAATGATAAATAAGACTAAAATTTATTCAATACAGAAGTATATACATAGGAGGGCAGTTCGATAATGTTAGCTCAATAAATTTAGTCCAATGTTTTTTAAGTTTTTTCATTTCTTCCATATAGTACAATTTATTTTTGTCACCAAAATAGCCATTTACAGCATCAATGACTTCAGTATTCGATCCAAATTTCTTTCTTGCAAGTTCTTTTTAAGTCTGGAAACAGAAAAAAAATCGCAGACAGCCAAATCTGGGGAATACGATGCAAATGGAATCAGTTCGAGCTTAAATTGTGTGGGCTGGTCTCAGAGGAACCACTAATAGAGAGGACATAGTGCATTTATACTCATGTAAAATATCGTAACCAGTGAGATTGACAAAGAAAGATATATAAATACGTATCTTTTGTCTCAACTAAAGTCGACATGCGAACAAAACATGTTTTCAGTCGGTAATTTAGGTCACCTACGGTAATAAACGTCATTCTGTCTCAGAGGAACCATTGAGATCGGTTCCTCTGAGCTCTTTGCGCATGTAGACTTCAGTTTGAGACAGATGATATATTGTTTTTGTCAGTCCCTTAGGCAACGCAAAATTCGCGTTATGCCTTCTCTATTAGTAGTTTCTCTGAGGGGCTGGTGCGTCGTTTTGTAAGTTGATGCACTGTAAATCGTTCAAAAGCTAATTTTTCGAAAGATAATATTTAGAAAATAAAGTTTTGGCAAGTGAATTTTTTGGTATTAAATGGACAAATACAATTCCATTTTCTTTTATTCGGTATAATATAACAATTGATGTTGTTGATCATATACACCAGTGGTGTCTAAAATAAGGTCCGCAGGCCGTATCCAGCCAGATTTATACTATTTATTAATTTTTAAAGAGCCCACACGAAATTTCTCTCGTACTCAAGTGATTTTCTAAATTTCTACCATCTTGTCTTCAAATTATTTTTTGTATTTATATCTCCGCCGTTCAAACATGATTTTTTGAATTTCAACCCCCTCCTATCCTCAAGTTATTTATAAATATAACTTCCGGATGAAATCAATCCGGCTCATGTAGACTTCGTTCAACATAAGAAAAACACAGGTTGTCATAAATTACGCCATTAGTTCTGCGTGAGAAAACAGCTGATCACATTGACGTACATAAGGGTTTTAAACAATAGGGGAAACTTCCTAAGCGCCCTGACATCTGGTGGCAATTTGTGAAAGATACGAAAGCCACATTATTTTGTTTTGTTCAATGGAGAAATACGTGTTTTTTTGTTGTTTGTGTTTTATTTTTGTGTATCATGGAAAAAAACAATCAATTTTGTTGTGTGCCGCAATGTAAATCGTGAATAATGAAGAATCCTTCTTAAACATTCCATAATTTACCTAAATCTAAAAAAATATCAATTGAAACGACGTTTGGAGGCAGAGAGAAAGTGGATCGTAGGTTTTTATGGACTCAAAAACTAAAAATGGGCAAAAATTCAAGCCCATGCATGCATGTTTGCCCGTTGCATTTTATGGAAAGTGATTTTTTACGTCCAAGAAAAGACTGAAAAAAGCATTTATCTCACCCAAAATTTGCCTAAATCATCAGTTGACATATTAAAAGACCCTTCTACTTTTTCAGGCAGAGATATTAATTTTTACTAATATATTTACCATATTTTAGTTGTTATTATATTGACAGACAGTCAAAAAGAATTAAAAATACAATGAAAAACTAAAAATATCCTTGAAATTTCTTTAGAATAGTATATTATTACATATCTTGTAAATCGTAGATTACCTTTAAATTAAAAAAAAGCTCGGAAAACAGGAAAAATACAACTCGTGTTCATTTTCACCATGTAAACAAATACACGAATAACAGTTTAATGTGGCTTTCGAGTGTTCCAGCTTTGCCGCATACGGCGCTGCGATCTTAAAAAGTTTCCCCTATTGTTGTGGATATCAAACACGCAAAATCATGTATTTTAAAATATTTCAATAAAAACTAAGTAATTGAAAAGAATAAACCTTTTTTATTTATAAAAATTAAATTATAATCAAAATTAAATTAATATATAAGCCCATCCCTTTCCGTAAAAAAAAAAACAATATTAAGTTTGTATTATTTTACGGAAATTCTTTCGAAATGGACCCCCTCAGACCAGTATTCTGTGTGCACGCCTGCTTAGGCTGACCAGTTTTTTTTTTACAGAAATAGAGTATGCTTCATAAAATGATGAGCAAAATAAAGGTCCTCATTCTAGAAATATAAAGTGACGAGAAAAAAATAGTATATTGAGAGTTCTTTTATAAAAAGTAAGAGTAAAGAGGATATTACTTAGAAAAGAGTATAATACTCTAAAAAAGAGTACGTCTGGTCAGCCTACGCTTGCTCAGTATATAAATAAAAATTGCAAATTTCAACTGGTCTTTAAAATTAACCTTTGCTTATAAAAATTAATAAATATTAAGTACCAATTATGCCCCCACAACGGAAACACTATTTATATGAAAAATATATATAAATATAGTCAGTGATGGGATTCACCCGGTTCACTCGAACCGTTTGTTAAGAAATTTTAAGTTCGGCGAACCGCTTGTTAAAATACTTTAGATACAGGGAATGACCATAGCCGTCAGTTCAGCAGAAGCTGAAAGAGGCTTTAGCCTTATGAATAATATATACACAGAAAAACAGACTGATCGTTTCAAATATAAGTAATACAATGGTTATTAATTTGAATGGTTTTCCCTTTAATAGATCCAGTACCGATAGTGTTAAATTGGTTAAGAAGCAACCACAGTTCGAATGATCCTCGTTGAAAAACAAAAACGGAAGTACAAGTGATGGAAAACCAGAGGGCTATTTGGCAATATTTAAAATAATTACATATCTTAATGTCTAATTTAAATAAATATATTATTTTGAACTTTGTGAAAATGTTGTGTTTTTAAACAAATACCCCTGCGAACCAGTTGTTGAGCAAATTGAAACCCATCACTGTTATAGAGTAGGGTGACCATTCGTCCCGCATTTTGATTTGTTGACCCCAGGGCCGAATTTTGCTCTGTACTTATATTTGGGAGGTGAAGACCTTTTTTTTGCTCTTTACTTATATTTGGGAGGTGAGGACCTTTTTTTTGTTTGCTGTTCACTTATATTTCGGAAGTGACGACCTTTTTTTTGCTCCGTCCCGCATTGCCGTCTCCAAGAAAATGGTCACCCTACCCATCACTGAATATAGTGCTTGCGACACGCCAGGTTCAGTCTTAATAATCAAATAAAAAAAAAAAAAAAATCAAATTGGTCCAACTATATTTGGTCTAAATTCTATGGCTGAAACAAATACATGTTTATGTTGTACGTAGCTACTTAAAGACTTTTGTGCACGTGCACACAGCTCTCGAGTTTAAAAAGGTTGCCGACCGCTTTTATACAAATCCATATATAAATTTGAAAGAATGCCTATTGTTGGTCGATTATTTATATTTCATACAGAATACTACGTACCTCCATATAAAACGAACAGTGTAATTTTGAGCATAATTAGATTCGTGTTGATTTTCCATTTTTCACAAATTCTTTCAAAAAAGCTTAAATCACTTTTATTACTGGTTTCTTTCAAGTCACTTTTTTCTTCTTTCGGACCATTTTCATCAGTCATTTTATATTAAATTAATTCACTGTTATCAAAATTTGTTGAAGCTACTTCAGTAATATTACAAAGATAAATAATTTTCGGAATTAAAATAATGAGCTACTGTGCGATAAGTTTGTTAAAATGTATTCTATTTACTTATGTCACCAACAAGACTATTTGCACAGATTTACTTGAATTATTGCGGCACAAACGCACATTTTATTTACATATTTTGATTTTTGACTGATAATGAATTTTATCTTTATTAAATACACAGTATATATTTTATTTTCCAATTACTAAAAAGAAAAAATATTGTCATAAATTTCCATGTCAAGATTTTGCATATCTTCATATCATAAGGTCTTCTGAAGATGTTATCAATAAAGTGTGTATGTGTTTACCAGTGGCGCAGCCAGGATTTTGTCTTGGGGAGGGCCGAATCAATTTTCGAGGGCACGCGGGCCGCCTACGGCACTCAACCTCATTTTTTGTGGCCCCTGAAACGGTAATCAAAATCACTTGAGCTTATTTAGGGGAAAAATATATTTAAAAATGTAAAATATACTCTCTTCCCTTTTTCTCTTTATAAAAAAATGTCAAGAAACCCTTCGGGATATTTAAAGTTCCGTCACTGCTTATCATTTTGTATGTAAAATAGACTGCGACCCAAATCAGTTCGACACTCCTGCTGTTGGATATTGATGTTTATATCAAATAATAATTCCATTATTTGTTGATAAAAAAATGTAATTGTTAATCCATGTATCAAAAACTTTCACTTGATTTTTTCTTCGATAAATACATATTTATTTATATTTTTCGCGGGATATATTTTTGAAGTCTCAATATTTCTCTTACTTATGTTTAATTCTCTAAATCAGCCGCTTGGCCACAATTTGTACCGAACGAACAGACTCTCATGTGACGGAATAATTGATTTTACCTACGAAAACCTAAAAATAGCATGTAAATATGTATTTTCTGTTAATTTCAACACTAATCATAATAAAATATAGCTTATTATTATTGTAAAATACATAAGTTATTTTGCTGTACGATTATGATAAATTTGTTAAATTTTCATTTTATTGGACCTTCTGAGGGGGCTTGTGCCCCCCCCCCTCTCTGAATATGCCACTGCTGTTCAGTACAATTTATATCAGTCCTTTTTGTGTGTAAAACCCAGGCCCATCGCCCCCTCCCTTGGCTGCGCCACTGGTTCTGGCTAACAAATTTTGTCTTTAAATCTCCGAGCAGCACCGTGTAATCTGCCTTTTTTTTAATGCCACTATTATTGACATCAGCAAATTTTTGTATGTGTAAATTTAGCGTAAGATTATCTTTTCTGTGATTAGGGGAATCCCCCGAATCTACGCAGTTTATTACTACAGCAAGCGCAGTGTTGTATATTAGTTTAATATAAAAGTTTAATTTTATCGCATAATTAAATTTTATGTAAATCAGTTATGTAATTCTAATTTTGATATATATATTTTTTTAAATTTATTTATATAATAATTAATATGTGTTACGGTTATAATTCCTTTATTTTAAGAGATACAAAAAATTCTTTGAAAGAAAACTACACAAAAAGGGCCCACTTATGGGCTATAATAAGAATTCTACATCACTTTTGTTTCAACTTTTTATCTAGCATAGGAAATTGGTACTTTATTTTTTCTTTTCTAAAATTAAATAAAAAATGTATAAAAAGGTAAATAAAATAAAACTCTGAAATAAATCCAATAAAAAATTCTTATTATCAATTATACATAACGCAGTTTATCTTAGAAATCAATTACAAAAAAAAAGACTTATCATAACAATAATTTATTGGATTTTTCTTTTTGATGTCTTCTTTTTAGGTGTTTATTTTTAATGTGCAGCAGCTGTTGAGGCCTTAGTCCTTTTACTTGAGGCTGGTTTTTCGACTCCTGTAGTGCTGGCTCCCTTCTTTCCCTTTTTAGCTCCCTCGACTTCGCTCTCACCTTCCGTTAACCACATTTCAATGTGACATGGGGATGACATATAGGGGTTAATACGACCATGAGCACGATATGTACGCCTTCTTAGACAAGGTGCACGGTTTACCTGCAAAAAATAGTTGATATTAATAATCACGGTATTATTCATAATTCTGAATTTACTGAAAAATACTGGACTCAACAACGGCCGATGGCGGCGCTGCGATCGCTATAAAACAGCTGACCGAAACGAGTAATGTGAAAAAATCGTTTCGTTTGTTAAAATATTGCCATCGATTGCAATTGAAAACGGTGTGTATATCAGTTTTTTAAAGTTTCTGGTTGTCAAAAATTATCATTATTACTTATTACTAAACCAATTATATACAAAAACCATACAAATTTATAATGTGAATCTATGCAACACGTATTACAATACATAATTATTCCACATTAATATCTTATGGCGCCGCCTATGTTGTAAGTTGTCAATGAAATTAGCAAACTGTCTTCTTACTACTAACGAGTCTTGGTTGACCTTGAAGAGCCGATAACCTAGTCAAAAAATCAAAGTATACCTGACTACATGCTGATGAAACAATTTTAGTGAGTAACTTTTGTTAAATCAATTATGCAAACATTTTAAATTGTGATAATTTACTGGTTTAAACAATGAAGAAAAAGTTTGAAAATTGTTGATTCTAACAATATTTTGCATTAATGCATAAAATAAATATTTATTTTTTATTGCAAAATGGAGTACAATGCTAGAGTATGTTCTCTTATCTACAACTAGTATAATATGACAATAACTAGAATAATAATATCAAATTAACTAACGCCTTTTTATATTTAATAATTAAAAATTAATTTCGGTATAATATTCTTTAAACATGTGTAAAATTAATTAAATATTTAATTTTCTAAACTTTTAATAAACCTCCCATTACAAATAGGCAACTCCCTTGCATATACGACAGTTAGTAGATTAAAATATTAATAAAACCTATGTGGAAAGTAGTTTCTTTTTTTTTTTTTGACGGTATTAAATGGTCACCCACCACTAGAAACGAATTTATAGGCTGAACATACAGTGGTGGCCATAAGTATGGAAAATTTTATTTTTCCTAATAAAATCAAATTATTACAGAATTTTTTTCTTGTAATTCGAATATAAATCAAGAGAAAAGAGAAATATTTTGCAATTAGAATAAATTATTTTTACATATTCAACATTTTACATTGAAATTTTAAAATGGGCCTGGTCAAAAAGTATGGAAACCTTATCAAACATGCTCTACTATACAATAACCAGCTTATTGAATTGAAGATTTTAGTATAAAACCTATTCATTATTGTATTGACGTCTTTTAGTACCATGCTTCAGAAAAAATATTATTTTTACGATGTAAAAACAAACATTAGTAAATTAGTTCCCTATTATTTATTTTCAGCATGTTTTTATAACAAGTTTTTTTTTTTTTTAATTGTATTTTTGAAGTATATAGTTTTCAAAGTAAAAAAAAATGCTTTACATCAAATCTACAAGTCAATATTTATTTACTAAAATTATTATTATAATTTAATCGCATATATATAATTAGCAAGTGTGTGTATGAAATCTGGGTAACATTGTGACGTCATTTTTTTCTAAGGTCACATCCTATAATCCCAGTGATAAACGAAATTTTTTGGCATAAATAAGTTAAAAATACTCAGCTAGAATCAATTTTGTGCAAGAATTGAACGTTTTTTAAAATAAAAATTAATGAAATAGTCTTTAAAAATAGTGCAAATAATTAAAAATTAGGATTAATATAGTGTTAATTTAGTGTTTTGTGTTAAAACAGTGGTTTTGTGTTAAAACAGTGTGCAGAAGTTTTTAAAGAAGACTTAGTTCTAAATCTTCCAAAGTGAGTTCATATTTTTTAATTTCAGTATTGTAACACTAGGTTGTTTAACCCGTTAACAATTATGGGATTTAAACAAAAAAAAAAAAAGTTTTTAACTGTGTTAACTTGGTTCTTTACCATCCTATCTGCATCTTTTCTTTTAGTATTCCTTTCTTTACATAGTCATGTTGTTTTTCGAAAATACCTGATATGGTGGTATATTTTTTGGTTAATTATACGAAATTAAAGTATGTTAAAAAATAAAACCAAATACACATACAAATAACTGAAATTTTTATGTTATAAATCCGTCATTGTTGATGGGCAATAACCTAGTGTCATTATATTTACTAAAAAATATTTCTTTGCAGGTTAATTTTGAAAATTTTACGTTAATTATCGTTATTATAGCAAGTAACATAGCAATAAGTTTGTCTGCCATTTCTAAATTGTTTGAAGGAACAATAAGTTGTTCTTATTTTATCCATTATCATTTTTCGTATTAAGCTTAGTCTTCTCATATAGTCTAATATGTTAGTATAGCTTACCTGAATGTGTTCAATTACTAATCTGTCTACATCAAGACCAGTAAAATCAGCATTACTTTCGGCATTGCGCAACATTTGGAGCAAAAATTCGGCTGATTTCTTTGGCCAGCGTCCTTGTGTTGTTCCGAATTGTTTAGCTTGTGCACAACGTCCAACTCCTCCATTAAACCGTCTGAATGGTACACATTCCTTATGGTCAATGACATTTTTCAAATACGCAACAGCGCGACGCAGGGGCATCTTCTTGATCGCCATCGCTGTCTCTCGTGTATTCTAAACAGACACACAATATAAATAACTATAGAAATATCATTTTTTAAACTAGTTATATCAAATTTGTGTGAAAAAATTAATGAAATAAAGATATTATAAAGAAAAAAAAAAAAAATTCTTGTGCCATAAGTATTTAAAACCATTATATATGTACAGCTCAAAGAGCGAGTGATGGCCAGTGGGAGAAATAATATGCACGTGAAGTTGGAGTCATTTTAAGGTTGTTTTACATTATACCATGAGTTCAAAAAGAAATTACATAAGGGTTGGCTGTAAAAAAATAAAATAATGTCTATTAGAAAGCTTTATATAACAATGTACCATTACGAAAATATGATTCAATCATAAATTTTTTGTGTTCTATTGTAAAAACCATTATAATTGAATTTTCAATAGAAACTTATTACAATTCTTTTCTTCACTCAAGACAATTCGGCCTACCCTTTCACTATCATCAACAAGCACATGTTATTTAAAATATATCTTGATTCAATGCGGCAGCATTGATTATTTTTCAGTCCGTCACATCAGCCATTAAACTATTTCAATATGTTCAACAAAAATTGTATACAATAAAAAACAAATTAATTTTGTTCTAGACATTTTTTCAACAGGTTCAATATTTAGAACAATTAAAATTCATTGAAATATCTCTTATTAATTCCGTTACAGCAAAAAATATATAACAAAAAATGGCTCAACTTTACTTAACAAACTGAAACCTGAAGTTCTATATTATAAGGACATTAGCTTACGTTATGATGGTACAGAATCTATCAAAGAACCCGAGCGTCTCAAAATAAGCTTCAAAAGTATTCTGAACTATATTCGTCTTATTTTTAACATTAGAGACAATAAAAACTACTGTGCTTGGATAAAAAAATGGAAATTCAGGTTGTTACGCATAATTTTACCCAAAAAATAGTTCAGGAAGCTCATATAGTATTTCATTAAACACTCAATTATTGTAAACATTTTTTATATATCTTTTTCAAAATTGTCACCGTTAAAGAAAACTAAATTTAATCTTATTATTTAAAATAAACAGTTTGGATTAGCATGTTATTTAAGTATATCATTTGTTTTTAAATGGTCTCAAATAGTGGCACCGAACTTATGGCATAAGATTAAATATAAACATATTATAATATCACTTCGTTCACAAGTAATAAAAGGTTAGGATACAATAAACAAAAATATTAGTATTGTGTCTCCAGACAGGATACATCAGTGATATTATAAATCAAAGATGCGTTTAATAGAGACTTTATTATGCCCCCCATAAAACTCGGACCCAAGACTTCAGAAGCAGGTGTCCTAGCATGGGGATATATTTACATTAAATTCACAAAGTGCACATAACAAAAGCTGTGATATTTTATTTATGATTTGTAGCATTAAAATAAGTAATAACTGTACAATTTGGGCTATTCAAAGTATCATACATACATGAAATACATATGGCTAAGACCCAAATTGCACAAAATACTTTAAAATAAGCGTAAATATTACGTATTATTCTAAGGATATCGTGCAAAAATTGCCACTAGTTTATTTTTATGAACTGTACTCATATTATTATTTGTTAACACATGTGTCAATCACAAGCAAGATACTTTTAGGTTAGACTAGGTTATTATGACAAATTAATAATCATCTAAAATACTAAAATTTATAATACATACCTTGAAATGTACACGTAGATTTGAACCACGGGCCTTGCATGATTTAAGGGCTATATCAGGTTCACGAGAATAACGACCCATTTTAAAAAATTATCCTGTAACACCAAGAAACACGTATTAGATAAAATTAACCAACAACACTAAACTTGATAAAAGTCGATGAAATACAAATGATAGAACAAAAATATAATATACAACATGTAAAACACTAACTTTTAAATTTCTATTTGTTAAATAAATGTGGAAATCACGTTCAAAAATCGCGATGTATACGGATTTTATTTTAATAACTCCGTACCTACCTCTATACAACACGAGGCAAAGTGAAAGAGGCTAATGTTGATTGTACAAGAAAGTGTTGCCAACAGTGGAATAGTACTGCCACACTTCCACAAACCCAGTTATACCATACACTAGAAATTTAAAATCTTCGTTGAATTAAAATAAATCAGTAAATAATAAATATTTTGAGGCTAATAAATAATAATTACATAATTTCATACGCATTTTTCAGTTAATTTAGGTTTAGCTTTTTTAAATTCCATTTTTTATTGCTCATCACTTTGATATCCGTCTTCCTTTTTTCGCTTGCTCATCGTTGCCTGTGCGGTAGAAATTGTGGCCAAACTGCTGGACCTAGAAAGTTGAAACTTGGCTTGCTTGTACTCTCCACATATAGAAAAACTATTGAGTCCAAAAAAACGCATACCAGGAAAAATATAAACAAATAAGTACTCAACGAAAAAATATACATTTTTTTTTAAATTTTAAGTGGGGTATCAAATGAAACCTTTTAATGTGCGGATAAACCTGCAAATTTTTATTTTTGAAAATCAATTTTTTTATGATAATTTCACCAAAAATGTGTCAAAAAACTTTTGTTCCCCACTTTGATTCCCAGAGGGATTGATCTAAATAACTGAAAAAATTCAATACTGAATATTGATGGGAACCGGAGGCGCAACATAAATTTTTTATTTTATTTTTATATATATATTTTTTTTGAGATTAGTATTTCGAAAAATATTGAATTTGATTGTCGTTAAAAAAAATATATATTTTTTTAAAATTTATTGTGTGATATCAAAAGAAAACAAAAAATTTTCCTTCTGAAAATGCCTTAAACCACCAAAAAACCTGGGTCCTTGACAAAACACTATCTCCGTAGGCCTGCTGAAGTTTTGCAAAATTTTCCGTTGCACTGTGCCCAAGTCTGAAGCAAAACCTGATAGCACACCGTTGCTTGAAATGAATGTCACTCATTTTTAGAACGCACTAGAAAAAACTGTTTCACGAAAAAAATCGCTACGGAGAACAAAATAACTCTAGCGAGGTCAAACTCGTACTGAAGGCCTGCCGCCCCTCAAAGTCTTGCGTCCCAAATGTTGCCAGATCAAACGATATGTTGCCAGTCCGGTTATTTAATTTACACACCTCGTACATTATTACTCATTCTGTTTTTCATTGTCCATCATTTTTCTGAATATTTATTTGAAGGAAGTAAAGAAATAACATTTAAATAATAATAAAAATTTTCCAAAATAATTTCTTGATCAAACAACAAAACAAAAAACGGGTTGAAATCAGCATACTGGTACTGTACACAGTAGTTGCACCTATAGAAAAATGCTATTTAAAAGCTCTGATTACGAGTATAATTTTTGAAATCACGGGGAATCACCGATCTATCGATTATCGCACAGCCTTGGCTAACTGCAACAGTTACTACCTGACCGGCATCATCTACAGGACCGGCGGTTGGGAAACACTGCTCCAGGTAACTATCTGACAGATAAGGTTATATGATACTTTCTGTGCTGAATAAATGTCCTCTCGTCTATCAATACAAATGTATCTATCGGATAGTTATCTAACGGATAATGAGACTGATGTATTGAATTCACTGCTTGGTAATGACATTTATTCAGAAGATAAAGTTCCAGATAACATTATCTGTCGGATAGTTACTGAATGGTTTAAATGAAGGTGAAAAGACCGGGCTTTAAGATCATAATGCCCGGGGGGGACACCTTAGCCCTCCAAATGATCCCGTAAATAAAAAAATTAACCTGTATAAAATTCTCAAGAGATAACTCCATTATACTTCCAATAGTAATTTTCATCCCTGTCTGAGATCTCAGAATTATCATTGATAGCCCGAAAGTCATCCTATTATCACCTCTGTCCTCCCATTTTACCATATAGGCCGTTTTACCATATAGGACTATTTATAAAAAGATACAAAGTAACATCTTCAATAATAAAAAAATAGTGTATTGGGCCCGGTAGTTCAATTTCAACCACCTGTATACCATTGATAAAATATTAATATATGTGTTTATTCTCATAAAGAATTATTTTAAGCAATTCTGTTCCTTATGTATTAATTGTTAATGACTATATTCCTTAATGAGCTTTATCATGATTAACCATCTTGATATGTAGTGATACGTGATTTTTGCAAGTGGCGTCTTCATTTTTTTCTGACGTTTTTAGTTATTTTTAAGTGATAAAAGTGCAGAAAATACTTGTAATAGTGTGTTATAGTATGGACTTTAGTGTTTGGACTCCATGCAGACCAAAATTGGAACAACTGGAAAGGTATTTGTAGAAATTTTTGTTAATTTTATAATGTAAGTCATTGTTATGTAGAATGTGCTTCTATGGACAATATAAAAACACATACATGCATACACTATCGGCTATAACTAGAGAAACAAAACTATTTTTTAAATCATTTTCATAAATCCCGATTATTGACTAAATTAATATTGAATTATATTGGTATAGCAACCACAATTTATAAGTTAGAACCTACTCTTAAAAATATTTGTTGTACTGGTACAATAAATAAAATAATTAACTTTCTGCTGCAGCAGACCATCTGCATATTTCTTTTGTAAGACTTAATAATAAAACAATTTTTTGTGGTTAAATTTTTTCCTAAACACCGATTTTTTATCGGTGTTGGAATCGCATCGGTGTTGGAATGAATTATAAATAGTAAAAAGCAAATTATATTTTAAAATTTTATTTGAATCATAACAATGTCTATTCATGAAATATATACTAACAGATTAATTATAACGTTATTTCCAAAATGCAACACTCTTTGGTGTTGTTTTCTACAAATAAAAATATTAATAATCAGGCAATAATTCTGTTAAAACAGAATTCACACTACAAATACCAACAAACAGCACAATTTACGAAAGAGAAATTAACAATGTTTATGTTTGTACAATAAATCAGAATTCCACGTAATATATGCATACTCTTGTTCAATTTATGCACATATGTACAAAAAATAAACCCTTTATACAATTATCTGTCTTATTCTAGAAATATAAAAAGTACAAGCTTACTTTATTATATATCACAAATAATTAAAAATGTTAACAATATTTTGCCTGACATAATCAAAAGCTAATGTTTAAAATTACGATTATAAATAAATGAGGATTTATATATTTGCATTATTATGAATGTATTGATTCTGCATAGTTACTCTCACAGTCATTGTTCTTTGGCAAGATTATATCTTAATAACAAATTCACACAAAATAAATACGTATAATTAAAATGTCTAGAACTACAGGTATTTATAGTTTTTATTATTTTGCACAATAGTTCGGGTACAGCTAAGATCACTGAATATGCAACTGAATATGCAACCAACCATACAAGTGTTCACGGAAAGTCCGCTACCTAAAACATTTGGCATATAAATAGATAGAGTACTTTTCCCACGAGATCATGCCAGTGATGTCATCCTATGTGCTTGAAAAATGACGTCAAACCAATAGCGACTGAGTTAGCAATCGGTTCTACGTCCGTTACCTAGCAATGAAGCGACTATTGAGATCTGACACGCTCGGATACGCAGTCTGGAGGTCAAATATTGCACTACGCGACTGTAGTACTGTTTGAAATTATTACATATGTTTTAGTGTTCATTTTTTGTTAGAATGTCGATAGGTACGTTTTCATAAAATAAAAATGTACTGTGCTTAAATTAACCTGTTCGCTGTTAGCATATTGACAGCTGAATACTAGACACGACAGCCATATTACCTTGGGGTACAGCGCCGCCAACGGTAATGTCACTTCTCAATACGAATTCTGGCCTAATCTCGCGAATAAAGCACTCTACAGCAGAACGTTAATTATTCGATGTTGGGTAAAATTTTGTTTTCCTACACTATATGACAGACCAGTGGTTCCCAAACATATTCGGTTCCGGGCGCCCTTAATATATTAAAATTTTCCCGCGGCGCCCCAAGTCAATACATTCAATCAGAGCCGTAGCAATGTTTTTGGCGCCCTTGGGAAATGAGAAGTAAATTGATAAAATTTACTTCCCCAAAAGCAAACGAAGAGCAAAAAAAAGGTCCTCACCGCCCAAGTGAAGAATGAGCAAAAAAAAAGGTCCAGGGTCTTCACAGTTTAGGAAACGCTGGGACAGACTATGATTAACCGTTCCTGTTCATACGATGCATTTCAATGTGGAATTTTATGCATTATTTTTTACAAGTTGACGTCAATATTAGACTGAAGATGATTGGATACCCAATCGAAACATCTCTCTAATTATTTGACAATGAATTTATGACGAGTATTAAACAAGAATTTTTATTTAAAAACCTATATGATTTTCGTCAAGAACATACTTTCGATTATATGTATTTATATATATTCGAAAATTATAAAAAAAAAAAAAAAATAGATAAACAATAAAAATTTTAAACAATATGATAAACAATAAAAATAAAAAAAGGTGAAAATAAAAACTCTCGGTTTATTGTTATAAAAATATTTATAGTGAAAAAAAAAATTATTATGCATCTTGTAGAATTTCACTGAAAACTTTGTAATAATATTTATGGCAAGACTAATTATATATATTTGTTTGACCTCCCAGGGAAGGCATTGGGTAATCACCGAGGTATAATATACCCAAGTGGTTCTAAGCCCACATTAAAAAATTATAGGCCCCATACTTTTATGTAACACAACCGTATGTAGCGCAACACGCACAACTCAAGTGTACGTGGGGAAATCGTCTTCGAATATATATTTGCTTTAGTTGTAGTTAAAATTACATATTCAGATGACCATTTATCTATATATCTGATTTTACTTCAGCACTTTTAATAAAATTAAGATCTAATTTATAACAGAAAGCCATATATAAAAAGCATTATTTAAAAAAAATGTTAAATAAATTAATAAATGATAGAAAATTTTGGTTTGAGGAAATTAATTATAAGCAAAAATAGAACAATATATTTTCAAACTTTTAGCATAGAATACTAACACTATATACTGGGAAAAACAATATTCATAATTCTGTAGTGCAATAAACTAGAATTATGACAACTAGTAACCGCAAATTATATTTATGATGGTTAGTTATCACCGTAAATGGTACTGTGAGATCATTAATTCCTGAACGTTATATAACCGTAAACAAAGGGTTTGAAAATATCAAAACTGTATTCTAATTCACAGCTGAATGTCCCAACTTAAGAAAGAACCAATCAGATTACTTCGTTGGCCCGAACTCAGCCGAGGAACAACGAAAATCCGTTGCGAATTTAATATATGTTATCAACTCATTGGCATGTAGAGCAAACAGTTTTCATTTAATAATTAATTCGTATAAGGTAATAAAAATAGAATATACGGCTATGTGTACCAGCGGCGGCGCTAGACCAATCGTGGACGTCGGTGAAATTAGCTTTGCGAGGTCCCTTTCATTTCTCAGTAAAAAAAAAAAATGGGAAATACTATTTTTCAATATTTGCGGACCCGATTTTCATTTTTAAAAAGTGAATTTTGAATTTATAAGTTTTTATGCACAATATATAGAATAAGATTAATACTTAGAAAACGTTATTTATTTAAAGTCGAAGTAATAGAATCCAATGATAAAACCGACAAATATACAAATAAACATATTTTTGTCCAGCAAAGCGAAATGAGAAATGTAAAAATATCATAAGTCATAATTAATATATAATATTTAAACTTTCAATAATTTTTGCGAGGCCCCAACAAGCGTGAGGCCGTCGGCAGTCGCCGACGTCGCCGACGCCTAACGCCGCCACTGATGTGTACATGTCCTTGGAAATAAGTTTGATAACAAAATGTTTCTATCAAGTATTACATAAAATCCCATACACTATGAGGCATGCATCGATTCACGGCATCGATTCCAAGGCATCGTGAAACAGGCATCACTGGTTGTTGGACACACACTACTGATGCATGCATTGATGAAAAATATTGAGTCGACGGTTGAACACAGCTTTGTTTAGTATACAGCTCGACGTTTGTTTCATTGTCATCGATTTTAAATAAAATATAAACATGAAGAGTGATTTACTATTGCCAATGATAATTGCCTTAATTGGTTTGTCACTTAAAAAATCAAAGTAGCCAAAAAGGAAGTGGTGTAAAAATTGACTTAAGGATAAAAATTTATATTCTAATTGGAAGTTATTGAGTGAATTAATAATAAATGAACCAAAAGATTATTACATTTATTTAAGAATGGATGACCGTCATTGCCTATTTAATAAAATACGCCCAAGAATTGTATACAAACATTGATGCATATCTACACATGTTGAAACATGCAGTTAGCATCAGTGAGGCGGCATCCCGGCTCTCCAACACTGTCGTGATGCGTGCATCGACTCACGATTTCGGTGATGCAGCATCACAGAGGCCGCCGTACACACAATTACGCTTGCATCGCGTCACCCGTGACTCGATGCTTGCATCGCTGCCTACATCATAGTGTATGGGGGGTTTCACGCTCAGGAATTAATGATCTCACTGTATATAAGATCATAGTACGGTTTACTGCTGGGTGTATAGCAGGGATCGGCAATCACTTGTTCGTGATTTTGGGTTAACCGTAAGACATTTTATTGTAAAATACGTATAAACAAAAACAACAATATAAAATAAATAATATATTAGTAGTTTTTATTTTAAGTATAACAAGTACTATGATGAGTTGCTTATAAGTTCTGAACAAAAACTCAAATTTTCTATTATAAAAATTAATAAGGTATACACTAAAAGGGCTAAATATTTTAAAGCAACAAAGGGTTTTCTTTTAGGCTGTCGATCCCATTACACATTTATGGATAATATTCATTTTTGAACCTAAAAATACTGCTAACCGAAAGTATATAATATGCATTAGTATTCGTTGCTTTAACATTCATCGTTCAAGTCATTTTTATTTTTAAATTATATCTATAACTTAATATACGACGTTTACTTACTTTTTTTTTACTTTTACCTTGTTACTCTATACGACTCTACAGAATATATATTTAATTATATATTAATATAAAAATAACATATAAATATAATACTTTAGATCTCATTGCTATGATTTCAAATCAAGAAGTCGAACCATAAAAGATTTTCGAACCAGCTCATGTTAAGTTCGATAATTAATAACGCAGAATAAAGATAATTACTCTGAACCAATTCGAACCGCATAATATATTGTTTTATATAAATTTCTCTATTCTAGAATGATATATATATATAAATATTTAATTATAGGAATTTGATGTTTTTTCAACAAATTTTATTATATTCTATCCAGGTTTATTTTAATCCTAGAATAAACAATTCTTAATATTTATTGTTAGGTTATATGGTGTCTACAACAGCCGCGCACACACATTTTTGGCTTGGGAGGGGTCCAATTATACATAATATTTATAAAGAAATATTATTTATTTAAAACTTATTATAATCACAGGGCAAAATTACAATTTCAAGTGCAGAGCAAAAAAAAAAAGGTCCTTACTTCTAAATTTCAAGTAAAGAGCAAAGAAAAAAGGTCCTCACTACTAAATTTTATATGAAGAGCAAAAAAAGGTCCTCACTTCTCACGGTACGGGGGGGGGGGTCCGGACTCCTTGGTTATGTTCATTGCATAACATACTATTCCTGGTGTTACAAACCGCAATTTTATTAAATTCATTGTTAAATGGAATTATAATGATAAAATGAAAATAATATAAACATAGTGCACGTTTCTTTTTTTTTTCCGATAAATAAATATTATTATTAGACAAAACAGTTTATTAGATATACAATTAACTTATTAAATATTTACCTCTTTAATGCCCGATTACAACGACGAAATATGAGTTTAAATTCAACCAATCAGTTTATCCTATTTCGCGATGTAACCCCACTTTTCATCCCCTCTCTTATTGTCTACCTAGTCGACATAGACTACATAGATTACATTATCTACGCGATATTTACATGTAAAGTAGATAAACCCAGAAAATGTGTAGACACTCATCTCTGATTAAAACTCAAGTTTCATAAGGTAGTTTTTTTTTACATTTTAGTCAGGTGTTCACTTTAATTTTCTTTAAATCTGCTCGATTTACTGATTTGCCAATGAATAAACTATCAAAATTTACCAACTAACTCTTCTTTATTCTACCTTAAATTTGAATTTTAAAAGTGCTGTATGAGAATTCGAAAAATCCTATAATCCGGATCGACCCTTGAAGATTCGCAAGAGTTCATATACACATCAGTTTTGCAAGTGAAAGATCGTAAATCCCTTCGTAAAATGTTTATTCTCTATTATGTTTTCCTAATTCTGCTGTCCTAGATTTTTACTAACTAAACTTAATCTAATTACCTAAATTGATCGTATTTACTAGAGTTTATTACACTATTTTTAATGGGCTAATGTTTGGGGGAAAATGTAGTATTGTATACCTAAAAACTAGGTAATTGGGCTAGGTTTAGTTTGTAAAAATCTAGGACAGTAGAATTAGGAAAACGGTAATAGATAATAACAAACATTTTACGAAGGGATTTCCGATGTTTCTCTTGCAAACCTGGTGTGTATATGAATTCTTGCTAAAGCTTTAATCCAGGCATCCTGGATTTTCGGACATTTAAAAAAAATACTATTAGATGTATTTTTGTTTTATTATTATCAGTGGCAAATAAAATTTTACCAAATGCCGATATCTAATGATACATGTTAATTAATTTAATAACTTTATAAAAATTTACGTTTTGTATTTCATAATTTAAACTGAAAGGTTTAAATAAAGGAAAATAATAACAATAATAATAATAGTGAAACAAAATTGTAGGTTAAAATTATTTAATGGTAACAAAAAACATGGTCACAATAACAAAAAAAAGTATATACAAAAAATAATTTTTACAATTATAAATTTATTATTGCCAATAGATTAAAAATTATTACCCGATAATACTAGTTTACCCCTGTTATACAGGGTTACAAATGTATGGTAACAGTAAATTAGTTTTATCAAAACCTTAAACCTATTCAAAAATTTCAGAGACTGTGGCTCTAGATTTCAATACTATCGCCGTTTGTTGTATACTTACGTGTATTTACAACTACGGAAGGCATCATTTTATTGAGAAGTGACACGCTCAATAAGAAGAAATGACAATGGAGGGGAAGTTAATTTAAGTCCAAATTGGGAAAATATTTGTTAATGGACAGGAGGAAGGCTGGGAATATGTTTTGAGTTACAGCAAAAAAGTAACTGATACTATGCGAGTTTATTCATTATATTTTTCGCGAGATGATTGCAGAAAAATAAAACTGCACTAATATGCTTGCACTTGTTGCTGGCATCTGCATTACAGATGCAAGATACAGATACTTTTAGTTGCTCCTGTCAAACTAAAACTAATTTTATTTTATGAGGCACTGAGGATAATGCACTTGTTTGCAAACAGAATGCATATATTGTAAATTTAGATGAATGACACTCAGCTTCTAATGTACCACATAAAATTACGTGGCCGGCATTACACCTGCTCGCCTACAAATTACACTTCAATAAATCTATTGAATTAAAACTTTGAATATAGTTTGATACCCACCTTCTGTTATATACATGTGTAGATACATGTGTAGCGCTTAAAAATTCAATATTGTTGCAAATATTTACTCGCATTTTAATAAAATAAAAACGTATTGTGCTTAAATAAACCTGTTCGCGATTGACGGCTAAGTATTACTGTCACCAATCATATTTCCTTCGATCACAGCGCCGCCACCGGTAATGTCACTTCTCAATAAATATCAACAACAGAAATATTGTTAAAAATGGCAAACGCGTTTAAAAAATTTGCATTCTAATATTTTGTTGGATTTAGTATCGAAAACAGGAAAGAAATATTAAGAGTAAAATGATTTAAAACTATAAACATACACTAGATATTTGTTGACCAAAAAAAGAGTGAAATATCTACAGATGGACGGACAAATGGACACAGACTAACTTTTTTCCCAAAGCGTCGTTACAGAATATTCTGTCTAATAGAACTAGAAGTACGCATTGCAACATATTAAAATGGAAATAATTATTTATTTGCTCAATTATAAAAATATATGTTGAAATGGTGGCCATAAGTATGGAAACTTTTGTTATATTCATATAAATTCAACTTGAGCGAGTCAAAGAGTATGGAAACTTATACAAAAATAAAATTTAATTAAAAATTAAAATAATTATTTAATATTTGGTGGCGTAGCCCTTTGCTGCAATCACAGAAAAACATCTTCTTGGCATCGAATATAGTAAATTAGCACATATTTGTTGAGGGATATGTTTGCACTCTTGCTCTATAATTTTAAAAAGTTAGTCATTGTTTGTAGCTGTATTATTTATTAATGGACCACTCCAAATGATCTAATAAAATCCAATCGAGCCCTTCTGTTTTTCTTAGAAATAAGTGGCTTTTTCAACGCTACTCTACCAGATATTCCACTTTTTAATTTAACGTCCACGGTGCCTCTATCATTAAATTTCTTTATAATTTTTGAAATCGTACCTTTTGGAATCTTGAAAAGTTTAGAAATGCCACATTGTTTATTTATTATAATTGAATAATATTTGTTTTTACATCGCAAAAATATTATGTTTTTCTGAGGCATGGTACTATAAAACACGTCAGTACAATAATGAATAAGTTTTGTACTAAAATCTTTAATTCAACAAGTCGGTTATTGCATAGTAGAATATGTTTAAAGGATTCCACACACCAAAGCGGCCGCGGTGGCGGTACGACTAGCGATACGACTAGCGATCAGGTCTCCTCACACTAACGCGGTGGGAGTGGCGGTAGCGATCAGTTAGTGAATCACGGTATATATTTGTGTGATAATATTGATTGCGAGAATACGTGAGAATATGCTAAAAGTTAAACAAGAAGAAGTCTTGATTTTGGCAGCTCTTCTTGAAAACTTTTCCTATTTCGTCCCACACTTTATTTTTTTTCCTAATATTCTTGTAATCAGAATGTGCTAAGTCATACAAAATTAAATTATCCTTTACTGATTCTATGTTTTTTTCTGTTAAATTATCCATTTTCGACACTATTTTCTTAAATATATTCACTCTGTGGTATATAAACAATGAATATCGCGCGGCCTAACGCAACTTGTCGAGTTCGGCCGCCAGTGTTTGGTGATCGCTAGACTGAACGCTGCATACGGGGTCGTTCTCAGATAGCGGAACGCTTGTATGTGCGTGGTCTCATTGTATTGTATAGGTTGCGTTAGGCCGCTGCATTAACGCCACCGCGGCCGCTTTGGTGTGTGGAATCCTTAATAAGATTTCTATACTTCTTGGCCAGACGTATTTTAAAATTTCAATGTAAATTACTGAATATGTAAAAATAATTTATTCTTATTGTTGCAAAATATTTCTTTTTTCTCTTGAATTATATACAAATTACAATAAAAAAAATATCCATAATAATTTAATTTTTACTAAGAAAAATAAAAAGTTTCCATACTTATGGCCACCATTGTAGTTCTGAAATTCTAGAGCCAGCAGCGAATATTTTGAACAGTCTTTTATAATTACACAATGAAGTCAAAAAGGATAACATAAATATGGACTGTTAAAATATTATTTATAATAAATACATTTCACTGGAAATTTTCAATGAGTAACTATTATTTTTCTTTTATTTTATTATATGTAGAATTATAAATGTTGAATTATAAATCTATTTTTGTTTTGCTGGAACCAGTTTGATGATGGAGAACCAGTTCGGGTTTGGTTCGACTTCCTGTTTCAAAATATATTCTTTTCATTCTAAATATACTGATATAAGAAACAAATGACTAAAAAATTAAAAAATGGTATTTATGTAAAACATTAACAAAATTAAGTATCGTTTTAAACGATGTTCTGAACATTCTGCTTCAAACAAAACATGTTCAAGTACTAGATCTTGTTGAAGACACGTAAAAGAATAGATTGCTGTAAAGTTATTAAAATAATAATCTACTAATTTATTACAACTTTGTTTTTATAATAATTTTTTATTTTTATGAAATATTTTTGTTAGAAGCAAAATGTTTTACTAAATATTAAGGACTAAAACAAAATATAAACCTTTTAAGTGCATGATTTTTAAAGTTGCAATTAATTTAAAAAATTAATCTTTAATTTTAACGCGAACTATTTGCGGTTCTAATAAATGTTGGCGTTTAAATTTTAAATATAAATATAGGATAAGGAATACTAACATCGGAATACTAGAGATGGGACAATATTATTGATTACATTAAACTGCTGAGATAATTTCCATGTCTACATATAATTCATGGCTAGCTTCGTCAGTAAGTACATACAGTTTTCCCCAGTCACGTTACTGTATAGAGGGTTTTATTATGCGAGTAATATAAACAAGTTTGTACTTGACTCTTGAATAGTCACCTGCGAAAATATTATATTCGTAAGTACATCAGGTGTTATGTAAAATAGTAGCATATCGAGAAATGTGTCGTCAAGTAACGATATAAACCATGATGGGACAAATTTATAAACTGTCATCGAAACTTTGTTGCAAAATAGTTGAATACTTTGTTTCTATATTGTCCTTTTATTTACTGTATAACTCGTCAATAAAAATAGTAAAAAAATAGGAAACCTAAGAAATGTATTGGTCAACCCTAGTAGATTCTCTAATTTTATATTAAGCATGAGCATTATAAACTAAACTATTTTTTGGTCAATCTTTGTTTATTTACTCATATCAAAAAATGCAATGAAACTTAAGGTAAAATCGTATTGGACGCGCTTCGACGGGACGGTACTTGTAATCTAGATATCAAATTTGAGCAAAATTGTTTGAGTAATTTAGGGAATTAAGAGAAGCAAAAAAAAACCTTATCATTGAGACTGGGGAACTTTTGGTACATTAGTGAAGCGTATAACTTATTTTAATATTTCTGTATTTTTGTCTTAAATATAATAATCTGAAATTTATTTTACTGTACTCTTTTTTCCTTTGGTCTGGTTATAACATTTTAATGTTAAAGTTCGACTTGTATCTTTCTTTCTTTGCAGACACCCAAGTAAATACACCAGATGTTTTTGGTTATACTCTCGGCAATCTAGGCAAGTTATCAACAAAAGTCCCATCTTTAGTGAATGCCAAATATAGACAAATTATCACAATAACTGTGCTATTACTGGTTGCAACAAGCACATATGTTCAGCACCTCGAACAGGTAGACGGTTCATTGAGAAATGATGAATCATTTCTGGAATTGATTTGAAAGGTTTGCTGAACTGACCCAAAATAAAGGAATCACCTCCATTCCGTTGTATTCGCATATGCATAAATCCTCTGGCACTTCTAAAAATACATATTTGAATTAGATCAAACTGAATAAGTGAAAAAATAATTAAGAATTAAATATTAGATTTAAAGATTAATCCAAAATTTATGCAAAAAGTGTTGTAATCTATTTGAATCTACATTTTGAGTACACTATATACATTCAAATAGGGAGACATACTTTGTTAAGGTTGTTTTGAGTACAATCAACTTAAAAGTCAACTTCAAAAGTACTTGACAGTGAAATAGTTTTAATTATTATGTTTTTATTATGCTCCGAGCTACAGATAGCTCAAGAGTAAGGATGCCAAAGTGTTTAAATCAAAATGGAAGGCACTTTGAACATTTGTAAACAATAAAAATTAAGTAGCAACTCGCGTATTTATAGTAAGATAATTTAATTTTACTAATTTGAAACTAATAAATTTGTCAACTTACTTCAAAGATAAAGAATAATCTTGTCGAGTCGATTCGCTATTCCGAACTAAAAAACTTCCTTCTTGTAAAAATTTTAGGACAAATTCAGCTTCGACTCGAGTTATTGCTCCGTGATACCATCTGTAATATTAAATAATATTAGTCCTAAATTTATAAAATAATACAGTTTGAATACATACCCCTGTCGTTCTAATGGTAATGTAGCATCTATAATACAATTGCTTGAAGAATTATTTTTAATGTTTAAATTCAAACCTAATCTACCAAAACTAAGACTTAAACTTGGCTTTTGTCTGGTATTAGGACCTTCCTTCAAATTTAAAGAAAGTAATGGTGTTTTGTACTGAGAAACTAAAAACAAATACAAAATGTTAGCTTTTCAAAACAAATGATACGATTTGAAGCATGGAACTATTATACAGAGAAACCAGTAAAACAGAATTACATGTAGAGAGATGACCAAATGGGAACTCGAATTTACTTATTTGTGAACCGTCTGCCGTAAGAGCAATAGATATTAAATTCATTATTTGCAAAAATCGTGTTCCCTTTAACTTGATACAGTCTATATATAGTAGTACATGTTGTATTTATCAAATATCTTATATTTACAAATAATTATATTTAATATAATAAAATATATATTTTTAATAAATATATATGATTTATTTTTATTCAAATTTGCGTACGAACTTTTTTTTGTGTTGTATCTTTACGTTGCTTTACTTGTTTTTCTTTACTGTTTATTTGGGCATACTAGTAAAGACTGGTTGCGCTGTATTATACAAGGGGCGGTTGAAAAGTAATCGGCCTAGGCAAGAGATGGTGCCACCAGTATCAAACCAATATTGTTTTACATACATCCTAACCTTTAAATGACTTCTGTAAAATTTTTAATCAGCTGCGTCATTTAGTTTGTGTTTGACAGTCATTGAAAGCGACAACTTTTGCATTTTTACAAAAATAAGTAAAACGAATATCGTGCAGTGATTAGATACTGGTTTTTGAAAACGAAAAAGAAAAAAAAGAGGTCACCTCACCAGAAATGGTCGATAAAATCTGTGGAAAGATAATCGACGATCGACGAGTGACTAAGCGCGAGATAGCTGAGGCTTGAGGCATCTCAACCAAACGGGTGCTTAACATTATGCATGAATATTTGTGAATCAGGAAGCTTTCTGCCAGATGGGTGCCGCATTTGCTCTCAGTCGACAAGAAATGCGATCGTCTGACCATTTTGAAGGAATGTTTGGCGAAGTTTAACTGCGATAAGAAGGACTTTTTGCGCCGTTTCGTAACCGTGGACGAAACATGGATCTAGCACAACACACTAGAGATCAAGGAAGAGTCGAAATAGTGGACTGCTCCTGGCGAATCGAAGCCGAAGAAGGCCAAGGTGGGTCTGTCGCCCAACAAAGGCATGACCACAGTTTTTTTGGGATACGCACGGTATCATTCACTACCTGGAAAAGGGCAAAACGATCACGGGCGTATATTATGCAGAGCTATTAAACCGATTTGAAGCGAAAACGGCCGTATTTGGCGAAGAAAAAAGTACTGTTCCACCAGGACAACGCACCGATCTACAAATGCGCAGTCACAATGGCAAAATTCCATGAATTGCGCTACGAATAGTTTCCTCGTCCACCATATTTGCCAGATTTGGCTCCCTGCGACTATTATTTATTTCCAAACTTGAAGAAATGGCTCGGTGGTAAGAGATTTGAGTCGAATGAAGAGGTCATCGCTGAAACAGATGCCTATTTTGACGGCTTTGAGAAATATTATTATTCGGAGGGCAACGAGACATTGGAGAATCGTTGGACGAAGTGTATAGTTCTAAAAGCAGACTATGTTGAGAAATAAATTGAGTTTTGCCGAAAAAGTTATGTTTTCTCGCCTAGGCCGATTACTTTTCAACCGCCCCTCGTATGTAGTTCTATGGTTTGAAACTTTAGTTGATATATTGTAATAAATGCATACCTTGTTTATCAATTTCAACAACACTTTGACTAGATGAAGCTTGAGATACCATAGATTCAACGTGAGATGATGGTAATCGTAATCTTCTCTTTAATTTCGGCATATCAAATGGTAAATCCCTAAGATCTACAGATGTGGCACTACCTGAAGTACAAGCCTCGTCTTGCAACATTCTTCTACATCTCAATTTTGGCATATCAAATGGTAAATCTGCCAGATCTGGATTTGGAGAAACCATAAAACCAAAGATAGTTTTGCCTTCTCGTGACTGAATAGATATACCACTATCTGAACCTTGTATCTCAACATCACCTCTATGGAAACCTAAATTAAAAACATTTTTATTGAGCGGAAGACGTCGTTTTGGTTTCGTATTGCTAGGTGGAGAGATTTCTTCTGGAGAACATTTTTGAGAGTTATTATTTCTATTATTATCTGAAGTTTCGGACACTGGTTCTTGAGACGATTTGTCTGATATTGGACTTAAAATATTTAATTTATTTGTCTGAATTAAAAAATTATAGGTCTGTGGATGGTGATAACTTGTATTTCCTGAATCAGAACTATGTGAACTTAAAGATGTAGATTGTCGACTTTCAGAACTGGAAGTGCTTCTATTTCCTGAAACAAACATATAAATTATAGTTTTTTGTGTAATTTGTGCTTCACAATATATATGTCGCGACCCAAAAGTATTTTAACCTATTTTAACATAAATTCACAATTTTCATGATTTAAATAGTTGGGCCAGCTTCACTGAGACGGGGAGAAATTCTGTGTAAGTAGTATTTTTTTTAAATCTATTTATATTTTCATTATAATTTTATGGTAGGTAGCAAAGAATTGTCCATTATGCAGTTTGGGTCCTATTAAAGGTTGAAAAGTATTGGTCTAATCAATTGTTCAACTTACCTTCACTGGTAGAACTTTGCAAGCTTTCCATACTTCCACCACTACTAGAAGTAGTCATGCTCTCAGTACTGGAATACTTGTGCCTTCTGTGGCTCTTAGTGTATCTATAAATCTCTTTTGTACCATCCTTGTGTCTTTTAAACATCTTTCTAGTTCGATCTTTAATTTCCAACACATTTTTCATTTCTTTCTCTCTTTCTTCTTTCTGTCCCGGCTCTCCTGCCTCATTTGGAATGTTGAGATTTCGTTTAACGTGTAAAGATTTGACAGGCAATCGCAAATCTTTCATCCTGTGCAAACCACGCAAATTTCCCGGGATGCTAGAAACACTACCAGCTGCACTAGCAACATTACTTTTATTGTAAAATTCATTTGTTAACGGAGTACTGGACGGAGGCGATGGAGTATATACTCTCAATAATAATGTTCCAGATAATTTCGAGCATTCTTCTTTAGCATCTAAATGCATATCTTGCAGATTTTGGGATATAGTATCTACAGATTTGGTATGTGTCGGCTCATCTTGGCAAAATGTTACCTAAAAACATCACATACACTTGTACTATAAAAGCAATTATATACAGGGGCTACAATTTTAATAATGGCAACTGTACCTAAATATTATAACTACAGATACAAAACATATAACTGTTTCACTATTTTACAGCCATTCTTTGAGGTAAAACAGACACACCTTCTGCAGAATCCACCTATATTGCATGCAACGCTCGAGCGAACTGGATGAGTTGTTTACTCTCTGAAGCTGGAAAGTACTTTACCACCCGCCGTACTTTCCTGATTGAAGTCTCTGTGACTTTGACTTGATCTCTAAAATCAAGGACCCACTTCGCAACATCGATTTAAAACGATGTAAGGAATTCTTGCAGCCGTAGACCGCTTTATACGAACGATCAGCCAAACAAGCGTTACCAATGGCATCCTACGACTTACAAGTCGCCAGCAACGGGTGCTACACAACTCTGGTCAGTACAATGAAGGTGTGTAACAATTTGAAACTGGTATGTGTTTTGTATCTTAAAAGATGGCACGAGTGCTTTAAGGCTGCGTATAACCCCAAGTGGTTACTAATTTCTTATACAAAACTAAAAATCTAAAATAAAATTAGTATCAATCTATACATCAAATTTTGCACCGAATTTTTATCTATCTAGTAAGATATTTTTAATTGTAGAAACATTTATTGTAAAAATATTATCGCTCAATAACTTAAAAATAGACATCAGCGATATTGTTCTGTAATTTTTTAAATCTATTTGTGGGTTTCGAATAACTTTTATATTTATATAGTTTTATGTAGAAATGTTCAAATAATACGTCAACATTTTTTTCGTCTGGATTCCTTATAGTTCAGAACCTGCGTCGAAAAATATCATACTTGATGATAATGAAATGCAACTTGGTATACTTATTCTTTACGAAGATTAAATCATTTTTCTTGTTTGACACCTATTTTGAAAACCGCGGCAGATTCAAGATGGCGGCAAAAATAGACTACCAAGTATAATAACTATAAGTAGTTTTCACAATAGAGCAAAATAGCTATAAACATATTTGTAGAATGAAGCTTTAGATACAATTTGCCGCATCGTACGCAAATATGCGTCAATTGGTTTACGAGATGGCGTCTATAATGCAATTTGCTTATTTACAATTACATTACAGTTTTTACTACAATTAAAAATATCCTATTAGATAGATAAAAATTCGCTGCAAATTTTGATATATAGATTTTTATTAATTTTATTTCCGATTATTAGTTTTGTATAAGAAACTATTGAGAACTATAGGGTTGTGCGCCGCCTTAAAGAGAATCTAGCTGTTCCTCAACACGAATTGACCGAGCAGGAAAATTAACCACATAGAAAATAACATCAAATTTAAAGATGAAAACTTGGAGTGCGTCGATACATTTATCTACTTAGGACAGTTAAGCTGCATTCAGAGCTCAGTAAATCAACACGTTGTACGCTATGGATAATTTTTAAACGAGGTCATTTGGTATGATCGGACATGCTCGTGCTTTGTCGTTGCTATACTACTGTTGAGCGATATAGTACGAGCTTGTCCGATCATACCAATTGCACTCGTTTAAAAACTATCCATAACGCACAGGGTGTTAATTTACTGAGCTCTGAATGCAGCTTTAATATCATTGAAGAACAGACAAGATGATGAACTAAATAGAAAGAAAAATCTGACATGGAAAAAAATTTAGTCTCTTAAAGAAATATTCAAAGGTGGTTTTAATCAAAATTTAAAAAAGAAAGTTTACGACTCCTTCGTGCTCTTTACTTTAATATTTAAAAAAAAACTTAAAAAGATAAAAACAAGCCAAAGAAAAATGGAAGGAAATATGCTAGGCATAATGAAAAAGTCAGGAATACAATATTACCACAAAAAACAGGCACCATAGATACAGCGACGAAGACAAAGGATTTTAAATGGAGATGGACAGGACACGTAATTTGCCAACGAGCCTAAAGATGGATTCAAAGAGGATTCAAAGAGGATTCCACTTTGGATATCTAGAAATATAAAACGAAGAAAATGTAGGCAAACTAGAAGAGAGATGAAATCAATGAACACACGGAAAACCTGGACACGAGCAGCAAGAACTAGAAACGAATGGAAACAATTGGGGGTGCCTTTTGCCTAGAAATGGGACGAAGTTTAAGTTTGATTTCCGAACATTTATATTAAGTAATTATAAAAATTATTTGTAGTTTACATATTTTCAAATTATTTTATTTTTTTCTTTATCATACTAAATTTAAATTTATAAGATTTATATATTTGTGATCTTAAATATAGGTTATTATTATGTATCCGTAATTATAATACAGGTGCTTATATTAAAATTTCAACCCTCGTATAAAATCATATAATTGGCGTTAACAATATCCACTATTGTTTATTATAAAGGAAAGAAAAACCTTACCTTGCAATTTTGTGTATCACAGTCTGTGGAAGAACTGGCCGAAGTATGAGTAGTTCTATTACTAGTAAGTTGAACAAGAACAGGGTGATTGCTTACTTTATCAAGCTGGTCCACGTCACCTTCAGATTGGGTAACAGAACAGTCAAATGCTGTTTCATATAAATGTCTCTTCCGAGTCATATCATCTTCATTCAGTGCCACCTCTGAAGGAAAAACTGGACCGTGAGGAGAATTTTCGTTAGTAGGGTCATTTAGTATTGGTTCAACTTCTGCATTACAATCTGGGATTCTTAAATTATTTGAATCCTCGCTTTGCGTATCAAAAGTACAACATTTTCGCGAATTACTTTTTGTTTTCACATCTGGTCTTGCTGTTTCTAAGCTGTAACTTCTCTTACATTTCCTGTGCGTAGAATGTTTCGTTTCATCTTTTTCTTGATCTTCTTTATCTGATGATTTTGGTGTTTCGTTAAAGACGGATTCTTTTTCTGTGTTTACTTCTTTGTTATTTGTCGATACAGAAGCTTCGGTTTGTTTACTTTTGTAAAGATCTGCATAATAGTAAGGTGATGGGTAACGTTTAACGTCTACAGTATATGACGAGGCTGCTAAATTGGAGCTTGATGGAAGAGGAAGAAAATTTTCGACAGAATCTGGAGAATTATATCTTAAGCCTTTTTCAGAAGAAACGAAGAATTCTTCATTAGATGAAGAGTCAGAAAAATATTCTACGGTCAAAATTAAATCAATTAACGTCTGTTCTCACGTCCATTCAATCAAACAGAGAGACATTCGTTTTTATGTATAAGATTATGTATATTATCTTTAGTTCAATATATGCATACCTTAGGGTGACCATTCGTCCCGCATTTTAACATTTTGTCCCGCAAAAGTCCCGCATTTGGATTTGAGAGGTGAGGACCTTTTTTTTGCTCTTCACTTGGATTTGGGAGGTGAAGACCTTTTTTTTGCTCTTCACTTGGATTTGGGAGGTGAAGACCTTTTTTTTTGCTCTTCACTCGGATTTTGGGAGATGAGGACCTTTTTTTTTGCTCTTCACTTGGATTTGGGAGATGAGGACTTTTTTTTGCTCTTCACTTGGATTTGGGAGGTGAAGACCTTTTTTTTTTGCTCTTCACTTGGATTTGGGAGGTGAAGACCTTTTTTTTTGCTCTTCACTTGGATTTTGGGAGATGAGGACCTTTTTTTTGCTCTTCACTCGGATTTTGAGAGATGAGGACCTTTTTTTTGCTCTTCACTTGGATTTGGGAGATGAGGACTTTTTTTTTGCTCTTCACTTGGATTTGGGAGGTGAAGACCTTTTTTTTGCTCTTCACTTGGATTTTGGGAGATGAGGACCTTTTTTTTGCTCTTCACTCGGATTTTGAGAGATGAGGACCTTTTTTTTGCTCTTCACTTGGATTTGGGAGATGAGGACTTTTTTTTTGCTCTTCACTTGGATTTGGGAGGTGAAGACCTTTTTTTTGCTCTTCACTTGGATTTTGGGAGATGAAGACCTTTTTTTTTGCTCTTCACTCGGATTTTGGGAGATGAGGACCTTTTTTTGCTCTTCACTTGGATTTGAGAGATGAGGACTTTTTTTTTGCTCTTCACTTGGATTTGGGAGGTGAAGACCTTTTTTTTGCTCTTCACTTGGATTTTGGGAGATGAGGACCTTTTTTTTGCTCTTCACTTGGATTTTGGGAGATGAGGACCTTTTTTTTGCTCTTCACTTGGATTTTGGGAGATGAGGACCTTTTTTTGCTCTTCACTTGGATTTGGGAGATGAGGACTTTTTTTTGCTCCGTCCCGCATTGAAAATGGTCACCCTAGCATACCTATAAGTTTGGTAGTCTTGTTTTAAGCTTAATGATATAGATTTTTTACTTTATTTAACTAATAAGGCTGGTAAGTTTATTAAGACTTTGTAAAGCTTTACGGCATAGATTATAAGTCCTGAATCGATTCGAAATTTTGATTTATAAGTCAAAACGGAATTAGTAGAAAATGAGGAACATTTTATGATTATCATTACTAGGATTGTCTAATAGCTTTGTCATGCTAAGTAGTTTCGAGATTTTGACAACTCTATATGAGGGGGTTAAAGCCAAAGAGGTGTATGTCTCATTAAAAAATGAAAAAACTGTCTTCATGTGGTAGTACAAATTATACAAATCTGTTAAATGTAAAGGTGCATAAAGCCATATCTCTTTTCCTGGTATTAAATGAGTAAGAAATTCAAATACACTGTATGTATAATTTATTTCAGCAAATGTATGTAAAACAGATTGTTTCTCGAAATGACCATATGTGACTTACACCACATTGGCTTTGACTCCTTCATATATACAATATCATTTTTCTGGACTGAACATAAATATTTTACCTGTCAAATGGGACTTAAAGCATTTTCTGTACACACTGTTGACGATTTCCTTGTCAACATCGAGCTCGTGTTGACTGGACTCCTTAACATCAGACTGGAGTTCTACGATCTTTATCTGAAAATTTGAAATTAATTTTATTCAATTAATTTTTAGGCTATTGCTAAAACATATTCTGTTAGCTTAAAGCAAACATCTACAAAATTGCCAAAATACTTTTAATAGACTATAGTACAATTTTATCCAGTTTCGGCGACATACATATGCATAGGGTTACCAACCGTCCTACTTTAGTAGGACATGTCCTACAATTTACCTCCTTTTCCTTCGTCCTACCTACTGTTAAAAAATATCGGAAATGTCCTACTTTATAGTATTTTTACTTTTGAAGACGCCTTTACCGCTGACTCGACGTTTGCCGATGAACGCGATCGAGGCATAACGTTTTGACTAAATTTCTGTGATGTCATTAAGGATAAAGCTTTATTAAAAAAAGCAGGTACTTCTAAAAAATATGATTTTATTAAAAAAACAAAAAAAGAAAATGTGAACATATCTATTTATATTTTTTTATTACCATATATATTTAAACTTGATTGTTAATTATTTATTGGTTGTTTCTTAGTAATTATGAAAATTTAAAAAAATTTCTTATGATTTATTTCTAGAATGTGATTTTGTTAAATATAAAGAAAAATGTGAACCAATAAACATATAATTTAATTTTCATAATAGTAGTATTACTTATTATTTATTGACTCTTCCTTGTTAATTATATGTTATGTTGGATCCCATAATAAGGCCTTTTTTCATAATGAGGCTTTTTTGAAAATTTGTTTAATAATATATAATCTATAATAAAATGTTTTTATAATATTATTAAACAAATTTTAAAAAAGGCCTCATTATGAAAAAAGTGCCTTACTATGAAAAAATGGCCTTGTTATGGGATTTGAACTTAATTAGGTACCTATATATTTCGTAGCATAATAAAAATTAAAAAATAAAACTGTCCTACTGTGTCCTACTAAACTACTATTTTTAGTTGAAATATCCTACTCTGTCACGAGAGACATTTGGTAACCCTACATATGCACAGATTTTATGCTGTTTTTAATACTTCCTATAACATCTGCGTCAGCTGAGAGGTCATTTTCAAAGTTAAAAATTATAACAAATTATCTAAGAAGTACTATAGGACAACAGCGGTTGAGTGACTTAACATTAATTAGTGTTGAAAACGATCGTGCAAGATCAATGAATTAAAGACATTTAATAGACATTTTTGCGGAAGCTAAAAGTCGAAAACTGTTTTAAACACTAAATGTATACCTATAAATCCCTTGGTAAGTTTTTTAATTTTATTATTCGCTTATTTATGTATTTTTTCTTCTTGTAAAAACTATTTTTTGCTGTATTGTTGATTTTCTAAAATGTTTTTCAAATAAATATCGTAATTTTAATTAAGTATTGCCAATCTTAGGGCGCATAAATTTTTTCTGCACTCCAGGGCAGCTTAAAGTTGCTACGCCACTGGATATGAAACGTGTAGTTGACCGGAGAAAATAAATATAGTAATCCCTCAATTTACGCGAATTCATTTTAACGCGATTGAAAATGTTTCATAAAAAAATATGTTTTTTGATATCAGGAAACTTTGAAATAGACATACACATATTTAAAAAAAAAATAGTTAATATTTTTCTACCGCAATGAGAGTAAAATATTTCAGAATATGGAATAGATCCCTATTTTAAACTGGTTTTCATGGCTCTATTTACGCACTGTTTTCGTGGAACCAATTATTCGCGTAAATGTAGGAATTACTGGATTCATATGGGAAATCCTATTAGAATATACAGGGTATATCAATATAAAGGGAACATGAATTTTCTCGACAATTTTTTTTATTGGTATTCGCGACTGAAACTAACGTTGGCGGCGCTGCGTACAACAGCTGATGGCGGACGAAAAGCGTATATGTCAGAAGTTTTTTCTTAATATTTATCTGTTCAAACAATATTTCGGCAAAAAAGAACTGTATTAAGTCACTATATTTTAAAATACTTCTTAATTCACATAAACTGCAGCACAACACGCTACAAATATTATCCAAATATACGCTTCTGTTTAATTTAGCCAGTCACCACCAGATGTCTCACTGTTATTTGCAGTCGCGAATAATTTACATTATTTGTGAAACTTGTGAATTAAAAAAAAACACAACTCAAAAACGGTTAGAGAAAACGACCTGCGGTTAGAATTTTTGGATTCCTCGTAGTTTATTTAGTCTAGAAAAAATTTGAGGCCTTATTCGTTTTGCTTATTTTCAAATTATGACAAATTTTAATATGGCGTGATTTATAGAAATTTTCATCTTGACATCGATGTTTTTCAAAAACGAAATGCGATAAAGACCTGTGGTTGAAATTTTTGAAATCTTGAGGCCCTAATTGAATTTTCACAAAATTTTGAAGCAAAATAAATTTTTGAAAATTTTTTTTTTTTAATTTTTTGAAAATGTTGATAAATCCTAACTAAAAAATGGTTAGGGATAGAAATCTGCGGATTGAATTTTTATAAATCTACTACACTGTTAAGCTTAAAAAAAAAAAATTGTGCTTTAATAAACCAATTATTAAGTTTTGTATAGGCAGTAATCCAAAACCTTTGAAAATGGCCAAAAATCGAAAAAATGGTAAGGGGTACCCCTTACGATTTTTTCAATTTTTTAAGCAAAAAATTTTTGTCTCCGATTTTATTGAAAATTGGTACAAGTATGTATTTTTGGTCATAGATCAACAAAATTTGGTCCATTTTGAAGTTTGGGCAAAAATTTTGGAATCATTGGCAAAAAACTGACCCAAATCGGCTCTAACACAAAAAATAGGAAAGCATGATTTTTTTAAATATTTTTTTCATAATCCTCACCCCAAAATTAGCTTAAAACAATATTTTGGCTAAAATTGGAGTAAAAAATTTTTTGACCAAATTTCAAAATTTTAGTAGAAAAAAAAATTTGAATTTTGTTGGTAATTTGGTATTCTATTTTTAGATATACTAAATTTGGTGTAAAATTTGATGAATAGATTGTCACTAATTTTATTTATATTGTTAATTTTGTATAAGAAACTTCTAATAACTAGGGGTTATACGCAGGGATGGGGAGTCGACAGAAAAATTATCGACTCCCGACTCTCGACTCCGGAGTCGGTATTTTCGAAAATCGACTCCGACTCCGACTCCGACTCCCGACTCCTTTCACTGGTAAACTGTAAAGTCTATTCCAAATGTTTAAGCGGAACTAAATGGAATTTTTATTTTCTTAATTTATCACGAGTTCACTTTTTAACTATCAAAGTGGGCTTTTGTTAAACAAAATGATACAAAGCTTCATTCAATCCTTAAAAGTTAGTAGATTTCGATATCTAATTCCGCTTAAACCAAAGAAACAGACTATACTTACATTAAATATCTTGGGTTTGGGTGAGCTGTTTTTATAAAATGTCATTTTCATTTCATCTTGACTATTGAGTCATTTTTAATACAAATTTTCAAATATATTTGTTTAAAAAAAAATTGTTTTGTATTTTATATAACATTCCTTTGGTTTAGGCGGAACTAGATTTTCGGTTAGTCTGATTTTCGGTTAGTCTGTTCCAAACTATTAGACGGAACTAACCGAAAATCTAGTTCCGCCTAATCGTTTGGAACAGACTATACTTTATTTTTCATAACATGTCACTTTTTTCTTTTGACATATAAATTTTAGCTGCCAACATGAAACATAAAATAATCACAAAGCCCGTTACAACTTGAGAAAATAAAAATCCAGTTTAGTTTCGTTTTAACATAATAAACAAAGTATACAGAAAAAGAAAAATTAGATATGACTAAAAAGTAATTAAATTTTTAACTGGAAAACGTGAAGGAAACCGGAATTGAATATTTTTAATTTCATTTTCGTTCATGAACAGAGAAAAAATGTCGTTCCTGTTTCCGTACTTCTGGTAGTATGGTATTTTACTTTCGTTTTCGGATTGTTCTCATCCTTGATAAATATGTAATCAAAGAGTCGGGAGTCGATAACTTTTTCCGACTCCCGACTCCGACTCCGACTCCTCCAAAAAGCTTCGACTCCTCGACTCCCGACTCCCGACTCCGACTCCGACTCCCCATCCCTGGTTATACGTAGCGTTAATACCGTTATTTCGTTTCGATGTACGTTCCGTTCTCAGTCTCTGGTTATAATATAATTAATAATTAATGCAGTTATAGTAAAGTTTTAACTGAACAAATTATCCCTTAGGTGGTGTTACTTCTGAATTCGAGTCTAAAACACGTCCATTGTATAACCCGCAACATTTTCCAAATATTAAATTCGTCCCGCGACTCCCAAAATGATGAGCACCATGTTCTAAAGATTAGAGCGTTTTAACGTAAAGTTTTAACGTTTAGAGTCTAAACAAACGAACTTTTACAATTCGCGCCACGCTAACCGTATTAAAATAATATGTAATTTATTATTACTTGATCATCACTTGGACTCGTAATATTCCATTCTGTAGAATTAGCGGCAATGCTTTTAGGCCTTTTCTTCTTGACATAATCTATTGGTAAACTGTAGTCATCGCATAAGGAAACCTAAAACAAGAAACAAATAGTAACCACCAACGCATCTGGCGTATAATTTTACTGCTAATGATGCAAATATTTAGAATGGATAAATAAAATTATAAAAACAGTTAATATTTTGACGAAAGTACTTATGTTTATTCAAAGTAAAGAGAACAAATATGCAAAAACATTATCAAAAGATATTTTTTTAGTACCGCATAGTAAATATTTACAGGGATGAATTTGGAACTTCTGCACATGGGAAGCTAAAATTATATTCACAACAAAAAATTTCCATAAATAAAACTTATTGTATTGCACTTTATTGTATTTGCATGTTAAAGGCATGTAAATTGCTCCATGTGCTAAAAATTACATTGTTTATAATCTTGATACAATATTTTGAACCGATGAAAATATAAGAAAAGCTTTGTTTGACTATATTTTCATACTGAAATAATTTGATTTACCTTGGCTTAAAAGCGGCGAAGAAAATTAAATTATATAATTTAACTTATCATTCAATGCAACAATGGCACAAGAATTCCACAATAACACTCAAATAATTAAATTGTGTTGTCGCTTTAATCGTATTAATACAACATTTTCGATCTACGACTTCTTTGTACTTTATATTACATCATAAACATATTAATATTATAATATACACAAAATACACATACAAATACGATATTTATTTATAAATAAGTTGTTAATAATTACACAAAACACACTAAAAACACATATAAGACATATAACGTAGCGTGAATATTCAGAAGAGCATTTCAGGGTGAAATCAATGACTCTCTGCGCACAAGCATTTTAACACATATGCATTACAAGAGGGGATAAATGAGGGTTAGAACAGGACCGTTTCAAGAAATTCATGGGCCCTGCTACAGGGATTCTTAACATTTTCACCCAAGGTCAAAAATATTGCGTAATTTCCAATGCAAAAATGTTTGCCCCCTGCTAACTAATACCAAGGCATTAAGCTTGTTACAACAAAATTTCTAAATCACACTTTCGAATATATTAGATGCTTCAAAAAGATAACACTGAAAGATACCAAGCTTAAAATATATCAAATTAGTTCATTATTTTTGCTAAATTTTCCTTTAAAAAAATTCATTTATAACTGCCTAAAGCAAGTTAATATTAATTTAGTTTATTAAATTGTTGAATCTTCTATCTATAAGTTATCTTAAACTTCAATTTAAAAATATAAATCTGGAATTAAAATAGAAACTCTTTTTTTATAATAGGTATGGTGTTGTCTCTCTTCCACAAAAGCTCGCTCTTGGAAAATCGGGAAACACGATGACTAATACTTTATTTTTAGCTCCAAACCAATCGCCATCCCAGAGGAAATAATAATAATAAAAAAATACTTTATTTTCCAAGCAATATAACTAATATAATTAAAAAGCTAATGATTTAGCTAACATTTAACAATGCATCATTTAACAACGATGAATTTTGTTTCAATAAGCAAACGACATGCACAGACAGGACAATGATTCTTCAGGAGAAAACAAGTCCGATGTATTGTTTAAATTTTATCAGATTTAAATTAGGTTACTCACAGTCACTGATCTATTAAAATGACACCTAATAGTATAATAGATGACAATGTGACAGTCATAGTTAAGAGATCCTGCCGAATTCTAAATTGTATTTCCGCATCACTTGCAGTTTGAATGGTATAAGTTTTAAATGAGACACTTGTTAAAAAACTAATATTTTTATTAATCCATTTCAAATATATTTTATTGTAATTGAAAATGGTTACAGTGATTTTTGCAAAGCTATATGATAGCTTTCATGAAAATAGTTTACGCCGAAACTTCACTCAGCATGATTAATAAAAATATTAGTAATAGTTTCCCAAGTGTTTCTTTTATGAACCTATTACTTATATTCGAATTTCGACAAGTAAAATTATCATCTCTTCAATATATGACTGAGTATGATATATATAAAATGATTATGATAGTGTGACATTTCAAAAAGCAGGAGTAACAAATTAAAATCTTTGACAGCAGATAAAATAATTCTTATATATTCACAAAAACGCTCTTAAGCATACTGGCGAATTATGTTTTAGAGCATTTTTCTACTTCTTCAAGCCTTCTTCTACAAATTGCTTAACTTGTTTAAGATATTTAATGTTAAGGATTTATTTTTTAGTTTTATTTTTTCATTGCATTAGCAAATATCAATGATAATAAATATATTTATTAGAAAATATGTTATTAAAAGAAAAGGTTGATGATACTTTTTAAAATGTTTTCTAAAATTAAGTGAAATATTTGCAAAATAAACAAAAATCTGGTCCTGTTTTGTCATGCAAATACAATGTGTAATTCTTTACCGTTTGTCCAGTGGTTGAAATTTCATCGCCACACCTGACAAATCTCTCAAACTTGAAGCTGTTGGATCTATATAATTCATTATCACATCTTTTTCCACATAATTTTCTTGTCATAGCCTTGCTCTTACAAGATTTGCAATCTTTGACAGATTCCCAATCAATATTAAACAACCCTCTTATTTTGTTCTCATGTAGAAATCTGCGGCTGGAACATCTCCGTCTTTTTGTGATAAATACATTATTTTCACGTTCTGGTGAGACACTTTGATTGGTTTTTAATTCAGAATTACGTTTCGACAAACCAACACGTTTCAATACTTTATCCATTTCTCGTACATATCATGTACTGAGGGATGTTACATCGTTTATTGCGCATCTTTTCATGCGCATCAGCTGGACATTTTTTCAAAAATTCATTACATCCCTCAAACTAATTTAATGAATCTTCCTAATAGGCTTTTAATTTCATTACATTATTTAAAATATCTAATAACATTTAGATTCATTACTATCACTGAAACTGTAAACTACTTTATGTTTTTTCGTTAACAAATTATGAACGACAAATAGACGTAGTAATTGTAAGGTCTACTTTAATATGATTTTTTTATTTTTTAGCAATACATGGTTTCTAAACAATATTTTGTGATTTGTCTCTTATTTTATATTTTTGAAATCTGGTCACTTTAGGTATATAGCAACTGTTCCCAACTCCAACTGCAATCGCGGAACCCTTCCATGTTAATTAAAAATTGTGGAACCCTGAAAATTTTTACCATTTCTGGCATCGAGCTTAATTTGAATAGCTCTTAACGAACTATTCAGTTTTGATAACAAAAAAAAGTTACGCGGGACCAATTCTGGTGAGTATGGTACGTGGGAAAGTCTTTGTTCTTCACCAGAAACTGCCGAAGCATAAGTTGGTGCGTTGTCGCGAAAGTCCCGTAAGATATTTCCATTTCTTCTGCAACCTCTCCAACAGTCAATCGTCAATTGGTACGGATTAATTCCTGGATAACCCTTTCGTCGGTTTGGGACGGGCGACTGACAGCTCCCTGGTTGATCCTACCAGTAGTCATATGCTTGTCTCAAAGAGTAAGCCATGCATGTCTCAGTACAAGCCACATTAAGGTGATTTCCACATTAAGGTGAAACCGCGAAAGGCTCATTAAATCAGTTATGGTTCATAGATCGTACCCACATTTACTTGGATAACTGTGGCAATTTTAGAATTAGTCAGTCAATAGTCAATACTTTGCCAGTTAAAGTATTAACCTATCATACGATACGGGTCTCATCATACGATAAAATCTGTAAAAATATCTTTTCTGTTCGATATTATATAATCAATATCCAGTCTGTTTGAACTTCTTCATATCCACCGACTGTGCTTTTTCTTGTAAAAGAATGTGTTCATTAGGTACAAGTTGTTTTTAGCTAAGAATTTTGTAAGTCCTCCTCGTCTATTATTCAGGATTCCACTTGCACGAGATCCAGTAACAATCGTTGTTATCGTTGTGTTTCCCAACCTTGGCATTAAAATCTCCACATATCATTGTAAAGTGGCACTTCTTGTCGCTTATTGCTAAAGTTATATCTTCATAGAACAGATTAATAACATAGAACAGAATAATTCATCATCGTCATGATCAGACCTGTATAATTTTTAATGTACAATCTGACATCCAGGTTAAATGGTCCTGATGGATGTAATTTTAGAAGAGTACTTTTTATTTATAAAATACTCAACCACCAACTGAGTTTTTCTGCATTTTTGACTGTATGATAAAATAAGTTTCCAGATTTTAGTCCAGTCCAGTCTATATGGCTCAGTTATTTTTCCATTTCAAGGAGTTTTTCTTCTGACAGAGTTTGTGGTGGAAGTAGCTACATTGAAAAAAAATTTGCTTTAAAATCAATGAAATTGCAGGTAAATTTAAAAGTTTTGTTTTTAAAAATGCGTCGACATCCTTTGTATTTAATTTAAAAGTAGACCTACTTTTGACAGATATTTTACTTTTAATATAGAAGCACACCACTTTTAAACTAATGACAAAACGGTTTCGACTTAAAAGTAAATAATTTGATTTAAATAAAAGAGTAAATATCTCAATTTAAAAGTTATAGTTTTTATATCAAAAACAAACTTAACTTTATTGCAACAGCATTTTATTATTAATTTAAAAGTACCTATATTATGTTGAATAAAATGCGTTTAGTATTTAAAATAAAAGACGCAATTTTTAAAATTATGTTTTTTTAAAATTTATTATCATTAAATTACAATGTATATATACAAAATTTATTCAATAATACAAAATATTTTCTTAGCCTACAAATGAGGCGCTGATATGAAAAGGGTTTTAGGTAAAAAAAACGATTTTTCTTATTTTCATAGAAAAGATAGTAAACGCAGTACCTACTTGTCAATAGCATGGAAAGAGAAGTAAGTCAGATTATTTATTAATGTATGCTACTCATAGAATTACTTCTCTTCCCACTTCCATTGACAAGTGCATTTAATATATTTTCAATGAAAAAACAAAAAACTTTTTTTTAACTTTTCAATGTCAGCGCCTCAAATACAAAATTAAATTACATATTTAATTTATTGATGAATTATACAACTAGATAAACTTATTTCTAAACAAACTTTTATTTTTCATAATGAAATTCTAATGAAATTATTTTTGATTTGCCGTTATTCATGAGGTCTATAGCATAGTTTTGATTTCTTCTTCACTTATTGCTATCAATATTATATCGTCAGCAAAACGTAAATGAGTTAATCTCTTGCCATTGTTATTGATACCCTTATTTGACCAGTGTTTTAAAGATGTTTTTCCACCACTATATAGATATACGTTCATTACAGGAGTGTCAGTGATTAGTAAATGTAGCACGTTCCCCAACCCTTTTCATTACACACCGCTGACCTGTTACGTAATGAGCTCATAACAGGTTCAAGTAGTAATGGCCGACCGTTGCTAGGCAACGTAATAAATAGGTTGAAAACATATGTCAAATTATTGTTAGTTTGTAAAGGAAATCGGATTATAATTAAATAATATAGTAAATATTGTCAAATTTTGCAAATATATCTTTTGATAGAGTTGGTCTTGGTTAGTCAGTTAATCAGCTGACGCAAGTATTGTTGTTTTAACTAAATTTACATTCCATATGACAAGTACAGTCATGTGCGTAAAAATAGCAGTGGTGTAATGCAAATGGTAAAATTGTATTTATTTAATTTAAAGTTATTTAATTATGTAGTTGCATTACATTTATATTATATATAATAAGTCTATAATATATTTAAGCTGGCAGCATTGAATATTTTAAATAAATATGTAAGTTTCCCCTTAAACAAACCAAAAACATCAATTTTCTAGTGTTCATAAAAATAGCTGCATCCACAAGTATTCTCACGTTTAACCAAACTACCTACCAAAACAGTTTTATTCTTGAATAAAATATTGTATTGATAGGTAAGTTGAATTTTAATTTAAAATCACAGAAAATATTAAATATCTTTCTTATTTTTCTAGTAAAAATGGGTAGGGCTAAACATTGCACACAGGAGACACGTCAGTTGATTTTAAAAATGTTAAATTCCGGTAAAACTTATAAATTTATTCAGAATGTGCTAGGATGCTCCGCTAAAATGATATCTAATGCCAAAAAGTGGACTCTAGAACCTGAAAGTCGAGGTCGGACATCTAAAACTTCGCCGGCAACAGATAGAAAAATTATAAGGTGTGCTAAGTTAAACCCTTTTCTTACTTCTACACAAATAAAAAATGAATTAGACCTGCCAATTTCTGCATCAACTGTAAGAAAACGCCTTATAAAAGCAAACCCATCAGCCGCCAGAAGGCCAAGAAAAACTCCGCTGTTAAACGAGACACAACGGAAAAATAGAATTCAATTTGCCAAAGAACACCAATTTTGGCCACAGTCAAAATGGCGCAATATTCTTTGGTCTGGTATCTGCCAAAAGCAAGTACGCAGGCCTTCATGCACGGAGTACAATCCTAAGTACACTACAAAGATAATAGAACACGGCGGCTGTAGTGTTATGGCATGGGGATGTTTTTCTTGGAACGGAGTGGGCCCTATTATCTGGATTAAAGATATAATGGACGCGAATGTTTATGTCAGTATCTTGCAGTATGTCATGCTTCCATTTGCAGAGGAGGAAATGCCTTTAAATTGGATATTTATGCAAGATAATGACCCAAAGCATACCTCGAGCAAATTAAAAAATTGGTTTAATGAAAATAGAGTTACTGTTATGGGTTGGCCAGCTCAATCTCCGGACTTAAATCCGATAGAGAACTTGTGGGCTGATATAAAAATTAAAATATCTTCTTCAAAACCTGCTAACAAAGAAGAATTATGGAAAGAAATTGAAACAGCTTGGAAATCCATTACCTTGGAGAAATGCCGGAAGCTAATTGATTCTATGCCGCGAAGGTGTGTAGAAGTATTACGAAATAAAGGTCATGGAACCAAATATTAAAGAAATAATAAAGAATAATATTAAAAAGAGTTTTTTTATTTTATGAAGTGTACTGCTATATTTATGAACAGCGTAATGAGCATATTTTTGCAAACACTATATATATTTGTTTAATGAATCGACAAAAATACTTTCTTTTTCATCAAAATAATGAAGTTGTTATTAAAATATAATACATCAGTAAAATTTTGGCTTTGTTATTACTTAAACCAACTTTTTTTGTTTGTATTTCTTCCAATATTTTTGTGATACTGCTATTTTTACGCACATGACTGGTACTAAACGTAATAAATATGTCGAAAACAACTGTCAAATTATTGTTAGTTTTTAAAGGGAACTGAATAAAAATTAAATAAGTAAGAAAGTTATAATCGTGGAAAAAGCATAGTATCAAACATGGAATAGTCATTCCATGCATTATATACTATTTCTAGTCAATGGGTAAAAAGCTTTGGTGAAAATATATCACCTTGGCAAACACCGCGGTTTATTCATACAGGTCTTTTTACTATTATTAATTTTGACTGCGGATGTATCTGTATTATAGATTATTTTTATAAGGTTGGAATAACAACTATTAATTCGGTTGGCGTCTAGAGCTTATAGAAATTGTTAAAATTTTGAATAGTATGAAAGTATTCTCATCAGCGAACCCTAAAACTAGACTGATATTGTATTCGTTGAATTTCTCAATGAGCAGTTTTATAGTTTGTAAGAGATCACTAGTTCCAAATCTCGCTATGAATCCTGCTTTCTTAACTGGCTGATATACAATCAGTTTATTGGTTAATCTGTTAGTACGTATAAAGGTCTTGTATATTTGCGTCAAAAGTAGGGTGACCATTCGTCCCGCATTTTGATTTGGTGTCCCCAGGGCCGAATTTTGCTCTGTACTTATATTTGGGGGGTGAAGACCTTTTTTTTGCTCTTTACTTATATTTGGGAGGCGAGGACCTTTTTTTTGTTTACTCTTCACTTATATTTCGGAAGTGACGACCTTTTTTTTGCTCCGTCCCGCATTGTCTTCTCCAAGAAAATGGTCACCCTAGTCAAAAGGCTTCACTCGTCCTTCTACTCTCTGCTGAGCGTGGCGACTTCCCCACATACACCTGTGTAGTGCGTGTTGCATGTATCTCAGATATACGAGACTTACCATTTTAACGTGGATTCTGAACCATTTTTATTTGGTTTTGAGAAAATTCTCTTGGGCAAATTTACCTCGGTAGCAAACACTTTTGGAGGAAGAACGACTGGGAAACTATTAGAAAAACGTTTTCCGGCACCGGCAGTTGAACATGGCAGGGATGGGGAGTCGGAGTCGGAGTCGGGAGTCGAGGAGTCGAAGCTTTTTGGAGGAGTCGGAGTCGGAGTCGGGAGTCGGAAAAAGTTATCGACTCCCGACTCTTTGATTACATTTTTATCAAGGATGTGAACAATTCGAAAACGCAAGCATAATACCATACTACCAGAATTTTTTAAAGCACGGAAACAGGAACGACATTTTGTTCTCTGTTCATGAACGAAAATGAAATTAAAAATATTCAATACCGGTTTTACACGGTTTCCTTCATGCTTTCCAGTTAAAAATTTAATTAACATTATTAGTATTAACAGATTAATGATAAAGATTTTTGTTTTTAGTCATATCTAATTTTTCTTTTTCTGTATACTTTGTATATATTGTATGTTAAAACGGAACTAAACTGGATTTTTATTTTATCAAGTTGTAACGAGCTTTGTGATTATTTCATGTGTCATGTTGGCAGCTAAAATCTATATGTCAAAAGAAAAAGTGACATGTTATGAAAAATAAAGTACAGTCTGTTCCAATTAGGCGGAACTAACCGGAATTTTCATTTTTGTAAGTTGTCATTAGCTATTTTTTTATATATTGAAGTTGGCTTTTCCTGGTCAAAAGCATCAATCAAACGGTAAAAGTAACTAGAATTGAAAATCTAGTTCCACCTAAACCAAAGGTACAGACTTTATATAAAATACAAAACAAATTTTTTTAAAACTAACATATTCGAAAATTTGTATCAAATGACTCAATAGTCAAGATGAAATGAAAATGATATTTAGTAAAAACAGCTCACCCCAACCCAAGATTTTTACTGTAAGTATAGTCTGTTTCTTTGGTTTAAGCGGAATTAGATATCGAAATCTACTAACTTTTAAGTACTGAATGAGGCTTTGTATCATTTTGTTTAACAAAAGCCCACTTTGATCGTTATTTTTTGAACTCGTGATAATTCAAGAAAATATAATTCCATATAGTTGCGCTTAAACATTTGCAATAGACTTTACAATTTACGAGTGAAAGGAGTCGGGAGTCGGAGTCGGAGTCGATTTTCAAAAATACTGACTCCGGAGTCGAGAGTCGGGAGTCGATAATTTTTCTATCGACTCCCCATCCCTGGAACATGGTACCTTATGTACAGTATGCACATGGTTCCATCACCAACTGCGCTGCAGTCGTTCCCCCTTGGCCTATAATTATTTATATCTTCCTGGTCGCTTTTTTAAGTAATAATATCACAAACGCCTTGCACCAATCTTCAGGTATATCTTCCTCAAATAGACTCTTATTAAATAAAATTCTTAAAACTTTTGAAATGGCTTTCCCTCCGTTTTCAATTTCGTCGATAATAATGCTGACTTCCCCTTGCTGGCTTCACCATAGTGCTTCATGGTTCTTTATAGGTGATCCACGCATAGGCAGTGGTGACGCTAGCCTTTAATATCTGGGGAGGGGGCAGGAAATATTTGAGGGAGGCTTCATTTTTTTTATCGTTATAAATATTAATGAAAATATGATGGTTTTGAAATTTAAAAAGATGAAAGCCGGTCGTAAGCGGCCCTTTAACCCGCTTTCAACTTACACAATTCAAAATATCCCGGGTATTTAGTTTTATCTGAAATTTTTAATTTTCTCCAAGCGTATCTGGGGGCTAGAACAATTTTTAAGGTAGTCCGAGTCCCCTCGGACCCATCTCTGGCGCCGCCACTGTGTAGAAGTATATATAGGTAATATTAAAACTAATCAAAACTCTTGATAAATAAAATTATAATTGCCGTTTTACTTTAATATAGATGTTTAAGTTTAAGTGCATGTTGTATTTCCTCATCATTTAAGACTAGTGTTCTGACTGGAGCATTCATATTGTGGAATTAATTTCGTGGAATAATCTGGAAAGTTCTAGTAAGTTATATCCATGGAACAATCTAGAAGTCTCTAGAAAAACATGGAACATTGTGTCAATTGAACCGAGTGAACTTGGTAACGAGATTTTTTTATGTAGTCAGTCGGTTTTCAGTTCTTGTTCAGGCAAGTATACTGACAGTTTGTGCCTCCGGGCGAAAAGTGTTGTTAGTATTCCGTATACCACAAAAATATAAGTGTAAATAAATTTTATCTTCTGTAAAATTCTGCGTGTTTTGTTTGAAAACCCGAACACGTTACAATATTATTGTTGCGGGACTTGAAGACTTCAGAATAACTTCGGCAACAATCAGTATTTCCTCTATGCTGATTGCCTCTTCTGCAGTTTTAGAGTTTGTAAGTATGACCAAAAAACCCTTATAACGTCACTCATATGTCCGTCTGTTCGGTAGATTGCTACCGAATAGACAGACTACGTCAACGTAAGAGTTTGGAGCTTGCAAACTCTTAGTTTAAATTTATGTGTATTAATTTAGAATTTATAAAAGCTATCATGCAGTTACGTATAACAAACATTTACGTTAATATTAAGTACTAATTTTAATTTATAATTATGAGGTGTGAATTCGGCATAAAAGACTACGTTTCACATAAGCCAAAACTATAAATAAAAAAAAATATATTCTTTGTTATTTTACTAAATATTTTTTTAATTTTTTTATTGTAATTGTATTCAATTTTAAAAATATAAGTACAAGTGCAGTACTTAAACTTAAGTACTCTTCAATTTAAAGCAATTGAACATGTAATTAATTACATTTTTTAGAAATGTATTTGTACTTACGTATATTTAATTACGATTTTTTTGTACTTTGGCCACCTCTGCTGTAGAATATCGATTGAGTACTTCAAAAGAAACGGCAGTTTAAGATGGAGAATTTGAGTAAATAGTAGTGAGAAGAGTACTTCGAGCCGTCATCTTATACTAACCTGCTTTTATGGTCTTGATATTCTGTTTATGCGCGTCTCATCTTAATATTAAATCTTAAAATGAATTAGGATACGTAAATTAAAGTAAATGTATTATGTTAGCAAATAAATATTGAAAAATTAGGTTCCAAAAAATTAATTTATAACGGGCGGTTACTATTTTACATGTGTATATAAATATATAGTGCGATCATTAATTCCTGAACGTTACATAATGGTAAACAATGGTTTTAAAATATCAAAACTGTATTACAATTCACAGCTGAAAATCCCAATTTAACAAAGAACCAATCAGATTACTTCGTTGGTCCGATCTCACCCGACGAACAACGAAAATCCGTTGCTAACTTAATATCTGTTATCAACTCATTGGCGTGTAGAGAAAAACAGTGTTCATTTAATAATTAATTCGTTTAAGGTAATAAAAATAGAATGTACGCCTATGTGTACATGTCCTTGTAAATAAGTTTGATAACTAAATGTTTCTGTCAAGTATTACATAACGTTCAGGAATTAATGATCACACTGCAGAACTTGTCGTCACTGGCAAACGCACAACAAGAAAAATACAAGTAGAAGTGTCAATATATGTATGTAGAGGAAGTACAAACAATATTCGCTAGTTGGGTTAAGACAATCAAGTAATACAAACACCGGCAAATTTAAAGGAACAGATTGAAAATTATGTTTTTTTTTTTTTAATTTTATTATTTTGTAGCCTATATCTAGATAGCTTTGACTGCTCTACTTAGCTGTAGGGAAAGATTGTATCGACGCCAAGGAGAACAAAATTAATTAAATTTTGCTACTACTGTATCTTTTGGTGGAGGTTCAATTACGGTGTGGGGTGGAATATGTTTGGGAGCTCGCACAGAGTTAGTGGTGATTGATGGCGGAGCGTTAACTGCAGTTAGGTACATCAGAGATATTCTTCAAGACCATGTTGTACCTTTTGCCCCATATATCGGAGAAAATATCACCAGGAAATGCAGCATAATGCGCTCCCACACGTCGCCTACTGTGTAACAGACTTTTTAAATCAAGTGGGTATAACAATGGGTTGGCCAGCGTACTCCCCTGGCCTCAACCCGATTGAACATTATTCCAAAAAACATCGTACTTGAAGATTACCTGAGAGATATCAACAATATGTACACTACAGGGGAAATAATTATATTTTTATGTCTATTCCTTTAAATTTGCCGGTGTGTGTATTAAGATCTCTTCAATTACTTATAGGTAGTTATTTTGTAAACTCTTGAGAATGACATAAAAGCCGAAATACCTATTGAGCAAATAATATATTAGTAAAATCAACCTAGAGTTTTTAATTGAATAATTTTTATTTAATATTTACAACCATGTTAACAAAATAGAACATGTAAAAAATTTAAATACATTAGTTCTTTTTTAATTCACAATTATTTCAATAATGTAATTTAATAATGAGATAAAAAGGTTACAATAAAACACGATGAAATTTTCAATCAATGATTATATTTTATAAAGTATCCTAAATCTTTGTACAAATAATCTTACTTTATTATAATTAATTGAAAAATATTCTATTTAATGACAAGAAAAAATTATCATAATATTGGTAAACAATCAAGGAATATTTTGAACTTGTTAAAGCTGAGAAATAAATATATATTTTTTAAAATCATGATACTGATACTTAATTTTTTCACATAGATGGACAAATAAAAATACATAACAATCTTGTTCTTTGTCATGTGATAAAGGTTGGAGAGACGAAGGAAATTATTTATAATTATCACAAAAATTGCACTGTGAAAAACTAAGTGTCTTTTAAAGTATTTTTATACGAAAACGAAATTATTATTGACATTAATAAATCCCCAACTATTCTGTGTAATCCCACCATTCCTTTTCATAGCCTTCGTGAACGTGCTCCAGCAGCACTTTCCTGCGACTGTCGCAATACCTGAAACAACATGTTAAAAACTGTGAACAAAGATCTACAAATGACCAGCAAGCTACATAATACACCAACAAGTTGTTTTAAAAGGGATTAAGTACCATTCATAGCTCATGTTTTAATAAATAAGTATTTAATACATAGTGTTAATGCTAACGCGTAAGAATGTTTGTTCTATACAAACCATTCATAGCTCCAATTTAGTGCATAAGCGTAAGAAACTATTTATGACGCATAATGTTAAAAGTATGTATACTTCAAACTCTTAACATTAACATTAAAATACTGACAACTGTCAAATTGAAGGAATATATTATACTTGAAATTCGAATAAGACTTGTAGATGCAGCTTGTGATATAATCTAAAGTAAATTTACTAATAATTATTAGTAAAAATGTTGAAACTCATAAAAATTTGATGTGAAGTGTGAATTTTCACATATTTCAGCGTTTCTCAGGTATCTAGTACCCAAGTTAAAGTAGCAATATGTGTAGAACAACTTTTTTTCGCGGTAAAATGAACAATATTGTGAAAATAATTTATCGTTTGTTATTCTATGTATTAACAGCTTTTATTTAAAACACTACATAAAAAATATGTATTTTTTGGAAATAAATAATTAATCTAACAAAAATTCCTTGTGAACTATTTTGGTTTCCATCAAATTACATTTTTTTCAGACTTTTAGATCAACACTTCTGGGAAGTAGTAGGGTGGAAACAAAAGTTCACACTTTTTTAGCGAAATTATAAAGTTAGATTAGAGCGAGTAGTATCAGGAACATTGTAGCTATTTTATTTAATAATTAACTTAATAAATATTATTTTGGTTCTTTTTAGAAATACATTTAATAAAAAAACAATACATATATTTAATAATAAGACATTTTTATTATAAATTGTTATAATAAAATAAAATTGTTATCTATAGACAAAATCTTTGGTTATAGATAACGATTAAAGAAATAAACATTGTGAATAAAGAGGTTCTGGAATAAAAACAATAGTAAAATTGTCAATAGTTCGTAATATATAACCTGCACATTTTGTGTAAGTGTGTGCGAACGCGCATTTGTGCTGATTTAGTGTTAATCCTAAGAAAAGTAAAAGGTAGTTATCTTTCAAGGTCGGTTTTAAGAACGTTAAGACTAAAACTAAATCAATGTGTTGTATGAACTTACTCGTAGCGATATGATACTTTTTCTTTTAAGGTTAGGTTAGGTTCTTTTAAGGTTAAAACTAAAACTAAGACTAAAACTAAATATTGACTAAATCCAGCAAAAATCGTGTTATTTGTGTTTGGTAAGATACAAAAAAAAATTAAGGTACTAAAATGATTTGCGATTCGACTACAAGTAACTTCGAGACCGACTGTTTGATTTGCTGTTTGATAGTAGTTGCATTAGTTGAATGAAAATTACTTACCGATATTTATCTTGAACTTTTTGCTTAATATCTGCTAAGTTCTCTGATGTAATGTCCCTTTCTAGGTACTCTGATAGTGTTTCAGTTGCACTTTCCAGGTCCTTTTGGTTGTCCTCAAAGATCACAGATTGATTGTTCTTTACGAGATAGTAAGCAAATACATAAGTATACATCAGAGTCTGCCTACATTGGCAAAGTATATCGACAGCTTTCTTCAGAAATTGGACTTCAATCCAACTCATATTATGCTGCTGCATTTCTTCCATTTTTTCTTTAACAGATGCGTATAATTTATGTTCAAATTTAAGAGATTGCATATGATTCATGTATCGATTGCAATAAAATAAATAACGCTGTAAAGCACTTCTTGATTTCTCTTGTGCATCTCGAGCAGCTTTGGCTTCGTCTTCATCATATCTGTTGCAGTTATACCATGAAGAACCATGTGGTTCCCACGGACCCAAACATACCCAACAGAAATCAGCTTTGCAATTCTGATTTTTACAGATCTAAAAAACACATTTTCTAATTTAATATATGGTATATTCTAACGAAAATTGTTATTCTGCTAAAAATACGGGTAACGTACGACCACTCACTTCAGTCACTTATTAGTTAGCCAATAGCGTCACTTAAAGTAACATTTTACTCGTTCTAAATTTATCGCCAAATTCCATTTTCTTGTTGTTCAATAATAGTTTAAAACAATATTATAAAAATTGATGTGAAGTGTGAATATTCATACATTTCAGGATTTCGCAGGTATATAATAAGTGAAGGCGGTATGCTGAGTGTGTAGGATAAATTTTACTTTGTAGTAATCACGGCAAAATGAACGATATTTTTAAAATAATTTATCGTCTGTTAATCATGTAATAAGACTGGTTATTAAATTTACGCTCATAAAAATTAAATACAACATTTGTCAAAATATAACTAGAATTTTGACAAAATAATTTCAACATAATAAAAATGCAAAAAATAAAATTCACTCCGTACTCGAACTTGAAACCCTTCGTTTTCCAGCCAGTTTAAGAGTGCTCTAACGCATGTAGCCATCGCACGCCATGCATGTGAGTGTCTTACATTGGTATAACTTTTGTACTTTGTGAACCAAAAACCACAAAAAATGCGTTATTTTCCAAAAACATAATCTGATCAAAAATTCCTGTTGTACTATTTCGGTTCACACCAATATACATTACTTAGATTTTTTTTAGATTTTTAGTTTAAACCATCCTGGCTACAGGGTGTGGGACAAAATTTTTTTTGCACATTTTTGGCAAAAATCGCATCAAAATAATTTATTTTGCAAAAATAAAAATTTGATCGTTAATCCACGTACTAAGGGCTTTCATTTGATACCCTACTCAGAATTTAAAAAAAATATTTTTGTTTTCGATGAGCACATATTTGTTTATATTTTTAGGGGGGTATGTTTTTTAGATGTTTTACTATTTTTCCTATGTGCGGGTCAAAGAGTTGTATAAGCATGCCAAATTTCAACTCTCTAGGTTTAACCGCTTGGCTAAAATTTTTACCGAACAGACAGACAGACAGACAGACAGACAGACAGACAGACAGACAGACAGACAGACAGACAGACAGACAGACGACAAAATGACGGTATAAGGGTTCTTTGGTCATACCTACAAAACCCTAAAAAAGATGAAGTTGATGAAGTGACGAATAATTAAAAGAAGTCAAACATAAAGCTGCGTTCAGAGCTCTTAAATTACTTGACTATAGGCTATGACTTATGCACTGTTGATTGTTACTAACAACTAACTAAGTTTCATTGACTTTTTTGTTTAATAATTTTAACAATAATAATTTATTTTTCATTTTTTTTGTTGCATATAATTTCGTGCTTTACTTATAATATAGTGCAGCAAATTGGTTATGAAGAACATTTATTTCGCTAATTTTCATTCGCTTCTTAAATACGGCATAATGCACTGGGGAAAATTATGTAATTTTTGGATCAATAAAGTATTATTATTATTATATGCAACTGAAAATTTATTATTACTAAATAGACATAATGTATTGATATTACTGCTAAATCATCTGGAATTACATCGTACAGACTTAATTCTAGTCAAAGTTTAGTCAATGATGGCGATTTACAGAGTTTGCGGTGCTGTCACATTTGTAAACGAAACACATAACCTATAGGGATTTGCAACTAAGCACCCTACCATCTGGTGAGCGTTTCATGAACTTGTGTACATCAGATAACATTTCGTTTTGTGTATTGGTTTTGTATGAAGTTTGTTTTTAAAGTTTTATTATAATCATTGAAAAATGTATAATACATATTGTTGTGTGCCTATGTGCAATTCATTGAAAAGAAGAAACCCGGAAATATCGTTTCATTTGTTTCCACTAATATCAGACACCGTATGGTTCGAAACAAAATTGGGAAAGCAAGAGGTTAGGAATCGACGCGATGTTTGGATAAACAATTTAAAAATTGGAAAAAAAGTGAGCCCTTATATCAAAGTTTGCTCATTACATTTTAATGATAGTGACTACAAAAAATATTTTCAATTTTGTATTTATTATCGCATATCTTGAAAATTCCTGTTATTGTGTGTGGGTTTGTAATGCACAAGTTTGTAGGCATAATACATAAATCTTTATGAACTCTCTGTTTTTTCAGTGACTCCACACAATATTATATGCCCAGCATTGTAGATTTCTACCCCTTGGTAAACAACACGGGAATTATTATTTCCCCCAATATAGTTAAAATAATTGACAATGGAAAACCGCCATAACTTAAAACCAGATCACAAAATGTAGTATTTTAGATGTTTACAAGTAATGTCACTTCACAAAATCAGAAAATCCCAAACAATTATTTATTTTTTGTCGCTTTTTGATACACTTTTCGCTATTATTTACTAGTAAATGTCAAGTTGTATCTGATGTAGAATGGTTTCAAAAAAATCCGCGTGGCGCTACGATCTTAAAATTTTTCCCCTATACATTTGTTGGTTATGCCACAACTAAACAATTGCCAATAACTAGATATATTAAAATATACCAAGAATTCCTTAAAAAAATTATGAAAAATAGAACAAGTTCTATATAAATTAAAAAGAAATTAACCTTCCAGCGTATGGACAATAATAGTTAATGTTACCTTCTTATCTATTGATATACATGTTTCAAAATAGATGAACGGATACAGAGAGAACCGCCAGTAATTTACTGGACACTGATGACAGAAAATGTATGTAAAATGTAACAATTCCTTACCATGTGATTGCAGCCACCATCTTTTTCGATAGTAACATTACACCGTGGACATTCCTTTGTGTTAGCGGCAATCCAATTAGATGTTTCCGAATCATCATCACATTTTTTAATCCATTTTCGCAATAAATGGCACTTGACAGGATCATGCCAGTTTTCGCCACACGAGAAACAGAATATATGATTGCATTTACAAACAACAGGATGAGACTCCACATATTGTACTTTTATAGCATTGTTGCAATCTGGCGATGGACACCACCTTAGTAGCCGATTACACTGGAATAATAAGAAAAAAATCAATTACAGGCGATAGGCAACTCTAATTATTTTATAGTTTATTGCAATTGAAGGGATTGGTGCAAAAACCGACTACATGACACTTTTGTTAAACTGAGTTACATATACCATCATATATAAAAAAAAAAAAATCATCACTGATTGGTGCAGTGTCCTTTTACGTAACTCCCAACGATTTTGATAAACACATTAAGATCTGTCTTTTGTTGCAAACCTGTCACTTTCCAATAGGGCAAACTTCCTAAGCGCCCTGACATTTGGTGGCAATTTACGGAATATACGAAAGTGACATTGTTTTGTTTTGTTCAATGGAGAAATACGGTTTTTATTGTTGTTTGTGTTTTATTTTTGTGAATCATGGAAAAAAAAACAATCAATTTTGTTGTGTGCCGCAATGTAAATCGTGAATAAGGAAGAATCCTCCTTAAACATTCCATAATTTACCTAAATCGAAAAAAATATCAATTGAAACGACGTTTGGAGGCAGAGAGAAAGTGGATCGTAGGTTTTTATGGACCCAAAAACTAAAAATGGGCAAAAATCCAAGCCCATGTATACATGTTTGCTCGTTGAATTTTATGGAAAGTGATTTTTTACGTCCAAGAAAAGACTGAAAAAAGCATTTATCCCACCCAAAATTTGCCTAAATCATCAGTTGATATATTAAAAGGCCCTTCTACCTTTTCAGGAAGAGATATTCATTTTTATTAACATATTTACCATATTTTTGTTATTATTATATTGACAGACAGTCAAAAAGAATTAAAAATACAATGAAAAACTAAAAATTTCCTTGAAATTTTTTTAGAATAGTATATTATTACATATCTTGTAAATCGTAGATTACCTGTAAATTTAAAAAAAAGCTCGGAAAACAGGAAAAATACAACTCTTATTCATTTTCACCATGTAAACAAATACACGAGTAACGGTTTAATGTCACTTTCAAGTGTTCCAGCTTTGCTGCATATGGCGCTGCGATCTTAAAAAGTTTCCCCTATGATGAAGGCTGCTTAGCAAACCGAAATGTACATCTAGTATTACTATAACCTCTTCCGTCCTTTTGGTCAGCCCGTTAGACAGTTTTCAATATTTTATTTACGACATTCAATGGCAATATAAGCACTGACGACCAAATGTACAGCATACTGGACCTCTATAATATTCTCTACATTTTTTGGTTAATGCAGTTGGACATACTGGTTGTGATGCGTATACATTTGTAGTTATGTGATAGGTGAAAAATGTTTTCTAGTGCACGATTATGGAAAATAGGAAGAAAACAAGTACATTTTTTTAAACATATATACAGATTGAAATATAATATGTATATTATACTTATGTTTAAGCATGTTTAAAAAGTAACTTAAGTAATATGGGAAAAAAATAATGGGAACTAAGTTTTTGAATAAACTTCCAAATAATATTAGAAACATGGAAATTAAACAATTTAAAAATCCGATGAAAAATCTAGTATAAAGGAATTTGAAGATGATGAATTTACTCCACAGCAATTCAACCAATAGATTTTCACACACACTCTATTTATATATTTTATGTCATCAAATTTGTAATATTTACCTATATAACGTATGATATTTTAATTTCTTATTTTTGTAATTGTTTATTAATATGTGTAACGACTCCAAAAATGTGTATTACATGCATTGGAATAAAGATTATAATAATTATTATCTATAATAAATACAATATCTTACCTCTACAAAGCTATTTGTTATTAAATGCTGATACTTTAATTTGACCTTCGAGTCCCTCACTAATCTCATGACAGTAGCATCATCAACTAAAATATCACAACCATGAGCTGCACATGCAATCGTCTGTCCAACGCCTTCTTCCATAATTTTGGTTGTCAAGTACTCGCCCCAACAATGAGTACAGAATCTATGACCGCATTCCAGTCCAGTCATCAACTGTAAAATTCAAACATATCCAATTTAGTTTCATTTCTCCCACAAAGAAGTTAAAGTTTCTTCTAGAACAATTAGAAGACGTCTAGTGGAATCTAATTTGCATGAAAGAAGAGCTCGCCGAAAACAACTGTTGACCGAGCACAAAAAGACATTTTAATTGGACACCTGATGAATGAGCGAAAATCATTTGATCTGATGAGTCCAATATATAATAGAAGTAAGCATTGTAATGGTTTAATGTACTTACGAATTTAACAGAAAAAAATGTTATAGCGGTTAATGTTCCGTATAAGTCCACCACGGACAACTCGTTAGAAAAACCGTGTATGCTAGTTGGAATGAGATTTGGCCCTGGCGAAGCGCCGCCCCTTTCTTTCAAAACACAACATTTACGATACACTTTATCATTTCAAATATTTTTATTCAAAACTGAAATCTAAATAAGTACCTACTTGATAGTTATCCGTTTCGAAATCCAAGCAATTATTTAATAATTGTTTGTTAACAATTAGCTCCTATTAGCGTTTTTAAAGAAAAACTTGAATAATAAAATTTCAGTATTTATACGCTTTAAGTCACATTTAAATGGTTTAAATGTGATTTATAGGATACTTATATTGAAGAATATTGACATTATTAAAAGAGAGAATTCTCAAAAATATCAATATATTCCGACCTACCAATTTTATGTCTGAAATAGAAAATTCCGTTTTTCGTCGCATTCATAGATGCTAAATTATTTAAATGTATTAAAACTGTATAAAGCATTTATATATCTTCACTATATGCAAACAATCAATGATAAAACTTATTAGGTTAGGTTTAGTTAGCAAAAATTTTAGACAGAAAAAACTTAAACTTGCTAGACGTATATGAACAGGTACTCATACGGAATTTTTACCTGTTTCCAATGAGATTTATAGTATACGTATTTTGAAAAATATTAACTTCATAAATAGTTCCAAAAATATCAGTTATATTCGGACGTTCCTCGTGTGAAAAACGGGTGTTTCTCTGCTAACTACAGATGCATGAATGATAACTATTGGCTCCCCACTCTTACGACCGTGCCTTCTCGTTTATAACGTTAGAATATAATTCATTCTAAATATACAAGCCTAGTTTTGGTGGACTAATACGGAACATTAACCGAAAAAAAAAAGTTCTAGGCAATTATTGCACTAACAATATAAAATTTAATTTACTATAAATTTACGAAATTAAGGTTTGTTTTCTTCTTTTGTGGATCAGATTTTTGGACAACCTGGAGCCATGTTTGTAAGACGTAGGCCGGGTGAACCTTTTCATCCTGACAGAATCATCCCTAGGGTCAAATTTGGTGGTGGTAACATCATGATATGGGGGTGCATGTCCGCCAGTGGCTTAGGCGAAATCTTTTGGTGCGAAGGACGCATTATTCTGTTAGTTATATTACCATGCTTAATGAAATTTTGGAGCCATCAATATTAAAATTATTTGATGAAGACAATCCAGAATATGTTTTTCAACAAAATAATGCCCCCTGTCACAAAGCCAAAGCAACAAATGATTGGGTTTCCAAAAACAATGTGCCACTTTTTGCATGGGGGTCCATTCACCAGATTTATCGCAAATTTAAAATTTATGGTCGATTCTGATAAATTCTCTTTACAAATGCAAATCAAAAGAAGAATTGAAGAAAATTATTGTGGACGAATGATTCAATGTACAATCCGATGTACGTAACTTGTGGACAGTATGCCTAAAAGGGTATGTGCGGTAATTAAAGCACGAGGAGGTACCACAAAATATTAATAATTTTGATTAAAGTTGCCATTAAAAGCTGTATGTATAATTTAAGTTAACATTTTTCCTGTAATAATCCTAAAACTCAATAAAACGTAGGGTGCTCCATACATTTGTCCAAGGCTGTATATTCAACATTCAATATACATAATTTTGATACAATGCAATGGACTATATATAAATTTATTCAGTACGAATTGCAAATTAATTAGTCATTCACAGCAGAAAGTCATTGTTTATATTATGTAAAATTCCCATAACAACACGTGATACACCATTTGTCAAACTACAAAAATGCCATCAATGTTCCGAAAATTCAATAATCAATATCATATACAGATAACAAAAATCGTGTAGCCGTAATTTCTACCATACAGACAAACAGATACATGAATAACAATGTAACGGGTTTCTTGTTATACCTATGACACCTTAAAAAAATGTTTTTGCACATTATTGAGTAAAATCGAGCTAAAATATAGACTTTTAAAGATAACCTGGTATATTAACTTATTGTTACATACTTTTTTAAAACAAACAAATGAGCATGGAAACTAAATACATTAATATAATAAAAAATATATATAATAGGAGCTATGCAAGAATAAAACTAGAAAAACCTGGACGGTGCTTAGAAATAACGCGTGGAGTAAAACAAGGAAACCCACTTTCACCAAAACTTTTTAACAACGTTTTAGAACAAGCTTTCCGTAAACTAAATTGGGAAAATGGGGGCATCACAGTAAATGGAAGAAAACTTAACAACCTAAGATAGCAAACACAAAAGGAGAATTAGAAGAGATATCTGAGCTGAGAACACATTGCTCTGAAGTGGATCTAGAAATAAACGAAAAGAAAACAAAAATCCTTACAAATTGCCCAAAAGGAGAAATCCTACTCGACGGAAGACGAAGTTGTGACGAAGCAATTTACCCAGGACAGCTAATATCCTTTAGAAACTACCAGGAAAAGGAAATACATCTAAGAATATCCCTAGGACGGAAACAGTTCTGGTCTTTGGGAGGAATGTTCCAAGGCAATTTCTCAAACAATATACAAAGAAGCAAATTCAAAAACTTGCCAAACATGCCAAAGAAAAATGGAAAGAATTATGTTAAAATTTAAATTAAAGGGTAAAGTAAGGGCAACAACAATCAGAAAAAGAACCGGCTTCATAGATATATTAGAGGAATCAAAGAAATTAAAATGGAAATGAGAATACAACAGATGGACCACAGAGTCAACAAACTGGTTTCCAATGTTCAAAAAAAGGTGCAGAGGAAGGCAGAGAACCAGGTGGGAAGACGAATTCATAAATCAAGGAGGTAAACTATGGAAAAGGACTGCAATGGACAGAGATATGGAGATTATTGGGGGAGGCCCATGCCAATAAATGTCTTTAGAATGTTCTAAGATACCGTATTATCAACTAGCCAATATTCGGCGATCTTTTTAAGATTAGTTTATTGTTCGGAAGGGAATGGAGACATTTTTCAACATTTAATATAAATTTCATTGTAACTTCTCTATTTTGCCGGTATCAGTATAATAAAATAATCTTTTGTTTCAATTAGTATGATTTATTTATTATTACCTTTAAAAAAAGGCAACTTATATTTTTTTGTGCACAATTGATATTCGGTGTAGAACTAAATTAAAATTTTATCTTATGTTTTATTTCCAAACTATCTGTATTTTGACGAAAACATGCTATTTTATTTTCCAAATATCTCGTGTTACAGACATTCTATGGCATGAAATTTAGACTTTTTAAAAACAAAATCTAATTTTAAATGAACAGCGCTAATGACTCGAAATAATGAGACTAAAGGAAAGACTCCATCTCATAAATTTTTTATCGCTACTTAAGTTCACACAAATGATGAATTATCAGGTTTGATTTGTAGACACACAGTTATTTGGACAATTGTAACATGGTAACTATTGAGAAGTGACACGTTCGAATACGCTATCCAATATATTGTACTAAATACTACAGTACAGTTTGAACTTGTAACGTATATTTTAGTGTTGAATTTTTGGTACAATGTCGACAGAAGTTGTGAAAAACTATTAAAAGAAACAAATTGTAGTGGTTTTGGGTGTCATTCAAACAAGGACAAAGATAGACATCTTAGTTTTTTACTTTTCCTTAATATCAAGCCCAAATTTTCATATCTAGCGCTTAAAAATTCAATGTCGCAAATATTTACTACCATTTTAAATATAAAGTATGCTTAAATTAACCTGTTCCCTATGTGCAAATTAACGGCTAAGTACTACTGTCGTCAATAATATTTCCTTCGATCACAGCGCCGCCACCGGTAACGTCACATTTCAATAAGCATATATTACAAATTTCTGGAAGTTAAATACATTTAATTAAATACATATTGACAACTGACAATATCTGAAGTGACGCCTAGCGGAATATTTGGAACTTAACGGAATAGGATTTTGTTGGATGTGGCTCATTTAATTACATTGTTTGTATGTGTTAAAGTGAAGAAAACTTTAATAAAACGTCTTTAAAATCGCAACAAATAATTAACTGCAATGTGAATTGTTGTGTATCAAATGGCAAATGTCAAAAATATCCTATTCCAATCGCCATTTTGTAAGCGACAACAGCGCCTCTATAGGTAATGTCACTTCTCAATAGAATGTATTTCCCATTTGATATGAATTTTTGAACATATTCCTTAAGAGGGCGCACAATCGTAACAATCAAAATTAGTAACAATCTATACATCAAAATTTGCATCGAATTTGCATCTAAAAGAATATTTTTAATTGTACAACAAACTGTTACGTAACTGTAAATAAATAAATTGCATTATAGACGCTATCTTGTAAACCAACCGACGCATATTTGCGTATAACGCGGCAAAGTGTAGCGAAAGCTACATTCTACAAATATGTTTTTAGTATTTTTGTTCCATTGTGAAAACTACTTATAGTTATAGTTACCGCCATCTTGAGTATGCCGCGGTTCTCAATATAAGTGTTGCGGGAAAAAGGTATAATTTTCTTAAAGAACACATGTACCAAATGACTTTCCATTATCATCAAGTATAATATTTTTCAACGAAGGTTCTAAACTATAAACAATCATTTCAAAAATAATGTCGACATATTGTTTGAACATTTTTACACAAAACTATATAAATATAAATGTTATTTGAAACCCACAAATATATTTATAAAATTACAGTAAATTTGTACTGATCGGTCCACTCGAACTTCGTTTATTATATATGTCTCCCAAGATTCCGCTTCTTCTGTCCTAAACTTTTACTAACTAAACCTAACCTAACTACCTAGTTTTTAGGTGCACATTTACTTTATTTTTCTCCCACATTAGCTGAATTAAATTGTACATCATTGTGCATTCGTTTATAATGAAAACATAAGCAGAACGAAGAGTAACATTCACCCAAAAATTACATAACATTGTTGTGCGAGACCTATTAATTATTGAGCGATAATATTATTACAAAAAAAATTTCTACAATTAACAATATCCTCTTAGACAGATAAAAATTGGGTGAAAAAGCATATGTATGGATTACTCTTCATTTTATTTTAGAATGTTAGTTTTGTATAAGAAACTTATAATCTCTAGGGGTAATATGTAGCGTTAAAGAGAATAATTGTTTTCTAACCCTAGCAATGACACTGCCCAAAATATTAACCAATAATTATACTCCATCTACTACAAGGTCAGAAAATTAAGAACTAGTTTTACAATAATTTTAATTAGAAAGTCAAAATTTTAGGTACCTAATAAGACTGTGAGCAGAACATTTTACACGAGATATGATTTTTTAATAGAAGTTTGTAGTTATTACAAATTATGTCAGATAACAGATTAAGGTTATTAAAAAAAATTAATAAATTTCACTTACTGATGACGGAAGAACCATAAAACAAATCTCACATTCTTCGGTTACAGATGTTCCAGCTCTTCGAGCAACCTAATTGTGACAGAACGATTTTAGTACACAATCGTTAAGGAATAACAACGAAAGATAATGTTACGGAATAAATGCAAACATTACCTTTGGCCTGGTAATAACAGAAGCTTTGCGAAACGGATTAACTACTCTTGCTTCTGTAAACAACTGATCTTGATCTCCATCGTAGAACCTTTCCATAAGTTTTTCTTTATCCCATTTGAAATGATTTAACAATATTCTTGTTGTGGTAGCAGGAATCTAATGGGGAAAATAGTTTTACAGAACAATGTACATTATATGAATAATTAAAAAAAAAAACACCTCGACGACGGAATTAACATCCTTAATACAATCAACCATGTGCTGAACGATTTCTTCTGTCGATAAAACCTCGTAAGGATAATCATCATTATCTGTCTGTCTGTCTCTTGTCGTCGAAGATTCAACTTCCATCGCGAAATCTACATCATCACTGCCACTAGATTCATTGCCTGAATCGTTTTCGTTATCATAGAGTGTTTCTTCTTCGGAATCCATAACGACTTAGTTGTATGCAACATCAAACATTATTACTTGCAAATGACACTTATTAATTTGTTTACGTTATATGTTTGATACACCATTTTGCACAAAAACCCCTTCGTTCTACACACAATACACCTTTTCCCGTCCCTGACTTCAGAATAATTTTATGTTAATGCGCAGTCGCTATATCTGACGTCATTTGGTAATAAATACGCATGCGTTGATAAAAACGCCCGCCAGATAAATTTTATTTTATTTTTGTATTAAATAATAATAATACAGGTATATTTGTAAACAAACTTGATAAAGCTAAATAGAAATTGTAATTACTTATTTAATACTAAGTAATAACAATTCAAATAATACTGATTCTTATAACAATTAAAAAACAGTAGCGTAGACTGAAGTTATCAATGAGGGTTCAAATATTTAAATGTCCTACAAAAGTAATATCTTTTTAATGATTTTAAAAAATAACTGAGTTTATAATAAAAATTATTTAGATAAATGCATTTTTTATTATTAGGATTCAATTTAAAGTATAGAGTTTTTTAAAAATATATATTAGCGGTTTTTTTCTATATGTAACTAAAAAATCTGGTCAGGTTTTGGGCTGTGTCTTATTAAAATCGGTTCAATGGTTCCAAAGTTTTAATGAAAATTGTGCGCGTGGGTAGAAAGGAATCCATGTTTTCCGTTCATATTTAACGCATTTTCTTGAAATTATCAGCGACAACATAGGTTTCGTCAGCAGCAAAGTTAGTACACGATTTATATTTATATATTAATAAGAATAGAAAGAATTTTTTTAATTTCTTTAGTAGTTCCAAATATATAAAGATATTTGTGCGTGTGGGTAAATTAAAATCCATATGTTCCGTTTATAGTTAACGTAATTCTCGTTTTTTCGGTTCGTTTTTTCGAATGCTTTGTTTTTTAGAATTCTCAGTATTTTTCCTCTATGTGGATCAAAGAAATTTACATGCATGCAGAGCCGTAACAACGCCTTGGCATCGGGCAAGTGCAAGGGGCGCGAGACCTGAGGGGCGCCATCTTGCCTTTGTTTTTTCATCACTTGTACTTGTATTTTAGAAGTGAGGACGTTTTTGTTTTTCGTCGTCACTTGTATTTTAGAAGTGATGACCTTTTTTCGTTGTCATCACTTGTATTTTAGAAGAAAGGACGTTTTCGTTTTTAGACCATCACTTATCTATTAAAATTAAAATTAAAATTAAAATGATGCCCTGCTTAAATAAAATGAAAAAAGATAAAAAGGGCGGTATACAAGGGTCTACTTTAAGTAGTTCCCGCGGGCGCTATTTTAAGTATTTGCCAAGGGCGTCAAAACATTGCTACGGGTCTGTATAAATGTCAAATTACAACTCTTTAGATTCAATAGTTTGGCCGCAATATCTACCGTACAGACAGACAGACACATGAGTGACGATATAGGATTTTCTTGGTTATACCTTGGAAACCCTAAAAACTACCCTTCTAATTAACTAATTAAATAATCAGTTAATTTTAAACAGATTGAAAAAGAACTAATTTTAAAGACCAATTAAAAGATTCTAATAAATGTTGTGGTAAATATTTTTTACATATTTCGTTGTTACAAATTTTCACAAATTAATTCTTTAAGGTGATATTTAAAACACATTTCAAACAATTCTCCAAGACGCATGCGTATTTTAGTGGACATATGACCTATATCGCATTGTAGGCAAGGTTATCTGCTATCACTGTGCAAAATTAAATCAAAATCGTTAGAACCATTTCAAATTTAAACTCGTTTATGTAATTTTGAAGAAATTGTCGTTGGTCTAACGACTTATAAAGGTCATTATTGATGTACATTGACCTAAAGTGACCATATTTTGAATGCGACAAGGCGGGAGGCCTTAAATTATGGGGGGGGGGGGTGCAAAAAATAAAAGTTTATTTTATATAAAAATAAACAAACATTACTATTGTATAAATAATGTAAGCTTATGTATACAAGCTGTTAAGTTAACTCGACACCATTGCTAATGCCGGGTTTACATTGGTAGAGTAAAGTAACTAGCGCAAGTACTCCGCGCTTTACTCTACTATCTTATTCTCTGGATAGTAGGTGTTCGTGCACAATTGGTATACTATCTTATTTTCTGGATAGTAAGTGTCGAAACACATTTGACATCTTCACTGTGATTTTGTTGTGCAATTATCTTTTTGCAAAAAATAGTTTATGAATATGAATATACATCGTCGCCGGCGTGATGCAATTAAAAAAATGGTATTTTGTATTACATCATTTCTTGTGGATGAAATAACTGATTGTCTTATTAAAGAAATCGGTACAGAATATAAGCCTATACAGAATATAAGGTATCATTTTCTGACCACCTCATATTGAAATATATTAATTAGTATAGAAATATTATACTTCTTGTTACACATTCTATTTTTTTTTTTTTTTTAGGTAAATCACATTTTAATAGTGTTGAAAAATGTTGATAAACAAACTAGTGGTATTGTTAAATTGAAAAGAAATCATCAATTAATAAATCAATGTTACGCAATTTATGTAAATAAATTATAACTTATCTTATATGCTTTTTTGTCTATTTGTTATGACAGTTTACCGCCTGCCGCCAATTTGAAATAAGTCAATTTTGCGTAGTGGGGGAAAAGATAGTAGCTAGTAAATACGTCGACGAGCTAGCTGATAACCTAGCCCAACTACTAGAAGCTAGTACTCTACTAGTCACATTGTCAACTGTTTACACAGCCGGTTCTTTTTGTGAGAATCTCTGACAGATAAACAGAAATTGATTTGTTGCGGATATTGTCTTGAATCATTTGAAACGTGTAGAAACCAAATATGAGGACGAAGAAATATAACATCCAATTTATATAGATTGATACGCCTTTTAAGGTAGATATACAATTTTGAAAAATCGAGTAGTTTTGTAAACTTCAAACAGCCAAACAGACGGACATCTAATAAATGATTCACAACGCAAACTTTCACCTAACAATCACCTTGATTTCTTTTAGTAGGTCAATTCCTATCTTAGTAAACTGCCCCTTCTTAACCGACTTTAGCCAAAATTATAAAGATTATTTAAGGTATTAATAAGTTTACAAATCAGACTACATGTGTTATTATCTATCCCATGAGAAATTTTGAGTTCCGATTTTTTCATAGTTTGCTGACACTATTGAAGTAAACCAATCTTTCCCAAAGTGGTTTCCGCAGAAAATTCGAGGAGTTACTAACTACATTATTAACAAATACTTGGTATTTTCGGCTCATGCAGTTAGGGTTGGCCCTGATAAGCGTGGGGCCCGACACAAAGACAAACTTCGGGCCCCATCAAGAAAAAAAAAAACATTTTTATTTATAGGTAAAAGGGTTTTAAATGATTTATTCGTTTACCTATATTCGAGTTTCACCGAGTAAAACTATCAACCACTCAATACATTTTTATTTATATATTTCTAGCTGCCTCACCAGCTTCGTTCGGGAACAATTCGTTATTATTGACTTACATTTTCCTGGAAATTACAGTATACCTACTGGTAATTAGGTGACCGGATAGAACAGCGGTTCTTAACGGTGGGGGGGGGGGGGGGGCGAAAAGACCTTAGGGGTCCCGAAATTAAAAGAAAAAAACTAATTTTTACCAGTTTTTGCTTTTAAAATTACAATTAACTTAATTATTAAAAAATAAATTATTAAGAACATTTTAAATATTATTTCAAAAAATTTCTTGGGGGGTCCAGAAAATATTTTAGGCTAGTTGGGGTTCCCGAGTATAAAAAGGTTAGGAACCGCTGGGATAGAAGACAAAACTATAAACATGTGAAGGTACAATTCTATAACTGCAAACCCAACAATATTGGTGACTAAATAATCAAGTAAAATTTTTAATACAAATAAATAAAATGATTTGTGACTAAATAAAACTAGGAAAAATAATTTACTAAGGTAACCTAACCGAAAATTTTACAAAAAGTTAATTTATTTACTTGAATTTACACCTAAAATAGACCGTACGCATGCGCAGTAAGGTGGATTTGCAGTTGTAGAATAGACCATATTAGTAACTACGTCACAAAATGGGATTCAGTGCTGCCGCCTCGCGGTTAGTTTCCTTTTATTTGAATTTAGCATGTCGTTTTTTTTTAAATTGTATTTTGGAAGTATAAATTAAGTTTTCAAAGCAAGAAAATGCTTCACATCAAAACTACAAGTCAATATTTATTTATTAAAATTCTTATTGTATACATTATAATTTAATATGTCATTATTTTTGCAGATCAATATTATTTTGCCTGTTAATTTTGAAAAATTTACGTTAATAATCGTTATTATGGCAAGTAACATAGCAAAAAATGTGTGTGCCATATCTAAATGGTTTAAAGAAACACTATGTTGTTCTTATTTTATCCATTATTGTTTTTCATTTTCATCAGTCAAAAAACTAAATATTTGCAATTAAGAATTTGGTTATAATGGTTACAATTTGGAGAAAAATAAGACACCATTATGCATTCTATAAAAATCAATGATTACTTCATCATCAAGCCTTGTCCATCATCGGGTGATTTTGGACTGCCTCTAAAAATAGCATAGGCTGTCAATAAAATTTCTCCATCTAACTCGCCTATCTGCCATAGGCTTCAAGTCGGTGATGTTATTATAGTCTTTTGTCTTGGTTTTGAGAGCTCCATACATTTATTTCTAGCAGGGTTGAGCGACGCCAGGTGTTCTTGGGTCGCCCTCTACGCCTACTGCCCTGAGGGTTGTATGCTAGTGCATAGCGACACACTTCGCTAGGAGCCCTTCGAAGAGTGTGTCCTAACCAACCATACTTGATTACTTAGTGTTTATTAAATAAATATATTTCGATTTTCATATTATTTAAAATCGTAACCTATAAATATATCTTCAAATTCTAACTTATATGTTTATAAAAATATTATTCTATAATATAAAGTATTTGGACTGTATATATTAGTATATACTTATCAAAAATACATATTTTTTGCTCCAAAATTGAAAATATTCAAGGTAACAAAAGTAATGACACATGCATTTTAATCCAGCCAAAAACTTCCAAAGGAAACCGTTGTCAGATGGCAGCACATGTATGTGACGTCACACTAATATGGTCTATAGCTCTCATGTAAAAGAACAGAATTAAACTGAACAGGATTACTTAGCTGAGAGCCACTTTATAAACAATATTTTTAGTTTTACCATACTTCGGTTTAGTAGAACCGATATTAAAAAATCCTGTAATAAGTTTGTCATTGAAGAAATGTATGTTGTCATTGCCAAGAAAATGCCCTAAATATAAGATGAAAAGATGGGTTTTGTGCGTACAAATATCATCATATCTTTCGAACTATTAAATAGATTTTAAAAATTCTTTTAATTTTCAATTGCATAAATCGGGTCCCAACTTTGCCGCTGACGAAACATTGTTACTGACAATTTCAAGAAAATGCTTTAAATATGAACTTAAAACATGGTTTTCGTTTTTCCCGCGCGTACAAATATCATTGTAACTTTGGAACTATTGAACCGATTTTAAAATAACACAGCCAAAAACCTGACCAGATGATGTAGCTAAAGATAGAGAAAAAAAAACCACATGAAAAACGGATATGCAGTTTTTGAGTACTGCGTTAAATATAGGCCAAAAAGATGGATTTTAAATTAGCGACGCGCACAAAAATCATAATATCTTTGGAACTACTGAACAGATTTACAAAATTCTTTCGATTCTGATTAGTGTATAAACCATGTACCAACTTTGCCACCGACGAAACCGCAAAGATCGCTGATAATTAATCAAAAATGTGTCAAACATGAACGGAAAACCTGAATTTCATTTTACCCGCGCGTATTTACATTATTGTTACTTTGGAACTACTGAACCGATTTCAATAAAACAGTCGAAAACCTGACCAAGTGATCCGTAAAATATATGTATGGCAAGGATTCCGCACATGCGCGCACCCAGTTAGGCTACAATCCACCCTCTCAAATATTTCATACTACATCTTTCGTGTAATTAAACGTGCCCCCCCCCCCCCCCCCCGAGAAAAAAATGGGTTCTGAGCCTTTGTGTGCGGGTTATGTTCCGCGATCTTCGTAAAATCCGCGATAAAGTTTGGGATCCCTGAAGTAAACTATCATCTTCCCCGCGTTAATAGCCTTAAATATAGTTTCGTCATGATCAATTCATTAGAACTAAATGTTATTTAAATAGAAAACTGTTACTCCAGGTTTTCTCGAGACTGAAAAGTGATATAATTTTTTTCTTAGAAATCACTTTAAATACAGTTATAACAAAATTTTTAATAATCCGTTAAAAAAATATTTTAAATTTAAGTTCCAACAATTTGTTCAATACGCATGCGCAGTTTAGGAACACGTGGCCAAATAATAGGCAAGGTTATTGTCTGCCTATGCAAAATTAAATCAAAATCGTTAAAGCTATTTTTGATATATCGTTTTCGTTTGTTTTTTTTTTTATGCAAAGTAAAGGTCATTAATCTTAAGGTATATTTAGGTTATATCTGATGCTCATCTAAGGGACAGTACATCTAGCGAAATTACTGGAGCGAAATCGGTCGAGTAGTTTTCCAGATGCTCGTTGCGCAATCACAAACGGACAGACGAAAGCTTAAAATTCTTTGTTATGTTTTTTCATAAAAAATTCATCATAATCCACAATTCATATTTAAACCGAGATCCTTTAATTTTGTTTTTAAAGAAAATTAGATAGGTCAATTAGCTTAACAATAAAGTAGAAAAAAAGATTTTTTTTTCTTGTTAAGACGACAGTTGAAAGATTTTCCTAATTCACTTATTATAACCGTTCTTTTCATAAGGAACGGTTATAATGATTAGTTGTGTTTCTGTGGTTATGCTAGTTATAGTAACAAGAAGACAGTTTCAAGATGGCCGTTCAAGGTCATTCAAATATCACAACGAAACTGATAACAATCGTTGTTGCTTAATATGACAGGCAGACAAGACAGACTGTACTGAATATGCATTTTATGTGCACTTTAATGTCACAGAAAAAACGGCTGTATCTGTTTAAAAACATTTAGAAGAGATACATAAATTAAAAGAAAATTTATCATAGATTTCAATTTTACTGTATAGTAGTAGACACCTATTAATAAGCTCCTTAAAATATTTAATGTGTCTGAAATGTAATCTCCAATTAAAAAATCTTTGGACTGACGTCATCGTTTTGTTAACTTAGGTTTCCACTGATTAATTGGACATACTGTAAAATAGAAAGAGATAGAAAATGCTTTCCTTGGCAAACAACTATGACGTCATTTCATATATTCTTAAAATGGATATAGTGCTCCATTTATATCTACGAAATTTTAGTAGTAGTTAAAATCTGTTTTTGTTTTGTCGTTTTTGACGTTTATGTAAAGAGACATTACAAAAAAATTACACCAGTAGCGTACTCTATCAAGGCAACGTGGTATACAAATATGCCGCACGTAACAGGGTCGAACTAGCGTACTGATCCCGTTAATGTCTGTTGTTACAAATTGTAAAAACTGTAAGGTGTTATATATTTAAAAGATGAACTTTGCTAGAAATTGTCTATTCAAGTCGCTATAGATTATTTATTAATAGGTATCATAGGCGGCAATTAAGTATTAGTAATGGGGGCAATACCCCAAATACTTAATTATATTTGTAAAAGCTAAATTATCTCTTGCTCTCTGTAGAACTCTATATGCAATCTTAAAAAAGAATCTGTTATCAAGTAAATCATATAACAATTGAGATATGAGAATTTACATAATAAAATGTGCAATTTAATATGTTTTTAAATTAAAGTTTTATCAACAGTCTTATTGTTAGCAGGAAAATGAATACTTATTACAATGTCTATCATTTTAAAAAATATCCTATTCCCAGAATAAATATGTAATGTCGGCGCATATGGAAAGTATAACTATAAACGAAGATTAGAGTTCATTTTATTATTAGTGTTTTGCAATAAATTATCTTAAAATCTAAGTTAAAATAATGAAGTTATGTTCATAATTTCAATGCTAGCTTTAAGTACATGGGAGTACTATTAAAACTGGTATTCATTAACCCATTTCAAAATGTATCAAAATTTTGATGGAAAAAAAGAAAAAAAAATGCTCAAAACGATTTAGAAATTAGTCATGCGCATTACGAAATTTTCTAATTTTGGTTGCGCTTGCGCTGAAATGTTAGAAAATCTCTGCGCTGGCGCAATTAATGGAAAACAATCGGCGGAAAATAGAATATACCAAATATATTTTGAATTCTTAGTTTTAAGTATACAAATGTGTATCAAATAGTATAAATAAAAAAAAAAGTTAATTCACTGTAAAATATACGTATATAAATATGTAATTTAATTTGTTGTAAAAAATTACTTTTTCACATTATTGCTAAATACAAATTGCATATATATCTCTTCAAAATAGAACAATTGATGCAAAAATTCAATTAATATTGTTTTACAAACTAAAAGATAACTTCTAAGTCTAAAGACCTTGGGAACTATGAAAAGTAGTCTCTCACTGGGTATCGTGACGTCATAAAATAATGTCGTAACAATGATATAACAGTATAGCGCGGCTCCTGATTGGTTCGTGTAATCTAATGGCGGCCATCTTGTGTTTTCTACTAAAAACCTGATGTGAAATAGGGGCAATATAAAATAGGTCCTCGGGAGAGGCTACCCAAGCGTTTCTGTGTGCTGTGTAGTTTAAAATTCTGAACTACAACATGGAGGAATAGAGTGTACAACACGGAAGTTGAACCCAAATATATTGATACAATAAGTGTAATATTCCACCTTGTTCGCGTTTGTTTAGTGATTATAATGTTGAAATCTATGTAGTGTGTTCGTTCATAAATAGTATAGTGGCAGTGATTTCAAAACCACATAAATGAGTACTGACGGCACAGACCAGTATGAGAATGGCCGCTAAAACATAAATCCGTGCTGACTTTTATGTACTAACCTAAGTAGTGATCATTAAATTTGTTTAATATGTTTCTCATTAATGATTCATTTGAAAAAGATTTAATAGTGTCTGTTCTCGTTTCTGGACTATGTCTACCCAATAATTTGGCGAATCTTTATGTCCTAGATAATACATTTTAAGAAAGCGTGTGTTGGATCTGTGCTCATCATTTAGTATTTAGACAATATATAAATAGAAGAATTTAAAGAATATGTCGACCGCTTATTCAAGTCCAATCAAAGAGGAGAGGCATGATGAGGCCGAAATCCGTGAGCTCGCAGCAAGGATGGTGGAAGCAAATCGGAATAAAATGTCTTCGAACCAACAAGTTCGACAGCAAACACCTAACAATGCCAATAATGCATATCAACAAAGACTAGGTTATTGGCAAGGCAAGGGCTCTAAAGCAAAGGGCTCCACACAGACAGCCCCGGCAACAGGAGAGACCAGTGACAAGATAGCTACCGATGATGAGTCTGTGCGTGGAAGATTTGGCTGGGTTCAATTGGGAAAATGCCACATTCCCTATATATTTCGTTCAGGAGAAAAATATTGTGCTGTTCGAATGGTGGAAATGAAATTGTTGAACAAATATTTAAACTATCTTCATCAAGACATTTACTCTTGTACGTGCATTCGTAGCTACTATATAACAGAGGCAGAGAGTAGGTTATTGAATGAAATTAATGTTAGACATTGTGATAATCAATACGGACGAGATTTATTTACCAGTAGGGACCTTATTGTTCGGCTAAGTGATGCTAATGAATTTTACAATTTCCTTGACGTGTGTTACTCGAAACTCATTCAGGGTACGTGTAATCCTAAAGATCGGTGTGGTTTTATACGAATAAACAAGGAATCAGTTGTTCCTTATACTGTAAAAAATGATAATAAGTATGTACCGTTATTCTATTTTGAAGGAGAAACAGACAATTTAAAGTTAAAGGCTGATAAGTTAGAAGGGTGGGATTTATCATATCTTAAATTTTGTTGTAAAGTTCAAGGAATTCGAAATGAACTATTTGCACACGACTCTTGTTCCGTTATAAGTTTAAATGCAATCAAGAGTTATTTTCCACCTGGAACGGGTTTCGAAGACTATTGGCCAAGTAAAGTAGTAGACAGTCAACTCTTACTTAATGGAAAAAACCCAACTCAAATTGGACAATGGACAAAGCAACCTCTGACACCACCAGTCATGCAAAAGAGCCCGCAGAAGAACGGTCAGTCTGCAGTGAGCACACCCCCAAGCAACCCAGTACAGAACATGTTCAGCAGCTATGGGTTGGTAGGTGGGCAGCCCACTTTCCAGGGTCTTCCTACCACCCAGGCCAGTCAGAGTATGCCCAATGTGGTCAGGACCACATACCAGGGGGTGTCGCCTGCCTCTCCGAGAGCGACGCCACCCCAGAGACACCCACAACAGTATTATCCACCTGCTGCAGCAATCAGCCAGCCGCCACCACCTCCATTGATTCGAAGCAATGTTCCTCCTACTACAGGGTTAGTTCATATCTTTATATTACATGTTTTTAACTTGATAACATTTGCTCTGTTTGTTTCATTTGTTTTTTTGGCGTTCTAATCTTTTTTAGGTATGCAAGTAACATTTATTGGATTTTGCTTTCTTTGCCCAGTCAAATGTTGCCTTATAATCAGAGCCGGATTTGCTTAATTAACACCTAGGGTCCCAAATTTATTTTGTCGCGGAACCCTTATCGACTTTCCAAAGATCATATAACCCTTTGCCATATCTATTATTAAAGAATGTCTGGTGGAACCCCTTCCATCTTCACGGAACCCACTATGAGAAACGCTGCCCGAAGCAGAAAACGTTATGACACCCCTCTCCCCTCGTAGCAAAAAGCGCTCCATTTAGTTTGGCGCCAATAGGCAACTGTCTAGGTTTGCTTGTGCGTAGATCCGGCTCTGCTCATAACACTACCATGCATGCTATTTCGCTGCGGCAAATAAGGGGTGCTTAAGTGCTTAGAGTTGTAGACAAAAGATGTCTCTCAGTTAACAAAGGCAAACTTTTACATTAGATAGTTGATATATTAACAATGAAAATTATGAATTAAACGTAATGGTTTAAATAAACTTCACAATTATTGTAAATTTGCATGTTGACTGCAGTTTTGGCTTTCATCATTGGCACTATGAAATATGGAATTTTGATAGTACAGTAAAAGTCCGAAAATACGGATGCCAGAAATTAGGACCATCCGTGAAGTCTCACACCCGGGCGGGGGGATTCATCGGATTGCCCCCCCCCCCAAGCACTCAATAAACACGTTTTAAGGGACACGAATCTTGTAAGAAAAAGTTAGGTCTCCACAAAAAAAAAGAAACTGGCTTCTGAGTCTCCCCAAGAAAAAATTTTGGGTACTCGTCTGCTCCCGAGAATCTTTTTTCGAAAATCACAAACTTTTTAAATATAGACTTTGTATGTAACTTTTGCATACATTTACATTTAGTATTTTTCTTAACGTTGTTTATTGTTAAACACGATTTTAGACATAAAATAAAAAAATTTACCACAAAAAAAGATGTGAACTTTTTTATGTACACATCTTTGTCAGGTAGTGACTTAATTTTTCTTTAAAACAGCTTGTTTTGATAAATGAATCATGCTTTATTTGAAAATGAAGAAAATACCAAAATTTACCTGGCCATCACTATTCAATTTTTAAATTTAAATTTTGAAAAGTACATTGGAAATCGTTTGACATGTAAACATGGGGATCGAAATATTTTTTCGTGTTAAAAGAATTTCGTATTATATAAATATAAAAAAAAAAATGTTTTTGGTCTAATAATAAAAAATGAGTTAAAATTAAAGTTTAAACAAGTTAACTTTTTATGTACTAACGCTAGACAAAGGACATTTTAGAAAAACGGTTTTTTAACATTTACCATTTGTCTAAAATGGTAAAAGAAGTGTTGGGCAAGCAGCGTCCTTGTATCTACCGTTTATTATTAGATGTCGACTTATCCAATAGAAAGTTGAGTTTTGAACAGGGCTCGAAATGGAAAATTTCACGAACCGGAACGCCACAAAATTTTTGTGCGACAAAAAAACATGACCAACCGTCACCATAAAGTACTTAAACAAAATTTAATACACTTTAGTAGAGAAAAATTATTATTGAAAAAGATAATAACGTGTTATATTACGTTGAAAATTTCATAATGTGTATTTATAATTTACCGTCATAAAAACGTCCTTACATACATGTTAAAATGGTCAAATTATTTTATTGGTACGTATTTATAAATTACCGTTATTATGGAAAGGTACCTACCTACATATATAAAATAAAAAAAAAAAAAATGCAAAAATATTGAAAAGTTATAAAAATTTATTGTCTTATCAAAAATGTTTCAAATAAAAGTTGTTAATTATTACTTGTATAGCAACTTTTGTTAATTTTTTTTCCTCGAAATATTTCTGTGTTGCGAAATATTCGTGAAATACATAAAACCGACATCACTAAACTATCTATTTCGGTGGACAGATCTGTACCAAAAGTTGATCTAAATTTAGTGTGACCATTCGTCCCGTATTTCGCGAGACAATCCCGCATTTTGATTCGGTGTCCCGCCTTATGACATGTCCCTCAAAATGTCCTCCATTTTTAATTCTTTTGTTCACTTGACTTGTATTTGGGGAGGTGAGGACTTTTTTTATGCTCTTTACTTATATTTGGGAGGTGAGAACCTTTTTTTGCTCTTCACTTGGATTTGAGAGGTGAGGACCTTTTTTTGCTCTTCACTTGGATTTGGGGAGGTGAGGACCTTTTTTTGTTTTGCTCTTTACTTATATTTGGGAAGTGACGACCTTTTTTTTGCTCCGTCCCGCATTGCCTTCTCATAAAATGGTCACCCTATCTAAATTAGATATTCACTTCTGAAGCTTAAATATATAATTTCTTAAAAATTCCTACAACTGAATTTGCTGTACACGTGTCCACAGACAGACATAACGTTAAAAACAGTTGATTCGTGTTACAAAAAAACGTGCTTATCTTTAAAAATCTCGAAAAATCTAAATGGTATGATAATATCTCCCTCTTTTTATGTAACAGGCGATAAAAAAAATAGATAGGCATCTTGCGCACAAAAAAACACTTTTAAATTCTTATAAACAAATTTATTTTCAAATCACAGTGGTGAGGGAAAGCCGTTGTAGTTTATTTATTTATTTATTTATAACAATTTTAACCACACAATTCAAATAAAATCAATACATTTTTTAAATATTGTTTTCCAGATGAAGCGGAACAAAAATCTAAATGTTTTTCACAAACCGGAACAATATTTTCAAAATTCCCACGAACCGGAACGAAATTTTCCATAATTTCACAAACACTAACGGTTTGCTGGAACACAGTTACGGTTTGTTCCGGTATATTTCGAGCCCTGTTATAAAATTATAAGTAGTATTTAATTTCGTGAAAAGGCGGCGGTATTTTTTTTTGTTCTTCTGAGAAATCTTTTTATGTTAAGCGTTTTTAGTTTCAAAATAAAATAAATGTATGTAATCACATAGCTTTTGGCGGGACCAGCATATTTTTTCATGTTAACCGATTTATGTTAAACGGTTTCCACAGCCTGGGAGTCTGGAAAATCCGATAATTGCGGATCGATCCAGTTCTCCAGCAGTCCGAATTTTCGAACTTTTACTGTATATTATATAGTATGGGAAATAAAAGAACTAGCAAAGAATGTGGCTATGTATTAAGAGTACAGTTATATTCAATTTATTTATTTCCTAGTCTGGGTTGTACATAATTACATTCTTTACAAACTTTTCTTTCATTTTGCATATTGTGCACATCAGATATATAATAAGTAGTTAGTATAAATAAAAGTAAAGGATGTTTTTATGTTATTTTTAAAGAAATTCAAAATTTGGTTACAAAAGTTCGATAAAAAGGAGTAGTTTACTTGGACATCGTATTGTCTGAATATATTATGCTCCTTATATAACAAAAAATAAAATTGTTATGTAACATTTTTGTTATAATACTTCAACTGAAAGAGGTAGTTTACTTAGGTTACTATAGTCTAGTTTAATCATGTGGTTTAACTGTTAAGCTGTGTTCAGAGCTCTTAAATTAGTGGACTATAGGCTATGACTTGTGCACTGTTGATTCTCACTAAATCTATCTCAGAAAGGCTGATAGTAATAAATCATTTTGTCAGGCAGTTACCAGTGGCGTGCACATTTTAAACACGTTTAAATTGGTTTTGTGTATTTCTATATTACTATTTATCATTTTATTAAACGCACGCCTGTGATCATATTTATCATATCATTAAACACACCCCTGTGACCATATTTTTCCTCAAAATTTTAGGGTCAAATTTTTATGATCTATTGTGTTTAACCCTAGTTCGTATTCCCATATAATATGTGCGGCACACTCGGTTGTTTTTAACAATATTTCGTTTCGAACTATTCATATTTTGTCGCTTTTATTTTACCGCTTCTGTGTGAAAAAACAATAACTTTTTACAAATAATAAATTTATTACTATCAGTCTTTCTGAGATAGAGTATAACAAATTTGTCATATGGTAACGCAAGCAATTGTTCAGACCTCTAAATTTAATACGTTGTCGATTGTGGATAGTTTTCCAAACTTATAGTTAGTGAGTTGTTTTAATGAGACAGACAAATAAACACACTGGTTGTGTTAGTCTACATTGGAGAGAACGTTTACATTGTATGTCTTTACATAACCTAACAAAATGTCATCGCGCCGATTACAACAAATCTCGTCCAAAATTACAAAGACGAACAGTAAATATGATCAATTTAGGTAATTATGTTATGTTTATTTAGTAAAAATCTAGGACAGCAGAATTAGGCAAACGATAATAGATAATAAACATTTTACGAAGCCACCTTAGTTGGTTTAAAGACACACAGATGTCGCACTATTCGTAACGCACCAATTTGCTTAGCTGTAAATGCTGTCTTGAACGTTAAAACTATCTACTAAACTTATGCACAGTGAACAATCAACTAATTTAAAGAGCTCTGAACGCAGCTTTATATCTGGAAGTAATGTGGATAATTTATTAAATAACAACTTCCATGAAAATTAGATTGAACAATTGTATGATGGATGGTTTAAAATTAACTGATTATTTAATTGGTTAGTTAGAGTAGTTTTTAGGGTTTCCAAGGTATAACCAAGAAACTCTTATATCGTCACTCATGTGTCTATCTGTCTGTACGGCAGAAATTTGGGCCAAACGATAGAATCTAAAGAGTTGAAATTTGACATTCATACATTTCTTTGATCCACATACCGGATATATACTGAGACTTCGAAAAATATATGTATATACCCTGTTCGAAATGCAGAAATAGTAATAAAATCACGTGAAAGATAGAAGTCGCTACCCTATTGGCTGTTGTAATAATTATAAATCAAATAACACATTGTTAATAATGAGAAACAGGTTTTTGTAATTGAAAAAAATGAAGCCATTTATCAATATATTTCTTATTAATTTAATGAAGACTTACGAATCAAATGTAGAAAAAATCTCTGGGATTTTTTAATTTTAATTTTATTGTGAATAAAAATGATTATCAAAAAACTTTTTATAAAAAAAATATTCTTAGACATTTTGTTGGCTTATTGAATACCTACAAAACCCTGAAATGTGTGAAAATTTATGCTTTACATCATTTTTTTTTATTATATTATTAATTTCAAAAAAAAAAAGGCGTACACTACCTTAGCCATTAATACAAAAACAAAAAAAAAAACATATATTCATAGCCATAATTGAGACATGAATTAAAATATATATATATATATATATATGAAAAAACCCCAAAAAAATGTAATATCTCCCAAAAATATAATTTGATCAAAAATTCCCGTTGTACTCGTTTCACATTAATGTGGATTAGAATTTTTTCATATTTTTAAATTTTTTGACAAAAAAAAAAAAAAAAATTCTAAGATTTCACATGTTGAAATTCTTTTAATAATTGTATCTACTCTTGACGCGTTTTTTTAGTTTGTCCACTTTTTAATTTAACGTCCACGGTCATTTTTTAGGGTTTTGTAGGTATGACCAAAAAACCCTTATACCGTCATTTTGTCGTCTGTCTGTCTGTCTGTCTGTCTGTCTGTCTGTTCGGTAAAAATTGTAGCCAAACGGCTAAACCTAGAGAGTTGAAATTGGGCATGCTTATACAACTCTTTGACCCGCACATAGGAAAAATACTAAAACATCTAAAAAACATACCCCCCTTAAAATATAAACAAATATGTGCTAATCGAAAACAAAAATATTTTTTTTAAATTTTGAGTAGGGTATCAAATGAAAGCCCTTTGTACGTGGATTAACGATAAAAATTTTATTTTTGCATAATAAATTATTTTGAAGCGATTTTTTCCAAAATTGTGCAAAAAAAATTTTGTCCCACACCCTGTAGCCCAGATGGTTTAAACTAAAAATCTAAAAAAATTCTAAGTAATGTATATTGGTGTGAACCGAAATAGTACAACAGGAATTTTTGATCAGATTATGTTTTCGGAAAATAACGCATTTTTTGTGGTTTTTAGTTCACAAAGTACATGTAAGACACTCACATGCAAGGCGTGCGATAGCGTAATGGGTTAGAACACTGGTGTCGTAAGCTAAAATGCGCTGGAAACGAAGGGTTTCGAGTTCGAGTACGGAGTGAATTTTATTTTTTCTGTTTTTTTTTGCATTTTTATTATGTTGAAATTATTTTGTCAAAATTCTAGATATATTTTGACAAATGTTGTATTTAATTTTTAAGAGCGTAAATTTAATAATTATCTTATTATATGATTAACAGACGATAAATTATTTGAAAAATATCGTTCATTTTGCCGTGATTACTACAAAGTAAAATTTGTCCTACACACTCAGCATACCGCCTTCACTTATTATATACCTGCGAAACCCTGAAATGTGTGAATATTCACACTTCACATCAATTTTTTAAATATTTTATGAAATCGTACCTTTTGGTATCTTTAAAAGTTTAGAAATGTCACACTGTTTATTGCCATTGTGGTTTAATTGAATAATTTTTGTTTTTACATCGCAAGAATATTATGTTTTTCTGAGGTATGGTACTATAAAACACGTCAGTACAATAATGAATAAGTTTTATACTAAAATTTTCAATTCAACAAGCTGGTTATTGCATAGTAGAGCATGTTTGATAAGGTTACCATATTTTTTGGCCAAGCGCATTTTAAAATTTCAATGTAAAAACTGAATATGTAAAAATAATTTATTCTAATTGTTGCAAAATACTTTTTTCTCTAGAATTATTACAAGAAAATATATATATATATATAATAATTTAATATTTATTAGGAAAAATACAAAGTTTTCCATACTTTTGGCCACCACAGTATATTTGTTTATTTTTTCGTTTATACGTTATGTTTATAATAAATATTTTTTTATCTTGAAAACAAACATCATAATACTATTATACAGTGCAACACTGAAAGGTGGTAAACGTACCATATCAGTGCAATATTTCCGAAAACGGTATGAGATAGGGAGACATCAGTATCCATTAAGATACGTGAACATCACAAGTAAGATAACCGTTTTTAGAAAACGGGAAACTTTTTACCTCCATTTCCAAGATTATTTTATGTCGATCCCCTGGGATCTGCGGACTACAGTTTCTGAACCACTGGGATAAAGCGGGCTTGTATGACTCATAATGATAGGGGAAAAATAAGCTGCCACTTTTGCTAACTTTTTAAAAATTGGCAATCGGCCAATTTGATGATTCACGTTTGGTTGAGATCATGGCTGGAAACCAAAATTTATATTTGTTAAAATTTATCCGGTTCGTAGTCCAATATTTTAAAATAATTTTTACCTGAAACCGGTTTCCACAATTTCAGTTAACCTTCATTAAAAATCGATCAACCGGTTTAGTGGATTATTTTTTTTTATATTTAAAATAAATTTCTTTTAATATATGGGTTTCTTTTCACGATTTTAAGTCTTCATCTCGAATTGAGTTTAAAATGGCGCAAATGCAAATTTATTACCTACTAGTTGAAACGCCCGTAGTCTCACTCAAGCTTCGTCTTTTCCTTTGTGTCTCTACCTCCCGTGGCTATCTACATACATGCGTTCCGGGAGCAATCATGCGAAACTCAGGCGCTCTGCCGGAGTATTTTTTAGTTTGTTCATAAAAATTAAGAAGGTTTAAAGCATAAACATGGCCTCAGCCTGCGGAAATATTTTCTGAATACGTTGGTGCAAACCAGACTGTCGTGCGATAATTAAATACCATTCGGTTCTGACCATTTATATTATTTTCCAAATAATTTTATTTATTTTAAATTTTTTTTAAAAAGACTGAGTTATAAAAGTTATAAAAACAGGCATATTATACCATAAACTATGCCATGAACACGATGTATATATATATTTTAAATCGGTGAAGCCGTTATTTACTTTTTAGGTAACATACATACATAAATACATTCATAATACATATCCCCCTAAAAATATAAACAAATATCTGATCATCGAAAAAAAAAATAATATTTTTTTAAAATTCTGAGTAGGGTATCAAATGAAAGCCCTTAATACGTGGATAACGAACAAAATTTAATTTTTGCAAATTAATTATTTTGACGCGATTTTATCCAAAATTGTGCAAAAAAAATTTGTCCCACAACCTCTAGCCCAGATGGTTTAAACTGAAAATCTGAAAAAATTCTAAGTTATGTACATTTGTGTGAACCGGAATAGTACAACAAATTTTTGATAAGATTATATTTTCGGAAAATAACGCATTTTTTGTATTTTTTGCTTGACCTTGTCAAATATTCAATAACTTATGTAACACTGTAAACCAGCATGCTTTGATAGTGTAATGGTTAGTATGATCGCGATCTAATTTGCAAACTAAGGTTCGATCCGGTCTCAAGAAAATTTTATTTTTTCTGTTTTTTTTTGCATTTTTATTTTGTTTAAATTATTTTTTCAAAATTCTAGTTATATTTGGGCAAATGTTGCATTTAATTTTTAAAAGCGTAAATTTAATAACCAGTGGAAATTATTGAAATTGAATACACGAAATCAGAGGGGCGAGTTATGACTTAAAACAACTAATGGAAGCCATAGGCGCAATTTTCAAAATCTTAATGAACCTTGCTATATGAAAAAAAAATACTGCACATATTTAGAAACCTAAATAATGGTATTAGGCATTCGAATTAAAATTAACAAAAAAAAAAAAATATATTTTAACATAAAATTTGTTTTGGCATCCCAAATAATCATCATTCACTTACTAAATACCTGCGAAACCCTGAAATGTGTGAAAATTCACACTTCACATTAATTTTTTATATATTAGTATAGATCAATGGTTTTCAACCTTCTTACATCTGTGGAACCTTACAGTTTAAATGGTATTTCTTTGGAATCCCAAGGCAAAAAGCCACAATAGGCTTTTCTTTTTTAATTTTAAGGTCAAACGTTTTAAAATAATAATTTAGATTGAATTTAGTCTTGATTAAAATTGCTATTTTATAGCTGATTATATTTCTATATTTTTAGGGTTTTGTAGGTATGACCAAAAAACCCTTATACCGTCATTTTGTCGTCTGTCTGTCTGTCTGTCTGTCTGTCTGTCTGTCTGTCTGTCTGTTCGGTAAAAATTGTAGCCAAACGGCTAAACCTAGAGAGTTGAAATTTGGCATGCTTATACAACTCTTTGACCCGCACATAGGAAAAATACTAAAACATCTAAAAAACATACCCCCCTAAAAATATAAACTAATATGTGCTAATCGAAAACAAAAATATTTTTTTTAAATTCTGAGTAGGGTATCAAATGAAAGCCCTTAGTACGTGGATTAACGATCAAATTTTTATTTTTGCAAAATAAATTATTTTGATGCGATTTTAGCCAAAAATGTGCAAAAAAAATTTTGTCCCACACCCTGTAGCCCAGATGGTTTAAACTAAAAATCTAAAAAAATTCTAAGTAATTTATATTGGTGTGAACCGAAATAGTACAACAGGAATTTTTGATCAGATTATGTTTTTGGAAAATAACGCATTTTTTGTGGTTTTTGGTTCACAAAGTACAAAAGTTATACCAATGTAAGACACTCACATGCATGGCGTGCGATGGCGACATGCGTTAGGGCACTCTTAAACTGGCTGGAAAACGAAGGGTTTCGAGTTCGAGTACGGAGTGAATTTTATTTTTTCTGTTTTTTTTTTGCATTTTTATTATGTTGAAATTATTTTGTCAAAATTCTAGTTATATTTTGACAAATCTTGTATTTAATTTTTAAGAGCGTAAATTTAATAACCAGTCTTATTATATGATTAATAGACGATAAATTATTTTAAAAATATCGTTCATTTTGCCGCGATTACTACAAAGTAAAATTTGTCCTACACACTCAGCATACCGCCTTCACTTATTATATTACCTGCGAAACCCTGAAATGTGTGAATATTCACACTTCACATCAATTTTTTTTAAATGTAGGTATAATATAATATTTTACTTTTTTAATAATGTATAAAAATATACCTATACAATACCTACCTAATATAATATTTCGCAAATTATAAACAAAAATTGAATCGAATCATTAGCGATGTACTGTTTTAAATCTTATTTATTTATATATTAATTAATTAATTAATTAATTAAATTATTTATTTATTATAAACATTTCTTAGCAATCATTATAAACATTTAATCAAAGTAATATAGTAATTTATAATTATGAAATCCAATAATACAGTACAAAGTATATATTTAAATGGTAGGTGATATAAGAAGTAAATAATAATCATTACTCATCAAATTTGAACTTTTTGTCGATAAGTAAAATTAGCTGTTTTGGAATAAACATGACCACCTACTGATGATGAAAATGGTGATTAAAAATTTTGTAGCACCCTCAGATTTACAGTTATTCAATTTGTATTCATTTATCCAAGCAAAGAGTTATTAAAAAACCAGAATAAAACCATTTAATTAAAGTTCCGGAACCCTTGAAAACGTTCCACGGAGCCCCAGGGTTCCGTGGAACACAGGTTGAATACCACTGGTATAGATAATTTGCAATGTGACGTCGAGCGGCACAGATTACACAGAAACGTCCAATAACACAGTTCTTTGATACAAATTTGTTTGTATAAGGAAGGATTATGAACGTTATAAAAATTGTGTATTACATATCAATATTTTTTAACAATTTAAAGACAAATTTTGGTTTTAGTTTTTAGTTCTAGGCGAGTTTATGGAAGGCATTAATAAACTGTCGAAACTTTTAACATGGGAATACCACTTTAGTAAATGTTCTGTGGACAGAGACTCGAAGACGTCGCAAGCAGGTTAAAACCATTGACGTGCATTAATTACTGACTGCAATTTAATTTTAATTATTGTTTCATGACGATGATGTTATATTTGTGATGCATGTAAATTATAGAAAGAATTACGGCTAATCAGTTTTTCAGAATAATCTGTTAAAGATTACTGGTAAATTTTCCGGAAAAATGGCTTCGGTTTTAGTTACGGTTAATGAAAACGTTAGAAAAATAAGGGTTAATCGGTTTTTCAAATGGTTTTTTAACCGGTTTCCAGCTGTGGTTGTGATACCAAATAAATGATGCGGTTATTATGGAGACATTCATTTTGAAAATCATTAGAAATTTTTAAATAGATGAGGTTGATAACAGCTACACTTAAAGGAATATCGAGGCATATCCTTGACTCGAATAAATACAATCCCACATGAACATCTGGCCGTCAGGAAGCTTTGTACTCGGTGAATACCACACCAGTTAACTTCAAAAGAAGGCGCGTGGAGTGGAGCAAGAAAATGCTTATTAAATTTAACAGAGGTCAGTTAAAACCTGTTTACGACATAGTAACAGGTGACGAAACATGGATTTACTACTACAAACTATTAGTAAATGGAAGTCAGTAGGCTCAGTAGATCTTCCCAGACGAAGACACCAGTCGTTTGTTCATTCTTTGGACTTACGGGTCATATTGCCACTTCCACTGGAACATTGTCGTACTGTCACTGTTGAATGGTATATCCCAATTTGTTTGCCGGATGTGGTGTAAAAAGTACGCGATAAACGACCAAAGGGGAGAATCTTTCTTTATCATGACAATGCTTAACCACATATCGCAGTTGGGACTATCCCTGACCCTTTCAGGTGTAAAAGAAATGACTCATCCGCCTTACAGTCCCGACTTAGCGCCTTCTGGTGTCTTCCTTTTCCCCTTTTATAAAGGATAAAATACGCGAATTAAATTTTAATACCTCTGTAGTAGCGATCGAAGCCCATGAAAACCTATTTTTTGAGGTTGCCGGATGGGTTTTACCGGGTGGAAAAGTGAAAGAACATGAAGTTGAATATTTTGAAAAACAAACATAATTAAATAAACAAATTTAGTTGTTTTCCTCATTATCCGCAAAACTTAAGTAGCAACCCCCGTATAATGTTCAATGTATATGTATGTATGTACGCATATTCTAACTTATACAGTTGGGATTTCATCATTATATTATTTGTTGATTTATAGTTCACAGGAACAATATATAGTTATTTAACGTATCTTACACAATTTTTTAAAATTGTGGAATATATCCTCAATTTTACCGTAAGCAACACGGTTATTTTTTACACGGTTTTCGTTGGTTATCTACCGTGTAAAAAATGAGTTGGGTGTATATAACACTTGCGAATACGAAACTTAAATGAGAATAAGGATTTAGAGGGGATATATATTTGATTGATGATGATTTATTGAAGAAAGTCAGGACAAAATTCAACTTAGAATCATCAAAAACATGAAATAATCCAGGTCATTTTAGAGAAGGAGTCTTAGATTAAAGGACGAAAAATATGACGCACGAAACAAGTCGAAGCGTGCGCCATTTCGCCGATGCAATTAATCTGGGACGCGGAAAGCGCGTAGACGTAAGTAGAAGAGGGTTGTAATTGAAATCGGTCGTAAGAGTAAATGTACGCCAAGTTGTATAACTAAAAAATAATTATGCCGAAGGTTTTAATAAGTTAATAAATATATCTCTCGATCTTTCTTGACAAATAAAAACTAACGATGCGCCGAGTCGTGTATTTTAGGAATCAAGTAGACTCGTACTCACTAAGAAAATAATCGAGTCTGGATTCGAGCCAAGTACTCGAGTTAGAATACGATTGTGCGCAATCTAAAACCGGAATTCGAGTCGGTATTCGAATCTAGAACTCGAGTCGGGATTCAAGTCTAGACCTGGAATTGGGATTCGAATCCAAAATACGAATCAGAATTCGATTCTGACTCGTATTCCAGATCTGAATCCTAGATTAGATATTAATAGTTGTAATAAAAATCCAAGAATATTTACTTGTACAGTGGAACTCCAATATTCGTCATTAATCCGTTATTGAGGGTAAGGCGAATATTAAACGATTTTTTCCCATAAGAATTAAATAAAAATAGTTTAATCCGTACTCAGCCCCGAGTTTTGCCTACCTATTACACTGGTCAACAAATTTAAACTTTTTTTTGCTGACTTAGATCTGATACTTGTTTTTAACTAATTTTGGGGTGCTGATTTCAAAAATGTTAACAGTTTCTGCCTATCACGTCAAATTTTTGTTCTATTGTATTTTGCTTTTTTCTTATTTTTTCACGTTCTGCTGATATACGTTTACTTTAATTTCAACTTCGTTCTTGTTGTCCAATATATTTCGTAGGAACGCCTTACATGCAGGTACTTGTTCTGGGGTGCAACATGAGCGTGAAACTTGATTTTTTAAACAGTCATCTTGACAAATTTCCTGTCAATCTTGGAGATGTTAGTGATGAACAGGGTGAACGTTTCCATCAGGATTTAAAAGAGATGGAGAGACGTTATCAAGGAAGGTGGGATACTCACATGATGGCTGACTACTGTTGAAGTATTAAAAGAGACTTATCAGGAATGGTACACTCCAGAAGATCTTACAAACGACCATTTAATCCTTAAATTATTTTGTATTTTTATTTTAACACTCCAATATATTAAAATGTAATTAAAACTGTTCTCATTTTCTTTCTTTCACTATAAATAAAATTTTAAGAATATTTTCTAATTATTTAGTCCTTATTGTTCGCCAAATTTGTACCAATTACAGTATCGACGTCTAAAATTAAACGATAGAAGCATTATTTGGCCGAAAATATATATTTGTTGTAGAGCAAAAATCTGATGTGATACGCAAAAACTGATGTGATATTTGAGTTCAGCAGCACCAAATTAGTAAGAAACAAGTCTTATGGTGGGTTTAGTCAACACTTAGCGATAGATGTTGCGTTAATTTGAATCTTACTCTTAGTTTTAGTCTTGGCTTTAATCGTCTTGAATGAGTACGGGTTTATACAATGTTTTAACGAGTTTTAACTTTTAACAAGTAACCAATGAGACGTCGAGTTTAACGCACGCGCATAATATCATTTTTTAAATGTCAAAAAATTAAAATTTTTGGTTATTGACAAATATAACATTGTGTGTAAACATGTACCGAAATAAGTCTAGAAGTGTTGCTGCTATTTATGGCCTTATGTTGGCCACGATGGGTGCTTTTAGAATTTAAATCGGGGTGCGCGCACGCGCATGGTTCGGTTTTAACGTGATTTACTCCCAGCCGTAGGAAAGTTAGAATTTAGTTATCTTTCAAGGCCAGAACCATAGGACTAAAATTAAAGAAATGTGTTGTATGAACTTGCTCGTAGCGATATGATAGTTTATCTTTTAAGGATAAAATTAAAATATAGGAGTAAAACTAAAGCTATCGCTAAGTGTTGACTAAACCCACCATTAGATGTAAGTCAGCAAAAATTGTGTTGACCAGTGTTATTTAACAAAAAATCCCTCGAAAATCGATCTCGGAAATCATTGCAAATGCATTCTTAATTAAATAAATACATACATAAATAAAATTTTAAAAAGAAATTTACCTATTGGACGAAAAAAAAAAAGCAATAATTGTTGTTAATAGTTTATAACATGTTAGAGGGGTTAGGATATTGTTTGGAAGGGGAGTCACCTTCCATTATGACATCAGGTAATGTCACTTCTCGTGATTGATGTCCTGATGATTCAATAGCATTTCCAGACGCTTCACCAGCACTGTTTTTTTTTAAAGAAGTCATCCAATGTTGTTTGTATTGCTGTTTTTTTAAATTCTGAAAGTGTCCAAATACCTCGTCATCAAATGAATTGATACGGTCATTAACTACAGAGCTCTACTATGTTTGGGTGCCATTTCTCGATGAAAACCTTTTTCTTGTTAATGATACAGATTCTGAACGAGTCTTAAAATTTCAACGTGGGCTGAAGTATGTTCGTCTATCGCGAATTGTATAACAGGCTAGTCAAACAGTCATCGCAAAAGACTACTGATTACATTGTCAAAGAAAAAAATGAACTCTGAACGAGCGTGAGGTTACCGTGTCGTTACTATCTTTTAGTGAATGTAATTTTGAACCAGCTCACAAACGCAAACGAGTCACGCTATTGTCAGACAGTGACGAATAAAGGTAAAAAATGTATAATAAACAAACACAAATCAGTAATTCAATAAATCAATCATGTTTAAAAATGAAATACAAGAGTAGTTAATGTTTAATTTATATTTTTTTCGGATTTCGTTTAAACATTTTTAAAGCTTTGGAACTTATTCTTCATTTTTCATAGAACTATGTTTTTTGTGCGTGTTTAGGGTTTTGTAGGTATGACCACCAAAAACCCTTATAACGTCACTCATGTTTCTCTGTCTGTATGAACAAAGAAAGTTGAAATTTGGCATGCTAACTCTTTGACCCAAATATAGGAAAAATATAGAGAAATCAAAAAAAAAAAAACGCGAGTTAAATATAAACATATATGTATTTAATGAAAATATTAATATTTAAAAAAAAAAATTGATCGCTGTATCAAATGAAACCTTTTAATGAATGGATAATAAGCAAATTTTTAAAATTTAATTTTTTTTATGGGATTTTCGCCAAAAATATATCGAAATCTTTTGTCCGCCACCCTATTGCCCTGAGGGGCTGTTCTAAAAATCTAAATAATGGACATTGATGGGAACCGGAATAGGAACAGGAATTTTTGATGTAAGTTTTTCGAAAAATATCATTTTTTTTGTGTTGGAAAAAATAATAACTTTTTTAAATTTATTGTGTGATATCAAAAGAAAGCTATTAAAACGTAGATAAAGGAACGGAAAGTAGTTTTTTAAAATCTTATTAACCCTTTCACTGCGCAATACGCTTTGAGATTTCGTGCTCGTTGTGCGCACATATTTCGGTGATTGCGAGTTTCTTCGTGTAGAGCAGTTGGCGTGAACTTTTTGTGTAAGTTTTCATGACATGTGACGATGAATGATGGTGACGATATAACTAATGTTAGGAAAAAATGTTATGTGAGTGAATGAATACAAAAATACAATCAAAGATTTTATTTAAAAAAATATTTGTTTACATATTTACCTATATGCTATACTAACTATGAAACTTACAAAGAGTTAGTAATCTAGTTCCGTATACCGAACTGGAATAAAATATAATATACTTGCCATATATATTTATATAAAATCAATATAAATAAGTAGATATACTGAATGTAAGACCCTATATAACTGAATTGAACGGCACAGCAACGTACATCAACGCAACGTGCTCGCAGGTACTTGAACTGGTTGGGGTACCCAGCGAGAATATACGTGTTGAGCAGGGAACAATTTAAAACACGGCGCGAGTTAACTCGCTCGGAGCGTATCAGGCCACACTTTTATTTACGAATATATACGGTTGGAGCAGCGAAAGGGTTAAATACTTACAAACCCTGAAATTTGTGAAAATTCACACATATTTTTTTTTATGCGGATTCTTGCGAAGCGTATATACTTAAGCGGTTTCTAAACTTATATTGTAAACTCATACAATTTTTCAAAAAATGCGGAATCCTTGTCATACCTATATTTTACGGACAACCCCTCCCCCAATTTGTACAAGAAATGAAATAAAACAAAAATTGTTTTAGTGATACCATAAGAATAATGAAAATAGGCACTCGTTTATGGCACACGAGTTAACTCGTATTTATATGACTTGTGCAGCTACATATATTTTTAGCAAATACTCGTATATCTTCCAATAGTGACGCCCGGCGTCTATTTACCGAACTAGCGTGTATTAGAAACCGGCGTTTATTGGAGACCGGCTTTTATTCGGAACTATTTCCGATGTAACCTGGCGGATGATAGAAATCGGTAGTATGATGGATAGCAGTCTTCTGAGATAAGAACAAAAAATCAACCTTGGAGTCAAAAAGCGTAAGAAAAAATATTTTTTCACAATTACGAGATAATTGGCGAAACTTTTTGTTTACAACAAGCTGTTTTTACGAGTTTCGATGATGTATATATATTATTATTTGAGTTTTGAATAATTTTGAACATACCTAATTCAAATTGGCGCCTAAGACTAAAAGGAGCAAATTCTGGTATTCATATTTCAATTATTATCATCACATACCAAGTTATTTGAGAACAAACAAAAAAAGTAATTTCTTGTAGCATATTGCGGTGTAACCTATGGTTTTATCTTAAGTAACACGATGCCAAAATAAGTATACAATGAAACGTTTAACATGAATCATCAATTACACGAAATTGATTATTATTTATTGTTATTATTTTATTTATTTTACGTCGGCCTATTTCTGCAAAGAGGCTAGTCACCGATGCCAGGGGGCGAGCTCTACACCTGGATGAGGGATGAATGATTGTGAAAATGGGAGTAATATTAACATATTATTCTCGCCCGAATAATATCACCAACTGGAAATTGAACTAGCAACCTCACAATTCTGACTGTCTTAATTAGTCAAAACTGCGCGATTTAACGAGCTCGGCCCTATACTCAGCTGTTAAAAAAAAAAATTATTATATTTTTAATTTCAAAAGAAGATGTGTACGTTACTCTCAATCAAATCTCAAATCTCAAAAAAATCAATTTTGTCAAAAACAAAAAATTCGATCTTCCGAAAATATAATCTGGTCAAAAATTCCGACTGTACTATTCCGGTTTACATTACTTAGTGCATTACTCAGATTTTTGTTCAGACTTTTAGATTAACCCTCCTTGGTTATAGGGAGAGGCACAAGAGTTTTCCCCCCACATTTGTGGTAAAAATCGTGTTTAAATAAAGAAATTATAATAAACTATTTCGTTTCTTAATCTACGTCTTAAGAACTTTATTTTGATACCACACAATAAAGTTTAAAAAATAATAATTTTTTTCAATGGCACAAAAAAATCGATATTTTTCTAAAAACTAATCTGATTCTGAAAGAAATTCCTGATGAACAATAGGGGATAGGCATGATTATTTTTAATTTTTTTATTATATTCCTCTTGTTGCATATAAACATAAAAAACAGTTTTTTTTTTTTTTTGTAATTTGAAGTCTTAAAAAAATCATAAATGTATGTAGCGCGCGAAAACGACGTGTGACGTCATACCCCTTCTAACTGACGCATGACACTACTAGCTTACCGGCGTACATAGTCTCTTGTGAACTTATTTGTTTGTATAACTTTTATAAGGTATGTAAAGTTAGAGTGATTTTAATTCAAATAAAGTTTAATTCTATAAAAACAATTTATACATGTTTACCGAATTAAATTTTATATTCAAATAGATAACTTATATTGCAGTATTTCAATTATGCATCTAACGTTTTGTAACTTCATGTAAACAATGTAGTAAAATTCTGACATCTAAATTACATAAATATTTACATTTTACAGAGTTGCAGCGTTTGTTTACATAAAGTTATAGAATATAAAATAAAAATTACTTACAGGTCTGCTTTGACACCACGTATTTCTTCAGCACTGTAGCATTCATTATTTTTCATATATTCCATGAGCATAAATGCATCAATGTTGGGTAAATTATCACTCTGAGCCCTAACAAAATCTTTATCTGCCATTTTAATTATAAATGCGCGAAATATTGTTTAAAAACAAATACAAAACTGTCGAACAATACAATATACACACGTGTAAAGATTATGTTGTAGCGGTATCTGTGACGTGAACCCCTATCGTTTGACGTCATACTCAGTCGTTTTTACTCGGCAACCTTCGCTCCGTGGTCGGCTTATTTCAAATTTACAATATTTTAATTAAAAAATTTGGCTATAATATTAATTAAAATGTAATTTTTGTTTTGTTAGGTGACATAACTAACATTAACATATCAAAATAATGTAGTTTTAAGGAAATACAAATTTTATGCGTATCCCTTATTCCGGTTCCCATCAATGTACATTATGAGATTTTTTTCAGATATTTAGTTCCACCCCTCTGGAAGATAGAGTTGGGAACAAAAATTTTTTTTTACATAGTTTTGGCAAAAAGCCCATTTGTTTTTTTCAAAAATCAAAATTTGCTTGTCTATCCACGCATTAAGAGGTTTTATTTGATACCCCATTCACAATTTAAAAAAATATATATTTATTTTTTAATTTATTACATATTTGTTTATATTTACCTAGGATGTGTTTTTTGAACTCTTTATTTTTCCTATATTTGGGTCAAAGAGTTGAATAAGCATACCAAATTTCAACTTTCTATGTTCAGCCGTTTGGCTACAATTTCTCCCGTACAGACAGACACACACATGAGTGATGTTATATGGGTTTTTTGGTGGTCATACCTACAAAATCCTGAAAATGGACAGAAAACTTATTCATGTTTGTGCAGCGGGGATTATTGCAATAATAACAATGTTTATGTATTGAATAAAATCTATCCAATAATTAGGAACTCAAGTAGGCTTAGAAACTCACTACAAACATATTTAAAGTTGTTTACAATTTGCAAAATGATAAACGAGATAAACACGGGGAGGTTAGGTTAGATTTAATTCGCTTCTATAAACACGATCTGAATATATCTAGATTTTAGTTTTAGGGCGTTCCCCCGTAATTCTTTTAGTTAACAGTTTTAACCCTGAAACACCTCCTTAAAATGAAAATTTTGAAATGTTATATAGCCTATGGTAGAATCCTGGTTTTATTCTACAAGGGTTGCCTTTTATGTTTCGGGATTTGAGATCAAAAACAATTATTTATCAACAAACGTGGCTTTATTGTTTTTCAAAATATTCTTCATGAAGATCAATACACTTTTGCATGCGTTTGAACCAATTTTCGAACTTTTCCACTCCGACTGAGGTATCTGCATTGAGCGATTGTCAAATTATGTGGGATCCAATGCGAACAAATCTTTTAGACGGTCAAATGTTCATGCAATAGTGAATGTATGCCGGTCCCACTAATGCCCAAGGATACCTTATTCGCACGATAAGTCACATGGCGATCTTGCAGTATCAGTTCACGCACAGCATCAATGTTTTATGGAGCAACAACCGTTTTGGATGATCTTCACGAAATTTGTCCTTAAGCGAACTATGGCCACGATTGAAGTTGGCAAACCATAGATAAACAGTAGTCCTTGATGGTGCTTTATCTCCAAAAGTCGAATTAAGTTCATCGATGCACTGTTGTAGGGTTAATCCACGTCGAAAGTTGTAAAAATAATCGCTCGAAAATGTTCACGATTTAATTCCATTTTTAGCCGAGATGAATTTTTTCAAGTTACTGTAAACAACACAAAGAGCGCTCGTACGTCAAAACGTACTGAGTACATATACTATCAAAAATGTTAAACTTTACGATAGAAGCGTCAGTTGCCAGATGGCAGCACTAGTTTAGCGCAATCTCGAAATATAAGAGGCAACCCTTGTATCATCGTACCGAAAATATGTCGTTTTTGCGTGAATCTCGAACAGACACACAGATAGAAATCGAATTTTTGCGGACATTGTTTTATAATAATTTCGTGTAGAAACTACATACTAGGCCGAGAAAAAAATATATACAGATCAATTCTGTAAAAAATTACTGTGTAGTAACGTTACCACAATATAAAATATTATAAAAAGTATAATGACTTTCATTCGTGATAGTAACTGACCTTGCTCATAGTAACAAATTTAGTTACTATGATCATAGTAACTGAGTTGATTAACAGAATACAGAGTAACAGAATTGGTCTGATTGCCTCCAATTTTATTAATATTGATATAGAACTTAAGAACATTAATTATTTTTATATAAATGCTTATTTGGATTTTGAAATTATTTGTGAAATATAATGTATAACCATTACTCAAATTTCAGGCGATATTTATTGTGCTCGAATATTGTTATTTTGTTGTTTAATCGATGTTGGGTTGTTGGCATAGACACGTCTTTTACCATAACCCCACAGAAACAAGTTTGGAGTTGTTAAATCAGGAGATCTTGATTAATCGGTCTGGAAACATTCACTTCAAAATTTCGATTGTGGTCGTGCTATGCTACGTGTAGCGCCATCTTGCTGAAACTACTTGTTTTCCAAACTAGGTATATTTAATTGAGGCGACAGAAAGTTCTGGATCATGTTACCGTACCTGTCGTCGTTTACATTTACAGCGTTACCCGCAGTGTCTTCGCACTTGCAGTATCTTCGAAGAAATAAGTTTTAATTGTACCTCCTGAGCAAATTCTACACCACACAGTCACTATGAAGGGTGTGATAGACGCTGATGAACCAATTGTGTTTTCAGCGTTCGGATATTTTGTTTGTTAACATAATCTCTCACGTCGCAATCGGCTTCGTCGCAGTTTGCTGAAGACGTTTGCTAATTTTCGTAGTATATTTCAGAACTGGGCCAAATACTCAGTGAAAGTATTTTAAATACCAAATACCGATCAAAGTATTTGAAATAACAAATATTATTATTACTGATTAAATGTACAGTGGAAATCGTTTATAACGACATTGAAGGGACCAATGAAATTCGGTCTCGAATTTTGCCAAATGTAGCAATGCAAAATCTGTTTTAGCCTCTTTTAAATGTTGATTAAAAGTAAAAAAATGCTGAACTGTATCAACTGCTGAATAGTATATTCTGTAACAAGGTTGGAATGAGAAAATTCGATGCGAGTGGAACATTCCGAGCGCGAGCCGCAGGCGAGCGTGAGGAACCACGAGCATCGAATTTTCTCTTCCAACCGAGTCACAGACCCTACTTTCTCCACGACCACCAGAAAAAAAAATTAACAAATAATTATTTTAACAAACATTTTATCTTAACAAATACGAGTAATTTATATTACATAACAAATTAATCAATTAATTAAACTTATTTATTTATTTATTATTTGTTTAATTTTAATTTAATTTGCCGCACATCACCCACTATTTTAGAAATAGGAAGTTATGTTGCATTTATTTAATGTAAACGTTGCATATATCTTAATGTAACCCTACAAAAACAAAAGACAACAAGCATGGAATAGTTATTCCATAACAAGTGATGGAATGAAATACACGCAAAATGCATAAGAAGATAAGTGCTTTAGAATAACATTCCAACTCTTGTGTTGGAATATTAACATTCTGTAGTCAAAATTGGTTTTAGAATTGGTAAATTCTATAGCGGTCGTGGAGAAAACTTTTTATAATAAGTTGCTACGTCTACACTGCTCCACTATTAAAATTGAACTATAACAAAATGGCCGATCTTAATTGTAAACTTAATTTTTGGCCTCCTAGTATATTTAGTTTTGTTGCCGGACAATAAATGGATATACTCTTTTCATTATTTTTTCCCCATTACTATGAGTATATTTTTCGTCTTGGTTGACTTTTGGCCTCTCTGAGGGTTGTGAAGTTGGCGTCGGATGTTTATAGTATCACCCGACGCCAACTTATTTTCTTTTTATCGACTCGAACTCCGATCCGTAGATACTCAATACATTATCCTAAATCTGCTATGATTACATTACACAAGAAGGCGTTTTATAATCATAAAAACTACATCAGTGTTTTTCAACCTTTTGCAAACAAACGCCTCCTTCCAGTTAAACGCATATTGCGATCGCCTACGTCCCTTACTTTATGAAAACAACAAACAATATTTTGTCTCAAAGGAAATTGACCTAATAATTAAATAATAGCAGAAACCAAAGAACATATTTTTCTAGGAAAAAAGTACATATTGGTACAAAATAAACTACAGCAATACCTCGCATAGTCCGGTTAATCGATTCCGTCAATATGCGGGAATGTTTCTACAGTGGATATCGTTTATAACGACGTTGAAGGTACTAATGAAATCGTTATAACCGTAGGTCCCTATATCCAAACACTATAAATACAATGTTGAAAAATATGTACATTTTATTTATGTTAGAAAAGAGTACATTTACATGAGTGCAAGAAGCTTAAGCAACAAAAACAATATTCAAGTGTTACAAAACATAAAAAAATCAATTCAACTTATTTTACAAACAACTTAACACGTAATTTTACATACATATGTATGTATACGTATTTAAATTTTAACAAAAAAAACTGTCATTTAGTTTGTTTTTGTGATTTTTGGTTTTCTAAAAATTGTTTTCAATAATTTTTTTCAAATATAGTAATGCAAAATCTGTTTTAGTCTCTGTTATATTTTGATTAAACGTGAAAAAAATGCTGAATAGGGGATACGCATAAAATTTGTATTTCCTTAAAACTACATTATTTTGATATGTTTATGTTAGTTATGTCATCTAACAAAACATAAATCACATTTTAATTAATATTATAGCCAAATTTTTTAATTAAAATATTGTAAATTTGAAATAAGCCGACCACGGCGCGAATGTTGCCGAGTAAAAACGACTGAGTATGACGTCAAACGATAGGGGTTTCACGTCACAGATACAGCTACAACATAATCTTTACACGTGTGTATATTGTATTGTTCGAGAGTTTTGTATTTGTTTTTAAACAATTTTTCACGCATTTATTATTAAAATGGCAGATAAAGATTTTGTTAGGGCTCAGAGTGATAATTTACCCAACATTGATGCATTTATGCTCATGGAATATATGAAAAATAATGAATGCTACAATGCTGAAGAAATACGTGGTGTCAAAGCAGATCTGTAAGTAATTTTTATTTTATATTCTATAACTTTCTGTAAACAAACGCTGCAACTCTGTAAAATGTAAATATTTATATAATTTAGATGTCAGAATTTTACTACATTGTTTACATGAAGTTACAAAACGTTAGAGGCATAATTGAAATACTGCAATATAGGTTATATATTTTAATATAAAATTTAATTTAATTGTTTTTATAGAATTAAACTTTATTTTAATTAAAAACACTCTAACTTTACATAACCTATAAAAGTTATACAAACAAATAAGTTCATAACAGACTATGTACGCTGGGTAAGCTAGTAGTGTCATGCGTCAGTTAGAAGGGGTATGACGTCACACGTCGTTTTCGCGCGCTACATACATTTATGATTTTTTTAAGCTTTCAAATTAAAAAAAAAAATTAAAAACTCTTTTTTATGTTTATATGCAACAAGAGGAATATAATCAAAAAAATCATGCCTATCCCCTATTGTTTCAACTGCTGAAAATTAATCTTTTATAGTAGGTCTTTGGAACTCGGTTGTTTCTTCCATTTCCACATCGTCGTTGTTTATTTCTATCCAATTCGGATCTGACACAGTTAAAATTTCATCTTCCGTCATATCTTCCACCGTTTCGAGTTCTTCATCAATATTTGAAAAATTTACATCAATGCTTTTCGTTTCCCCATATCGACGTCGATAACGTGCCTTCAACTCGTAACTAACTACTGAATGAATATGTTTTTGGGACCTTAAAATAAGAAGATCGAAAAATTAGGTTCCCAACGTATTGCAAACAAGATTATAATGTTTTATGCAATTATCTCAAAATTGTATTACTATGACTAATAACGTTTAGAATGTTTCCTCCCCAAATAACTTTGAGATTACAGCTTAAAACTTTAAACAGGCTTTTTATAATGCCTAGATATAGTTTTAGTTGAATTTTTGAATATATCTTCATAGTTATTTTCATATCGCCCACCTAATTTTACAAACGCCTCCAAAAATTTAATTTTAAATTCACCGCCCCCTGATGTGTTTAAATTGCTCCTTAGGGAGTGATATTATTATCCCCGTTGTGAACCACTGAATTATATGAATCATCAGACTATATTATTGTGTTTTTTTTTTGGTTTATTCTTTAAGAAATAAAATTCATTACGCTAAAAGAAAATATGTGTAGAACTGTAGGACTATAACAAAATGAAAATTTCATTGAATGAGTTTCTGTCTGGTGAAAATCTCTAAAAATATAATAGTGGACGTCTGTCTGTATATATGTATTTATTTATAGAGGGTGTAAAAAAATTAAATACAGGGTGTAATTACAGAAATGTGTCTTGAGTCTTTTTTGGATCACTTTTAATAATTTTATCTACTCTTGACGTGATTTTTTTAGGTCGGCTACTTTTTAATACAACGTCCATGGTGGCTCTATCATTAAATTTCTTTATATTTTTTGGAATCGTACCTTTTGGTATCTTTAAAAGTTCAGAAATGTCGCACTGTTTAATGCCACTGTGGTTTAATTGAACAATTTTTGTTTTTATATCGCAAGAATAATATTTTTTCTGAGGCATGATACTATAAAACACGTCAGTACAATAATGAATAAGTTTTATACTAAAATTTTCAATTCAACAAGCTGGTTATTGCATAGTAGAGAATGTTAAATAGGGTTTCCATACTTTTTGGCCAGGCGCATTTTAAAATTTCAATGTAAAATACTGAAAATATGAAAATAATTTATTCTAATTGTTGCAAAATATTTCTCTCGAACTATATATAAATTACAAGAAAAAATATATCTATAATAATTTAATTTTTATTAGGAAAAATAAAAAGTTTCCATACTTATGGCCACCACTGTGTATATGTATGTACCCTAAAAGAAATTAAATAATATTGAAGTAAATTCGTAATTATTAATGTCAACAAATAATTAATGTTTATTTTAAGATGCAAAAGATTGCGTTCCCACACTTCAATAATTTTAAGTTGAAACAAGTGTTTTTTTTACACACTTTTAGACATTTTTATTAGTTCAAAGATTGACTTGAATATCGTGAAATGGAAAATATATAACGTTTGTTAAATTGTTGATAATATATAATCATAGAAATATGAGGTGCCAATTACACTGTCTCTTTCATTTTCATCACCTACCATTATAATCGTTACTTTTAATTGCTTGTGTAATCCTTGAATTTGAGTCCAGTTCTCGAATATCTTTATTCTATCCTTAAGGGCCAGTATTACCACGCAAGAGTAAATGCTCGATTAGCTGAACTAAGATTAACTCTTAAACTAAGTTTAACAAAAAATACGTATACAATACAACTTTAAACTTGGTTACAGCAAACGCCGTTTGTGTTTCAGTTGGTACACGTTTCCGTAGTGCCAACCGTTAAACACGGAAATCACCAACCCTATATTTTCATACTTTTAGATTATATTAGATATTTTGTGGTTATATTAAACGTCAAACTTTGCTTACTGATTTGTTTAATTACCATTATGGATTTTTTTCGTGGAGAATTACCTGATGATGAAGATTTTTTTAGAATTAGTTGAAAATGTGGCGTGAGAAACAGGTTGACATATTCATGACAATTTTGTAGATATTTGTAGGTGGTGTTAATAATATAACTTGATATTCTCTTACTAACTTTTATAACATAATTAGCATTTCTGAAATAAAGTTGCAATTACAGTGCAAGCGTGTTCGTGCGAATTAATACGGGAGTTTTCGCGCGAATACGCTTACACTGTAACCGCAGCCTGAGATATTGGCTGTTTTAACATAAACAGTTTTTGTTTGATTGTATCCGTTGGTTGTTATTTTTCAGTTTGGGTCGCAAAAAACGTTTCTGTCATTTTTTGGTGTTCTAAATGGTATTTTTTTACATAAAATAACCTTGGACCTTAACCTATTAAAATATACAAAGAATTTTTTTCTTTGGTGTCATCACAAAAATTGTGCCAAGTTTAAAACAATCTTAAGTTTATGTTCTATTCCGTAGTTGTTTAGTTAGTTCAGGATTTTTTTTACATAAGGAATTTAGATTTTTGGCTTTTTATATGTTACTAATGCATAAACTAATTATGGTCTTTAAATTTGTTTACAAAAAGAAGCAATAACCTGAAATATAATGGGGTGTTCGAACACCCCACCATACCAGTTATGTGAATAAAAGTCATTGTACCAGTTCATGGTTAATTCTCCTTTTACCATTAATTTGGATGGGACTAAAAATTGAACGTAAGAGTTGCCGTGGCTCGGTGGAAAGACGTTTGTCTATGGAACACATAGACACTGGTTCGAATCTCCCATCTGCTCCGAATTTTCATTTTCCGATAATATGCAGTTATCAGCCTCAAGTATTTAATATTTAGAATGAATATCTATTTATATAAGGATAATGGAACCTGTCGAAACGGCACCCGGACGACGTGGCATTAATACCTATGGTCGGAGATCTAGAAATGGAAAACTTCTCTGCAAATTTATATTTTCCAAAATTTTTAACCCTTTACCGCATAGTGTGCCATTCATGAACGTTAGTTCATGAATGTTCATATATGCCACATACACGGCAATTAATCCTGCAGTATCTCAAGTAATGGGCTGCAATAGATTTGAGGATATCAAGCGGAATTTGCACTTCAACGATAACTCTGAATTTATTGAGAAAGGACAACTAGAAGATACGACCTTTTCTTTCAAAAATTCGACGGCGACTGTTTTTAATCCCTAATGAAGAACACCTAGCAATTGACGAGCAAATAATACGGAATCATTTTATTTTGTAACGTAATGTAGAATCATAATGTTCCATGTATGGCACAAACCCTAAATTATTATTTTAATGATTATTTTTTCATAAAAATAATAATTAATATTTTAAATATATTTTTTTAATTAATTTTTCTATCAATAAGAACCAATTCCTAATGCTCATGAATTATTTTAGCCAAAAATAAAAATTCATGCAGTAAAGGGTTAAAAATGGTTGCAATTAATACCCAATGAAAATTATTAATTATTCTTAGAAACAATTTGAAGCAATTTAAAAAGATCTTAACACTAACATAACCTAATATATTTTGAAAACAAAATCCACAATGGCAATTAATAGTAATTCGGTTTAAGAAATTTTGTAGCCGTACATACGAAGATTGCATAACCTTTGAAAATCACCATTTATTAAATGTTCATTCTATGCCTGGATTGAAAACTTATTTGGTGGATTCCCACATCGTTTCCTGGAGCAGCTCCGAACAAGATGGGTCCGTGACCGATAATTAAGTCACGATCACTTCCACCCATGAAAATAAAATGTTAACTCACGCCCAGTCACGCACTCTAAATAAATAAAACTTCCCGCACTCTCACGACTGTAATTTTTTTTATCACGTACGTGGACACGCGGTTCTCGTGACTGTTTCTGCGGCGAGTCACGTCGTAATTATATTCACGGAATATCAAAATGTGGTTCAACGAAACCCGATTTTTAAATCTAAAAAATAAATATATATTTTTGAAAACCAAAATGTTATCTTTTTGTCCTGTAAAAAAAATAATCGAGATTCAAGTCAAAAACCCCGGGCACACTAAGGAAAGGGGCGCAAATTATGGGCGAGGACCTTTTTTTTGCTCATCACTTAGATTTTGAGAGGTGGAGGACCTTGGATTTTGGGAGGTGACAACCTTTTTTTTGCTCATCATTTGGATTTTGAGAGGTGAGGGCTTTTTGTTTTTTATTTGCTCATCACTTGGATTTTGAGAGGTGAGGACCTTTTTTTTGCTCATCATTTGGATTTTGAAAGGTGAGGGCCGTTTGTTTTTTATTTGCTCATCACTTGGATTTTGGAGGTGAGGGCATTTTTTTTTGCTCATCATTTGCATTTTGAGAGGCGACGGCCTTTTGTTTTTTATTTGCTCATCACTTGGATTTTGAGAGGTGAGGGTCTTTTTTTTATTTGCCAAGGGCGCCAAAAACATTGCTACGGCTCGTAATTGTTTAAAAATATGTACATTTTATTTATGTTAGCAGTTAGAAGAGAGTATATTTACATGAGTACAAGAAGCTTAAGCAACAAAAACAATATTCAAGTTATACAAAACCTAAAAAAAAAACAGTCCAACCTATTTTACAAACAACTTAACACTTACATAATTTTACATACGTATGTATGTATACATATTTTAATTTTAACAAAAAAAATCTGTTATTTTGGTTTGTTTTTGTGATTTTTGGTTGTCTAAAAAGTTTTTTTTCAATATTTTTTCCAAATGTGGCAATGCAAACTCTGTTTTAGCCTCTTAAATTTTGATTAAAAGTGAAAAAATGCTGATTGTTTCAACTGCTGAAAATGCATCGTTTATAGTAGGTGTTTGGAACTCGGTAGTTTCTTCCATTTCCACTTCGTCGTTATTTATTTCTGACTCCAAATTCGGATCTGACCCAACTAAAATTTCATCTTCCGTCATATCCTCCGCCGTTTCGAGTTCCTCATCAATATTTGAAAAATTTACATTAATGCTTTTCGTTTCGCCATATCGACGTCGATGACGTACCTTCAACTCGTAGTTAACCACTGAATGAATATGAATCTGTCGCGTTTCGTCTTGCCTTTTCATCACTCGGCAATTCCCCTACCCAATTCGGTACTTAATATTTTTTTAAAAATTTATACCGGTAGATATTTGAAGTTAGACTCGATTTTAACTTGTTATTCGAACCGGAACCGAACTGGAATTTTTAGACGAACCGAAACTGGAACGAAAATCATTTACTTGAAACGTAACCGTAACCCGGAACGAAATAAATTTGGGTTTGACTCTCTGCTGTAAACACTTTTCGATTTATTGTTGAAAATAGAATGGATATATTTGGTATTGGACACAAAATAGTAAATTTTTCAGAAAATATGTTTTATTATTTTTAGTTTTTTGTAGATATGACAAAAAAAAAAAAAAAAATCTCATAACGTCACTCATGTGACGTCTTGATAGTCTGTTCATCTGTCTGTCAGTCTATATTATAGAAATTGTGGCCAAATTCTGGACATAGAAAGTTGAAATTTGGCATGCTTGTACAACTCTTATACCACTTGACCCAAATGTAGGAAAACTATCGAGAGTACAAAAATATAAACATTTACAAGGAAAAAAAAAAAAAATAGTATTTTTAATAATAATATTTTTTAATTTGAGTGGGTTATCAAATGACACCTTTTAATGCGTGTATAAACCAACAAATTTTTATTTTCGATACCTTTTTTTTATAAGATTTTCGCAAAATATGTGTCGATTTGTTTTTGTCCCCGTCCTGTTTCCCATAGGGACGATATAAAAATCTAAAAAAAACCTTAAATACTGTACATTGATGTGAACCGAGCAACAGGAATACGTACAAAAGAAATAAGTACAACATGAATTTTTCATCAAATTATTTTTCCGGAAAAAAACAATTTTCGTGTTGAAAAAATGATTATTTTCTTAATTTACTGCTTCAGTAATACCAATATTATTAAATCCATGCATGATACTAAAGTTGGTTTTACTCATTTCAATTTATTGATCAAATTTTATTGTCAATTGAACAATTTATTGACAACCTTGAAAATAAAAGGATCACTTTACACACATCAATTTATTTATCAGTTTTTTTTGACAACTGTTACATTACCAACTGTAAAACATGTTGACATATTTGTCAAAATGAATATATTGAAAAAATCTTCACAAAATTACGAACTGTGAACAAAAACAAAAGAAATAACCTAGATGATGGTGAATTAGAAAATTTGTGGTTCTGTCACATTTTAAAACGAAACACATAACCTATACATTTATTGGTTATGTTACAACTAAACAGTTGGCAATAACATAAAAATATACCTAGAAGTCCCTAAAAATTTGATGAAAAATAGAACTTATTCTATATTAAAAATAAATTGATCAATTTTTTCGTCAATAAATTGTTCAATTTGTAGCTGAAATTTGAACACTTTACACACATCAATAAATTGAACGTGAACTTTTTCAATTAATTGATCAATAAATTGGATCGTGTAAAACCTACTTTAGATTTTAAAATTTTCAATTTGCTCTCTTTTAAATTTGATTTCATACAATTTTTTCTGGGGTACTGATATAGTTTTAGTTAACTGAATTTTTGAACTGACAATTTGTAGTTATTTTCATGTTGTCCACACAATTTTGCGCTCACAAAATTTAATTTTAAATTTACCACTCCCTCCAGATTTTTAGTTGCCCCCTAGGGGGCGATTTTGCCCCCTTTGAGAACCATTGCCATTACGTATACAATTATTTATCAACTTTACACAGCACTTGTTAGGTCATGTTTGGACGATTCATTGGCTTCATTTGTTTCGAAGCTTTCGTTCGCCTTTCCATATACAATAGAACACCATATTATTTGCAGTAAAAATTTCTTATACAGCTTTGGCAGATCAGTGTGATAATAATGAGGTATAAACTATCGGTCATAAGTAGAGAAACAAAACTATTTTTTAAATTGTTTTCAGAAATCCCGATTTGAGTACAATAAATGTTATTGAATTATATTCCTGGTATGGCAACAACAAATTATAAATTAGTACCTTCTCTAAAAAATATTTGTTGTAAAAATGATAACAGACTTATTGAAACCTCTTAGGCCATAAATAGAGAAACATTATTTTTATTCTGTATAACTTGGGAAGCTTGTTATAATAGTTGATTTTTTTGTGTTCTGGGTAGTAATTTTGAAAATTAAAAACGCCAAGGGGTGTACATTTAAGCAATTATATCAAAGAATTAATAATAAAAATATATAATGACGGTGAAAAACAAATAAAATGAAATTTGCTCCATAATTTTCGTTTTAAGGGTTTTTATTTGTGTAGTAGTAGAAGTAGAGCAAAAAAAATCACAGCATATAAATACAATAAATTGTATTGCAAGTATAAAATAAATATGGCTTACTATTGTTGTTACATATATTTTGCATTATTTTAGTTAATGTTGCTACTAATCGAAATAAACATTATTATATCGACGAAGAACTTTTGTTTGCAACCGAACAAAAAATAATTGTTTTAAAGCAATTTTAACAATGTTAGGCCCATCATTATTCACAATATTGTTGAAAATAGCAATATTTATGCGACCCAAAGGAATAAAACACAAACATTGGTAAGTAGTAGGTCCCGTGAAAATACAAAGAGTTGAAATGCAAAGAAGCGTCCAATTAGGTGAGGTTTACAAACTGTCTAACAATTGTGGCGAAAACGGAATTCTAAAATGTAAGCCGCATGAAAGGAGGATGAAAGGTAGACCCAAGAAATCGATGTTGTAGTGGGCGATCTGAATGCCCTGCAAGTAACAAATTGAGAAGGAATATTCAAGACAGGGCTGTATGGAAGAAAATCGTAAGAGAAGCCATATCCTGCTGTGGAAATTACACGAGAAATTACTCAGTCTGATGTCTACAAGCAGAGTTAAAGAAAATAATTTTTAGAGTTTCGTAGGTTTGACTAAGAAATAATTATAGCGTCACCCATGTTCTTGTCTTTCTATACGGTAGAACTTGTAGCCAAACGACTGAATATTTACAGCTGGAATTTGGTGTGCATATATACAGTGGTGGCCATAAATATGGAAACTTTTATCATATTCATACAAATTCACCTTGTGTTATGCTTATGATATTTAATATATCAAAAATAATTTAAGAAATGGGGTTTTAATATATATTTATTGTACAACTGATAATATGTTTGAAATTAAAGATACAATTCAACATAAATGATATTTATTTAGTCAAAAAGTACGAAAACATACACAAAAATAAATTTTAATTAAAAATTAAAATAATTCTTTAGTATTTGGTGGCGTAGCCCTTAGCTTTAAACACAGAAAAACATCTTTTTGGCATCGAATCTACTAAATTAGCACATATTTGTTGAGGAATGTTTTTTCACTTTTGCTCTATAATTTTAAAAAGTTAGTCATTGTAGCTGTATTTTTGCGAATTTGACTATCTAAATGCTCCCAAAGGTGCTCGATTGTATTAAGATCAGGACTCTGAGATGACCATTTCATTATCGGTAAGTTTTTATATACAAAATAATGTTTTACCAAATTTGACGAATACTTTGGGGTCAATCTTGTTGAAATAACCATCTCAGAGGCATTTCTTCTTCTGCATATGGAAGCATCACACTCTCTAGAATATGTTCATACCTAAATCGATTCATTATTCCTTCGTTTCTTATTATTGGACCAGTGCCAGATGAAGAAAAATATCCCCAAACCATAATGTTGCCGCCACCATATTTGATAGTGGGAATCTGGTACTTATTGTCGTATCCTGCATCCTTCGGATGCCTCACATACTTCTCTCCATCACTCCCGAACAATTTAAATTTGCTTTCATCACTCCAAAGGACCGTTTTCCATTTATTAATGGACCACTCCAAATGATCTCTAGCAAAATTTAATCAAGCCCTTCTGGTGTTCTTAGTAATAAGTGATTTTTTACCGCTACTCTACTAAATAGTCCCATATTATTTGGTCTCCTTCTTATAATACGATTTGACAATGAAATATTAAATTTTTCTACGATTTATTCAGAAATGTGTCTTGATGTCTTTTTCGTATCACATGTTGAAATTCTTTTAATAATTTTATCTACTCTTGACGTTTTTTTTAGGTCAGCCTCTTTTTAATTTAACGTCCACGGTACTTCTATCATTAAATTTCTTTATAATTTTTGAAATCATACCTTTTGGTATCTTAAAGTTTAGAAATGTCACACTGTGTTTCCACTGTGGTATAATTGAAATTTTTATGTTTTTACATCGCAAGAATAATATTTTTTCTGAGGCGTGGTACTATAAAACACGTCAACACAATAATGAATAAGTTTTATATTAAAATCTTCAATTCAACAAGCTAGTTATTGCATAGTAGAGCATGCTCGATAAGGTTTCCATACTTTTTGGCCAGGCGCATTTTTAAATGTCAGTGTAATACCGAATATGTAAAAATTATTTATTCTAATTGTTGCAAAATATTTCGAAAATACACATTGCGCGAAGAATATAAACAAATACAGAGAATATGAATAGATACAGTTTGCATCTAAGTTGGCAGTTCGCAGTTGCGCAGTAGACTTAGTAAATAATATCGGACGGAGCTCAGTTTAACTCGACCGTTGTACGAGTAATAAAGTACAACATGTAAGGCATATCTGGAGTGTACTGTGTTTCTGTTTTATAGTTCGTTGTCTGTCTCACAGGTTAGCGAGGTCGCGCAGCTCAAACCTACCCCCATCTGCCACGTGAGGTGTAAACAACTGTATATTTGTCGAAAACAAAAAATATTTTTTTAATATTTTGTTTGAGGTATCAAATAAAAGCTTTTGATACGTGGAACAAACAATATTTTATGTTTCCTCAATGTTCAATTTTTCGAACAGTTGTTATCATAATATTTGTGTTTGTCCTTGCAAGGCTTCATTTATTTCTACGTGTATGGAAATATATTTATTTAGTTGTTATTTTATTTATTCTAAATATACTGAATTAATTATAATTTAGTCACAAAGATGGGCTGTGTTAGATGAAAATAGACATTGTTGCGGTGCACCAGAAATTTTAAAAATTTAGATCCTTTGGATCTATTAAAATTATTACTTTTTTTAAAATGTATTGTAGGGTATCAAAAGAAAACTCTAGAAACGTAGGTTATGTGATAGTCGTGTTTTTTTAATGTAGTTAATTTTTTTCTCTGCTCTGTAATCTATACTCTGTTCAAAATCAAGAAGTAGTAATAATAGTAGTAAGAAGCAATGTTCACGTGATAATTTTGTAGAACTCTCGTCGTTAAATTTATGCGAGAGCCAATAGGGTAGCAATCTTTCACGTTAATTTATTACTATATCTGCATTTCGAACAGGGTATATAGGAAGTGATGGCATCCTACCGGTTCGCGCGAACCGTTTCTTAAAATGATTGAAACCTTAGGGAACCGGTTGTTAGAATTATTAAAAATAAATGAATTACTCTGACTTCAGTTTTGAATCGTGCGCCGTGCCCTTGCAGTGTTGCAAATGTAATATTTATTTTATAGGTTATTAATAATACGCTCTTAAAATGTTTTCCTTATATTTAATAAATGGAAGTAAGTGATTTGTTTTCACTCTTAAAAATACAGAAAAGGTTTCTAGATATCACATGACTTTATAGAACCGCTCCCTGAAAATTTAGGATGCCATCACTATATATAGGAGTCGATCAAATGAAAGCCTTTTTAGCAGTGATTTTTAAAAACCTGGCTGAATTTTGAGGAAATATTTGTCCTACAAATCTACAAGTAGTAATAGTATTAATAAATGTGAACTATGTGAACCAAAATAGTAAGGAATTTTCGATCAAATGATTTTTTCCAAAGTTATGTGATTTTATATTAAAAAAAAAAACTTTTTGAAATTTACGTAAGGCATTAAATGAAAGTTTTTAATACTTGGATTAACAGACGAAAATTAATTTTTGAAAAAAAAAAAGTTTTCAATGCGATTACAGTCATTTGTATTTTAATTGCATATGGGGTATTAAATGAAAGCTATTAATACTTAAATCAACAGAAGTAGATGAAAAAGAATTGATTTTGACGCGTTTACCTTAAAAAATGTGCCAAAAATATCACGTATGTATATATATATGCCTACGAATCAAAAGTGTAGAGTTTGTAGGGATTGATAATTATTTAATTAAGAATGGAGGAATATTAGAATTCCGAAAAGTTACTATAATAATAGAAGTAAAGAGGAAAAAAAAAAAAACAGCAATCTAGTATTGATTCCTGAGTACAGTAAATCTGAACGGGAAGCTGTGGATGGAAGTGTGTGAGGTGATATTACCAATGTAAGGCCAACTGGACAGAGTGGAAGAGTTTGTTAAGATATTTTGGTATGCTATGTTCGGTTGTATCATTCGGCAACCGTTCGTCAAATGTACTTTTCCATATCCGAAGATAAGCACAAAAGTGATCTTAAATTTACCTTTAATTAGTCTGTGCCCACAACTTTTTCCTTCGCTTATTACGCGAAGCAAAAGCGCACTGACTTCTCTTCAAAATGCATTGTCAACTGTTTATTGATTTGCTCGTAGATTGTTGCTGTTTACATGATTTGCGGTTATTTTACCGCTCGTGCGCTAACTTAATCACCCAACAACGGATATTTAGTCGATGCGGCCAAATAACCGCGTGGTCAAGAAAAAATTCGTGCGCGTTAAAGTTACCTTAAAGAATTGCTGTTTTATTATAAAGCATCTTCAACGCAGCGCAGGATACAATTGAATGGCCTCTTAATTCTTTTACATTGATAAAAACTTGTAATTTTTATTATGCTCGTTTCATTTGTAACAAAATTATTTTTATTATGTTGCGTGACCCTTTAAAACATGAGTTGTTTCTTTTACTTCATTATATGTTTGGTTTTTTAAATGTTTTTCTTGTATTCCGTTGTAGTTATTAAATTAATAATTAATTTGAAAAGAAAATTTGATAAATTTTATGAATTTTAGGACTTCCGTGTCGTACTCTACGCCGCCTTTAACAGCTTCGCCAAACGTAATGATGATCCAAGATCTGAGTAATATGAGCCAGCAGTTCCAGAACAGTGCCGCGAGAACCAGTGTGTCTATGGGACAAAGGTATCCTCCGCCCCTCATTCCAGTCAGAAATGCCAATGGGTCACCTCGCTATCATCCTGCCTACAGTAATACAAACAATGATGCTGTAGACTTGAGTAGTAATATAGCACAAAGGTAAATAATTAATAAGTTATTACATATTACGCGTTAATAGCCTGCAATGTTCTCTCGATACATAATTTTAAAAAAGGTTACATTGTACTTGCAGTTCTAAAAAAATATCTAGCAAAAGAATGTGTTTTTTTTTATGCATATAAAGCATAAAATTATACCTCAGTCTATTGATACCCAACTTTTATTACACATTAACCGTGTCTGCTGGAGGGCTTATATTGACATTCAATGTTCCTGATGGAATATAAGCTTTATTATTACCTTTATATTGGCCAGACTAGGTTCAAATTGCAGGCTAAATTTCATGTGTTTAGATCATATCAGCCGTATAAGACGACACTCTAACTTCTAAACGCACAATTCAAACACGAAAAAAAAATCATGCATGTATAAGTTGTTGTAAGTTGATCCAAAAGTCATAAAACTCTAAAAGCGCAGTGGGTTAATAGGCTCCGCCCTTACTATTAGGGATTAGACGTTCGGGCAAATAAATAATAAGTAATAAATACAGTGTCGTCCGACGATGGTTTATTTAGTTGGTGTATGTACAATTGTAGTCGATTCACAATGAGTACGAACACCACTGAGTCTCCCGGTTCAAAACGACGGCCTGTAGAGAGTAGGAGTGCCTGCCCATCTGATTGCAAAAAGATTTTCTTATGTTGGACAATTTATATAACAATTCATAAAGTAACAAATGAAAAAGAAAAAAAAAAACCTAATCAACGAATAATTTATAGTCTTGTATATATTTTTGTTTGATTTTGATCAATTGAATAGAATGGGTAAAAACTGTCTGGTTATTGTCTGATTTCACGTGCGAATTAATGCATGTCTAATACTTCGTAAGAGTAAAGCTGCGTTTAGAGCTCTTAAATTAGTAGACTGTAGACTATAGCTAGTGCACAGTTGATTGTCACTACAAGTTTGTCATATGGTAAGGCGAGCAACCGTTCAGACCTCTAAATTTAATACGTTGTAAGTTGTCGATTGTGGATAGTTTTCTAAACTTTATAGTTAGTGAGTTGTTTTAATGAGACAGACATATAAACACATTGGATATCTCAGTCTACATCGGAGAGAACGTTCATATTACAACAAATCTCGCCCAAAATTACAAAGACGAACAGTAAATATCACACATTTAAGTATCTACTGTACTTCTAAAAGTTATATTGTTTTACTGTTGGACTATTTCTGTAGTTATGGTTTCAAGATAAGGTCATTGACCTTAATATCAGTGGAAATCATGTTACTATCTCTGAACATTACTTTCAGAACTATACATATTTTTCTATTTTCAAAGTGTAGTACATTTAAGTAAACCACAGCTTCTACTTGAACGATTGTAACCAAATTGGATATATACGAGGTGTGTCAGTAATGAGTTTTTTTTTAAATCGTGTATTTAATTAATCGTCAACAACAATTAAGTCTCTTCAAAATACAGGATGTGTTTTAAAGGATATAATTAAACAGTAAATAACTTGAAATTGATTTGAGATTGATTTGATAAATTTTTTATTATAACTAAACTTAACAACGATTTCAAAATATTACGTTAGCAGTGGGAAGTAACAAAAGATAGAAGGTTTTAAAAGTTTTAAAATTTTGAATGACGTCTGGAGTTTGAAAGTGTACTGAGAAGTATAGTCTAAAACAGCCTTAAGATGCTAAATATAATAGCTTATAATCTTTTCACACTAGATCCGATGTTGAAGTATCGGTGAGTTGAAGTGTTGGTGTGAAAGCGTGTGACCTCGCTTTAACTCAAGCTAACTTTAATGACAATTATTTTTATTATTTTTTAGAAACAAATTTAAGCAATTTAAAAATATCATAACACTAACATAACCTAATATTTGTAATCAAATGTTACAATTCACATTTGATGGTCATTCGGTTCAATATTTTTTGTAGCGGAAACACAATCATACATCTATTTCATAATTACATCCTTTAAAAAGCACCCGTAGTAGGTTTGTGTAAAAGATTATTTTTTTGCTAGCTTTTGCTTTATTTGCATAATATATAAAATGCAGTTCAAGCATCAAAAAATTTGCCCTCGTTTTGTTTAAGTAAAAGTTTTCTTTTCGAAAGCTCTATCTAAAGATACGACATAAGTTCCTTTTTAAAAAATCAAAGTTTTGCTTGATATCTTGTACTTAGGTTTAATTCCGGAAAATTTCAATATTACCATTCGATTGTTTGTATTAACTTTGGCCATGAATTTTTTTTAATGAACTTGCTCTCGTCTTGAGAAAAATCGTGTTGCCTCTATCTTGATACATCGTGTATATATATATATATGTATATGTATACAGGGTGTTGGTTTGAAACGCCGCATCTTGAATAACTTTATTTTAAGAGATACAAAAATTCTTCAGAAGAAAAGTTAAACTAGACAAAAGGACCCACTTAAGGAGTATATAAGAATTCTGCATCACTTCAGGTTTCAGCGGAAATTGTTTTCACTTTTTATTTAGCATAGGGAATCAATACTTTAATTTATTTTTATTGAAAGTACATTAAATCAGCTTTACAAGGATATCAAAATATCATACTTTAATTTTAACCATTTCAAAATGGCGACCATTTATTTACAAAATAATAAATAACATAAAAATCCTAGAAACTAAATTATAAAAAGATATAACATTTTGTAACTAGGAAAAACAATAAAACAAAATATGACTAAAGTTAGTAATAAACTAAGGAAAATTTACAAATTTTCAATATGACCACCGTTGTTATCCACACATTTTCTTATTCATGCTTTATAGAAACTCTTCCATTACATTTAGAACGATATACTCTTGAATATCCTTGATGGCTGTTCTTACCCTATGTTCTAAGTCTTCTAACCTTTACCTTCTGGATACCTTTCTTGGTTGCTGGGCCCTAACAGAATTTATTTGACATTCCCCAAATGTCAGAACCATATCTGTCATTTCTTCATTTGAATAACGTAAGTAAGCCATAATTACAAACGATTTGATGTTATCACCTTTATCAAACTCGTACTAACAAGCAAGAAAATTTACAGGTTTTTTTATGTAACAAAATAATTTTCAAAGCTTGCTATGTTTAACTTTGTACGATTTATGTTATTTATTATTTTGTAAAATGGTCGCCATTTTGAAATAGTTAAAATTAAAGTATGATATTTTGATATCCTTGTAAAGCTAATTTAATGTACTTTCAAGAAAAAAAAATTAAAGTACCGATTCCCTATGCTAGATAAAAAGTTGAAACAATCTCCGTTGAAACCGGAAGTGATACAGAATTCTTATTATAGTCCTTAAGTGGGCGTTTTGTCTAGTTTAACTTTTATTCTGAAGAATTTTTGTATCTCTTAAAATAAAGGAGTTATTCGAGGTGCGGCGTTTCAAACAAACACCCTGTATATAAACAGAAGACTTACCTTCTCTGCCCATATGCGCCATCTAGGCGTGTGGAACTTATTATTTATATATTAATTTGTAATTTTCTAATATATATCTATTTTTTAGACCGGGTACTATCCGAACTGAAGAAACTAATCACGTTATAACGAATGGACGCAGCTCTGTGGATATGGGAAAGAAACTAACCCCGATTGCAGAGACACCAACTTCTGGTACACACATTCCGTACAAAATGCAAAAAGCTCTTGTTGAGGGCAAAATGATTCCTTGTATTAATATGAAGCCATTTGTTTGGACTGAACTCTTGGTAACTCTACCCGATATAATACAACATTTCTTCAATCCAGTTCCTCTCTGCAGTTGTCGAAGGATCATGGATGTTTTGGGAATTGAATTATATCGAGGAAACAGGTATGTTATTTAGAATATATATAATTTTTTGCCCGAAAGAAATTAGCTTTCTAATTGTAAAAATATAAAATTTTCTGCTTAGCTTATCTTGAATAATCAATATAAAAAAAAATGTAAAAACACTTTAAGAGTAGTCAAAAAAGTATTAAAAAAGTTATATCAATATGTAAAGAGCTGCATCGAATATATGAAATAGCCGTATGCAGTTCGAGTACCAGAATTTGGCTACCACTATAGTAATCAATAAATTTATATAGAGGTAGTTTTCGATTTATGAATGAGTTCCATTCCTAGGACTTGTTCCATGTATGTTTTTATTTTTTATGTGTCAAAGGTATTAAAATAGGAAATGAATAGCTCTTATATATTTATACATATAAACAATTTTGTGCGTAACAATACAATTTTTTTTTTCCATAAGTTTTATTTAACGACTCTTCAACTACATGGTTTTTAGCGTCGGTATAAGTTTACAATAATTAGTTTATAATTACATGTCATTGGTTACATATTGTGTTTATAAACATTTGTTACAAAATGTTTATTATAAATTATGAGTGATGTGGTTTTGGGTTTAAATACTGCTGACTAGTTGGGCATCTTTGATGAAGTTTATTATGTTCGTGTTAGCTATGCTGGTGTTCTGTAGAGCAGTGTTTCTCAACAGGTGGTCCGCGAACCACCAGTGGTCCCCAGAAAAATTTTAGTGGTCCGCGAAAGTTTTTGTGTTTTTTTCAGTTTTTAGTTTTATTTTTTATGCACATTTTTTTATGTAAATAATTTATATTTTGTTTATTTTCTGTAAACTTTCTGTGATTTTCTACAAATAAAATGTATTTAGTAGTACATTAAATATATTTGTTTTTTTGCAAAAAATGAACCAACAATTATTATTAGTGGTCCGCGTTAGAAAATTATGTATTATATTGGACCGCGGTGCGTTTTTCGTTGAGAAACACTGCTGTAGAGTGTGTTTAAGGGAATGTATTATGTTATCAATACAATTACTAACACGAAAGTAACATATTCGGGTCTATTCTGTATCTTTTGTGGCTTAAGTGACATTTTAACTGGGAGTTAAAATTTTAACCTTGTTTCTTATTCTGTATCTCAAGTTATAACCCAAGCGTTAAGTTCTAACTTCTTAACCTTATGGTTAAAAGTATGTTGTGAAATTATGTACAAGGGAACGTATTTTGCTTGTTTAAGTGTGGATTTAATGCAAACAAGTGTAATGGTTGAATCGTGAAAGAACAACGTTCAAATATAATTAATCTATATTGCGGAAATGTACAATATTTATACATAAATAATTATGCGTGCAGAAAGTAAATAATATATTATTACCATAACATGCAAATATATCAAAAAAAATTCTTTCCTCTATATTAAGATACTTTTATTTTCAGGTTATATTTACCTTATTTTTATTTTTAAACAAAGAGAGAAATCAAAATTTATAAATGTATCACAATTTTAAAGTTTTAAATATTTACTTGCAATTTATCGGGAAATCTTTTGGTTCTTCTCGGATTTTCAAAAAACAAAATTTGTCATAGATTTGCCAGATATTCCGTGGAAGTTTTAGACAAATGAAAATATTTTAAAATGTTTCTTCAGGTAAATTAAAAGGGTCACTCATATCACGCAGTTGCTTTGTTTAATTCGAACTGATCTCCTAAAAAGCATTTGCATATCATCGGCTTACTTGTAAAACCTTCTAAGTCCGATTTTCAACTGTTTTGATTTTTTTGTTTTATTTATTTACATTTAAGAGGTGTAAACTAAATATTCATAAATCGATAACTAGCTGTACTTATTTTTTTTCTCTCTTTTATTGTAGACAACAGATGCAAATTCTGAAAGAATCCGGCAAATGCCAAACAGTAAACGATGTTGTACCATTGGTTCAAGTTCACGATATCATCAAGTACATGCCACAAATGAAGTATATGATGACGAGCATCCTCAATGAACCCCTGAACAAAAGACAGAGGACTAGCTAGGATTGGGCCCCTTCTTATGACATTTTTTTCCCGTGGCAGTATGGTATGTACAATTTGTAGACTCGACATGACAAGTGTGTACATCATGGTGTTAAATAAATCAAGAGATGAATATTGCATCGGTATAATCATGAAAATAGGGACAATGAACCGTAGTATAAGTTTATTTAAATTTATTATAATTTTTTTTTTTCTAATATTATTTAATTAGGGCCTTGCTTAATATGTAATTTTAAAATAACTTATGGCCTAAATGGCTTATAAATAATTACTCTTCACTGTTCAGTAGTTCTTCTGGTAACATACTAGAACTACAAGAAAATCTCTTAAACGGCCCTGTTTACATATATGTTTAAATGTGATATTATATATAAAAATCATTAGGTGAAATGCTGATTTTTTTTCTCAAAAATCATAGTTATACAATCGCAAACCAGTTATAATTATATTATGAATAACTTTTAGTTTAGTTAATAAAAAAAGAAGATTGATTTAATGGAACTCATTACAAAAATGAATATTTCTGCACGGTGATTATTCATGGTGATCTACAATTCAAAATATCAATTTTATTTTCCTAAAAATATAGGGCCTGCTATTGTTAAATATTTTTATTTGTCATAGGATTTACTTTTTAAACATCTATAATTTTTTTTTGCTTCTTCCTTAGTTATTTTTTTGTATTGTTGGTTTCGAAATTAGTAAAAATATAGCAAGATCAATTATTTTTTCTTTAAAACTGATCAAATATTTTGAGAACCAATAATTTTACTGTTTGCTAACCATCCAAATCATAGGTAACTATTTAAAAAATATACAATTGATGAACTGTAGATCATTAAAACATCCGTGTTATTTAACTGTTCCTGATGAAAGTACTGAAACTTGCTTTAGCGAGTTATTCTGTGAATAAATTTATGATCAACACATTGTTGTTCCAAGATTAAAATATTAAAAACAAATATTTTATTACTGTATGCAATATTAGATGTTGTTTTTCCTCCTTGGTTGGGAGAGACATGTGTTGTATCATTGTGTAATTGACTAGAATATGTTTATAAGGGACTGAACATGATAAGCTGTGAATTATCACGGGTAACAATGTAAGGTAAACTTTATTTCAAGTGTACTGTTTTTATGTGTCTTTTCATTCAGCCTCATAATAACTTGTTTATTTACCTATCTACCAACAAAGTGTGGGATAACTAAATCAATAATTTTTTTCCCTTAAAAATTTGTTAAGAAAAGTGTATTTTTCCAAGATTATAAACGATTCGCTTAAGAGATGTGTTAGTTCGTAGTAGATAAAGTGTTTTTGTTTATAATTTATAATAGTTTATAATTTATTTATTATTCAATTTTAACTGTACATATTTATCAAAAATTATACATTATATACACCAGTTTTATTGCATATAATTCGTAAGCTATATAAATAAAATCATTTATAGTTTAAAGCCGCATCCAGATTTGCAAGCCCAACCTGTAACGTACCGTGTAATGTAACATTTTTGTCTAATTTGGACGGTAGTACGTATACGAGCCGCGGGGTTCGTATAGCGCCCGATCTAAACCGTGCGGTGTCGGTTTTTATCGCGAACACAGGCGTTCGGCGAATTTAGTTGGACGCGTTTGAGATAATTTTGAAACTGGCGAGCATGTACATTTGACATAAACGTTGCATAACCTAGAGTAGATAGTAAATGTTAGTTAATAAATGTATTTAATTATTTTTCGACATGTTCAGCCAACAGTTTAGCTTCTTCAAGATTTTTTGTGTGTTGTATATATTATACATGTAAAGTTTAAACAATAATTTAATCAAATTTCAATGTAAAATTTATCCCAACCTAACATATTTTAACCCAGTAATGCCGGAGTATTTTTTCTACGAAACTTGGCATCAAATGAGTTATATTGTGTATTTAGAATACCCTTTAAATGAAATTTTAATATTTTGGTTATGTTCGTAGAATGATCTACTCTCAGACTGTTTACAGAAAGTTTGCAATACGTTCGCGACACAGATTTCATGCGAGCATTACGTTACACGGTACATTAAAGGTTCGGCTCGCTAATCTGGACGCGGCTTAATACATATGTTATAATGCCACTTCATGCATATTGCTTTTGTTTTTATATTAAATTTTTTATCACAAATATCCCAGAAATATTTTAGAGTCGAGGTCATGTATGAAGTTTAATAACAAATTACTGCTGCATTGTAGTACAGTGCGATCATAAATTTCTGAACGTTATGCAATACTTGACAGAAACATTTAGTTATTAGACTTATTTCTAAGGACATATACACATAGGCGTACATTCTATTTTTATTACCTTATACGGATTATTAAATGAACACTGTTTTTCTCTACACGCCAATGAGTTTATAACAAATATTAAGTTAGCACCAGAATTTCTGTGTTCCTCGAGTAAGTTCGGGCTAACGTAATCTGATGGAAGGACTACACATATGCCTACATTCAATTTGTATTACCTTATACGAATTAGTTATTAAATGAACACTGTTTTTCTATACACGCCAATGTTGATAACATATATTAAGTTAGCACCAGAATTTCGTTGTTCCTCGGGTGAGTTCGGGCTAACGAAATAATCTGATTGGTTCTTTGTTAAATTTGTATTTTCAGCTGTGAATTAGAATACAGTTTTGCTATTTCAAAACCCATTGTTTACCATTATGTAACGCTCAAGATTCAATGATTGCACTGTATAACATACTGCTACACCTACCTACATACAATACTACATATATTATTACACATACTACAGATATTACTACACATACTACATACCATTACAGAAATGAGCTACTAGCGCCAATATTGGCTATAAGTGCAATCTGTAAACTCACTATTGGAAAGCAGTGACACAGGCAAGTTTGTCCTCGACTTTACAATCTTTCTGGGAAATTTTTAATTTTACTGGGTACACAATTATTTATGTTAGTGTTCGTGCGAGTGTGTACGTGTGTAGATGTGTGCATCAGTGCATGTATGTGTGTCTGTGTGAGTGTGTTTGTACGTGTCTGTGTGTACGTATGTTCTTGTGTGTACGCATGATTACTTGTTTGTCTACTCGTATGCGTGTGCGTGTGTGTAAAAGCTCAAAATAATTTTTTTATTTTGCTTTTACTACATGAAATATAATTGTAGCAATTGTAGAAGTGGTTTTCTGGATTAATGTAAGATTTCAGGCAAATATTACCAAGTACTCAAAGCTGACTAAGCACCGAGTAAATATTTTTTATTAATTTTACACGAAGTTAATATAAGTAAATCAAAGATTGATAGATATACAGACAAAACTCAAAAACCACGTTCTGCTCTCTAATAGTACCAATATACATATATAGTATTATATTAATGCATAAGCACAAAATGTGCGCTAAAATACCTCGCCTTCAAATTAATAATAAATAAATAAGTAGATTTTTGAGTTTCGTTTGTTTATCTATTATATAGCAACGTTGTTGATATTCAGAACATAAATAAAATATGTATACTCAGACACTACTTAACGTTATGGATAGTTTCTTGAAATTCACGACGCAAACCGACATTTAATTTGCCGTAATAAACCAAAATGCGCACTCCCACCAAGACTCCCTTAACAAATAATGAGGAGTTATCCGTATTTATAGGAAACTTAATATTCGATCGAGACAAATGCGGAATTTTATTCAAAGCTAAATATTGTCTTAATTATTTTACGAACTTCATAATAACGTAAAGCGAAAGCATGCAAAGTAAGGTCTGACTTATATATATTTAAGTTGTTTTATTTCATTATAGAATTAAATAAATTAATTTAATAAAATATTTCACAATTATGTGCGCGATCGTATTCGTTTGCATATTGTGAGTATTGATAGTATTGAATTTTAAAAAGCATTAAAAAAAAAGAAAAAAAAAAGAACTTGTTAAAATTTAATTTTTATTTAACTGATTTGACTAAATATATCGTATTACTTTGAAAATAAGATGATCTTTTTTCACATTTTTCCCAGTTGATAATAGAAGTAAATTGGGAGAATTTTTTCAGTTACTTTTTCCTGAATTTTCTATTTAAAAGTAAAGTCTTGTATTGAAAGTAATATATTATTTTGGGTACTTGTTTTGATTATTATGAAACTTTTAACTGAATCGTTAAATATCTTGGAGTGTTTACCTTAATTTTCTATTCGGTTATTATACTTTTAATTTATAAAAAATCTTGAGATCCTAATTATTAATGAAGTTATCTAACACTTGATAAAACCTGAAAAAACGACATGTAAATGTATTTAGTTTATTGTTTACAGTGTGTTCATTACAATTTGTAAAGTTTTATACATTTTTTAAATTGTTATATATACTAGTTTATATTCATATGTTCAATTCAATGAGGGCTTTATTGTTTTTACTTTTACTGTCACATGTCTCATAGTACCAGAAGCAGGTAGAAAGCTCAATCTTGAAAAGAAGACAGCTTATTAAATGCCAGCTACATTCCTTTTGTACGAAGAAAATGATATTCTAGCTATTATTTTCACATATATTGTATTGTGGTAGTGATAGCTACAATGTTCACTAATTGAGATTCTCAAATGTATTATTCATACTATTTTGAACCAATAATAAATCTACTATCATGTTTTATATAGACTAACGCTCACAGCATAGTGAGTATCTGTAATATAGATGTAATATATTTGTAAAAAAAAAACTTTGTTTATATATCTTTTCAAAATCTAGTTAAATAAAATACTAAAAGTTTTTGGTTTTTATTAGTTCAAAATTTTTTCCTTATTTCATTTGTATAATTTATTGTTCTATTTTATTTTCACTCTCAAAACCATAATTTTATAAAGCAAAAAGTAGATATTTTACGATATAATTACTAGAAAACTATTTAAAATTGATCAATATAATAAAAAAATACATTTGCATTGTACAGTTTTTGTATAAATAAGTATTTCTCGTCACAAAACATATGTATCACTCTAATATGATTCTTGAACACACTGTATATATTCAGCTGTTGAATAAGAACATGTGTTGCTTGTCGTGCCTGTATTTCATTTGTATAAAGTGTACCTTACCTAACTTCAAGTATAAACCTACGACAACAAAAAGTACACACAGTACAAAAACAATGAATTGTAAATTATAAGAACAAGAGTATTCATAAAAAGAAAAATTGGTGCAATCTATTTAATCAGTGTTTCCCAAAAGTTTTTGACCGTGGCTTCACTTATGTAAAACTTCAACATTGTCATAAAGTTTTCAGGAAAATGTTATTTATGGTTCGATAAACCAGGGTTTTGCTTGCTTTTACGTATTTATGAAAGCGAATAATATTGTTCGCTTTTTAATTCGGAGAAACGAGTTGAATTTAATGCGTTTAAAAGCAGACATTTGATTGGTTGACTGCAAGCTGGTATTGGTAACTTACAATGCCGCAAAAGTGTTTCTTATTAACGAAGTTTTTAAACCTGCAAAATAATATACATATTTTATTAATATATTTTATCTATTAAAACATTTATCATATAACAAGAGGGCACAATTGATTCCAAAACATAAATACTGCATCATTTTAATGTCTATTATTCTAATTCTATCTTAACTATGTCTGTCAGTACAATCTATTAAAAGAAAAATTAAATGATTTTTACGTGTTAATATATTGTTGCTACTGTTGACTAAACTTTTGAAAAATTAAATTTTATTTTGTTTTAATATATATTTGCCATTTTCAATTAAATCTTAATTATGATTTTGTTAATATTTATTTAGTTTTTAATATATAGTAATATGATTGTTGTGGCTTCGTGGTAGTGCGCATGCCAACAGAACACAGGGACGTTGGTTCAAATCATGGAAAGGATTTTCATCTTCTAATATCGTACAAGTTGTCCAGCGTACGCTGAGCCAATTTCAAAGTTATACATTCTCTTTAAATTATTTGCTGTTTGAGATTCGTAAATCAAATTAATAGTTTCAATTCAGAGGTTATATTACGAACGCCACTGAGTCTCCTGGTTCAAAACGACGGCCTGTAGAGGGTAGGCGTGCCCGTACTTTTGACAGCAAAAAGATCTTATGTTGGACAATGTATACCAAGTTACGCGAAAAAAAAAAAAATATATGTAGACGTTTCAACGTGTATTTCGAGCAACAGGCATACTGACAAAATATATTTTTTTTTGGTAGGCTCTTATAATTGCCTGAATAATAACCTGAAAAATGATCAAGAAAGTCTCTAAATGTTTTGTTTTGTCGTTGTTTATGGAGCACAGGGGCCCAGGTTGTGATTCCCGGGTACCACCTCAGATTTTCATCTTCTGATACTGTTCAGTCAGTTCAATTCGAGTTTTAAGTATTTAATATTTAAAATGAGTATCTGCTTATACAGGGATAAGATCAATCGAAACATTACACTGATGTTATGTTTTTTGCGTTTCAAAAATAGTTGCTTATAGTGCTCGAGGTCTAGAGTCACTTATGCGATGGGAACCTATTATTATAAAACAGTGCGACCATTAATTCTTGAACGTTATGCAATACTTGACAGAAACATTTAGTTATTAAATTTATATCCAAGGACTATACAAAGGCGTACATTTAATTTGTATTACCTTACACGAATTAATTATTAAATGAACACTGTTTTTATATACACGCCAATGAGTTGATGACATATATTAAGTTAGCAACAGAATTTCGTTGTTCCTCGGGTGAGTTCGGGCTAACGAAGTAATCTGATTGGTTCTTTGTTAAATTGGTATTTTCAGCTGTGAATTAGAATACAGTTTTGATATTTTAAAACCCATTGTTTACCATTATGTAACGCGCAAGATTTTATGATCGCACGGTATTAATACAAAGCATTTATAGTAATTATTTTAAGTTTGAATTAATTAAACCGTGGCTAGTTTTTTTCTTTTTCTTTTGTATTGTTTGGAATACAGTAGAATAATTAAGCTGGAAAAGATATGCGTGATGCAGTATTTTTGTCCAAGGCTGTAGCTGCCAAGAATATTTTTTAACTAAGTATTTGTCAATTGAACTCAAAACATAGTCATTTTTACATGAGTATTCGTACTGTATTTTTCTAAATTATCAATATATACCAGTTTCACAATATATGTGTATCACATACATTTTTCAGTTTTCAGTGTTCACGTTAAAAACCGCACAAAATTGTCCCATAAGCGTTATGTATCTGAAATTAATTATTAAAAAATATTCTGGGTACAAGCTTTTATATTCTTTATGTTTTTTAACATTTGGTTGAATCCTGTGACTTCTCTTATCAGTGTAATTATTTTTGATTATAAATAAATTCGTTCATAGATCAAAAAAATATGGTTCAGATTAATTCACACTTCGATTCAAAACATTGGAGTTCCTCAGGGCGGTCTAAAATGTTAGTAAATGAATTTAGATTGATTCGCATAAAAGTCATTTTAGTCGTATTTATTATTGATTACCATACTACATTTTCCATAACTTTTAACTGATTTCCATTGTTCGTTCAGTGGTTATGTTTTACGATATATTTATTTTGAGTTAAGAATTTGTTTTATAAAAACGTTTCAGTTAATATTTTTGACATTTTAATTATTGTATTTATTAACTTTTTGTTTTATGGTTTCACATATTCGAAAATTAATAATTTATATCTTTCTGAGCCTGAGTTAAATTCGAAATAGTATTCCACATTAATATAAGTATGTGTACATTCCATTTGTTTTCTGACTCTCGTAGTATTTATAAATCAGTTTGTTGAGAGCTTAAAACGCTACTTTACCTACTACTTCTAGAAAAAATTATGTTAATGTAGTGTAAAATTACAATATCGAATGTATTTGAACCGAGTATAGTATATTTTTTTCCTTGACAAAAATCAATTTTGTAGAAATTATTTTAAATTTTAACGATGCAAAAATGTGAATGCATATTAACCCATTAGTGAACATAATTTTGTTAGAATTTTTAATGAAATTTTGTTGGAATTTTTTATGAAAGGACTCAAATTGGACTCAAGTTCACAAGAAATATATAACTATTTAGTACAGTGTTTGTCAACGTTTTGCAGACCAACGCCCCTCCCATATATACAATATTGTATACTGCGTGACATTAAAAAAAGAACACCCAGTAATAATGAGTTAAATTCAATAATTTTTGGTATATATGTTTGTTAGGGTAAGATAAGTAAACGATCAAAATTTGAAGAGAATCAGACATAACCCGAGAGAAATTGAAAATTGATCTCAATAGGTTGAGCCTCCATGGTGCACTATGCACTCATTAACACGGCTGGACATACTCCTGATTAGGTGATCGATTTCGTCCTGAAGTATCTCATCCCAGGCTACCTGTACCTCATGCGGATGGGGTAAATTTAGCAATCTTCTACCCATAATGTCCCATTCGTGTACAGTGGGTCAAAGATCGGAAGATCTTGGTGGCCAAGGCAACAATTTGATTTGATTATGCTCAAAGTAGTCAAATGTAACTCTGGCTACAGGTGGTCGCGCATTTTCTTGTTGAAACAGTGGATTGCGGAGGGTCCTGAGGTAGGGTAGAATATGTGTTACCACTTCTTCCTGAATGTGGCGCTGGGCGGTCATGTTTCCTCTGATGAAGACCAAAGAAGACCTACTGCCATAAGCAATAGCCCCCCACACCATAACTCCAACGGTGCACTGGCCTTTCCATATCAAATTGAAGATCATGTCTTTCACTACGTCACTTTCTCACCCTTGCCCGGCCATCATGCATACCCAAACAGAATCTGGATTCGTCGCTAAAGACTACCGTATTCCATTCTTGGTTCCATTGTAGTCGTTCTCTGCAACACTCCAATCGGTTAAGTCTATGCTCAGGGCTCAGGGGTAATGCAAGATGAGGATGGTATAAAAACAGTTCAAAACTTCTTATGCAGCGATAAACGATTATAATAGGCAATAGGCCTTCCATATTCTGTAAACCATTGGTCCGCAACCACCCTTGTGAAAGTGAAGCGGTCCTTCTCGGTGTCTTCTCGCTCTAGGAATAACGAACAGATCAAAGAAATCTTGGAAATGTACAATACGAAAATCAAATGCTCAAGTCCATTGTCACCTATTATGTTAAAAAAACAAAAAGGTGTTAAGACAAAAACCAGTGCATCGACATGGTTGAAAAACTGATTGTTTCTTGTCTTAACCTAAACAAACATGTATCCAGAAAATTACTGCGATATATTCATGAACTTTAATCTAACATAACAAACTTTATTATACTCCCGCTCATATTATATCTCATCCAATTTTGCAATGGCCCCATGAAGTTTAATTTAAAATTTATCGTTTTCGTAGCTACATATATGACAATACATCAGGGCCGTAACTAGTTACTTTTGCGCCCGAAGTAATAATTTAGTTGTTAGACCCTTACCAGAAATATAATGCTAAATACGATGCAAAATATTTCAATATTGATTTTATGGCGTCCCTAGAATTTTACGCCGGAGGCAGTTGCCGACCGGTCACCCTTGTTACGACCTTGCAGTACATGGAGGGTGTAAAGTTGCATTTGGTTACATGTACAAAAATCTACAGGAATGCCATATGTTCTGGACACTAATGGGTTAATTTGATTCAAGTGATTTTAAGAATGCGACGTATAATTCGGTCCAATTTCATGTGATACTCATTTTGTCTAATATAAAAAATGGAAGTGCATCGTACATCAAATTTTTTTTGAAATTATTAGGTGTAAAATTATAATTTCAACATTTTTTGCTATGTGGTTGCCACGTGTGTTGAACGGAAAACATGGTTAAATGGTTGTGGCGTACTTTGGGCAAAATATTTTACTAAATTCCTGACTAAATACTAACATTTTCGTGGTTATTGCTACGTTTTAACATCTGTGATGACTATTGGCAAATGACGCTGTGCACCAAAAATACTAGTTAATGTTTATATTGGTTTTTTAGTGAAACTGAGGAGAATGGAACAATAATAATAGTTATTTTTTAGGTTGCACCCGGCCCACTTTTCCTCCTTAGCTATGCCACTGTTTGTTTTACCTCATATGTAACTATGTAATTTATGGCGAAGTTTGTAAGAAACTACCATCATTACTCCCTAGGTCTAGGCACTTCATATTAATTTTGTACGTGAACTACTGTAAGATATTTCTTTCATTTGTAACATACCAATTTTCAGCAGCCAATCCAATAAACCCTAGCACAACTGGTACTTGTAGAATTGTTACATATTCAATGTGGCAGATTGTATGTAAATAGATGTATATTTGTGCTCGTATTGTTGTTATTTTCCACGAGCATTCCAATGAATTTATTTATATGACTATCGACTAGAGTATGCAAATAGTTAACAGATTATTTTTTTAAATACAAATATTTCTTTTTATTTTCATTGGTATTCTTTACTGCAACGGTTCGAGTCTTTCTAAAAGTTGTACTATAACCAGCGCCTTCATTACGCTTATGTAAAAGGAGTTAGTTACATAACACCTTTCATAGTACAATATTAATTTATGTATGTATTTGTTTTACTTTACTTTTATGATTTATGTAAATCATGCTTAATAGCACGCTGAAAAAAAAAAACAAATATCGAAAACTATGTAAAAATGTGATTTCATAAATAAAAAAAATTAAATATTGAATGATTTTACCTCTTAAGAACTAAGTATTATTACAACTAGGCACAAATGAGATTAATTTATGGTTTTGTCTTGAGTAATGTTTTTTTATATTTAATGAAATTTGAATACGTACTGTAAAATTATCAGTACAAATTTTACAAGTTGAGTGCAGTGTTATAGTATATAGTCATAACTCGTTCAGTGCTAATTTCTAAAAATTACTAATTTCACTACAGTCTGAGTAATAAATTTAAATTGAAATAAATATACTTCACGTCATTACTATAAATATGACGCGACAGCGTAAATAAAATGACCAAGTCCATACTTCAAATGGTATTTTTAAGTATTCGATATTTTTGGAACGAATTACAGAAGGACCCTGACGTAGCTCCAAATATATTAGGTGTACCAGAAAGTTTTTTCGTTTATTTGGTATTATTAAAATAGAAACAAATCGAAAGAAAAAAAATGTACTTTATTGAGTAAAATAGTTACCATTATGATCTATAACACTCCATTTATCAGGAGGAGATAATATTCCCGATTTATAAAATTCTTGATTTTTTTGAAGGAAAAAATTGTTCAATGCTCATTTTAACATGGTTCATATCTGTGTCTTGTTGCTTAAAACGTGTTCCAGTGACCGAAATAAGTGATAGTCTGAGGGTGAAATGTCTGGTGAGTAGGGTGGGTGTGTTATAACCTCCCAATCAAGCTCGGAAATTTTTTCACGTGTCTCTTTTTGATGAATGAGGTCAGGTATTCTCGCCTTGAAGAATAACTCCTCTTCTATTCACAATTTCTGGCCGATTTCTGCTTAAGTCTGATTCTGATTCTATCCAACTGTTCACAGTAGAGATCGGAATTAATACTTTGCCCCGGTTTTTTTTTTTTTTTTATTGTGCTTCGTAATTCGTTTGTAATTCTGTTGTGGCCAATCTTCAGTCTTGTTAAAACTATTTGGTCTCTTCGTCTTCCAGTTATTGGCTGCCATTTAGTAATTGTGTCCTGGATTGTTCGGAGCTTATTTGACGTTAACGCTTTCCAGTATCAATTTATCTCTTGTGGCGGATTTTATCTGGACTTTGAGGTCATATGCCTGGATTGGTGCTTTTGTTACTAGTAGCCTCTTTAGCAGCATCATCAGTTCATTTCCAGTGATACCAGTATGTGACGGTATCCATATAAAAATAATTTCCAGGTTTCTTTGGGAGAGGTGGAATAAAAGGTTTTGGATATGCCCCGGTTTTAACATCTCAATATATTATTCCTTTATAGGGCTTTCCAGATCGAAGTTCATCATCCAAGCATAAACTTCCTGATTAAATTTTTTTAAACCACTGTTGACATGTGCGTACACTTAGTTTATCACCATAAACAGTGCAAATGTTTTATGTAGCAACTGTAGCAGATTTTTTTTTATGGTATTCATACAATATTAAACAGCATAAAAAATGTTTTGATGAAAATTCTTCCGCCATTTTAAAATGGAAGGGTTTAAAATGAAACGAAAACAATAATTAGGTACTCAAGATTACAGAGTTTAATCAAAACGCGAAAGACGTCTGTTTAATTCAGCGAATAAGTCGTGACTAGTTCGCATACTGCACTAATAATAAGAACGAAAAAACTTTCCGGTAGATTCGGACTTAAAAATAAATTCAATGTTACACACAGGGTAAAAAAGATACACTCGCACTGTTCTAGTTATTACTATACTTAAAATCAGTTTCAATTACTATAATTATGCACATGATATTATTTAAATGCAATCACACATAGTGTGATCTATGTGGGCTAGTGTTTCCCGTAAGTAAAATTGTAGTTGTAGAAGTGGTAACTAGAATATAATCACGTTGGGTATATGCTTTTGATCACATTGATCTTCTTGTATATTTCATTTCAAGTATATATTTATGTTTAATTTTTATATTCATTTTTGTAATATTATTTATAAATTCTTAGTGCTTTTTTATTTATTGTTACTGCAACTACGAGTACGTAAAAGGTCGCGAAACAAATAAAAAGAAAAAAAAAAGGAAAAGAGAAAATAGAATGTTTAACGACCTAGGCCATATTTTTAATTGAAAATGTTTAATTTTAGAACTTTATCGGTTTTTCATCTGCTGCATCTATCAATGGATTCATTTTACGTATAAATATTTCTGTATATATTGAAATTATTTAAGTTTTTTGTCATTCCATCTAGATTAAATTTTATTTTCAATTAAATAACATTAACTTTTTGCACTTAACCATTTTGTGCCTAGATTAGTAATAAGGTCTCATTCTGAAAAATAATATTCATAGTATTATATGAAATGAACCAGTTTTAAGAAATTATATTTTTGAGAACATCACTATGTAGAATACCAAAACATTTGTTTGTTTAAATAAATTTTCAGTTTATTATTGTTTGTTTTAATATCGCAGTGTATAATTTTTTTATTTTCCATCAAATATGTTAAATGTCTATTGTATTTATAAGGCCAAATGAACTTCGACTTATTTTTTTGTTTTGTTTTATAAAATGTTCTTATCATATAACCAGCTGCGGTCTTGTAAAAATCAAAATCATCTATGTATGAATTCATGGTAAATTATATTGAAATATGTTAATAATGTCTGTAGTGATTATTACTAAAACCATGTCTACGGCAGGCTGTGTAGAACGAGCTATTTAATAGTTTTGTTTCGAATATCATGATTATATAATGGATCTGTTCCATTGTAAGACAATGAATGATGACGGAAAGAGGTGGCACTGAAAGTAAAGCTGATGGAGACCAAGAAAGCCCTTCAGCTGTTAGTATGTGTTGAGCCTTGTCGCTTTATCACACCGTTACTTTTACATAGTGGTAACACTTGTGGGCGACCGTAACGTGTCCTAGGACTGAGTGAAAATGTGTACTTGTACAGCTGGGAACTGATCACTAACTAGTTAAATAAACAAGCTGACCAAATGCACATTTACTTTTAATTATACTAGTATAAAATTTGGTATCATGGAATGCGAAAGAGAGAGAATTTTAGCTCGTAATATAAACACAGGGCAGAATGTTATATCTTGGTAATTTAGCACTTAGTAAAATAAAGAAAATAAAAGATAAGTAAACAAATTGAAATCAATAAATTTTCATTAGTGAATGTGTGGTAGAACATAGCTCTCAAACAATTAAAAAGTGAGGAACAAATTCACCTCTGGACATTTGCTCCCTCCCTTTATATGTTCTCTCGACAGGTATTTAAGTATTTTTTTGCTAATCCGGTATCTGGTACCGATCTTCCAACGCACACCTCAGAATTTATTCATAACAATTAATAAAAATAGTGAGTTTCTTTTCAACAGTTATTTAGGTTGAATAGTTGATGTGAAATTATCAATTTAATAATGAGCATATTGAATTCTCTTTAAAGAAAGGTAGGTAAAAACTGGGTGGTATATAACATAATAGTTTTCATTTCAGATTGTATTTTTAATACACGGAATTTCATCAAAATAAAATCTATTGGCATGCCAAATTGCAAATCTCTAGGTTCAGACGTTTGGGCATAATAGTTACTGCATAATGATATATAGCAGGGGTTCTTAAACTTATGTAGTCCGAGGACCCTTTCTTGAACAACATTTTTTTTGCGGACCCCATCCCAACCCTAGGCATTTTACGTCGTTCTTGAGACTTAATTTCTGGCTCAATAATCTCACAGGCACTACATTAAAATAAATATTGATAAAATGTATCGCTGGATATTTTAATAAATGGTCTTGCGCATTTATAGAGATGAACATTTTTATTAGCATATAGAATAAAAAACATAAAATGAATAAAAGCAGTAAAAAGAATTAAAATGTTACAAATTATAATCCGTTAAACTCATATAAACATTTCTTGGTCAAATATTGGTCAAAATAGATCTTATTATAATAAAATAATGTAAATAATTTGCAATTGAATAAAAATAATTAAATTTTTCCTAATTATTGTTTAGTTATGTCAATAACTAATTAGATAACAACACATACAAAAAGTCTTGACCATGTAGGTTTTTTATTAAATGCATTATTTGAATAAAAGCGAAAAGTTGGAGGATGTAAAGTTAATATCAAAATTGTTTCGCAGACCCCTGGTAATGGCTATGCAGACCCCAGTTTAAGAACCGCTGATATATAGGATTTATGATTGTATTAACGAAATCATAATGAAGGATATATACCCAATTTGCGTACCTATATCTAAATTCCCGTAAATAATAAAATGTCAAGAAAGCAGAATACATTTTTGCTGTCGTCCATAGCATATTTTCATTTGTCTGCAAACAACGTGGCTGAACTACATTTATGTTTACCAACTTTACAGCAAGTTTTCTAATCCTGTTGATTTTTCTCTTCGATTTTTTCATTAGCCTTCATTACACCTACTCTAAGTGTTTACTACCTGTTGGAGGTGATTAGATAAATGTGTGACAGAAGTCACAGTTTGCTTGTTTGAGGCTACAGATGTCACAGAAAACAAGGTTTTAAGCTACATCGTTGAAGTAAGTGCAAAATTAAGCAAATATAATATTTTTCACAGTGTTTTAGCATGCTAATTATTCTGAATACTATCTCAGTACAAGCTGACTGATTAATACATTTTAAATTAGCCAGTAGGAGCTCAAATTCTCCCTCATGTGCCAAAATATTTAATTACATCGATTTATTCTGGATACATTATCGAATATTGTTTTTCGAGTTCTGCGTATATTCTTTAAATGGACCCAATTAATTTATTTATATAAAATAGTAAAATTTCGATTTTAACACAACTTTTAATCTAAAAACAAGTTGTTTCAGAATCGCAATTTAAATTAAAAATATATTTTTCTAAAACAGGTTCTGTATAAACTTAAGCTTATTTAACAGAATTTAAAACCAGACGCAAAAATTCACAAGGCATTATTTCAGAGATGAGTGAAAGCATAATTATATAATTTGGGTTTAAATTAATACAGGCAAGTTTCTCTTAATACTAACAATACGAAAAAATACTCAATTATTATAAACAGATCCCGGTATTTCTTAGTTATTAATAGTTTTGATAAGAACTCCATATGCATAATAAAAACATTGGAATTTACATTATTCAATTTTATTTCACAGAAATGTGTATTTATTATTTAAATATACAATCGTTCATTTTAATTTGTTCACTATTGCTATCTTTAGACCCACAAGAGCTACGAGCTTAGTAAAATTAGACAACATTTGCCATTTTATACGAGAATATAAATGAGCGATTTTTTTTCGACCAGTGTCTGTAAAAGCAGTGTTTCTCAACCGGCGGTCGCGGCCCACTGGAGGGCTGTGAAAGCTTCCTCGGGGGGCCGCGCAGTCATACGAGATCAAAGCATGAAAATATTCTTTTTTTGTTATTTTATTAATTATGCTCTGAGCTACAGATAACTCAAGAGTATGGATACGAAAGTGTTTAAATCAAAATGGAAGGCACTTTGAACACTTGTGAATAAAAATATTTTATTTTCAAGTCATTATAGAGAATACAAATATCTAGGGTGACCATTTTCTTGGAGAAGGCAATGCGGGACGGAGCAAAATAAAGGTCGTCACTTCCGAAATATAAGTGAAGAGCAAAGAAAAAAAGGTCCTCACCACGCAAATATAAGTAAAGAGCAAAAAAAAGTCTTCACCTCCCAAATATAAGTACAGAGCAAAATTCGGCCCTGGGGACACCAAATCAAAATGCGGGACGAATGGTCACCCTACAAATATCCAAAGATACCAACATGACATACGTTCCCATTTCAAAACTATAACTTGTCTTTGATTCTTTCACTTCTGGTTTATTCGGGAAAATTTCAGTCTTATATATATTGTTGAATATATATTGTCGAATAAGCAACGTATTTGAGAAACACTGGTCGAAACAAAAAATTCTCTCATTGATATTCTTTTATAAAATTGCCATTGTCTAATTTAACCAACCTCATTGCTCTTACAGTTTTCGAGGCAGCAATCGTGGTCAAATTAAATTAAACAGAATACTTCTTATAAATAAATAAATATATATATATATATATATATATATATATATATATATATATATATATATATATATATATATCTTTATTTAATAGCACAGTGGCCAATCAAAATACAAAATATAAATTAAAATAGCATTTAAACTAAAATAAACTACTTAACAATGTTTTTGAAAACGTCATTATATTATTAAATATAAATTATTATTTTATTAGTTAAAATATCTATATGAAATATTAATAAATTATAAATATAAAATTTTCAACAAGTTTACTAAGCTACTTTAAATATGTTGATATTACGGGCTCAGCCAGTCTAGTTTTGGTTTTCAGCCTGATCCGAGAATAATGTGAATTGCAGGAATTAACTTAAGTTTTTTTTTTTTTTTATCATTTGCAATGGTTTGTTAAGCTGCAAGTGCATTCGTACAAACTCCCATCTTGTGGCTAATAAGACACAAGACCGAAGTTCAGAGGAGTATGTTAAAATTACTCTGTGCATGCGGCTGCAAGAAACAAATCGTTGGCAGTGACTAAACAAATTTGTTATCATTTTGATGAGTAATATGTTTATAAGGCCTGCCTGTACAAAAACTCAATTGATTTGTTTATATTGATCTGTTAGTTTTATTTTTTTATCATTTATTATCATATTAAGATTACCATCTCCTGAAATTTCAGTGTCAGGTGTAAATATTTATTAATTTCATTTGTGTTTTGCGAATTGTTTTATTCTGGTTCGTGAATACTGTTGTTAAATACCGTATTACAACATTTGCAGGCACAACCTACATTCTGCAAATTTTCTTACTAATCCTGTATATAAATTATGGTAAAATTTAATTTATTTAGTTAAATTATTTTATTTAATATAAGTTTTTGCATACACTTTTACGAATATTCTTGTATAAAGAAATTAGTATTTATAAATAATATGAAATGAAAATGTCAACAATGTATAGTACCTATATCAATTTTGAATAATTGACTTCACATAATAAACATAATATTTGTTATGCAAGTGTATAAGATATTAATTTATATTAACTAGAACTTTAATTACAGCGTGAGGATTAAAAGACGCAACTTTGACGCGTAGGCTATAGGGATTTGCAGCTAAGCACCCTACCATCTGGTGAGCGTTTCATGAACTTGTGTACTACAGATAACATTTCGTTTTGTGTATTGGTTTTGTATGAAGTTTGTTTTTAAAGTTTTATTATAATCATTGAAAAATGTATAATACATATTGTTGTGTGCCTATGTGCAATTCATTGCAAAGAAGAAACCCGGAAATATCGTTTCATTTGTTTCCACTAATATCAGACACCGTACGGTTCGAAACAAAATTGGGAAAGCAAGAGGTTAGGAATCGACGCGATGTTTAGATAAACAATTTAAAAATTGGAAAAAAAGTGAGCCCTTATATCAAAGTTTGCTCATTACATTTTAATGATAGTGACTACAAAAAATATTTTCAATTTTGTATTTATTATCGCATATCTTGAAAATTCCTGTTATTGTGTGTGGGTTTGTAATGCACAAGTTTGTAGGCATAACGCATAAATCTTTATGAACTCTCTGTTTTTTTCAGTGACTCCACACAATATTATATGCCCAGCATTGTAGATTTCTACCCCTTGGTAAACAACACGGGAATTACTATTTCCCCCAATATAGTTAAAATAATCGACAATGGAAAACCGCCATAACTTAAAACCAGATCACAAAATGTAGTATTTTAGATGTTTACAAGTAATGTCACTTCAGAAAATCAGAAAATCCCAAACAATTATTTATGTTTTGTCGTTTTTTGATACACTTTTCGCTATTATTTACTAGTAAATGTCAAGTGGTATCTGATTTAGAGTGGTTTAAAAAAAAAACCGCGTGGCGCTACGATCTTAAAATTTTTCCCCTATACTACAAGTTTGGGTAAGAATCGGAAAATAAATAGGGTGTCCTAGGAAGAATCATACTTCTAGGGCAGTGGTTCTCGACCCCTTTAGCTCCTTGTACCCTGTTCACTTTATGTAAGAATGTCTAGAGATGGCAATAAAAATTAATTAATTATTTGGTTAATCGAAATGTTAAAATCGATTTCCATTTAAATTGGTAGAAAATAATGGATTATGACAGAAAAAAAAAAAAAAAAACTGGCTGACAAAAAATGGGTCTTAATGTTGTATTTTAAAGGCTGATAAAAATCATTTAGCCGTTTTATTAGGAAACTATAAGAATGGTAGGTAGTACAATGTCTGCATAAACAAATATTTTTTGTTGCTAATTAAACGAGCTGTAACAATAAATAATGCCCGTTTGAACGAAGACTATATAATATTGCATATTAAGTACGTAAGTTTTAGTACAAACAACTCATTGTTAAAATAAAATTTTGCCATTAGTTACCCATCTTAGAGATTTCTAAATTCCTACAGGTCTTTTTATGTGCAATCAAATTAAAATGTGACCAGAAGACGTTGTACGAGCTGCACCATTATGTCAACTGACAATAACTGAAGCGCCTCTAATGAGATTTTGAGAAACTGACAGGTGGAGGATAGTCGAGTTTGTTTACTGGTGTTTTCATAGCGAGTTTTTAAAAAATGTCTTTAAAATTGCAAGAAAAAATTAAATGCAACGTGAATTGTTGTGTTTATCTTTGCAATTCAAAAGTAGGTCGAGATAAAGACCTAAGTTTTCATCGTGTTCCGAAACGTGGCAAAAAAGCCTTATTACCTTCAATTATAACCCTAGAGGTTACTTGGGCACTGAGAAAACGGAAAATTTCATTTAACTCAACCCTCATATTGAATAATAAATTAATTTCAATAAATATCACATGAAGATACCATGGAACCTGTCAAAAATATCCTATCTGCGTTAGCCATGATGTACAATGGCAGTGGCGCCTCTATCGGTAGTGTCAGATGACAATATGAAGATGGCCGCAGTATTGGAATATCACTCGAGTTTTGGATGTAGCTAAAAACTGTATTTATTACGCTATAAAACGTCATCAGCGAACAGTATTCAGGAACCACAAGCGCTCGAAACGACTGATTTCTTAATTGTTTTACGCTTTCGTGACCGGCTATGAACTTTTCTCGCACGTCATTTTGAAGAAGATCTAAATTTGGCAATTTCATCACAAACTGTCCAAAGACGATGGAAGAAATAAGGGATTGTATCCAGAAGACCTCTAACTTGCCATGATTTTCTTGCAAATTATCGAGATGGAAGATTGCGTTCCGCTCATAAGCTATTGAACTGACTGGAAACAAACTATGGAAGTTTATTGTGCAGAAATGAGTACACGAGTGAGCGGTTGAGTTTAATTCTCTAGATGGGCGAGAACGAGTGTTCTGAAGGCCTGGTAATCTAGGGACTATATTGAAAAGAAGAGAGCAAAGTCATCTACCGACCAGTGTTTCAACAACACAACTAAGTAATTTTTTGAAAATAAAATAAAGTTATCGATTAATAATAAATTGATCGATTAATTATTAATTAATCGAAACCAAAAGTATCATATGATTAAACGATTAACTGAAACAAAATAATCGATTATTTCAATCATTCGATTAATCGTTGCCATCTCTAAGAATGTCATTCTTCCTGTCAAAATTAACTGATAAAAGGTGCATTCCAAATAATATGCATACTATAGTACTGAAAATCTTTTATTATTTTCTGTATACATAAGACGGCTGATTTAAAATTTAGAAACATAGATCCGATTCGAAAAAGTTACAGTATTATGGCTTATTGAAACAAAAATGCAGACCTACAAACCTGGCAAAAGAACGTACATGCTAAACATAGTCAAAAAGGATTTTCTTGTGATATAAAATCTGCTGCAAAAAATAAATTAAAATGAAAATACACAATTAAAGTATTAGTTAACAAAATTCTATTGACGTCATTAAAAAAAAATAAAATAAACAAATAAAGGACAGTGAAGGGACACAAGTGTATTAAAATAAGTGAAAAGATACAGGACTGGCGATCCTAATATCCAAATGAACAGCCTCTGAATCGCCGTACTTGGAGTAACTAATTGATGGGGTTGATGAAAGAAAAATTTAAGACATTTCATAAAAACGTTTTTATTTGAGAAATTCAAATTACAATGAAGTAATAACTTAATAAATCAGAATAGTTGTTCAAATTGACTACGACTTGAATACATAATTGATTACGGTCAAATTGTATGTCGTACTCTTTAAAATTTGGGGATTAAAACGAATTTCAGCTGCAGCATTAAAAATTCTCTGAAGTAATTTGTCTCGATTATTGATCTTCTATGGATAGATTGTTCTTTAAAGTGTCCCCAAAAGTAATAATCGAGCGGGGTTAAGTCTTTTTGCTCATCACTTGTATAAGGCACTAAAAACATTGGGCCTGAAAAATCGTCAATGGGAGGCCAAAGGATAACCTTTTTGAGCAACTTTGCACAGGGCCCAGAAAAAGCAAGTTACGGTTCTGCCCTGTGCTGTTAATATGAAAATTGTGGAAGTTTGAACCAGCAAATGTGGCACAAGTAAAACATGAGTTATCATTATGTGTTGATGTGGTCTGCAGATGCTTTCGTAATGTAAGTACCGATCTTTTTTATTATCCGTTTATTTGTTTTTTATCCAGAATATTTTTCAAATTAAATTGAAAATTAGTTTTAAGCTATAGAATGGGCATTTGCGTCCATGGTAAAACTGTTATTTTACCGATAACAGTTTTTTTGCAAACGCCTAGTAGTATGTAGGTATCAGTGGATCATGCGTTGGGGGACAATGAACCGTGATCCATTGATATCCAATATAATAGCTACTTGCAGTTACATACAGCGTGATCCAAGAAATTGGATACAAATGGCAAACTTTTTTATCATCAATTTTACGATAAAAGTAACTTTAAAAAAATCCTGCTTTGTTTCAAACCCCCAAAAACGTTATCAAATATGTTAAGACCCACTAAGAAGGGTCTTTTTGAAATCCGACCACTAAGGGGTGAAAAAGGATAAAAAATATTTTCACGGATTCTTCAATATCTGTTTGGGCAGATGAGATATCGACTAGGGTTTTGCTTACAAAGGTTACTCGTACACATGTTTAGAAACATAGTTCAGGATTTTACCCCAATCAGTCCCAAAAGGGGCGAATCTAGATTCAGAGTAAAAGGAGGACTGCTTCTCACATGGGCTTATTGCTGCATAGTACCCTGCTCCAAAGTGGTTTACAAAGAACAATTACTTTTAATAAATGTAGGGTAGAGGTAAGTATGATTTAATAATGGTTTTTCATTTTGAATTTCCTTGGTTCGGGCTCGGGGAAGATATTGTTACTCGGTCCCCAAAATAAATAAAATGATAATATATTAGGGCCCTGTCCGGGTCCCTGGGATCACGAGCCTGGGGAGTTCTGCCAACCTCCTCCATCTCGTCAGGCTTGATCGTGCAAAGAATATTGTAAAATGAAATAAATGAATAATGACGTAAGTATGTATCCTTATAGTTCCTACAGAACTAACTAAAGTCAAGAAAGGTTCAGCAACAACAACTCAGTTGTTTCCCCCAAGCCTTCGAGTTTTTGGAGCCAATTTGTGAAATGCTGAAATGTAAAAGAACGACGAACGTTCAAAACACAACCACGGTTGATTTTTATAAATCATAAAATTATTTAATTATAATTAAACAATATACATATGTAAATATCTACATATAACCATATAAATATAATTGCAAAGGAACTTCAGTTTTCGTCTATTAGTAAATCTGAAAATATGAGATCTATATTAAAATTATAAAATTTATAATTTTATAATATAAATAAATAAAAATTTGATTTCTTACCCATTAATGTTTTTTCTTGGCTAACTTAAAAAAATTAACGTTGATTTTATTTCTTTCAAATCTGCAAATCTAGAATTGAAACATGTTTTTTTTAAATAATGTTATAAATGTGTGAGGAGCCGCATTGAACGAAACGAAGAGCCGCATGCGGCTCGCGAGCGTAATTTGGGCATGTGTGGAATATGATATTGATAGACTTGAAGTGACTACCACCAAACGCACAAGTATGTGCAAACAACGGTGGAACAGGCATTTTAACAAAGACTAAATTGCATCCCGCACGTAATAATATGAATATAAAGATAGCTTTATTAATTTAGATTTGTTTGTTCGTAATTGTGTGTTTGGTGGTAGTAACGGGTGTGAACTATTAAACGCGAAAACTATAGGATGTGGATTCGATTTCCAGTGAAGTCTTGAATTTCTGATATTTCTATATACTTCATATTAATAGCTGGGTGCGTGTATGAAATTTTATTAATAAATCTCTGTTTTTATTCAGATAATAACGCAGGTCGACAAATTTAAGTAACACTAATGAAAATAAATGTTTAGAAAATATTTTGTGGTCCTAAATCCGAAAATGATATGCGAAATACTATAACACGTACAGATTTTAGCGTTTTATAGGTATGACCAAAAAACCCTTATACTGTCATTTTGTCGTTTGTCTGTCTGTTCAGGAAAATTGATGTCATCAATAACATCAATTAAGAACGGATTAATTAAAAAATTTAACGTTGATTTTATTTCTTTTAAATCTGCAAATCTAGAATTGAAACATGTTTTTTTAAAATAATGTTAAAAATGTGTGAGGAGCCGCATTGAACGAAACGAAGCACGAACACTGCAGGGCACGGCGTACGATTCAAAACTGAAGTCAGAGTAATTCATTTATTTTTAATAATTCTAACAACTGGTTCCCTAAGGTTTCAATAATTTTAAGAAATGGTTCGCGCGAACCGGCCCGAACCGGTAGGATGCCATCACTGAGAATATCCCTTTATACAAATGGGTGTTCAGTGAAACTTTGCATAAAATCTTTTAATACAAACATATATAAAAAATGGTGAGTAGACACTTTTATTTGAGGGGGGGGGCACTGCATTCGTAATAAGTTGGCAGGCTTAATAATTTTTCATCTCAGTATAAAACTTAACATTGTAATTATGTAGTAGTGAACACTTCGCTGGGCCTGTCCTGTTTGTGTTCCGAACAAAATAAAATAAATAAAAAAATAAAAATAAAAGCGCCTTGTAAGAATGTCTGCTCCAGGCGTATAATGTATACACTTAAAATTTTGCAGTAAAGGTTTCGTTAAATTTTTTTTTTTTTGCTCATTGGCTCCAAAGTGATTATTAGCTCCAGACCCGCGAAAGTCTAGATCCACCACTGATCCTATAGATAACAAGAATGAAAAGTTGATGTGTAAATTGGTGAGCTTTCTTTCTTTTACGTCATTCAAAGTCTACGTCTTCTTCACTAGCCCTAAATATTGTAAATGATTACTCTAACTCTAATCCCACTCCTTGAGCCGCATTGTGGGGACACGGGACACTTAATTTTAAATGACATGTGATCAGTATGAAATTGTCTGTAGAAAAGTGCTGTGTATTTTATATGAAAAGTTAGTGTATTTTACAGCATATTGTGCAAGACATGCATGATATTCTCACCAATTTTCGAGTTTTGGATCTTTATAGTTACACAAAAAATTCATGTCGAATATAAGCAGGTATGTACAATACATTTTTATTTCAACATTTCAAACGTTAAAGTCCGCGATTAATGTACCAGAAAAGTGTTTTCGATGAAGTTCAAAAAGTAAAAGAAATGAAAAATCACACAGTAAATAAAAGCTTGTTTAATTTCGAGTTGCTAATATAAGAGTTTTCTCTAACTCAAGTTAAAATCATTTGTTTTTATTTGTTACAACATACAAAAACAAATGATATTAATTTGAGTTATGGCCGGTTGTTAAAGTAAGAATTATCCCTAACTCAAGTTAAAATCATTTGTTTTTGTATGTTGTAACATAGAAAAACAAATGATTTTAACTTGAGTTAGAGAAAACTCTTACGTTAGCAACCCGACATTAGGGATAATTCTTACTTTAGCAACCGGCCATTGAAGAATTATTTTTTCAAAACTTATATGCATATTTTAATTCAATACTAAATTAACTTAATTTTTAAACTATATATTCGCGATTGTTTTAATTGCATTCAGAATTAAATAAAAATTATATTTGACTAAAATAAGTAACAAATAAAACTATTTTTATTCAAAACAAATTAGTTATTTATGCAACAAGTGCATAAAGTAGTGATTCTTTCACGAACGGCAATGCCATGAGTGAATAAACGACGCTTTATGCATGTGTTTCATACAATATTTTTTCTACGACTGTTTCTAATTGAAAAAATTAAAAGTAACCTATACCAGTGTTTCTCAACAGGTGGTCCGCGAAAGTTTTTGTATATGTTTTATGCACTTTTTTTATATAAATAATTTATATTTTGTTTATTTTCTGTAACCCTTCTGTGATTTTCTACAAATAAAATAAATATATTTAGTAACACATTAAATATATTTTTTTTTCTTGCAAAAAATGAACCAATTATTATTAGTGGTCCGCGTTAGAAAATTATTTATTTTACTGGTCCGCAGTGCGTTATTGGTTGAGAAACACTGACCTATACCTTTTATTTTGTAACAATTTTAAAAAATAACCAATTTATGATTTTTCTTTCATAATAGTAATATTAATTATTCATTATCCAGAGTTGTTATGTGGAGGGGATTTTATATATTTTCCTTTCGTTGTTGTATTTCTGACAGGACATCAAAATATGTTCGACTCTCAGTTCAGTGGCAAGTTCTTCACACATGGATAGTTGCAATTAGTGATCGGCGCGTGCCGTGAAATTTCTGTGTCACTTCGTGACACGGCCGTTCACGGTAAAATCGTGAGTGAACGTGATAAATATTTTTCTTTCGTGCGTGATTGTGCGTGATTTAAAATTCGTGACACGTCGTGCGTGCAATCACGGCGTGTCACGACTCACGACATAAAATGTTGTACATGATTGTACAAGTTTAAATTTTAGTAAATAGAAGGAATAATAATAATAATAAACAACTTTATTTCGGCGAAGTTTCAGCTAATGCTGGTCTTCCAACTTAACCTTTAAAAATATAAATACAAAATACATTTTTACAAAAAATATTCATAGAATGTACACAGCAGACATAAAGATATACATACATTTACAAAAAAAAAAAAAACAATGAAAATATTTTTAGGTGAGAATCATAGATGAATCGAAATAACGAACTTTCACTATGTTTCACTATGTATTTATAAAATGAACACTATTAAATAAAGATAGATGAAAGTCAGTACCAATTACTAGATTATTTATGATAAAAATAACTGATGCTTATATCTTTGTTTAAATTTATTGTGTGAGTAGGATTTCATATGCACGGGAACAGAGCCGCAGTTAGGAAATCTTGCGCTAGGGGCAGAGCCGTGTTTTGGCGCCCGTAAAACTTATGTTGATTATTATTTTGTAAATAAATGGTCGCCATTTTGAAATGGTTAACATAAAAATATGACTTTTTGGTGTCATTGTAAAGCTAATTTAATGTACTTTTAGGAAAAAATATAAAATTATCGATTCCTTACGCTAGATCAAAAGTTGACATAATTTCCGGTGAAACCGGAAGTGCCTCAGAATTCTTATAGTAACCTTTAGATGGGCCTTTTTGTCTAGTTTAACTTTTGTTCTGAAGATTTTTTTGTATCTTTACAAATAAAGGAGATTTTCGGGGTGCCCCGTTTCAAACAAAGACTCTGTATATTTTTTAAATTTTGAGTAGGGTATCAAATGAAACTTCTTAATGAGTGGATAAACAAACAAATTTTTATTTTTGAGATATCTGTTATTTATGGGATTTTAACCAAAAATATGTCCCCTTCATTCCCTCTATTTCCCAAAGAGGTTGATATAAAAATCTGAAAAATTCTCAATAATGTATATTGTTGGGAATCGGAATAGTTCAACAGAAATTTTTGATCAGATTAGTTTTTCAAAAAATATCGATTTTTTATGTCGTTGTAAAAAATAATTATTTTTTATTGTGTGGTATCAAAGGAAAGCTCTTAAGACGTAGATTAAGGAACGGAAAGCGGTTTCATTTTTATTTTTCATTTTAACACGTTTTTATCCAAAAATGTACAAACACTTTTTTTTTCATCTTTAACCTAAAGGTGTTAAACTAAAAATGCTAGTTAATGAACATTTTTCTGAACCGGAAACGTACGAAGGGAATTTTTGGAAATCAGATACATTTTTGGAAAATATTGCAGTTTTTGTGTTTTTGACAAAATTAATTATGTTTTTAATTTATGGCTAAATTATGGCTAATAATGTTATGGATTTTTTGTATTTAAATATACATGAGAATCGAGTTCATATTTGTAACCGTCACCTACTATTATTCGCCTACTACTATCAACCTTTTGTTTGAATTATGTTAGTTTTTTGTTTTTAAGGTATCGAAGAGGAATAAATCATTTATAGCAGCGAAATACTTATAAATCAAATAATACATTGTTACTAGTGAGAAGTACGTTTTTGAATTTGAAAAAAAAAATCTATTTAACAATATATTTCTTATTAATTTAGTGAAGACTTTGATATGAAGCAAATGTAGAAGAAATCGCTGGGATTTTTTAATCAAAATTGTATTTAAATTAAAACGAGATTAGACGAAATGTTTGCAAATTATTTAAATGTAGTTTAAAAAATTAAATCTCTTAGTACTCAAATAACGAGCAATAATTATTATTAAAAAACTGTTGATTTTGATGATGGTGATATTGATAGAAAAAATATTGATCTCGACATCCAGCATTCTGTTGGCTTCTTACACTTTTGTAGGTATTAAATACCTACAAAATCCTGATATGTGTGAAAATTCACACTTCACATAATTTTTTCATTTTTTTCTTAAATTTCCAGGCAATTATTCTCTAGTGCAGCGGTTCCCAACCAGGGGTACGCGTGCCCCTGGGGGTACTCAGTTATATATATCAGGGCTTCGAACCGGAACCGAACCGAAAACCGGAAAAACCGTTTTTTGTCGGAACGAAAACGGGAACTGTACCGAAAAAAAATATCGGTTTATTTCGGTTCAGATAATAGTTATGTGAGCGAATATAAATTACATTTTATTTAAGATTTAAACTGATGAGCAGAAAAAAATCGTAATTTTTCTGACAAGTAAAAAAGAAATTGCGATTCTATTATTTCAGAGGAGGGGGGAACGCCCAGACCCCCCCCCTGGCAGCGGCCTTGGTATGATTGTTACAAAATAAAAAATAAAATGTTCTTCTAAATTATAGTAGAAAATAAATTTCCAATATCTACAAATAAAAGCATTTAAAAATGTATCACTCGGAACTGAACCGAAAACCGAAAAAAAAAACGTTATTTTTGCCGGAACGAAAACCGGAACCGAACTGATATATATTTTTTTAATTGAACCGGAACGAAAACCGAAAAAAATAACGGTTCAAAGCCCTGTATTAAATTTTAAAAAACATTTTTAAATTTTTATATTTATAAATGCTGTGCACTGTCGGGGTCCATTTATTGTTTATACATTTATTGTTAAAATACAGAACTACGCAAAAGCAATTTAGTTCCGCGTAAACGTTTAGAATAGCCTATAATGCTAATACTGGTTAACAAAATTATTATAAATTTAAAAAATTATTTTTAATTTTTTTAGATTTAAATGGCTGTGCACTGTCGTGGACCATTTATTGTTTACGCAATACAGAACTACGCAAAAAAATCCACATTAAAATTCTCATTAGCGAAACTAATTAAGAGGATTAATTTCTTTACTTAATCCTTTATTGGATAATTTTGGTCGACACTAGGTCACTAATCTTTCCAAATATTTCTCGTTCAGAATCGTATATGAAACGTTTTAAGTAACAACATATGTTGACCAGTGCATTTTTTGTATAAAATACCCTTAAATTAATAACTACCTTAAGCGCTAGTAGCCATTAATGCTGTGTGTACACATTTTTACCAGTTTTATAAAAAGTAAAATTTGAAAAAGTGCAATAGTGATGAAACAAGTTGAGTGTCTATTGAAGGGTTAAGAAGGGCCGTCCTATACTGACTCGACATCCCTTGGGAGCTAATAGCCAAAGATGCTGCACACCATTTTCTCAAAATTCAAAAAATTCTGTGGATTTTAAATATTTTGTAAGTATTGTACAGGTAAATTTTGTTTTTTCGATTGAATATTTTTAATAGCTCGAAGTATGTATGTTCCTTGGGCGCTAATAACCAAAAATGCTACACACCATTTTCTTAAATTTACAAAAATTCTGTGTATTTTAAATTTTTTGTAAGTATTGTGAATTTTTGGAATGTTTTTACGTCTCAATATTTTTAACAGCTCTAAGTAAGTTTGTATGTTCTTTGGGCGCTAATAGCCTAAACTGCTGTACACCATTATTTCAAATTTCAAAAAATTATGTGGATTTTAAATTTTTTGTAAATATTGTGCAGGAAAATGGTTTTGAAAATGTTTTTTCGATTTAATATTTTTAATAGCTTTAAGTTTTATGTTTTTTGGGTGCTAATAGCCAAAGATGCTGCACACTATTTTTACAAATTTCAAAAAATTATGTTGATTTTAATTTTTTTGTAAGTATTGTGTAAGTAAATTTTTGGAATGTTTTTATGTTTCAATATTTTTAACAGCTGTAAGGATGTATATGTTCTTTGGGCGCTAATAGCCTCAAGTGCTGTACACCATTTTTTCAAATTTCAAAAATTCTGTGAATTTTAAATGTTTTGTAAGTATTGTGAAGGTAAATTTTTGGAATGTTTTTTCCATTCAATATTTTTAATAGCTGTAAGTAAGTTTGTATGTTCTTTGGGAGCTACTAGCCAAAGATGAAGCATACCATTTTTTCAAATTTTTAAAAAATCTGAATTTTAAATATTGTTCTACACCATTTTTCCAGTTACAGAAAAATTAATGCGATCTTTTTACGCCAAGATTTGTTAGTATATAATAAGTGATTTTTTTTGTCAAGAAATTTCTCAAAAAAATGGATTTTTTGATATTTTTTTTTAATCTGTACCAAAGATTTTATTATATACTTCAAAATATGATTCAAAATTTTTAAAAAATATTTTTCGAAAATATTTCTATATTTTTTTGGAATATTTTCCGATTCAATATTTTTAACACAATAGTGAATCTATACGTCTTTTGGGCGATAATAGCCTAAGCTGCTGTACACCATTTTTACCAGTTACTGAAAAATATGTGATTTTTTTACGCCAGGTTTTGTAAGTATATTATTAAGTGATTTTTTTTGGCACATTTTTTGTCAAGAAATTTCTCAAAAAAATGGATTTTTTGATATTTTTTTGAATCTGTACCTCAGATTTTATTTTGTTTTTTTTATTTTTATGGCCATTACTGCTTTGGCAATTAGCCAGGACAATTATTTTTTGAAAAATTCCATGCCTGAACGGGATTCGAACCCGAGACCTTAGCAACGCAGAGCATATGTGTTACCACTACGCTACGCCGGTCGGCTTTTTTGTAATTGACAACGTAACTTAATTAAAATTTAAAATTATTTTTCAATAATATATATTTCTATATTTTTTTGGAATATTTTTCAATTAAATATTTTTAATACAATTAAGTAAATCTATACGTCATTCAGGCGCTAATAGCCTAAATTTCTGTATAAGTTGCTTAGTATAAGAACCTAAGAACCTAAAAAGAGGGATCTATGGATGCTGGGTAACACCTTAAAAAACACAAAATATCCACGATTGCATATTGCCAGGGTTGGGGATGCAAATGTGTGTATTCAGCTCCATTGATCCTTAGCATAAAGTGCTCTCTAGGAACCTATAATGAAGGATCTGTGGGTGCTTTTCAACACCTTAAAAAACACAAAATATCCACGATTACATATTGCCAGGGTTGGGGATGCAATCGCGTGTATTCTGCTCCATTGATCCTTAGTATAAAGTGCTGCCTAGGAACCTAAAATGAGGGATCTGTGGATGCTTGGCCACGCGATTGCATATTGCCAGGGTTGGGGTTGCAATCGCGTGTATTCAGTTCCATTGATCCTTAGTATAAAGCAGGGCTTCGAACCGGAACTGAACCGAAAACCGACAAAAACCGTTATTTTTGCCGGAACGAAAACCGGAACCGAAGAGATATATAATTTTTTAATTGAACCGGAACGAAAACCGAAACGAAAAACATAACGGTTCGAAGCCCTGATATATATGTAGGTATATATAGAATATAGTATTAAATATATTTTATAGCTATTTAGTCATCTTTTGTGGTTGTAATGAGTAAGTTTGACCTTTGCTTGAGTGTTAAACCTTATTGGATAATAGATATTTGAATAAGTTAATTATTTAAGGCGTGTTATTAAAATTTCGTAACTAGTTTGTAAATCAGTTATGAACTCTGACTGGCGATTTAGACCTAGTTAAAATAAATGTAGTCTTTGCAATTATCTCATTCATATGAATACGAAACCTCTACGTGTTTAGCCTTCTAAATAGTAATTTTAAAATGAATTAATATATTAACTCTTGCCGACAACCAACTAATATACTCGAAAATACTCCATGCATTCTGCATCGTACATTTTCAATATCAAAGTTGCTCACGAAATAATATACTTGCATTCAAGGGCGGCCTTTACGTAAGGGCAAATGAGCAATGTCCCCCCCAAGAATAAAATATCTTATCATATTTTTAAATTTTAATATCTTAATAAGATGGTAAGAATCTATAATTAATCTTTAAATCCTAATGGTTGGTTTATATACGGAACAAGAATAAGGAATAGGAAATAAGAATAGTACACAAGAATAAAAAATATTAAACCGTTTATATAGGACATAACATTTCGTCGCTGCGCCTGCGTACTTGCGTTGGCCTGTGTTTAACGTTTGTCACTTGACAGGTTCTGATTCATAAAACCTTTTAAAAAAATTCGTTTATTACCGTTAAAAACATTTTATTGTTGTTTACAACCTTCTGATCACAACTGAAAAACATCTGTTGACCAAACTTTATTACGGCAGACATTTTGATTGCTGTGCGCAGGCTTATCGTGTCTTATTCTTGAAATAATGCTTGGTTTATATACGGAACAAGAATAAGGAATAATAAATAAGAATAGTGCACAAGATGTTAAAACATGGCTGCGCCGTATATCGGTTTATGTAGTAATGAAATTTAACTTAAACATAAGAATAGTTGGTAACATTCAACATTTTTATTCTTATTTCAAGAATAGGACACGATAAGCCTGCGCACAGCAATCAAAATGTCTGCCGTAATAAAGTTTGGTCAACAGATGTTTTTCAGTTGTGATCAGAGGGTTGTAAACAACAGTAAAATGTTTTTAACGGTAATAAACGAAATTTTTTAAAAGGTTTTATGAATCAGAACCTGTCAAGTGACAAATGTTAAACACAGGCCAACGCAAGTACGCAGGCGCAGCGACGAAATGTTATGTTCTATATAAACGGTTTAATATTTTTTATTCTTGTGTACTATTCTTATTTCCTATTCCTTATTCTTGTTCCGTATATAAACCAACCATTACCAACTTTTCTTATGTTTAAGTTAAATTTCATTCCTACCTAAACCGATATACGGCGCAGCCATGTTTTAACATCTTGTGCACTATTCTTATTTCCTATTCCTTATTCTTGTTCCGTATATAAACCAAGCATAACAGCTTGTTTGTTTTTATACGCTGCGCTATTTGATTTCGTGCGATTGTTTGTGAACAGTTTAGATCAATGTATTTAGAATTTTTACAGATATCTAGTTTAACCACTTTGCGATAAATGATGCGAGACATTATTTTTTATACATTTTTGGAAAAAATCGTATTAATCGTAATAAATAATAAGTTAAATATTCTGAGACAATTATTTTTCCTTCAATTCCCTTGTCAACAACATGCTAAAGTCAAGTTCAGACTAAACGTATTGAAATAATAGTATACAACACAGAACAGCGCAAAACATATTTAATTGTTAGCGCAGAACTATCAGTGCGCAATGGGTTCGGTTGTGCTCCACTGTGCGCTGAATAATGGGTGCGTTTTGTTGTGCCAATTCTGGTTTCGGTTTAATCAGAATACGCGTTTTGTTGCGACTGTATTCTCATTCTATTCATTCTACTCATTCGATGACTCGAGGTCGAACGACTGGAATGAATAAGTGTGGTGGGGATGAAAAGTAATACATATTTGAATGCAGTTGTTTTCATTTGGTTTTTAAATGTATTAGTATTAAATTTTGGTATTACTGCTTCAAAATAATTTATTCTTTTAGGTATTTTCTCATTTTGTGTCCTAAAATTAATATACACCTATATGATTTTAATATAGTATTGTTAAATCTAAACTTAAAATGTATGTTCAATTCAATTACTCGTTCTTAAACATTATGTTCTAGAATATTTGCTTCAAATATAAATTTTTCTTATTCTGCATTTATTATTTAGATTATCCATTTAGGTGAAATATGTTCGTTATTTGTTCTACAACCATATGACTTAACCTACATGCAAATGTCATTCCATGTTTACTTCACGATCAAAATTGTCGTTTTCTTGCGCATCAATTCTAGTGTTTCTAACCAGCCACTAACAAAACGCACCCAATGCCTATATGAACGGATACATTTTTGTGTCGTCCAAATTAAACGCGCTAAAACAACAAATTTTCTTTATTGTACCGATAGGAAAATGTTAAGGTTGCAACCCGGGCGATGGGACGTTCGCGATGACCCTGCGTATATTGTTAATCATTAGACCGTTTCAGTCAAAACTTCTGTTAAAAATAAAATCACAGCAAATTTAAGACAGAGAATCTGAAGAAAATTTAAAGATTTTTGCCAGTTATAAAGATACAGCAACAAATAAATGAAAAAAAAAACACTAAAACTGGATATTTAGCAACATTTAATTTTGCAAAGTAGTTAGTAAATGGTTTAGTAAAAAGCTAAATTCAGAGCAAAGTTGAGAAACATAATTGTCGTTTACCGGAAATGTTGCACCCCACATGTTCACTTGATACCCCACAATAATTATGAAAGATTTAGATGATGCTAAAGCTCATCTAAAACAATTAGTCTTAGTTGAATGGCATGATGAGTGGAATGACATACAGAATGTCAAGTTGCGGCAGATTAACGATACGTTTAACCGCATAGATTATTAGTTTCTCATACAAAACTAATAAAATGAGTAAGTCAATATATCAAAATTTGTAACGAATTTTTAACTAATAGTATATTTATTGTAAAAAAAAGTGTGTATTTATGACCACACGGTAGAAGTGAAACATAAGTGGGAAAGAGAGTATCAACTACTTGTTCCATATGAATCACTCTTTGGTTTAAGGGAAAAACATAATCAAATACAGGGTAAAAATTACTGTAGTTTATTTGAGGTGGTAAATAGATTAGACGCAGTTATGAGAACCAGACCAACTTAAAAATTAATGGCAACACTTTTGATAGAGTTTAAACTTTCAAATACCTCCATAAGTGAAACGAATCGCATTATGAGGCCATGCGATGCTCACTGGATTACTGGATTACTTCCTCTCTTCTGGTGGACTGGCCATGTCAAACCAATTTTTAAGAAGGTTTACAAACTTCTAGCATCTAATTATCGACCAATTAGTCTTAGTTCTTCGACACGCTATTAAAATTTCAAGCTGACAATAATGTTCTTCCGGATGAACAACATAGATTTCTGCCTAGCAGATCAGTAATATCAAATTTGTTATACTCAATTATTCTTACAACTTTTCGTTGTAATGCAAAAATTCTGTTGCTGCAGGTGAATGACCCCAGATTATTAACTCATAGGTTAGGTGGGACTGAAAGAGGGAAAAATAGGCAATTAATACAACATCTTAACTGAATTCATGCTTCAGATTCCTTATTAGATACACAGTTGATCGTAGTTTGCGGCTAAGTATATCCACGTGTTGATCCCAACGAAGATGACGGTCAACGTGGATACCAAGAAATTTTATGAAGGGAGGGTTGGCAATATCATGTCTTCTGGTGTTCAGCAGTAGAACCTGAGTTTTTTCTTTATTTAAACTTAGCTTATTACATGCAAACCAAGAGTTTACACTGTTCACCAGAGAGACACTTTCCTTAACAAGAGAATCTAAATCATGTTTACAATCTAATAATGTTGTATCGTCAGTGTAGATAATTGTTTTGGCGTTTGTAGAGAGAGGCAAATCATTTACAAATATTAGGATCAGTAGCGGTCCGAGAACTGAACCTTGAAGCACTCCAAAATGCAAAGGAAGATACTGGGAAGTTCTACCGTTAAATTGGGTAAACTGTTTTTGGTTAGACAAATATTATAATACCAGCTACTAATGTATCGGTCGAGAGAAACGTATTACGTATCAGAACGTATTTGAGATATACAGTATGGCCATCCGCAACACGAAGCTACTTTGAAGAAATGGAACAGGTTGATGATTCAAGTTACTAACTGGTTACTAGCTAATTTAGAAACCCTGTTCCGCACACGAAGCTACTCTGAAGTAACAATGAAGGGACAAAAATAGCAGTTTCGTGCATTCGAGCGTGGATGTTATAGATTATCATTAGATTATATATTATTACTAGCAGAGTAATCATTCTTCGCACGGGATAACTTCAATTAAGTTCAGTTAAGTCGAATGTAAAATAAATAATCATGTCTTTTAATAATTCTTAGCATGTCTAAAGAATTTCTTTGTACACAACGTTTCTTCCTGTTTCATGTGGTTCGCGTGACTTCCCTTTCGGAGCACAAATAAAACAATCTATGCTTTTACTCACCCTTGAACAGGCAACATAGAACATATATTCAAATTAAAGAATATGTAAGTTAATTGAATAAAAAAATATATGTAAAAGAATAATCCAGAAACAAATCAGGGGTTAGTAACATTAAATAAATATTCGAGTATATAGCTGACTTCGGTAGCGCAGAGGCAGCGACCCTGCTTCTCGTGCTAAAGGTCACTGATTCGAATCCCGGTTAGGGCATGGATATTTGTATTTGTCTTTATCACCTCATTCTCATTTAAAATAATAATACAAAAAAAAACAAGAAAAAGCATCACTCATAAATTTATCAACGCTCCTAACCCCGATTATGTCACCGTGGGAGTTGTAGACCCGAAACTTCACCATTCGGTGTGAAAGGCTCTAAAGTAACAGTACGGTAGTGAAAACAACGGCTCGGTGAGACTACTATGGGACGTTTATGGGCTGAAGAAGAAGATGGGAAACTCTATAGTTATAATTATAAAAAAGAACAACCAACATCTGAAAAAATTACAGTGCATTCTTTGGACGGAGGGATGACCATATAAATTACTACACCGGGTGACACCGCTGCTAGCGATGCCTCTATTGATGGTCCATGTAACAAAGAATCCACAATATATTTCTTAAATTGCCTACAATTCGTTAATTTAGGCTCTTTTGTTTAGATGGGTTTGAGTCTTGTTTATGACAGACACGTTTAAAAATAATTTTTTAATATAATTAAGTTCAATCAAATTAACTAGTTAAGACTGTCACCTCTTCATAATTTATGTGATGCTTTTTTTCATTTATATGGTCAAATTACAGACTAACAAATAACATGACATGGAAGTAACGGACCACTATGCTAACTTCATGTTACAAAAGTCCTGGGTTTGAATCACGTTTTCATTTTTTTTTTTGAAAAGTATTTTTAGTCTTATTCTTATACCGCCCCCCTCACTCTTTCAGCCTTAAATTTGTGTCCACTCCTGAACATAGGCCTCCCCTTCTTCTTCCATGTATGCTTGGACTTAGCCAATGTCTACTCGCTACTTTTTTATATCGTCTAACCACCTTTTAAGATCTGCCTAACTACGTTTGTAAATTCTTGGATGCCAGTGAACTATTTTGTTTGTCCATCGTTTAGAGACTTGTCTGGCAGTTAGTGTTATGTACATTGAATTCTAGCAGTGAAAATAAAAAATAATTCCACGATAATGGCTCAGCAGGCGTGAAGTTAGCTGGCCTTCAGTAATTTGTTAATCATTTAAGTGTATAAACAGCACTAAATTTATACTATTCGGCACCAAATAGGACTAAATGGGCACTAAATTACAGCACTGAAAAAATCAATTCCGCGATGATGGCTCAGTGCCGTGAAATTGGCTTGATATTCGTTGTTTTGTTAATAATTTTTAAACAATTAGAGCCCCAAATTCATACGGCACCATATAGTACTAAATGGGCACTAAATTATGGGCAGAAAAATAATTTTTGCGGCATTGGCCTAGTCAAGTTCACGGACCTGTTGACCAGTTATAGTTGGGACGCTTGAAACGGAACTTTATTGTTGAGCATTAATGAGGCTAATGTACTTGATTTTATTTTGGACAGTGATTCACGTATGTAGTTTGTACTTAAAATTATATATTTATATTATAATCGATATATCGATTCATAGTATCGATACCTATTGGTTTCAGATACATTGGTTTCGGAAAAAAGAATTGATACTAGGTGGTGTGGATTACAACAAAAAATGTACAGTCAGCACTGGGGTACCGAAGGTTTTGATACTTTGTAATGATATCATTATCGTTTTGTAATATCGGTATCGGAAAAGTGTATCAATATTTCGTGGTATCGATTAATGTGCAAGTTAAAAAGTGACGCGTATAACAAATTCTTTAATAACAAGGCACATACAAGGCGTAGAATTCGCCGTTTCTGTTTGGCCACCAAGTCTTAGAAAAGATATAGACATTATGGAAAGAGTCCAGAGGACGTGCTACGCGCTTACCATTTGGTTTCAACAGACTTCCCTATGATGAGAGACTTCGAAGACTTAATTTGCCCAAACTGGAAAACCGCAGTCGTGGTAATCTTATAACTACCTACCGTGTAGTCCATCGGAATTTTGATGCTGATCTTACTGGTTTGTTTGTACTTAATGTAGACTCTCGTTTACGTAGACATTCGTTGAAGTTATGTCGCGAAAAGTTCCGTAAGAACATTCGGGCCAAGTTTCTTTCAAACCGAGTGTTTAATGCCTGGAACAATCTACCTGGAAGTGTAGTGTCTGCCCCAAGTGTGAACAATTTTAAAAATAGACTGGACTTTTACGATCAGTTGCTACTATCCCCATAAACTGAAATTTTCTGTTTTTGTACACTTTTTATATTTGTTATTGTTTGATTTTAGTTGTTTATCAAACTGTTTTGTTTCCTGTATCACAACAATGTGAAATATTGTAATTTTTCTATAAGAACTTTACAAGCCATTGGCTTCAGTTCTTTTTAAATAAATAATAATGATAATAAAATAATAATATGTTAGGACAGGCTTGAGTTGAACAAAGTTGAGAAGAACATACAAGTCTTTTTGGGTGTTTTTCATAAAAATAGAGACTTAGAGTAGGATTTACCTAGTCCTGCCATAAATACTGTTACAAAGTGTTTGGATTATAATAAAAAAATTGATGTGAAGTGTGAATTTTCACACATTTCAGGGTTTTGTAGGTATTTAGTAAGTGAATGATGATTATTTGGGATGCCAAAACAAATTTTATATTAAAATATTTTTTTTGTTAATTTTAATTCGATTGGTTGTTATAAGTTCCGCCCCTTTGATTTCGTGTACATTGAAACAGAATTAAATTGTAATTTAAACAATTTCCACTTGTTATTAAATTTACGCTTTTAAAAATTAAATGCAACATTTGCCAAAATATAACTAGAATTTTGAAAAAATAATTTAAACAATATACAAATTAAAAAAAAAAATAAAAATAATAATATTGTCCCTTCTCGCAGGGTTCGATCCCTTTCGGATCGAATTACTTGGGTGAAACGCCAGCATCAAAACCACTACACCAGCATACACGTTCCATTGTAGCGTGTTACAAAGCTATAACTTGTGTACATTATTAGCCAAAAATCACAAAAAATGCGTTTTTTTCCAAAAACGTAATCTGATCAAAAATTCCTGTTGTACTATTCCGGTTCACACCAATGTACATTACTTAAAATTTTTTTAGATTTTTAGTTTAAACTATCTGGGCTACAGGGTGTGGGACAAAAAATTTTTTGCACAATTTTGGCAAAAATCGCTTCAAAATAATTTATTTTGAAAAAATTAAAATTTGATCGTTAATCCACGTATCAAGGGCTTTCATTTGATATCCTACTCAGAATTATAAAAAAATATTTTTTTTTTCGATGAGCACATATTTGTTTATATTTTTAGGGGGATGTGTTTTTTAGATGTTTTAGTATTTTTCCTATGTGTGGGTCAAAGAGTTGTATAAGCATGCCAAATTTCAACTCTCTAGGTTTAGCCGTTTGGCTACAATTTTTACCGAACAGACAGACAGACAGACAGACGACAAAATGACGGTATAAGGGTTTTTTGGTCATACCTACAAAACCCTAAAAACAGTGCACGTTACAAATGATTTTTTATATTGTTACACCTACACATATATCATATTAAATGAAAATAAATGTCTTATTCAAAATGCCCTCCCTTCGCCTTCACACAGGCTTTTAAACGTATTGGCTAATCATCAATGGCAGTACGCACGATATCCATTGGAAAATTAGCCACTGCTTTCTTCAATGATTGCTTTCCAAATTTGGATGTCGTCTTGTTTCACTCGCTGTAGACACCGTTGTAATAGAAGCGTTTCATATACAAAATCACATACACGTTTATCTCAATATATTCAAATATAACAGACGAAGATAAAAACTACAGACGTACGTTGAGCATGAGAAGCCCATAGATGTTTGCCCATAATTTTACATAGAACTGTGTGAAATATATATTTGTTTATTGGTTCTCTGTCGATCAATCGACGTGTAAAATCTCGTGAACTATACGGTTTTGTATCTACCGATCTTAGAAGTACGCTGTGTTGCGGACGTTAGGGAGCTAGTGGACGGCGAATGTTTTTAAATCTGGTGCATTGGTTTACGCTGGGTACCGTAAGGAAAATACAAACATGTGACTGGCTGGTAATGTACATCACGTGCGTGGCTCTACTTGATCTTCGTGATATTTTCACTAAAAAGAATTTCCGTTTAGTTAATATAATTGTCGTGAAGAATATTTTCATTTATAACTTAATTGAGCACTTTTTGTAGGCGCCATCTATAGTTTTATTAAATTAACCAATTAACTTATTTACTAGAAGAGTGTTGCATGATAATTTTATTTTTTTTTTATGAATTACTGAGTAGATGCTAAAGTTATAACGTATTTTTATTACGCAATAGAAAAAATATATTTTTGACTGACCAATAATGTTTCCAAGATGCTTCCTTTATACTTTTAATTCAGTTTCGCTCTAACGAATGAACAGTAAACGCTCTTTTTTTTATAAACGTCAGTGGTTAAAATGTATTTAATTTATTGTTTACGTTATGAATTTCAAAAGGTAATAAAGTGACTGTCACAATCAGAAACATGTGGGACGTGTACGGTAGTGCTGCAATTAAAGTCCAATTAATACAATGGTATTTTTCGATTTCTGAGGATTTTTCACTGAAGAAAAAACACTGACTGGACTAATTAGAAGGATTGTTTATAGGTCATAATTGCAGCAAATTCTCATAATTGCAGATCCATATAATTAAAATATCATAAAGCTTGCGAATACAGAGTCAATACAAACAGCGAAGCGGGACACCGCCGTTATATTCTTTATTATTAGAGTTACAAAAAAATACTAAATAATAAAGTTGTAGGAGATCAAGAAGGGCAACTGTTTATTGAAGAAAATACTTTTTTAAATCAGTGCTTCCAAAGCTAGAGCACAAAGTTTTATTTCTTCAAATTAGATCATATTTTTTAGTTCCATTCGAAATTTTTTGTTGCATTGAATTATATAAACATTTTATATTCTCACATATCCAAACAGTCGAGTATCTGAACGGCTTAATATTTTAATATTGTCCCCACGTCGCGTTTTTAAGAAAAAACGTGTTCCCTCTATCTTGAAACACCCTGTACATAATCTTAACTGACCTCACTTAAGCAATGCCAAACCCAAATTTCTGGCCCTAGAAACATGAAATTGGTGGGGTATTTTGCTTCCGTGACGTAAGCACCTACTAAGAAAGTGATCTGTAGACAGAAATGATGTCAAGGTCGGAGTAATTCGGTCGCTTTTCTACCTTCTTCAAAAAGGTGTTATTTTCTGCCACACATTAGAATTCGATGACAAACATTTCTCGTGTTTCGTGGTCCAGCAATACTATGTCTGGTTTCGTTGCCTGAAGTTGTCAAGGAGTGGGAATGGAGTAATTCCAGTATATGCGGTATCTGGAATTTTTCACCACCTCCTCTACATCCCCTGGAGCATATGGGACGACGCGAGTTGTGTAAATTCCGTAGTGTTGTCTCGATTGGTAGTATGACACGGCGTAGAACAGAGGTTGGTCCCAGATGACTTGGAAGAACGTGAACTGTAGCTGTTTTCTCATATGTTGTTCCATGTGCATGTGTTGATTTGCCTTCTTAATAGATTTGCTGACTTTTCTGTAATATTCATTACCATTCGAGAAACAGTCAATCCCCCGTTCGGCGCTGATTCGGTCAATCCAAGTCTGGTTGCTGCTCCACGTGCCGCTTGAAACAGAAATGCTTCTTTTCTAGCAAACGCATGGTTAGTTAGGGTGTTGCATGAGGAGACCACCGCTTCTTAATGTTTGAATAGTGGTACCTAGAGCAATTCTACCTCAAAGACTCTGCAGAATAAGTAGTACTTTACCTCTGAGATGACGGGGTAGATAAATACGGTAGAGGGAGGATTTCTTCTGTAGACTACGGTGGATGGTCATGACTTTTCTGGTTTCTATGTCCAAAGACTGTAACTCTTTGTCTTTCTACTTAAGGACATTAAAGGTATGGGACAGCATTGGGACCAAAAGTATATTTCTGGCGGATCAGATCCGCCAAAGAAGTGACATACTTGCTGCGGAAAAACTTTTTTACAGAGTGAGCTACCTGGAGTCTGCTCTGGGCAATATTAAGGAACGTGTATGTTTCTCCAGCATCTCGATAATGGATGATGCTCCCGTCGACTAGTTGAAGATTCGCGCCTTTACCTACAACCTCGACCTCGTTTTATATGGAGGACTGTACATTTGTTCAAGCCGATATTCATGCCAACGGCCTTGCTGATATTTGGGACATTGTTCAGAGCGTCTTGGCGTTCATGGCACTGTTTTGAGGCATAAAGTTTCAGGTCATCCATGTAAAACAAATGGGTAATCGTATGTCTCCTTCTGCATGGCGACCCGTAATCGTACCTCAACGCATAGAGACAATAATGATATGCAAAATAGCAATAGGCTTAATGAGTTGCCTCGGAAGACGCCTCGCCGGTATTGAACCCACTGAGTATGGAGGATATCTTTAGCAGATGTTAAAGTAAATTTAGTACTTCATAATGCCATGATATTTGTTAGGCATCTCACTATATCATGGGGGCATTTGTGGCATTCAAGAAGATACAACAGGAGTTGGTGACATGTTGAATGGAATGCCTTAGCGCAGCGGTTCCCGTCTTGTGTTCCGCGGAACCCTAGGGTTACATGAAAATACCAAGGGCTCCGCAAGATAAGGTGTCCTTTAATAATAGATATGGCAAAGGTTCCGCGATATTTGGAAAATTGCCATAAGGGTTCCAGGCCGAAATAATGTTGAAAATCGCTGCAAAGATGAGCCACTACGTCTTGGCAAATGCAGTGGTCAATTAATACATTGTTTTTGTAGCCTGCGAGGCCTCTCTTCGATCCCTTCTGTTCATAGATCTGGTTCCAGATGGAGCCAATAGAGTTTGAGGATTCCCTCATTTAGTGCGGTAATAAAATCCTTGTCGACCGTATTAAGGCAGGTCATGGGACGATAATTTTGCGGTTTGTACAAGTTTCCCTTTTTAGGGATCAACATAGTTCTTCCCTCCATACGCCAGGGTGGGATTGGCATTGTTCCCCATGTGTACTAGGTGAAAACACGAGCCAAGTGCTCGTGGACACGTGGGAAGGATTTCCACCAGAAGTTGTTTACAGCGTATATGCATACGTAAATACAACATAATATGATGTGTCGCTTTCTTTATACGAGTAATCATCACTTAATGTGGTCACTCTTTAGTAATAACTAATAACATATAAGAGAATAATTATATTATACAAGAGAATGAAATAACGTTATGACGTTACTAGACGTTCTGTATTTTTCTAATTATATATAAAATTGCTACTATGTTTACACATGTGAATGCGCATGATATATTATCTAAATCTTGGAATTACCTGTTCTGTTTATATATAAATAATTGTAGACTCTGCTTTACTTTAATTTGTGAAGTGTTGACTTCCACACCGCTGGGTAGAAGGTTAGTGGAATCATTTATTTTCATTTAGACTAATAGTTATGAAATCCGCCATATTTTATGAACTAATGGTGTCGTTACTCTCAGACTAAATGTTAGTAATGAAGAAAAACTATTAATTGATTATAAAGGGTACGTCAGTCAGCGTTCACCAACTGACGTAACTCGTAAATTAAGCCCGGTTTATATAGGTCCATAACATAGTGCATATGCATATCCATACATATTTCAACAAGGGTTTTACTGTACTAAACATCTGTTTGTAATAATCAGAACAAAGTTTTTTTGCTATGGCTGTGTTATTTATTTAATATAAACGAGGCTTTAAGCACGAGTTTGCTAACTTGACGATGTTCTCGGATTTCAACGCCATTTCTAACGGTTTGCTATCATCAGCCGCAAGCGCAGATTTATTTCAACACTCTCCTAAGAACTCTGCGCTTGCGTCTTACGATAATAAACCGTTAGAAATGGTTCTTCGAATAGACCTAATAATGTGTTAAATTTCATAGATGAGTAATATGAAATAGCAATAAAATAACGATCTATTTTAATAGCAATAATAATGAAGGTAGAGAAGTAATCATGGTTAGTGGATTTTATAGTCGTCACATCTAACAATTTACAGGTTACGTGTGAAACTAATATGCAAAAGAATAAAAACTTCGCACGCATCATAAAAGAACAATGGAGTGTGCATAAATGGGCAATTGATTGTCCCAATAATAGTGCCAACAACGGGAATAATACCAAAATCACTGAAAAACACATTAAAAACATTTGAACTGAAAGAAAATTTAAGAAAGAAATACAAAAAGCATTTTTGAATACCAGCACGTTAGTGAGAAAGTTCCTAGGAGAAGATAAATAAAGAAGGAAAATGTATTTGTATATGTTACGATTAATCTAATAAATCCGGTTTGTATTAATAGTTACCGGAAATTATTAATAATTACCGTGTATTATTAATATAAACCGATTAATTACTTGGACCGTAACGTATACATATGTATGTGCACTAGAGATGGGCGCGGGCCATTTAAACGGGTCACAATGGGTCACGGCGCGACCCGCTTGAACGTGAACAAAAATGATACTCCGGTCTGTGAGCGGGCGTGAACGTGAGTAAGAAATTATGCATCGTGCGTGAGGTGGCGTGAAAAATAACGTGACTCACGATTATTTTTTTACATGTCAAAAAAGTATAATTTCCATTTTTTATTTTTCACTAATAATACGGTACATAATTCCTGGTAGGCATTTAAATTTATATTATTATTAGTGCGCACCATTTTCACATTAAAACATTGATTTATTTGGCAGTTTTTACTTTAAATTTAATGTTAACGTCAGGAAAAATTAACCATAGTTTATTTCTAAGCATTACGCAGATTCCATTTCCCTTATATCATTGACTTAACCAACACATGTTCGGTTCACATGTCGATGAACAATTGTATATCTTCACATCTTCCAATGTCTTTCAACATCTCTTAATGTCGCTACCTATAATGAGTCCCAAGATATTTTGATGCTACTACCAAAGTTGTCTATTCAGTTTTTATTATAATAGAGTAGGTAAATATTTATTAATATAAATTTTACAGCATAAGTTTTTTTAAGAGTTTAAAACATAACTGTTGTAATACTATTTCAGCACCTGAAGGAGCTAAATATTATTTAGCGAAGCGTTGTGATCTTACAAAAAATACATTGTCCAAGATGCCGTATGAATTTTATTTCATCATATATTCATTGGACATTATATACGTAAAGTATATAATAGGAACCAATATTACAGCAATTGTTCAAAATACTAGACATATCATTAATATAAAAGTGAATAAATCGTGGATATCGAAGTTATGGTTTGATTCATCTCAGACCATCTCCTTAAATGTTTAAACTTTATTATAAGTTTATGTGTGTCATTTTAAGAATTAACTTAAAACAAACATAATTTTCTGGAAAACTACAGTAGCACTATTTAAATCTTTTAATCACGGAATATTTACATTGTTACCTCCTTTTATCTAGTGCAGTACTTTTCAACCGGTGTGTCGCGACATCTTTGTCACTCCTCGTTAGTAATTTTGTGGCGAAATTTACTGTTTAAATAAATATGAATAAAATAAAAATTGAGGTTAAATGTGAATTTTCACACATTTCAGGGTTTTGTATGTATTTAATAAGTGTAAGAAGCCAACATAATACTGGATTTTTAGGAATATTTGTTCTATAATCTCATCAAAATCAACAGTTTTGATAGTCATATTTATTCGTTATTTGAGTAATAAGAGCTTCCATTTAATTTGCTCCCTGCCTACCATGTGTAGCGCAGGAAGGGGTGACGTGCCCTTGTGCCCCTTAGGGCCATCCGCCACTGGTTCTAATCATAATATGTATCTACAAAGAAGTGTAATAAAATAGTGTAACTATTTTTGGAGTATTTTGATAGAAATATGAATGAACAAATATTGATATGGAAGTAGTACATGTTAACGTCATTTACATTTACTTATCATTCATTAAAATTAAATATATTTACATGAGAATTATTGTTATTTATATTTTTATGGTGATAATGTTTCGTTTATTTATATACTATTTATTCATCCTTAATTTTATCTCACACGTGAATTGCAATCAAAACGGTATAAAAAATACGCTCTGTGTGCAATTAAGCAATGCTCGTCTGCGGTTTGGCTACCTCTAACTTTGTGGCCTTATACCCTTTTCACACTAGATCTTTAAGACGAGTGAACTTAAAGTTCACTGATGTTTAAGATCGGTATGCTTTCACACTTGATGTTTAAATCTCTGGTGCTGTCATCAGCTACAGTAATTTTGTCCTTAAGTTACCGTCATGAAATTACCAGTTTTGAACTGTCTGCGCCGACGCACATTTTGAATTATTATAAACAAATAAGGATATTTCATTTCATTCTACAATAAAGACACTACAATAAAGAATATATTACACCTGTATTAACATGTAAGTCGATACATTTTATCTCAATTATTGTAGCTCTGTATTTTATTAAACACATTATTAAAATAAATAATTTGATTATAACAATAAGTATAAACTTCTTATAACGTCGATATAATACAGTATTCTGGTTTATGATAATATAAAATGTTGACAGCACAAATTCAAGGAGTATTTTTTTATAATAGAAATTAAGTTGGCAATGCGGACGATGTTTAAGATGCAGATCTCTGTCTTAAACATCGCTTGTGTTTAGACGAGGCCATACGGTTTCACATTAGCGTTTAAAGATACATTCACTTTAACATCCGATCTTAAAGATCTAGTGTGAAAAGGGTATTACTCTCGTTACCCGTTACCCAATGATTCTCAATCCCTTTGTTGCGACCAGTGAATTTTTGTTCTTGAAAGAGTGGTTATGTTCTGAAAACCTGTCGTTTAAAAAATGAAACAACTAGCAACCTACAAGCAATCTAAATATATAATTCTATAGTCTAATAGGGGAAACTTTTTAAGATCGCAGCGCCAAATGCGGCAAAGCTGGAACACTCGAAAATGACATTAAACTGTTACTCGTATATTTGTTTACATGGTGAAAATAAACACGAGTTCCTGTTTTCCGAGCTTTTATTTTTTTAAGGGTTAATCTAAGATTTACAAGATATGTAATAATATACTATTCTAAAGAAATTTCAAGGAAATTTTTAGTTTTTGTATTTTTAATTCTTTTTGACTGTTTGTCAATATAATAGCAACAAAAATATGGTAAATATATTAGTTAAAATTAATATCTCTGCCTGAAAAAGTAAAAGGGCTTTTAATAAAACAACTGATGATTTAGGCAAATTTTGGGTGGGGTTAGAAGAGACTGGGGTAGAGAAAAGACTGAAAAAAAGCACTTTTTTTCAGTCTTTTCTTGGATGTAAAAAATCACTTTCCAAAAAATACAACGAGCAAACGTGCATGCGTGGGCTTGGATTTTTGCCCATTTTTAGTTTTTGGTTCCATAAAAACCTACGATCCACTTTCTCTCTGCCGCCAAACGTTGTTTCAATTGATATTTTTTTCGATTTAGGTAAATTATGGAATGTTTAAGAGGGATTCGTCCTTATTCACGATTTACATTGCGGCACACAACAAAATTGATTGTTTATTTTTTCATGATTCACAAAAATAAAACACAAACAACAAAAAAAACACGTATTTCTCCATTGAACAAAACAATGTCATTCTTGTATCTTCCGCAAATTGCCACCAGATGTCAAGGCACTTAGGAAGTTTCCCCTATTGAAATTGTGTCAATATTACAGAACCGATTTCGATGAATCATGGCTTGAATGAAAGGATTCGGTCCCAAGACGTTGGGAAAAATAAAATTAATTAATAAAAAAAACAATAAATAAAGCTTTAATTATTATAAAACCACTTTTATTTTGATTGTTCGGGCGGAAGAAAACGTGGAACCAGAACATAGACAGCGGGTGGCGGGCGGTAGTCAATGACCAGAGCCAGAAACCCCCGAAAATAGTACTATTGGGCTCAACAGCGCTATGAAGTGACACCAAGCGGACAGAATTTGAACTAGTGAAACGAGTAACTGTTTATTGTTTACTATGCTACCTCGTGTTGTTTTGTATCGCGTTTAAACAACGCGTTTATTTCGTGTTATAATGAGTTGTAACACAAACTGCTGTGTATTTGGTTGTGTAGGAAAAGAAGTGAGAGCAACATTCACTTCCCTTTTTTCCAAATATAAAACAATTTGTGAAAATAATTAATATATTTGGTGTTGTGGAGGAGATAAATAGGTAAAAAAGCATGGGAAAATGCTGTAAATACGGGAAAAAGAGTGAGAGTGTGCTAAAAGCATTTAAAAGCTACAGATTACATCAATATAGTTAACTTATTAATATTTAACAAACTAGTATTTATTAAAAATATTCAACAAATAAGAAATAGGTAAATTGGTTGAAGAACACTTAAATCTTTTTCCGTTCAATATCACATAGAATAAACATTTTGTGTAAAAATTCTTTTGTTAAGTAATCCGTTTATAATTTAAGTAACATTGTTATTTAAAAGCCATGTGTTGGCCACTTGTGATTGTTTAACACATAATGGGATCATGGACGGGAGATAATATACTGGCTTTATTAAATATTTACTATTGTTTTTTTCAGATTTACAGAATAATTATTGTTTAATATTCCTGGGCTTTATCAGAGATGGGGAGGTGGCAAAATACAAATGACTCTCGACTAGGGATGGGAAAAAAACATCGATGTATCGAAAACATCGATGTTTGTTTTAAAAACATCGATGTTTTTACCATCGATGGTCAGCTGGCGATAGTATCGATAAAACATCGATGTCTACTACCGATGTCGATGTTTAAACTTTGAAATTGCGAAACTACCGCTAGAGGCGCTGGAATCTTAAAAATTTAATTTTATTAAAATTAGTACACATAATATAAGCGCCATCTATTGTGTTATAACAGTACTAATAGTGTTAGTTCTTATTCTTCTTAGCAGTTAGCAGAATACGAAAAAATAAGAAGAAACTTTTAATTTTTGCAAATAATGGTAACGACCAACGACGCCAACACTCTTTTTCTTTTTGAGTCTTGTTGACACTTTCCCAGTTGTTATTCCTCCAATCCCTGGATTTTTGTAAGTTATCATTAGCTATTTTTTTTTATATATTGAAGTTGGCTTTTCCTGAACAAAATTATCGAAAGCTTCAATTAATCGGTAAAAGTAACTAGAATTGAAAATCTAGTTCCGCCTAAACCAAAGGAACAGACTTTATTTCAACTTAAAAAAGTATAAAAATAATTGTGTATGACAGTGTTATTTTTATGTTAAATAATATAAAATTAACATTAAGATTACTATATTAGTATTGAAATAAAATCCAATATTTCATTTTAGAAATGTAAAAATAATAAGGTCTGTTCCTTTGGTTTAGGCGGAACTAGATTTTCAATTCTAGTTACCTTTACCGATTGATTGAAGCTTTTGATCATTTTGTTCAGGAAAAGTCAACTTCAATATATAAAAAAAAAATCTAATGACAAATTACAAAAATGGAAATTGCGGTTAGTTCCGCCTAATCGTTTGGAATAGACTGTAGGTACAAATTAGGATTATTATATTGGGTATAATAATATTAATGTGAAATTAATTACTATTAAAAAGGAATATTTCTATTTCAAAATCTAATAAATGCTTTTTGTGTATTACGTGTTACTTTTTTCGTATTTTATCTTTACATTATTAAATAAAACCTATATAATATAAATAAATAGCTTTTTTTAATATTAATAAAACATCGATGTTTCCGATACATCGATGTTTTTCCTTCGATGTTTTTTCAACATCGATAGTAAGGCGCCGATGTTAACATCGATGTTGAACATCGATGTTTTGCCTTCGATTTACAACCCTACTCTCGACTCTCGAGTCGATATTTTTGAGAACCTACTCCGTCTCCTGACTCGTAACCTTTCACTCGTAAGTCGTACTTACGTTAAATATTTTAGGTTGGGTTGAATTGTTATTATAAAATGTTATTTTCATTATATTTTGAACTTTTGTGTCTTTTTTTAATTTTTAATACAAATTTTAGAAAATATTAGTTTTAAAAAATTTTAATTTTATTTAATATACTTTTTTTTTCATAATATGTCACTTTTTCTTTTTGACATTTAGATTTTGACTACTAACATGAAACATGATACAACCATGGAGCTCAGTATAACTTGCCATTATAAATTATCGACTCCCGAATTTTTTAATTAATTTTATCAAGGATAACACACCGACAGCGAAAACAAAATATCGATGTGATAAGAATTTTTTAAAGAACGGAAGTGGGAACAATACTTTTTTTTTTTTTTGTTCAAGAACGAAAACGAAATTAGAACTATTCAACCGGTTTTCCATATTCTCCAGTTTATAATTTGATTAATAATACTTATATTAACAGATTAATATGATGAAGCAGTAAAGATTTTTTGTTTTTATACATATCCATTTTTATCTTTTTCTGTATACCCTGTTTCGTATGCGGAATTAAACAGGATTTTTGTTTTCTTAAGTTCTAGCGAGTTTCATATTATTTCGGAGTTCCGTGATTATTTCATATTTCAATTTGGCAGCCAAATCTAAATGAAAAAGTGACATATTATGAAAAATAAAATATATAAAATAAAATGATTTTTTTATAAAATAAAATGATTTTTGTATTAAGAATGACATAAAAACTCAAGATGTAATGAAAATTATATTTTATAACAGCTCATCCCAATCCAAAATATTTAATGTAAGTACGATTTACGAGTGAAATGAGCCGGGTTTCAAGCTGATCCCTAGAAGAAAGTTACGGCACTTCGATCCGTCTTCTTTTGTTTTTTTGTCATCACTTCCGATCTGTCTTCTTTTTTTTTTGTTATCACTTTGATCCGTCTTCTGTTTTTAGGCATCGCCTCGATACGCCTTCCTTTTTTTTTGTCATAATTTCTTTGGTAGAATTTTGGTAAATATTGGCACTTTTGGTGGAAAATAAATATCCACTGTTGGCAACACTGATTTTGAAGAGTATATATAGTATATAGTGTTTTTTAAAATTCTTTTTATTCGGACATTTCTTTATTGTAATAAATCTTATATGTTGTACTTACAGACAACAAAAAAATGTGATGATCATATCTTAATAGCCTTAATTAACTGTGTATAGCTTGTAATAGGTCGAGAAGGTATAAAAACCAAATACGTAGAAAAATTAATACCAATGATATCCAGTTATAAGTAGTTTTAAAATATAATTCAGTCTTTTAATTTCCATATAAAAGTTGTTTTAATTTATTCACATTTATTTTTAAAATTAAAAAGTAACTAATATTTTCTTTTTGTATTTTCTAAAACAAATGAAAATTAAAGTTTTTTAAAGAATTTAGTCATTATAATTTATATTTACGCTTAAGCATGATAGATACTGTCCAGGATATCATTTATTCCATATTTATTAACATCAAACTTTTGAATCGCTTAACCATGAAAATTATAACCATGCTCACACTGGGATACGAACCCGGGACTTTTCCATGAAGCGTCCTGTATTTGAAACTTTGCCCTGGTGTTCTGGTTGGTTTACTTATTTGTTCCGGTTTTGTTAGTCATCAGTTTGTAACAGGCGCACACCCAAGATTTATTCTTAGGGGCTTCTATATTAGAAAGATGGCGGATGTTCGTGTTTAAATAAGTGAATACGGTCAATTCGAATAAAAAAATTAAAAAAATCAAAAGGAATTTTTGAGCACAAGTTTTTCGAAAAATATCGATTTTTTGTGTTGTTGAAAAAATGATTATTTGTGTATAATTTATTGTGTGGCATCAAAAGAAAGCTCTTAAGACGTAGATTAAGGACAGCAAAGTATTTTTTTTATTTATTTTTTTTTATTTTAATACGATTTTTTTCCAAAAATGTATTAAAAAAATCATTGTCCGGTGTGGATAATGATTTTTAACGCAAAGTGTTTAAATATTTTATGACACAGCAAATGTCGTTTATGAAAATAGGAAATAGTAATGGACCCAGATGTGAGCCCTGGGGCACACCGGAAGTAAACTGATTAGTTTTGACTGCTTAACTTCTGTTACTGATATATGAAATTACCCATTTGAGAAGATCACATTGAATATCAAAATTAAATAATTTATTTATTAAAATATTATGATTAATTTTATCGAGTAGATGGCATCGACTTGTATTCTTTTGTCCAGTTGTTCGGACAAGTAGTTGGTATTAGATTGGTATCGACCGATCTTCCACGGTAAAAACCATGTTGTTATGGTATAATGTGATGCGTTGGAGATTATGCACTCAAATATCTTCCCAAATATACACAATTTCGAAATCGGGCGATAGTTTTTTACTAAGGATTTATTACCCGTTTTAAATATAGGCACTACAAAAGCGATTTTCCATACGTTTGGGAATACATTTTCAAGCAACGATTTTTTGAATATGGAACAAAGTGGTGACACTAGACTTGTAGCACAGTTTTTAATAAAAACAGCTGGTATGTTGTCAGTTTACTTCACAATTTATTATATTTAGAAAGAAAGCTAGGTATAATATGATGGTTATAAAGTCCATTTACCGTAACTATGAAATGACGTCACAGTTGAAAAACTCACCTTGTTGCCAATTCGTAAACTGTCAAAAAAAGTTAGGTTATATCGATCAACCAGGTTGACACCTAAATGTCAACCTGACAAATAACGATTGAACAATCCAATTGCAAACTGGCAACATTAAAAAAATGTACCAAAATTAAATAAATAAATGTACTAACTGAGTTATGGATTGATGTTGATTAAAACATATCATTACGTTGGTACTTAAAATAACCAAGTGTGACGTCATCTCATATTTATTGTGAATGGAGTTTATATAACTTATTAATAAACGCCACCACTGTTTTAATATTGGTTTTAATTAGCTTTTCTCCTAGTTGTTTTAATATATTCAGAATATATCTCCATATCAATGTTAATAATAATACAAACCAGGGAATAAGTATAATATGCTGACCATAATCACATAAGTTGAATTGTTGAGTTGATAAACCGAAATGTGAGAAGTGAATACATTTTATTGGAATTGGGTCATACAAAATAATTTTAGCATACTTCAATAAAAACTGCGCAAGTGTCAATTAGTTGCGATAATATGGGAAAAATAAAAGTGCTCATTAACACCTAGTTGCAAATTGAAACTTTTAAATTTTGTATATTTTCGTTTTGACCGTTTCTTGAAACTACACGCGAATCTACTGTTGGGAAAAACAAATCATCCTTTATGATTTATAAAATACAGTTAAAGAAATTTTGACGTTGACACTTTCAATAAACAAATAATATAATTTTGTAATGACTTAAATTAATTAAAGTGACTCTCAAGACATATCGTGACTCATGTCCCATAGTGTGTCACGAGATACTGTCGTTCTAAGAAAAATTGGCTTTGGAAAACAATATTTTGATGTAACATAACGTGAATGAGAAGAAACTAACACATAGTCAGCCAGTTTAAATGTTACATGAACAACAAATAATTAAATACACAATTCTATGTCTAGTCTACTCAGATGTTGGTTAAGAAATAAATATGGTAACCTGGTTTACTGGTAGTACAGTTAAGAATTTTATTAAGATCTGTACCTGCTAGGGGTGTCATCTTTCATGAAGACGTGATTTCTGCAGACCAGATGTTGAAAACCAAATGAGTAACAGAGTACAGTAATACCCCGAAGTTACGCGATAGGTGGGTCCGACGAAAATCGCTTAAGTCGGGGTACAACTTTGCAACTTTGGACCAAGGACTAACAAAAACATTAGTTTAGAAGATAAATATTTAATAAAATTGCTGTTATTTTTACATATTACCACAAAATAAAAAAATAAATAAATGAGTTACGTAAAAAAGTTAAATTTGTCTGACGACACAACGCCTTCAAAAGAAGGCGTTGAAATAAAGGCGAAGAAATTCTGCTTGAATCAAATTTCAAGCAGAATTTCTTCGTAGCAAGCTAATAATTTTTTTATTCCTTGCTTTGTAGCTACAACGCGTTCTTTGTTGAAGTCTGTATTTCTAAAATTTTGAAGCCCTTTTCAATTGAGCTGAGACCTTCTGTTATTCTTCTATCAAAATCCTTGATAATGTTAAGTTTACATTCCAAAGATATCGTTTTCCTTTTTTACTAGGTGCAGGAGAATCTTACTTCGTGTTTTTTTAAGGGTTTAGAAAACGTATAACAAAACAATATTAACTTTCGTCGCTCATAGAATTGTAATCGTGCACGTAGATTTCGCACCAAACGCGTCCATTGCGTAGCGCAGCAAGATATACATAAAAGAGAACCTACACTGAAGATAGCGGGTGGCAGTGTTGTCAAACGAAAAAATCAACAACCGCGTAACTCCGAGTTCGCGTAAGTCGGGGTAGCGTAAGTCTGGGTATTACTGTATACTTTGATTATTTAAAGAAGGCCAGTCAAGGTCATATTCGGATGTTCCGAACTAAGATTTTAGCTACGAGTATCAAAATTTTATCCATTGGCGTAACATAAATTTTAATCTTGAGGGCTTTTAATTCAGAAATATTTAACATTCTTTATTTTAATTATTGGTTTCCATAATGTGATTAATTCTTTGTTGCTAATTTACTTCGTTAAATAACTTTATTTAGCTCGCTTCACTCGGTTCTACTAACCTGTCAAATTTATCATATTGTGAGAATTAGATTTTTTCCACAAATTACTGCATTTTTTCTTCTTTCGCTATTGTGTGATACCTAAAGAAACTAATTGAGGTCATGAGCCGGTCGGGTCGGTAATTTCCCGGTAAAAATATAGATCCCATTCCGTTCTTGCTGACAGCTGTAACTAGACTGAAGGGTAGATGGTAATGCTTTTGGAACCCGCAGTCTTTAATTACGGCTTTTGAAATTTAATTAGCAAGAGACTTTATTTTATAGTAACAATATTCAAATCCCAAATTTGCTTGATGACAGTCTCTAGAATTTCTTGTGATAAATTTTTATATTTTTACATACTGTCGCAGCAAATTTGTTATTTTTAATTGACAAAAATAATACCTTTTCAAACAAATATAACATCGGCGCGTTTTTTAAGAAGTTCTATTAATAAATCCTACTTCTTCTTCTCTGGGTTTTAGTTAGTGAAACAACGGGTATACTGCCAGTACGAGATAAAAATGTAATAATAAGAATACCTTCGTTGAGATATACCTTTTGAACTATTACAAATTTTGCGCTTATAACATACAATTAAATTAGATTGCTTCTTAATTCAGTTTATTTCTCGAGACTCATTCATATTTTAATAATATTTAATGGAATTAACCACTGTTTACAAGTATTATCATTCTGCATCGTTAGACTATCGGTCAATGCGTTCTTAAGAAACTGTGTTAAAATATCAACAGAACACAAACAACATTTAATAGTTAATTTCTACTCATCATGTATTCTAATAACCTAGATTTTTGGGATTTCGTAGGTATAAACAAAAAACTTCTTATACCACCACTTATGTACAAATCTGTTTGTGTAGTAAAATTTGGGATCAAACAGCTGGATCTAGAGCATCAGTTCCCAACCCTTAATGCTCTCACGTACCCCTTGCTCAGACTTTTCATTTATGAGTACCTCCTATCATCAATACCCGCACCCATTCTATATTTTTTTTTTTCAATTTTCTTTCGTTACATTATGTTAGACAATAACATTTATATGCTTTTATTATTATTATTTTTCTTACATTAGCGAAAATCAAAACAAATAAAAACAGAATTAAAATAATTTTTACCCACATTAACTCATGTTGAAAGTATCCGGTCACTCAATAAGTTCGTAGGATGACATATAGATGGCACTATTGACAAATCTATATGATTTTTAGGAAGTACCAATCGTCGATACGTGTCAAAATTTTAGGACAATCTGACGTTTAGATCACAAATTACAGTGGTTTTATTGACGCTACTTTTGTAATTTTCAAGACAATGGAAAAATCTGATAAAGTGTGTTGATAAAGTATTGCTTTTTAATGAAAACAAATGAATGAAGAAGAAAAAAGTGCTCTTTCACCAAGACAATGCACCGTATCATAAGTCGATCGCAACAATGGCAAAATTGCACGAATTGCACTTTGAATTGCTTCCCCATCCACCGTATTCTCCGGATCTGGCTCCCAGCGACTACTATTTGCGTTGGAATGATTGATCACTCTTGAAGGAGACTATGTTGATGAATAAAGTCGAATTTTGCGTAAAAGTTGTTGTTTTATTAGTCATTATACGAACTTATTGAGTGACGTGTTAGAATAATTATTCATCAAATTTTAAATGGCAATTATTCATATTGGAATTAGAGTCTTCCATCGTGATTCTTAATAATTTTAATGCGATCCTTGAGCTTGTTTCTTGGATCCGAGTTTTTAAAATCAGGTTCAAAAGAAGACAGATATAACCTGAAATCAGGGGCTGTGTCAAGCTGATTGTGATATTTATTCTTAATGTACGGATAAGACGAGAATGCTCTTATGACTAGCTCTGTGTTCGTGAAAGGTAATAAATATTTTACTGCTTTGGCAGTTCTTGGTACTCTTCTTTCACTACTGCAATATGCTGGTGAGTTGAGGAAGCCGGAATTTGTGTACTGTGTTCTTGAATATGACAGCAGCCCCAGTCTTATAATTGATTCTGGATCTGTCAGTGAATATTTCAATAGGTTTTTTAAGTTTACTGCATATTTCTCTGAATAATTTTCGGTATATTTCTGTGTTAGTTGACTTTTTTTGATCCTGAGTTAGGTTCAAGTTGTATTGGGGGAATTTCATGGACAATGGAGGTAATGGGTGCTGCAGGTGTTTGGTTATGTTGGGGAAGGAGAGATTGAGATTTTTCCTTGACGTTTTTAGATATTTTACTACAATAAACGTTTGAACATTGTTTTATTAGTCTTCCTCCTAGTTTTATTCTATGCTTCCGTAAGCTTTTGCTGAAAATCATGGTTTTGTTTTGTCTTTTTGGAACCTTCATAAACGTTACGTTAAACCAGGACTTTTCAAACTGTTGGGACTGTTTTGGACGAAGAGGTCCGCATCAAACATTCTAAAATAAATGGCGAGCAAGGGAAAATAATTTGACCTCAGCAAATAATGGTACCTAATAATATTAATAACTAAAATATTAATGGTATGAATCTGATTATTTTTTTTTTATTTTTATATAATTATTTTTTATTTTGGGATTTTTTAATTGTTTTTTAATTATTACTTAAATCTGGCTAGGAAGAAGAAAAATATAAAAATCAAGTTATAGGTAAATATTTTAAAATTTTCAAAAAATCTGTAGTGAAAGTTATTACTATTTTTCGCGAAATAATTATGGGGAAACACTTAATTCTTGTACGATGAAATCATGACCCGAAGCATATGATTCTTAAAAAAAAAAAAAAACGAGATAATACCAATTTAAACCTGTTCAGCATTTTTTCCGATATTTGTTATTTTATTTAGAATTAATTATTAATTGAACCACATGCCTACCTTGGCACTTCTATAAACAAACTCTGGGATTCTTCAAAAGAAATTAAAATCCGTATTGGATTTTCATGGTCTGTATTTGTTTAAGGGAAATATTTAATTGCTCGTAAAAAAAAAAGAAATCAGAAATAAAGATGTTTTGCGGAAAAATATGTCCAACCGTTTTTGCGTGAATCTCAGACAGACATACAAAAATTGATATTGAGCGGATATCGTCTTGTATCCTGTGAAACGTGTATTTCATATGAAACGTATAGAAATCAAATATCAGGTTGAAAGATTAAAAAAACAGATATATCCTCCATTTGTGGGGTACCTCCGATACAACATCAATATAATATTGACATACTCTAGGTCTCCCTCACATAATGAGTTTCCAAGACTTTCGAGCGGATCAGGTCTGAACTCCCCATGTTTGCTAGCTGGTTGCTATGATTTTTGGAAGGAGTTAAGGGTTGTTCAATTAAACTCAGCATTTTAACTAATCTACTTTAATTACGATACTGGATTTAATATTTATATTATTTACACTAGACTTAAAAATTAACGACGACAGCTAAATCCAAATGAGGCACACATTCACAAACAATAAGCACTCGCGTGACTCTTTAACATTAAACACTAATTTAACCACTGGACATCACTATCCTCACTAGCATCATCTAAAATTCATCCTCCTTCAGAACTTTTACTAAAAGAATAGGGATGGAACCGGATGACTTCTGTCTCTACTGCGGCGCAGTCGACACGGCTGAACACACGCTGTTCGACTGCGCAAGATGGTTCGAACACTGGAGATTTACGGAGACCATATTAAAAGCAAAGCTGTCGCCAGAGATCGTAACAGAAAAAATACTCAGCTCGAGAAGCAACTGGGAAAAGGTCCGACGGATGATATGTTCCATCATGACAAAGAAAGAGTATGATGAAAGGATTCATCAAGAAGTAAAGGACGAAAGGATCAACTAAACTAGCCCACCGTTGAGAGGTCATGTCTAGCGATAGTACCTCGACGGAGAAAAGGGGCAAAGCAGGGGTTTTAGTTGGTAGAGCTATTGAAGAGTCCGACACTACCGAGGAGAAATATCCTCGGTGTCTCCAAAAATTTCCTCTGAAATAAAAAGAGTTGTATAAGCATGCGAAATTTCAACTTTCTACACCCAGCCCTTTGGCCGAATTTTCTACCAAACAGACCGACAGACAGACACATAAATGACTTTATAAGGGATTTTTGGTCATACCTACAAAACCTTAAAAACGCATATTTTTATAAAAATGGCTCTAATGATTTGATTAAAATTTTCTTATAGATAGAAGGTAATCATGCTTAGGATATAACAAGATTACCTTGCCATATCAGAAGCAAGGTGTCCACAAAATATGCGCATTGAATATTTCTTTTTAAAATTTTTACAAATGATATCTTTAACAGAATTATTTTTTCAATTATTGAAATTATTGAATTTGTAGATTACAGAAATTTCTCGATAGTACTAAACTCTCTGTAAATTTGGTGAAAATCGGTCCATCCGTTTGACTTTGCATAGGACAAACAAGCAAACAAACAAACAAACAGCAATTTTTATATATGAAGATATCTGTGTACTGAGCAGGAATTTTATTGTGTTTGTAGTATGGTACAGTATCAGCCGTAAGAGTCTTTTAGGGTTTTTTTTTTTTTTGTAACATTCACGATTTTTAAAAGTTAGCTGCTTATTGACAAATTTCTATATACGCCCCTGCCTATTATAAATAAATAAAAAATAGTAAAAAGGTTATTAAAACTTAATGTTTAACATTTATTTCATCTTAATAAAACAATCAACTATGAAACGTTGACATTATTTACAGTTTAGCCGATAACACTCTATATATTCACATAAAAGTATTTTTTTCGATATTATGGTATTATTTAGTGAAACACTAAGAGTGAAGCATCAAGTGAAAACTTTTAAGTCGTTGTTAAAATACAAAATTTTATTTATAACAAATATTTTGGCACTATTTTTGCTTTAAAAAAATATGTTCCAGTGCGATTGTTCTAAAAATCTGAAAAATTCAAAGTAATGCACGTTGAAGTGAACCGAAATATTACACTCGGAATTTTGAGTCTGATTATTTTTTCTAAGTTATCGAATTTCTTTGTATTGTTTAAATATTTAACGTGTATCATTCAAATGCCGTGAATCGAAGATTACCGAACGAGAAGTATATATATATATATATACGATATATACTTGAAATGTGTCTACGACAGTATGTAGGAGGAAATAAAAGGTTCTTTACATATTCGTCATTAATATATTAAAAAGTGTTAAGAAACGTTTAAACTGGTAAGTTTAGTCATCCTTTATCTTACACAGTGGTTTTTAACCGTTAAAAATTACGGAATACCTAGTTTTACAAAAAAACACAGTAAAATATAACTATACATATTTTTTATATTGCGTAATATAATAAAAATCGCATACATAACTGTTATATATCAATTAATAACAAATAACAATCAGTAAATGAAATAAAAAAAGAAAAAGAAAATTAACACAATCTTTTTAATGGTATATTTGGGCTTGATGACTTTTACAAATGTTTTCAATATCTGGTCTTAAGTGTGAAATGGCTACTCTCATTTCCTCTTCTATATTTGTCAGGATTTTTTCATGTTTCTTTGTCTTAATATTCATTTATGTTTGATAAACCAAGCTCGCCTACGTACGATGTTAAAAATTGTAATAAAATTTTAATTGCTTTCTCAGAAATAGTTTTAACGCGGTTTGATCAGAAATCTTCAACTATTATTTCGGAAAATTCCATTTTGAGAGTAGGATTCGTTATACAAGGTGTCCCAAAAGAAATTTTATATTTAGTGGATCGATTAAAAAAAAAGTAAGCCGTATATAGAAAAAATGTTTATTAATTATTATAATACACTTTTTGGGGATTTATTTCTTAAAAATAATATCGTCTAAATGTAGACCCTCGCGTACTCGGCACTCATTTAATCGAACAGTAAAATTACTTATGACGTCTCGGCAGGTGGACTCAGGGATGGCTGCCATTTCGTGACGGATATTTTCTTTCAAATGCGCCAGTGAAGTCGGTTTATTGGCGTAAACTTTAGATTTAAGATAACCCCATAGGAAAAAGTCCATAGGGGTTAAATCTGGACTGCGTGGAGGCCAATTTAGGTCATATTGGACGTGTGTGAAGTTGCTCCGTCCTGTTGGAACCATGTTCTTTGGTTATAGCCAGGAAAGTTTTGCAGTTCAGGTACCAAGAAGTTGTCTAACATCTCCACTTAACGCTCTGAATTCACTGTAACTGCACGCCCCCTTTCGTCTTCAAAAAAGTAAGAGCCGATAATTCCTCGCGCCGACATCGCAGCCCATACGTCACTTTAGGCGAATGTACGGGTTTCTGATGTTTGCGTTTCGGATTCGTTGCACTCCAGTAGCGGCAGTTCTGCTTATTTACGTGGCCATTAAGATGAAAATGAGCTTCATCCGAAAACAAAATGTTGGTAAACGTTGAAAATCGCTCAATCACCTGATTTACGAAATTAAGCCTCTGACTGGCATCTTGGGGCTTTAATTCTTGCACCAATTGAATTTTGTAGGGGTGCAGCTTTAGGTCTTTGTGCATAATGCGATGTAATGATGATCTATGCACATTTAAAGCACTTGCGCGCTTCCGAATTTTAAGGTTCGGGTCGTCACGAACAGACTGATTAACATTCTCCACGTTTTCTACCGTTCTTGATGACCTAGGTCGGCCGGATTTTGATTTATCCAGCGTTGTACCAGTCTCTTCAAACTTTTTAACCCAATGTCGAATGAGAGGAATGCTTGGCGCATCATTTAAGTGGCGAAAACCTCGAATACTGCAGAATTTACTACGCGCTACAGTCGAATTCCCAAGAGCCAGGCTACCGATTGACATAACCCTCGCGCCCCTCGGATACGTTGCGTTCACGCAGTAAGCTAAATAAATATAAAATTTCTTTTGAGACACCTTGTAGAAGTCGATAAAAGCTAACATAAGTACGTAAGTACAAGTAAAGACGAGAAAAGTAAAAATAATGACTTTTGCTTTTTCGTTTTAGTTTTTATTTTCAGTCTTAATAACCTTTTTTGTGATTTTCAAATTTTGGCGGAATACTTTCTCGAAGTTCATGGAACACCAGTGTTCCGCAAATCTAACATATAACTCTTTTAATAAAATTTTTGCAAAAAATGTGCTAGAAAAACCATTGTCCAACACCGTTTAACTCAGGGGGAGTTAATCTAAAAATCTGAGAATAGTTTGAGAAATGCACTTTAATATGAATCGAAATAGTACAACAAGAATTTTTGATCTGATAATTATTTCCAAAATTATAGAATTTTATGCACTGTGCTTAGTGTATTTACCTGACTGTCTGAGAACTGAGTAGCCTGGGTCTCGATGCGAGCTTATCTAAGGAACACTTGTAAGATTGAAGCACGTAAGTTATCGAAATTTATGATTTTTAATATGTACTATTGTATGTAGAATTTGTTGCAAAATTTTAGTTTCAGCAAGCTTGCAGCTGCAACCGTTAAATCGTGTGTACCTACCAGGGGCGTATTTAAGGGGGGGCTAGGGGGCTGCCCCCCCTAATAATTTTTAAATATGTAGTTTTCATTTACAAAAATGGAAAATTGTGATACCATTATTTTTATGAATTTTACAATTTAAATTCTGTTAATGAAGATGTTGTGCTAAATGAGTACGATATATGGTTCGGGAAATATCTGGATTTTTCAAATAAACCTACTAACGCAATAGAATGTATAATTCACTGCTACAAAAATATGTTCCCAAACATTTACTGTTTGCTAAAAATTTTGGTAACGTTACCAGAAACGACGGTGTCACCTGAAAGATCATTTTCGACCTTAAAGCGTCTTAAAAATTATTTAAGAAACACCATGAAAGAAGATCGTCTTCATGGATTAGCAGCACTAAACATTAACTGGGAAGTTGATATAGAAAAAGACGAAGTATTAGAAGAAATGAAAAAAATGCCTCGCCGAATATTAATTTAAAAGTTTATTTAAAATATTAATTCCATTTATCATGCAATTGCTTTGCATCTTGTAATTAGTTTATTACTATTATTAAATTTATTACACGAATTTAATTTCATTTATTGTGATTTTGGCTGATTTTTTCTGTTAATTGCTATATTTCTTTAGTTATAAGAAAGAATTATTTTTGAATAAGAGTTTAATTTTATTTACTGTGATCTTTGTTAGTACATGACTGATATTCTTTGTTAATTGTTATTTTTCGTTAGTTATATTATAAGAAATAATTACTTTTAAACAGAGCCGGTGCAAACGGGCATGCTAGGCATGCGCTCATGCGGGCGCCACCTCGAAGGGGACGCTGACGTGAGATTCGGAAGGGCGCTTAATAAAAGTAATGTGAAATGTAATTTGAGAAGTGAGGACCTTTTTTTTGTTTTTGTCTTTACTACTTGAACTTTAGAAGTGAGGACCTTTTTTGATCTAGGGGGGCGCTCAATTCAATCTTGCCTACAGGCGCCGCATACCCTTGTGCCGGCTCTGCTTTTAAATAAGTTTTATTTCATTTACTAAATTATTAAATAATTTAATATATTTCACAACATTTTTAAAAATTAGCCCCCCCTGACAAATTTCTGGATACGCCCCTGGTACCTACTATTTGACCGCTAGGCAAGGCAAGGACACGGACGTGAGTTCAATTCCTGCTTATGTCAAATAATTTGTGTAAAAATATTTATACAAATTACAGGTTTTGCTTAGCCATTCGCAACCGGCTTTAAACTGTAGGTGCCTTTTTGTGTACGCTAAAATAAAATGGACGTAATACTGACCATATTACTCCTGAATGTACATAGATTGAAAACATGGTCATGAAACCGGGAAACAGGAGGCCTTGGCTCACTTCGGGCTGTCGCGCCAATGATGATGATGATGAAGAATTTGTTATCCTTAATACCTTAATACAGAGGTTCTTAAACTTATGTAGTCCGAGGACCCCCTCTTGAACAACATTTTTTTTGCGGACCACATCCCTACCCTAGGCATTTTACGTCGTTCTTGAGACCTAATTTCTGGCTCAGTAATCTCATAAGCACTACGTCATAATAAATATTGGTAAAAATGTATCGCTGGTTATTTTAATAAATGGTCTTGCGCATTTATAGAAATGACCATTTTTTTTTAGCCTTACAAATAAAAAACATAAAATGAATAAAAAAAGTAGTAAAAAGAATTAGAAAAGTTACAAATTATAATACGTTAAGCTCATACAAACATTTCTTGGTCAAATAATGATCAAAATAGATCTTATTATAATATTTTTTCTGTAAATAATTTGCAGTTGAATAAAAATAATTAAATTTTTCCATATTATTGTTTAGTTATGTCAATAACTAGTTAACTGTCAGTAACAACAAGTCAAAAAGTCCTGACCATGTAGGATTTTTATTAAATGAGTTATTTGAATCAAATCGAAAAGTTGGGGTATGTAAAGTTAATGTCAAAATTATTTCGCGGACCCCCGGTAATAGTTGCGCGGATCCCCAGGGGTCACCTGTATTAAAATAAAAATTATGCCCTCCTTAAATAAAATGAAAAAAGATAAAAAGGGCGCTATTTTAAGTTGATCTAATTTATTTGCCAAGAGCGCCAAAAACATGGCTCTGCTTAGTACAATAATTTCACCACCAGTTAGCGTAATCGAGCGTGTCACTTGTCAATATCAGGGATGGGGAATCGGGAGTCGGGAGTCGGGAGTCGGGAGTCGGGAGTCGGGAGTCGGGAGTCGGGAGTCGGGAGTCGGGAGTCGGGAGTCGGGAGTCGGGAGTCGGGAGTCGGGAGTCGGGAGTCGGGAGTCGGGAGTCGGGAGTCGGGAGTCGGGAGTCGGGAGTCGGGAGTCTCTTATTTTTCGGCTGACTCTCCACCCCTGCGCAATACTTCAGCGTCTGTCCAACCAGATTGACAATGATTAGGAAGGAAGTGTGGAATAGTTGATCTTTTATTATACAATTTAGTATTCACACATAATTTTTACTCATGTTTTATTAATTAATTGTAAATTGTAATTGTATGTATATTCCTAACTAATGATAAGGTTGTTGAAATAATTAACAAATAAATAGAATTAATAAATAACAATTTTAAAAAGATGTAATTTTATAGAAGAATAAATCATTTTAGGATTAGTTGTATGTAAATGTTGTCTAAACATAGGTCAACATACTAGCTACTGATTATATTGAAAATATAAGAGCCAGTTTGGAAAACATTAGTAGACGCGAAACTGTCTGCGCATTGTCAGTGTCCACCTTGCCGCGCTGACTTACTTACCTTACGCTTTTTGCTGAGCGCTCTTATATATAAGTTAGGTTGTAAGATAAATATTTTATTGAACACTGTGCGAAACATCAAATATAACTTAAATAGTGCTCAGTATTAGTGAATTTGCTAAATCTAACACCAGTTTTATTGTGTGTTTTAAGTTAAAATGATTTTTTTTAGTTTCACAACAATATTTTATTGTTTATTAGGATCTGTTTTGTAATATTATTTTTATAAAATTATAACTGAACAGTGTAAAACCATTGGTAAGTGTATTTTTTTATTTTTTTAAATAATGTAGATACATAACTTTGTGTAATTTGCAACCAAAAGATAATTATTTGATAAATAATAATTACCTTCAGGAAGCATATAGTTACAATCGGTTGAAAAAAATGATAGCTTCGTTAATAACATTTAAATTTAAAGAAAAACCTAAATCTGTTTACCAAAAAATCTCCAATATAAGGTCTAATGAGTAGTATATTAAATTATACACTATTTTATTTGATGAAACTCAAATATAGGTAAAAGGTTCTTAAATGAAATACTTGGTAAAGTTTTACAAAATCATGAATGAATGAAATACTTTTAATGAAGTACTTTTCATTTACGAACCTTTTTTATTTTGTTGATAAATAAAAAAATTAGTTTTTATATTGAATTATCTGTTTATAAATGACTATAACATTTAAAATTTCTTTTTAAAACAGTTCATGTTTTATAACATTTGTAAAAATCTGAAAAAATTAATATCTTAAATGAAGATTTTGTTATAGACCAAAATGATTTATCTTTTAGTTATTAAATTTTAATTCGGACAACTGTTGTAGTGTGGGTTTTGAGGAGTCTGTTAACTTCATGTTCTAATGCAGGGGTCTCTAAATTACGGCCCGCGGGATAAATCCGGCCCGCAAAAGATTTCATCCGTCCCGTGGACATTTTTTAAAAAGTTTTATGAAAACAGCAATTTAAAATAATAAAAAAAAATCCCAAAATAAAACATAACTATAACTAAATAATGTCCTATTCTTAAAATTATTGTTGTTATTAGTAATTACAACATTATTATTAAAATTCTTTATAAAATCAAGCGCCAAGAGCCCAGCTGAATTTAAATTGTCCGGCCCGCCATTTATATAAGAAATTATGATGTGGCCCGCTCCAAAAACGTTTGGATTATTTATTTATTTAAAATTATTTATTTATTTATTTATTTTATTACATCTAGTTCGAATTCTGGATGTTATTTGTTATTGTCAAAAGTTTATATAAAAATAACAATTTAAAAGTGTAAGAATGTATATAGTTACCTAAATAAACTAGCCCTTCTGGTTGAGCGATTAATCTAATATTTTAAAAACTGTTAAAGATGCTGCCTACCTGTGCAAAATGAGGAGGTAACATTCAAACGTGGTTGTCACACAAAATTAAAAATTGAGAAATTGGTAGCAGTGTCTTCCTCTTTGTTAAATGTATAAAATGTGTTTTTTTTATCATCTAAAACGCGCAAACAAGAACAGAAATAAAAATTATAAAAAATGAAAAGGTGCATTTTTCTATTTTTTTAATTTTATGGATGAACTTATAAAATGGTTCAATAACAAAGAATTGATCTACGATTGTCCTTCTATAGAAGTATCTCAATAATTTTTGTAAATTGTAATTGTTTTTATGTAATTATTTGGAAAATTAAAGTAGATATTTGCCTATTTAGAAAATGATAAATAAATTATAATATTTATCAAAAAGAATAAACAACACCTAAATATATTTTTGTTAATGAATATTCATCCAGATCTACTAACTTTATACTTTTCTAACCTAAAATAACGTTTTGTCATTAAACTAGAAAGTAGATAGCTCGCTCCGCTCGCATTCTACTAACCTAACCGAACCTAGCGCTGCGATAGACGGCAAATTTGCTCTGATCTATGGGGAAATCTAATCTAAAATTATGAAAGTGAAAAATAATGAAAACTGTGTAAAAAACTTACAATTTCCATACCTAATATAATTTATTATTATCTAAGAAAGACGTCTCTACAAAAAAGTCATGAAAATAATGCAAATTGAGTGTAAATATATTTAATTTGGAGCCAAGTCTTAATTATAATAAATATTAATTCATATTTATTTACCTGCTGAACTGCATGTACAGATAACAAAGATCCACTGATTTTGTTTTTGCTCTCGTAGGAAATATTCGTATAGGTTATAAACCAATTCATGGGACAGCTTTCTAAACATTTTACATATTTCTTTAAATATAAAAACTCATATTATTTTAAATAAAAGAAAACAATTATTTAAAATACAAATATTGTCTTAAAAAGGACAGATTTAATGTAAAACACAATGAAATAAATAGCAAAACAGAATTTTAGACGCCACTGGTTCAGTACGAATGACATTAGAAAACATTAGAAATCTCAGACAAACCCCAAGGTGGGATAACCTACGGTACACATTTGTATATATAAGTACGTTTGTCGTAGCTTAACCTGAACAATAAACAAAACTGATTGACAAACTTCATTTGTATTTCTCGTACTTCTTTGCCAATGTGAGTGAGAGAGAAACACATCAGTAAGTTAATTATTCTGTAGATAAGAAAGATTAATTAGGTAAATTAAAAATAAATTAAAAAAACGCAAATAGGTAAATTCGACCATTTTTACTTGCCCGGCCTTAATATATAAGGGGCAAGTATTGTAATCGCGAAAATTTTCGATGTCGAGATTTTAACGGATGACCACGTTTCATGGTCCAGGGAATCCAAAAAACCTATTTTCGAAGTGCCGTCCGTATGTGTGTGTGTGTGTGTGTGTCTGTCTGTCTGTGTGTCTGTGTGTATACACGATAACTCAAAAACGGTTTAACTTAAAGAGTTCGTTCTGGTACTAAACAATTCTCCTATTAAATGGGAAGAACCCTATTGTTTTTTATGAAAATCGGTTGACTAGAAATGGGAGTTTACTCGTGTCGATTTTAATATTATTGCGAATATTTAGCAACAGAAAAATATTTCGAAAAAATTTATTGAACAAAAGTTACTATAAATGCAATAACTAATAACTTTTATTTGAGACGTTTTTTGATAAAACGAAAAATTTCGAAAAATTTTTGTAAAATTATTTAAAATTTTTCCAAGTCTCAATTTTTTCATACTTACATGTAACGTTTCCATGGTCATGATAATTAATTCGTAACTAGTAAAGCAAGCCTTGGACAAAAATTTGTATAGAACATAATTTGATGTATTTTTGAAGATTTATCTAAATATTTAAAATTTTTTTTTAGTTTACATTTTTTTTTAAATATTTTTTTTATTGGAGGCAAGTCTAGCGGAGCTTTCCTTTCGCCACTGGTTTTTTTTATGGGAGGGTAAGTCTAGCGGAGGTCTCCCTTCGCCACTGGTTTATTTTCAGTTCTAACTCTTGCATGTACGATTGTAGCGAATTTTGGTTTACACTTTCTGAAGGCACTTTTTCATAAGGAATATTCAAGTATGACAAAATTTTGTCTGACATATGTTTTGAAAATTTCCGGCTTATCTTTCAATTTTCAAAAATAACTTATATAGAATGATCATAAATGACTGCTAGGCGTTTGAATTTCCCGCTCATTAAATTAATTTTATAGGTTGGTACTTAGCTGTAGCTCATATGTGAAAATTTACAGGCAAATTAATGAATCACTGATAAAGATTTATTCACTGATAAAGTATATCAGTGATAACAACATACGTTTGCTATTGTTTATGACGCTATTTTTCCTTACCAATGAAATAATGTACGAACGTAATGTAGTCTTGTATACGTGTTGCTGTATAACGCAAATTAATTATTTTAAAAGTCATGAAAAAGTAGATTTTTTTTTATAGAAAGCTCGTTACATAATGCTTTTTGCCGCACTTGTCGATTAGAAAACTCGTCGTTTCGCAACTCGTTTTCTAACTTCGACGCGTACGGAAAAATCATGCCTTATGAAACTTGCGTTTTAATATACTATTTCTGGTAATAAATACACTAGAACTTCGCAATGTTAGAGAGCTGTCAATGTCAAATTATATCAGTATATACGCTTATGATCGAAATGCGTCAAGTAGAGCTTGGGTAGAAACAGCTTGTGATAATTCAAATACCTATAATTTATTAACGAACGCTCTATATTTGGCTCTAATGCTGTTGAAATAGTAGTTTGTGTACCTAGCTGGGAAAGTGAATGTTTTCCGGGCCAAAAGAAGAGATGGACAGCTGATGCACAATCTAAGCTGGCCACTTCTTGAAGTAAGTTCATATTCACTAACACCAGTTATGCAAGTGAAAGATAGGAAATCCCTTCGTAAAATGTTTATTATCTATTATCATTTTCCTAATTTTCCTAACTCTGCTGTCCTAGATTTTTACTTACTAAACATAACCTAATTACAGTAATACCCCGCCACCCGACTGCCTTTTAGCTCGCCGTTTTCGCCATTCGAAGTAAATGTCGAGAGTGAGAGTCGATGGAAGCATTGCTATCCGACGCGTGATCGAGTAGCGATCACGTGATACATATTTTGGTAAACAAAGCGAAATGAACGCATGGCCAGCAGTTCGCGCCTAGATATCTTGATGAAAGCAACTCAGAATTAGTGCTGCTATGGACTTTTTGTTGTTTGCTAAAATAAGTGATTTATATTTATAATTATGGGTCCAAAGAAGGCTAGAGATGCAAGCATAGCTAAAAGGAAAACATATACATATATGTATTTCCTTATATTTATATATATATATATATATATATATATATATATATATATATATATATATATATACATATGATTCCCTTTATTTCTTATGGGGAAATTCGACTCGCCACTTGACGAAATTGCTATTCGACGCTTTTGCAGAACGAATTAACATGGCGGGGTATTACTGTACTTAGTTTTTAGGTATACAGTACTTTATTTTCCCCCAAACATCAGCCCATTAAAAATAGTTTAATAAACTCAAGTAAATAGGATCAATTTAGGTTAGGTTTTGCTAGTAAAAATCTAGGAGAGCAGAATAAGGAAAACGATAATAGATAATAAACATTTTACGAAGGGATTTCCGTTCTTTCACTTGCAAAACTGTTGTGTATATGAACTCTTACCTTCTTCAAACTAGGAAACCCGCCATGGTTCAACAATATTTTTTGTTCTACACAACAAAAAAATAAAACAATTATGAACTTTAACATTATTATAGAATGTACAATTTGCATTTGACAATTATTAATAAAACAAATATGTATGTACCAAATGTTTCTATGGATAGCAAAATGGATTATGTATAGCAAAATTTCTGTCTAAAAATAACGATGACAGTTATAAATTTAAAATAATAAATTTTATTAAGAACAATTATTATTTATTGTGATCATAGAATATATAGTGTATGTTTTACATACAAGAGTGCGTTTTTTGCATTCGGGTGATTTATCACCGCTATTATTTAATTATTTATTTATTTATTTGTTCTTTGGGTGGTCAAATAGAACTAAGATCCTATAGACCAGTGTTTCTCAACCTTTTCTGGCATGGCCCCCCCCAAAAAAACATAAATAGGGTCTGCGGCCCCCCTATATATATATATATAAAGAGAGAGAGAGGGGGGGAGGGAAGGATCACAAGGTGTATCAAGATAGAGGAAACATGATTTTTGTCGAAAAGACGATGTGTGAGCAAGATGGGAAAAAAGTTTGGTGTATATTTGGGTAAAGCTTTTAAAAAGAAACAGCTTTTACATAAACATGTTTTTAATATCTGTTACGGTTGCCCGGTTGAGAAACGCTGCTATAGACTATTGGATCTCAACCTGTGCACCGCGTGCACTTCGCAGGGGCTCCGCAGCCGTTGCAGGAAATAAAATAAATAAAAACTGAATAAAATCAAAAGAATTAGAAATAAAAAAATAGAATCAAAATAAGAAAACTGGATATTAAATTCTGAACGAAAATTTGCCAAGCTGAATGTATGTCAGAGTGATATCTGATTAGCCGGTTTATGACTAGCTGGAATGTGATAGGCGAGATGCATTGTTTGAATAATCTGCGTGTATTTTGATTATTTGCTTCATTTTATAAAAATCTGTCTATCAAAAAATGAGCTGTAATAGAGAAAAGTGAATTTATCTAAAATCTACCCCCTCCTCCGTAACATTACTTCTAGACACCATTAATTTGTAAGACATAGGGTAGGCCTCAAGGGCTCCGCCATAGAAATTGATTCTAAAAAGGACTCCGCAAGTCAAAAAGGTTGGTAACCACTGCTATAGACCTTCACAGAATACGTGATAGAAATTGTTTTTATAATACACATATCGATATATACATATAATACACGAATTTTGCCGAATGTTAGTTTGAGAGATGAATTTATAAAATATATTTACTTGCCCCAGAGGTGGCGCACATTGAAATTAATAAGACCCAAAAGTCTGATGAATCAATCATTTTGTATAATCAAATGCATGTATCATCAAATACATGATAATAACTTGATGCAAGGTCGGGACTGTATGGTGGACGTGAAAATGTGCCAGTGAAAAGGAAAACGTGCGCACGAGCGTGGTCGTGCAGCAAAACCACTTTTCGAGACGGTAGTCCTTGACGCCGATATTGATTTTCAATATTCCACAATTAGCTTCTTTATTTATTAACAAGTGCTAGGTTTTTGCATTTTTCCCCTAGCAACCAAAATTTGTTAGTATTAACTAAATTATACAGATGTTAATACAATATTAAATTACAATTTTAAGTATGCATATTGTTTTACAGGTATATGTAAATAAGAAATTGTCTTTTGTTTTCAAAATTTTACTGTAAATGCATTGGCAAATAAATTCATTTTATATTTATTGTTATATCTCGTTTCATAAACAGGAAAATATCCTATTAGATAGATAAAAATACGCTGCAAAATTTGATTTAGAAATTATTACTGATTTTATATAAAATTGTTAGTTTTGTAAAAGAAACTTGTAAGATCATACGTTTGTGCGCCCCCTTAACTTATACAGAAAATTACAAAAATATGTAAAAATAATTAGTGCACCAATAACCAAAATTTGATGTATAAATTGTTACAAATTTTATTCCAAATTGATAGTTTTGTATGACAAAATTGTACTTTGTAGTATTAAACATACCGGTATTTACAAAATATTTTTTTTTTATGTTTGTCCCCTTTAGAGTCTTTTTTGCTCCTGGTTAATACAGTGTGGCCTAAAAATCGCGCTACCATTTAAAAACCCAATGACTTTTTTATTTCTTTATTAAATGAAACAAGGTTTCTGTGTATGACAATATAACATTTGTACATTTTTTCCTGTGTACATGAGACCTGTTTTCCGGGGTTCGCATGAAACATGGTCTCCCGAATCGTGGGAAGTCGATCAGAGATCTCCGTTATTGGAAACGATGAATTAGACGGATTATCGCCGATTTAGAGGGCGGATTCCTCACTTGATAATGATGCATGTATGCTCTCTGTGTGAGTACAATGGACCACCGATTTTCAAAATAAAATTCAACGATTTTGGTTCTTTGGAGTGTGCTAAATTTCTCCATAACACGTCTCCAAGGGTTGAAATGTTTATCTGAAAGGAAAAAAAAGGAAAATTGTAATGATGGAAGATTGTTATGAATTTTTCCTATGGTAGCGTGACTTTTGGGCCATCCTGTATGTAATTTAAAATGGAAATATTTTAAAATATCACTGACATAACTTGACCCATTAACACTATGATTTATTTTTTTCCCCACTTAACAAATCTTCCCAAAAATATTTGAAACTACACGTGCTAGTAATGTTAGTAATTATGATGAGTAGTCCAATGCATTATAACTTAGGAATTCCCCCTTGCTATGGCATTTGGAACATTTTTTAACTTTCCATGATTATTTTTTATTTTAAATATTTAATTGGATTATTATTTTTCTATAAATATAAATGTTATTGCTTACTCTAAACATTAAACCAGCACCTAATACATTGGCGTGCTATATAAAATGAATTTTGTAGCAACAAATTAATTTATCCAAAGCAGCATAGCTTTTTCTTATCCTAACCATATGCTTAAGTATATGGTTTGGGTATTAAGGTCACCTTAAGGTACTTATGCATCAAAATTTTGTAGCGAATTTTTATCTATCTAAGCCCGACTGTTTACTGTAGTAACACTGATAGTGATATAACAGAGATCTGACAATGATTTAACGAAGATAGGATTTAGAAGTAACGTGATTTGAATAAAGCTCTTGACTGCTATAAGTTTAGTATCAGTCATATCCTCGGAAGAAGAAGACGATTTAAAATCTTAGATGTATAGTAATTAATATTCAGTGAAATTTATTAGTTATTATTGGGGGGAAAAAATAAGCAATTTAAAAATATTATATCATAAGACTAATATAACCTACATTTACTCTTAATTGTAAACTAAAACTATTAGTTATTTTATAAATATTAGTAGAGATACCTACAATGACTCATAATAACATAAAAATATTGTATAATAATCACCTGGTCTTCTTCGGCTTCGATTCGCCAGGAGCAGTCCACTGTTTTGACGGTTCCTTGGTCTCTGGTGTCTTGTGATGGATCCATGTTTCATCCACGGTTACGAAATGGCGCAAAAAGTCCTTCTTATCGCGGTTGAATAACCAAACATTCGGTCGCTATGATCAGACGATCACGTTTGTTGTAGACTGTGAACAAATGCGGCACCCATCTGGCAGAGAGCTTCCTCATTCCCAAATATTCATGCAAAATGTTGAGCACCCGTTCGGCTGAGATGCCCGCAGCCTCAGTTATCTCGCGCTTAGTCACTCGTCAATCATCGATTATCATTCCATGGATTTTATCGACCACTTCTGGTGTGGTGACTTCTTTTGGACGGCCTGGACGCTCATCATCAAAAATGCTCTTACGAGCGCGTTTAAATTCAGCTGTCAAATATTTAATTGTTGATATCGAAGGTGCAAAGTCCCCATAAACATCGTTCAATTCGGTGTTGAAGTTTTATTTTCACAAAACCAGGACAAGTATCTGAAATCTCAGGACATTTAGCATTGTTAAAACCAGGACAATACCAGGACATTTTTTGTATTAAAAAAAAAGACATTGGTACAATTATAAACGTTTAATGGTATAAAAATCAATAAAATAAAATAAAAAATGTGATAAATAAAATAATAATATTCTTTATACTCTTTATATTCTGTACTCATAGTAGATGCTTCGCCGATTCTCTCGTAAATAGCCTTTGATGCGATGTGCCAGATATTTTAACTAATAGTGTTTTCGATTTGTATGCTCGGAGTGCTCCGACAGTACTCTCAGAGCAAGAAACGTTTTCTATTGGTTTAGAGCAGTTGGAGCGCTCTTAAATTCATTTTCACTTTACTCAGTCAATCGTAACGTGAGTGCTTTCGGAGCGCTTAATTTGATTTGTCTCACGACACAGACCAATCCTAAAAAACGACGCCAAAACATAATTATAACCTCATTGTTTAGTTAAATATTTCGGTTATGTTTTCAACATAATTTCTTCGTGTGGTGGGATCTGGCTAAAAAAAAAAAAATACATAAATAAAACTGCATTGAAGGAATTACTATTTTTTAGTGAATCGGAAGATGATGAAATTAATGATTGCATTAGACATATATTTGCAAAAGACGAAATAATAGGAGTGGAAAATGATGTGGAAAATGTTGTACAGAATCACACTGACAATCAGGTAAACAAACAGATATGTATACTCTCTATCAGATCGTGACGTCACAGATTGATTTCAGAGTGATTTCAGGGCAATATTAGATCAAATCTCTATTTACAAATCGAAAACGCTATAAGTGTGAGGAATGACACAATTCATAACAATATTCTGAACTGACACACCAAGGAATAACAATATTCCTTGGCAAGCATATAAATATATTCACAGTAAACATTCTTTGGTAAATATTTTGGTAAAATAACATATTCTAATATTTGGACAATGAAATACCAAATTAAATATTGTTAATAAAATTGCTTTAATGGATTTAATATCAAGTCTGTTCATTTCTTTTGCCCACTGACTAGTTAAAAACTCGTTCAACATCTGTGTCCAAAAATGCAGAACACAAATTGAACCATTATTAATAATTCTGAATAGCTAATGCCGTCTGCGAATTGCATTGTTTGAAATAATTTGTCCATTTTTGAGGAGCATCTAATTGTTTCAACATGGTAATACGGAAAAAAGAACAGGACAAACCAGGACAATTTTTAAAAACTAGCCAGGACATCCCCGGCTAAGTGAAAAACCAGGACATGTCCTTGGAAAACAGGACGTCTGGTCACCCTACTCCCAGTAAATCGATATCCAAGATTTTTGAAAGAGGAGAAATTTGCAATGAGATACTATAAATTTTATCAGAAATTGAGTTTAAGAAATAAGGAGAAAAATATTGAAAAAAATGGGCGCTGCAGGTTCCCAGCGCCCACCTGGATACAGGCCTGCTGCATTATTTGTAGCCATAATTAGATTGTACTGGACAAAATTCTGTTTCAAGAGAAGTTTAACAATACTATATTTTGTCATCCCAGACAGTTTAATAACATTTACTTTGTGAAGTGACGCGTCATTTCTTATTACGAAACAAGCGTAGTGAATAATTTTAAAAGTGATAAAAGATAAAAATGTTTCAAGTAAAATTAAAACATCTCACTACAATGTACGTCGGAGCTTTCTTTTATTTACAAGTTTGAAAATAGGTATTTACGAGATTTGATACAAAATACTCGAACTTCTTATGCCTAGGTATAAATACCAATATAAATAGGTGGTGAATTGATCTGTCGGCCATAGCGATTTAAGATGTAAAATAATAAATATGCTATTTCCTGTTTCCTTAATTGTTTTAGAGAAAAAGTGCATCAGATAAAATTTATTAAGAATTAAAAACTCTAAATGATAGATAAGTAAACTATCATTAATCTACACTCAGGAGCAAAAAAAACGCCGAGGTTTAGGTTTTACTATATTTTTACGTATGGAAGCTGTAAACATAAAATTTTATTGGTTTTTATTTATGAATTTGTATATACTAACAAGTTAAGACGTGTATGAAATAAATTGCAGTGAAAACAGACAAACTTAGCTCTGTATTTAGTTGATTGTGAGTTTACCACAAGGTAACATGGTTTTAAGTGAGAAGCAAAAAGTTAATATAATTACATTAAAAGGGCAGGGGCTTTCAAATCTTACCATTTCAAAAAGAGTTAAGTGTGCAGAATCATCTGTAAGAAGATTTTGGTCAAAATATCAAGATGATAACCTTCTTCGTTGACGTCCTGGTAGTGGCCGAAAAAAAAAGACAACAGCTAGAGATGATCGCGAAATTGTACGAATTGCACTTCGAAACAGATTTTATACAGCCACAGAAATTGTTTCTGATCTAGCATCTACATCTGGAGTACATATTAGTAGATGGACAGTGAACAGGCACCTCAAAGATGCAAAATTATCTGCTAGACGGCTGGCAAGAAAACCATTACTGACCAAAAAAATGAAATGAAATCGACTTTTTTGGGCAAATCAAAGAAAAAATTGGACCGCCGAAGAGTGGAATAGGGTTATTTTCTCCGATGAAAGCGAATTCAATTTGATCGGCCCAGATTGTGGCGTTAGGGTTCGTCGAAGAAGAGGAGAACGCTACAGTGATGAATGTGTGCAGTCCACTGTTAAACATTCTCCATATGTAATGGTATGGGGCGCCATTACAAAAACTGGAATTGGTGAAATTATTCTTCTCGAAGGAACTGTGAATAGTTCTGTATACATACAAATTATAGAAAATGGAGTTTTGCCCACTATAGATAAGTTGTCCACGTTTGAAGATAATATTGTATTTAAAGACGATTCTGCCCCCTGCCATCGCTCAAAAATAGTAATTATCTGTGACTGGAAAATTTAATTGACACATTTCAGGTAGTTATTTCAATGTCTTCTTGTATTTTCTGTTGCTGGTTATTCAATACAAAGACAATTTGGGGTTAGAGTCGCTCCCATCGCCTGGAAATAGCCCGGATCTAAACCCAATCGAAAATGTTTGGGCTATCATGAGTCGAAAAATAAATGGTCAAAAGCCAAAAACACTTAATGAATTAAAAGATGTAATACTAGCTACCTGGAATAATGATATAACACCTGAATTATTGAAAAATCTGTACGACAGCATGCCAAAAATAATCAAGGCAGTAATTAAAGCGCGTGGTGGACATATCCGATTTAAATATTTTTTTATTATTATTATGCATGTTCAGTATGTTTTTAAATGAACGCTTTTGTGACAATATAGGATAAAATATTTAAATATATATCAATTATTTCTCAAAAGATGACTTATAATTTTCCTATAAATTCATGAAAATATGTTTTATAAACTCAAAAATTAAAATTCTGATATATGTGTCAATTAAATAAAAAAATATAAACAGAAACGTGAGAACACTTCACCAAACATATTTTATTCATCAACAAAATTAACTAATATATCAGCTGCTTTGTTTAATTTGTATTTATTAGTAGCTAGATGGGCTTCGGCGTTTTTTTTGCTCCTGAGTGTACTTCCGAGGAAATTTAAAATAAAACTCAAAATAAAACACTCGGTAATGTTTTAAAATATTTTAATTTATTAATACGTATTTCGGCTTATGAGGCCATCATCAGAATACAAAGAGTTTACAAAACTGAACAAATATATACTATCATCAATAGAACAATTAGGAAAAAAGGCGATTAGGAAAAAACGAAGGCTTAAAATGGGGCTAGAAGAGGAGAATTACTAAGATCTAATCATTCATTAAATCCATGTTCCTGGAACTGGCTTTCTTAATCTTTAACGCTTCTAAAGCATCCAATTTTAATCCTAGTCTAAAAAAAGAAGCTACTTCAAGTCTCACATACCAAAAGAAATACGAAGAAATCTGTTCTAAAAGTTGTACATGTAATATTTTGACATTACTAAAACTAAACGAATGGTTATTATTGATCATATATATGATTAAACATATGTTTAGCGACATTAGATTTATCATCACTAATAAGCACTATCATCACTAATAATAGCGACATCAATAATGGTTATTATTGATATTGGGACATTTAAAAAGCTAAGTATACGGAAAAAGATATCCAGACCTAAATTCCATAAAACATAAAATTATCAAGGAATGCGCAAAAATAACCGATAGGCAACTGGCCAATGTGCGGAGAAATTTTTACGACAGAATTGGTTTCTGCTTAGCAGTGAATGGCGACATATTTAAACATTTGTTATAAATTATAATTATTTATGTTAAAAAAATATATAATTATTTATTTATTAATAAATTTACTACATTTATGATAAATTGAATATATTATTTAGATTACTAGTCTTTCATGTACATTTGTTTAAAAGCATGGCTACTTGCCTTATAAAATTTATAATTTTTAATTTTCCTCGGAAGTAATTGGAATATAGTTTACTTACCTAACATGTAGATCAGTGGTCTTCAAACTGTGTTCCGCGGAACTCCGGGGTTCCGCGGCACCTCTCTGGGGGTTCCGCGAGTCAAAATAAAAATTCGTTTCGGAAATAACTCATAAATGTGACGGTAAAAGGGTTTCTTGGGCATTACTACGAAAGTCTAAATATCAATTTTAGAAGGGAATAAGTACAAAACTTCTTTCAAGTTAAAGTAATATAGCATCCTTTAATATAAAAATATACAGGGGTTGTAAATTTGATATATCTATGCCCAGTGTTGTGCCAGATAAAGATTTTTTTCTAGATAATAGATAAGAGATGCTTCTCATCAAAGTATCTGGGTACCATAATGCGTTATCTACAAAAAACGATAACGGATTGAAGTGCAAAAAAAGAGGAACGGAGATCAAAGTGAAGATTTAAAAAAGTGGATCGAAATAAAAACAGAGATAAAAGTTAAGAACAAATAAGAAATAAACTTATCTGAGATGTCTAAATTTAAAGTAAAAATATATAACGAAGGTAGTTATCTGGATAAAAGAGCAGGTAATAACCCTAGTATCTAGATATTTTTTCGGATATTTTTATCTAGATAATCCCAACATTGCTCATTATTTATTAAACAGAAAACACGTGTATATTAAACGTTGTTTAGACAAATTAGTATTTTTTTTCTGTTTAATACACAAATAACTCATTGTTAAAACAAAATTTTGCCATTAGTTACCCGTCTTAGAGATTACTAAACTCCTACAAGTCTTTTTTTGTGCAATAAAATTAAAATGTGATCAGAAGACGTTGTACGAGGTGCGCCATTATATGAAGATGGCCGCAGTATTGGAATATAGTTGGTGTTTTGGATGTAGCTATACACTCTATTAAATACGCTATAACGCGTCATCGGCGAACTAGCCTCTACATAAAAAAAAAACCTGGTTCAAATCATGCACGAGCCGCAAGCGCTCGAAACGACTGATTTCTAACCCTGATTATTCTGTGCGATCATGACTGGTGAACTTTTCTCGCATGTCATTTCGAAGAAGATCGAAATTTGGCAATTTAGACTAATTATTTAAACTAAATACTTGTTTTGTGCATGTACATATCCCTGCTAAACTAAAATATTCTTGTAATTTTGGAATTTCCCGCATTTTAAAATGTCAGTTTTAAAACAGTTTTTGTAATGTTGATGTTGGAGGGGGGGGGGCTCAAGCTTCTGAGCATCCCCCCGAGTGCGCGCCTGACTCTAGCTATGGGCGTATGATATATTCTCCTTGATCTCAGATAAAATTCGGAAAACTCAGCTGGCCTGTAAGAAGTAAAAAAAGAAATTATATGATCCTACATGTATTATTAAATCATATTACCATTGTAATGGTAACTGTATAATAGTGTTTACATCTCATAATTTTTATTGCGTGCATAGACCAGGCATGGCCAAAATAATAATTTTTAATTATATTAAATACACATATACACATTCACACACAAATACACAGTTACACATGCATACATATAAACGCACATATATATTAACATTATTATACAAATCCTAAGTAAGCACTATAACCTCTAGCATATTTCTATAACCTCGAGCGTATAACCTCTCGGGCCGTGTTTAATTCACAACCAAAAACACGTAATTTTCTTGAGTTTTGTACTTTGTGTTTTTGATACTGTGACTGTATTCCCTTATAAGCCATTCGGTAGTAATTAAAATTTAAACTTATATAACTATAAGAAAATAAATTATATTTTGACAAAATATATAAATATTTATTAGGTTTATTTAATTATTTTGTTTAAAAATTTTAATGGTTATTTTATCATTTAAATGTACAATAATTATCATTTAAATTTTCCATACAGAATCAGTTATGGTTAAACTACAATGCCAAACTAGTAGATATTAGTTATTACTGAGTTTTGATTATAGGAAATGTTTAGTTATGTATAGGGAACGGACGCGATTATTCATTTTAAGAACTATGTTAAAATCATTCATCAACCGACACATATATTCTAATGTGTTTTATTAAATATTTTGTGTATATTGCTTCCTTCAAATTATGATAACGATTGTGGTTCAATCAAGGCGCGCAGCAGGAGGGAGGCTCACAGGCCTGAGACCCCCCCCCTTCCCAGAAGCGCTAAAAAAAAATTGTTTTATGGTTTTCAAATTACTAAAAATGATTTTTGAAAGATGAAAGCGGGCCAAAAGGCCAAAAGTTTCGAATTTGTAAAGATCCCAGCAAACATTTTTATACGGGCCAGTACTGGTAAAGCACATACTCCCCGGCATTGAAAGTAATGGGCCAGTACCCCGGTGTCCCCGGGGTCGTTACTGGCCCATTGATGTATCAGTTGCTGGCCCAGCAACGGTAAAGTGCAAAATAATAGCATTAGTTGCAAGATTTATTTCTGATGGTTTTAAGTAAAAAGTATGAGTGAAGAAGAGTGCTTATAAAATGCTGGTAAAGTACTTCGTATAGGCGGAATGCGAAATACAAATGTGAAGTACATTATTAATACTGGCGTTGCACTTACTTTTGGTGCCAGTAATTTACCAGCATAAAAGCAGTTTGCCAGCATTCGGCCGTTAGTTAAATGTTTGCTGGGATGTTTTGAAAAAAAAAAAATTCCCCCTCTAAGAATAAATCCTGGGTGCGCGCCTGGTGCAATCACTGAAATAAATAACTCGTCTTGCAATGTGTCTACAAATCAAAATGTTAGGTGTGAATATTCACACATTTCAGGGTTTTGTAGGTATTTAATAAGTGCTAATAAATTGTACGAGGGTTGCCTTTTATATTTCTGGATTTAAGATCAAAAACAATTATTTATCAACAAAAGTGGCTTTATTGTATTTCAAAATATTTTCCGCAACTACTCACAAACTTCGCAATAAACCTAGCAACACATCCAGACCATCCAACATTTAACAGCCTATTCAAAATAAATCAAAATATCTTAAATATCCAGGACGAAACCTTATTACAAAAACAAATCATTGAATACCTCTCAGCACTAAACATACAATTTCCCAAACTCCAAAAATATTTCCAAACTCCACAACATCTTCAAGTTTACCTACTACTGTATCCATAGAAACAGCTGAAGAATTACGTATTTACATGGCACTACAATCTATAAGTGTTAATAAACATAAAATAGCAATTTGCTCAGACTCGCTAGGCGCATTAAATAACATTCAGAACAAGCAAAGTAAAAAACCAACTATAATAAAAATACAAGAAGAGATCCACAAACTCTCAAACTTACACCAAAATAAAATATACCTAATATGGATTCCAAGTCATTCAGGCATTGACGGCAACGAACAGGCTGACAACGTAGGAAAAGAAGATACAAGCCCAGTACAAAATATCCCCATTTCAGCAACAGACTTTAAGATTGCCCTCAAAGACATCGCAGTACAACACAAAAAAGTGCATGGCTCAATATCGACCCAAATAGGAACAAATTACGCAGTATCAAGAAAGACATAAAAGTATGGGACCTGGAAAAAGGACGAAAAATACAAACATTAATGACAAGACTGCGCATTGGACTCTCAAGACTCAGCCACAGCTACCTAATCAAAAGAGAAACCCCCCCTCGGTGTGAAAATTGACCATGGAACATATTTTATCCAAATGTGAATCATACAACTCTTCAAGAATCAAATTCAACATCCCTAACAACATCACAACATCAAAACAACCCAGACAGTACCACTAATATTATAAATTACTTAAGCGACATAAAACTACTAAAACAAATCTAGATCTAAATATTATTATATTAAAATTGTGTAATACAATTATAAGTTAATTGTAAGTGTTTAATGTTACAGTTATAATATATGCTTTTATTTATAATTATAATATATTAGACGCTAAAAGCCTATATATATATATATATATATATATATATATATATATATATATTCTCCATGAAGATCAATACTCTTTTGCATACAATTGAACCAATTTTCGGAGCACTTTTTCCACTCCGATTGAGGCACCTTCTCATTTTGAACGCATCAACCACTTCTTCATGTGTCAAAGAATGTTGCCCTCGCATTTTATTCTTGATATGCGGGAATAAAAAGAAGTCATTGGGTGCCAAATCGACGTTTTGAGTGCTCAAATAGTCACTTATTTGAGCAGATTTGTGAGAGCTCAAATTATGCGATGGTCAAATTATGTGGGATCCAACGCGAATAAATCTTTATGACGGCCAAATGTTCATGCAATAGTGAATGTATGCTGGTCCCATTAATGCCCAAGGATACCTCAATCTCACGATAAGTCACATGACGATATTGCAGTATAAGTTCACGCACAGCATCAATGTTTTCCGGAACAACAACCGATTTTGGACGACCTTCACGAAATTCGTCCTTAAGCGAACTACGGCCACGATTGAAGTCTGCAAACCATCGATAAACAGTAGTCCTTGATAGTGCTTCATCCCTAAAAGTCGAATTAAGTTCATCGATGCACTGTTGTTGGGTTAATCCACGTCGAAAGTTGTAAAAATTGATCTAAAAATCTGAAAAAAATCTCCGTAATGAACATTAATGGGAACCAGAATAGTTCAACAGGAATTTTTGATCAGATAAGTTTTTCGAAAAATGTCGATTTTTTTGTGTCGTTGATAAAAAATTATATTAATTTTTTAAACACACTTTGCGATTTCTTCAACTACTTCCTCCACGTCATTGTGCCGGAAAAAATATCCGGAATATCGGATATTCAATGAAAATTATCCGGATTATCGAATAGTCCAAATTGGTCGGATAATCCGGATATTCGAATATCCGGATTGGAAACCTTAACCAGGAATATAATTCAATAACATTTGTTGTAATCAAATCGGGATTTATGAAAATAATTTAAAAAATAGTTTTGTTTCTCTACTTATGACTTTTTGTTTAAGTACATTGTTATGACGGTCGGTTTCATGGTGGCCACTCTTTCTGAAATACAACACTGGATAATTCGCACAATTTCGCATTTTATTGTATTTAATACCAATCGAAAAAATTCTCATATCATGACGTAAAATAATACAATTCTCATGCGAGATATGTTCATTGAACAAGTTTGTTTTTGTTTTTTAATTACGAGAAACACGCTTTTTCTTATACGAATTAAACTCGTGTTGTATCCTGATGAGAAATCAGAGCAGGAAAATTTAAAATATAACAGTTTTATTTCTAAAGGCTGTGAGATTCTCAGAACGCGCTTCTTCCGCCTGTGCGGTTATCCGACACTGTGTCTCATTTTACGTTTATTACACTTTTTCGTAACTATTAACAAGCCAACTATGGCTGAAGTATCGTGTTAATACCTAGCCAAGAGAACTGTGAGGTAAACTCATTGTCGTAATATAATATAGATAAAGCATGCTCTATATCAGGGATTCCCAACGGAGTCCAGGTGGATCCCTTGGGGGTCTATGGAAGTTTAAAAAAGGTCTATAGTATTCCAGGAGTCTATCAGTTTTGGAAAGTTTAGATGTCCCGTCTTGGATTATAAATCCATTTGAAAGCGACACAAGCAATATTGATTTTTCGCTACAAGAATTGATTGAATTGAAGGAGAATTTGGAAGATAAAATCAATTTTCAAGCAAGTGGTTATGCCAAATTTTGGAATTGTAAAGACATTCGCAAAAAATACGTCAAATTAATTCATATCACCGAACCATTATTTTTAGCTTTTCCTAGTTCTTACTTGGTTGAGACAGGATTTAGTCACGTTCACAATTTATTAAGAAAAACTAGAAATAGATTAAATATTACAGAACGCGGTGCTTTACGATTATTATTAACTTATTTTACATCTAACAAAAATTATTATGGAAAAGCATCAACAACAACCATCGCATTAAATTTAAAAAATATATATTATAATTAGTTACATATTTAAAAAGTAAAATTGAAAATATATATATTTATTTGTAAATATATATATAATAATACATATATTTGTTATGTTAGTTACTGAATTGTCCTTACAACTTCAACTTGGTAATGGCGCTACATATTTATGCATTATAATAAAAAAAAATTAGGGGGTCTATTGAAAAAAAAAGTTGCTAAGGGGGTCTAAGTAGAAAAAAGGTTGGGAATCCCTGCTTTATATCTTAACACTGTTTGATGTGAAGCCACGACCCTGCGGAGACAGTAGGGCGATTTGCCTCCTTGAGTACTTGAGCCAAATTTACATTTATTTTTAGTTACCGCTAGGAGCAGGGCCGTTTTAGGCCATGCAGGGGCCCTTGGGCACACAAAGTTTAGGACTCTTTTAGAAGGTCACAAAAAAAAATTTGAATGAAAACATTAGTATGTACTTTTATTTAATGACTTTATTGGTTATTATTGTTAGCTTTATACAAATCAAATATAAGTGAAGTGGATACTATTTTGAAAATTGGACTTACGTTAATCATGATGGTTTCTTCCGGGATTTCTGTTGTGTAAAATCTTCTATTTCCTCAAAGTCTAATTTTTGAAGGATATCACTTTCTATGCACATGATTGACATATTAGTAAGTCGTTCTTGTAACACAGTCGTTCGTAATTCATTTTTTATTATTTTTAGCCCTCTCCATTACAGTTGGTGACTATTAAGCAAAGGAATATCATTGTAGCAACTTCCACGTTCGGGAATATCTCTTCTAATTTATCTGTTTTTATTAGAGTATGTAAGGCTGAGATACTCAAGTCTGCCAATTCATTTGCAAGTTTTTTTAATAAAAGTAGTAAAATTGTTGTAAAATTGCACTAAAAATTGAGCTCGTCTTTTTTCCGTGTAAACGACGACCTCGGCATTTTGAGGCCCCCATCAAACCGGGGGCCCTGCGCTCGTGCCCCATGTGCCGTTATGGAAAATAATGAACTGGTAATAAGGATATTAATGACTTCTTTAATGATAATGTAAAAACTAGTACTGTTTTTATTAAGTAAGAGCACTTGATTCCGTATTTTGTTAAACAATATGTTATTTATTCATACATAAATAAATTATAATTATATAAAAACCAGGATTACCAGCCATTAATAAATTTTTGTTTTAAAATTAATTATTTAATTAGTAAAACAAAAATGTAACTGTTTAACATAAAAGCAATGAACACACACGTAATAACAATTGCTGACTAAATACACGAAATGTTAAGTTTCAGTCGCATGTCCATTTCATAGTGAATTCAGCACCATATGTTTATTAGTAGAGGTATATCTATATCCACATACATTATTTTTGTTTATTTTAATAGCCTTGGCTTTTAATATAAAAACATATAAACAAGTAGTTGTACATTCTAGTTTTAGTTATTGAATGCAATAAAAAAACAAAATACTCATTAGAAAGTAGGAATACAAATTTTATCAGACTATGAAAAAATTTGTATACATATTACATAGTTTGGTGCAATCGTTCTAAAATTTCGTAGGTATAATGAGGAAACCTTTATACCAGTTCCCACACCTGGGCAATTACCCAAAATTAGGTAAAAGTGGTTTTTGGGTAGTATTTATCTATCCGAAAACTGTTTACCCAATTTAACAGTAGCACTTCCCAGCATATTCCTTTGCATTTTGGAGTGCCTCAAGGTTCAGTTCTCGGGCCGCTACTTTTCCTAATATTTGTAAATGACTTGCCTCCATAAAATTTCTTGGTATCCACGTTGACCCTCATCTTAGTTGGGATCAACACGTGGATATACTTAACCGCAAACTACGATCAACTGTGTATCTAATAAGGAATCTGAAGCATGAAGTCAGCTCAGATGTGGTATTAAAAGCCTAGTTTTCTCTCTATCAGTCCCACCTGACCTATGGGTTAATAATCTGGAAACATTCACCTGCAGCAAACAGAATTTTTGCATTACAACGAAAAGTTGTAAGAATAATTGCCGGTGCTCCTTTTAAAACGGATCGTCGAGATTTTTTTCTGAAATTCAAAATGATGACTTTGCTTTTAATATTTATTTCTCATTGTTTGTTGTTTATACGTAAAAATTTAAGCACTTACAGTGCATTTGGTGAGACTCATGATCACAACACTCGCAGTAAAAATAATATCCGCGGTAAATTTTTGCGTCTAAATAAATGCGGAAATTGCTCAAATTATTTTGCTATTAAATTATACAATCTCTTGCCTGAGAGTATCTGTACACTAACACTACACAAATACTAATTTAAACTTAAGAACATATTAACAAGTAATCCAATCTAAGTCAATGATGAGTTTGAAAATGTCAAGCATCGTCATCGAATTCATGTGCATCGTCTCTAAAAATTGCAGTTTTTCACACACAAACATACCGGCACTGAATCTAAATTTATTGCAGTTTTTCATACACGCTGTCATCGACTGTGTGGTTGTGATATCGGAGACGGTATCTCCTTGTTTTATTGTACTTTAGAACGAAATACCGAAGAGGCAAAAACAAAAGACAATACTGAGTATATCCCATTGACTGTCAAATACTGTGCAAAAATTTCCTCGTAGAATGATTAAAAAATAGTATTACGCACCAGAATACTATAATGAAAGCAAGTAGATGCCAGCCTGACATCCGATTTGTCGAAATCAATTCCGGCTATATCTGCCGGTGCTGGAGATCGGACCGGCCAAATTTCCCGGCCGGGTTACGTTTAAAAGTGTCCATTTGATTACATTGTATCCGGCACCGGTTTTTCTGGTGTGTGTCAAAACGGTCTAACGAAAAGTAAGGAAATATACCGTATGTTTTCTATAGAGTGCCTGTATTTTAACTTGATTACGTCTTTAAAATCAAACCACTTCTAGGTGGCCAGTACGGGAAGTTTGTAACGCTCAACTTTCCCCAGAAATAGTTTAGGGACTTCCAGCTGCGTCTTGCAAACTTCAAATCAGTATAACTTGCGGAGCCCTAGGACGTCGAAATTGGTTTCAAACAAAAGCTAACGTCGATATCTGTCGATTTAAGATATTAGAAGTGAACCGAATACAGTGTTGGCAATGGCACTTTGGATCGCTGTTGAAAAATGAATGAAAAAATAAATAAATAATAATACAATGTCGCCATATACTCCTCGAAAAGCCAAACAGAAATCGATCCAACGATCAACATCGACTAGATGCCACACAAAATATGCCACACACCAATGCGGAAAAGTGCAGGACAGAAAACGCATGAGAGCTGACGCCGCAAAGTCGAAAATGGAGCGCAGTTACAGTACAGCAGGAGGACCACGCAGACGTATTCACGAAAAGCCTATTGGTTATGTTCTTTACTGTTTCCTTTTTTTATAAGATAATAAATGCCGGTCTCTAATACACACCAGGTCGGCCAATACGATAAATAGACGGTAAATAGTAATAGATGCTTACAATTTTAGCTTTCATATTTGTAAAAAGTATGTATTTTTATTAGGATTTAAAATAATAATCATTTTAAATAAATGAAAAGAAAAATACTGTAGTGCCAGGAACCCTATTACGAAAATTACACGGCAGTCAACGTGTGAATGAATGATTAATAAATATATATTTTTCATTTAATTAAAAAATACATATTTTTCTCACAACATCCACTACTTCTTTCAAAATAAGTATTAGTAGCTTTTTGAATATATTTAAAAGGTACATTTTTAAGGCTTGCGTCAGACTTCAAAATTGATCGAACTTGCCCTGTCTTTCAATAAATAGAAAGTTTAATAAAATACCAGAGTATCGTAATTCAGTTTATTCAAATGAAAATTACAGGCAGTGAGAAATATGTGATTGTTTTTTCTTCGCCAATTCTAGCGGAGGAGTGCTTGAAATAGCAGAACGCAAATCATTTTCAACCTCCAATCTACTTCTCTACTTCGCTGCTTCGTTTTAACTTGCAACAGAGTTGAAAATTCTAGAATGCAAACAATGCGTAGATATCTCTTTCTGCCGCGATTGGGTAGGTAAAATTCTGTGATTAATTTCTCATGGAACAAAGCTCTTGTTTCCGAATCAATCTTCAGTTCCAGAAATTTATCTTGACAATCATCAGGAATTTTTTCAACTGACAATTTAAATGGAAGTCCGACTTCTCACCCCTGAGTTGACTACAACATCGCTGAAATAAGTAGATTAATTTCCCCGAGAAACTTTCCAATTTGCTCCTGGTTGAGGACCTCTGCTCTAAAACATTTTAAAAAGTATTTATTTGCTATTAAATAAATATTGCATTCTTGTTATTTAATTCATTAAAGTAATATTATCCGAGATCGCATGCACGTGTTAATGTTATGCAGAGCAAACGATGGAGGTCAAGCAGTGCAGAATGTTATTTAAAGAAAATAAGGACCATTTGGAGTGCTTCTGGTTAACAATTCAAGATGAATATCTTGTGGCAACTGGGAAAGTCTCGATGCAATTAAACACCTACTTATGTGAAGTAGGATATTCTACTCTTACTTTCATACGCACAAAAAAGCGTTTGCTAAACGCCGAATACGATGTAAGGCTCTATCTCCAATTGTTCCCAATTTTGAGAACAATTTCCGGAATTAAATAAGATAGAGCAGTAACATTACACTCATTAGCTCGAATCTGGGTGATGAAATATGTTGGTGATAATTATAATTTTTATTTTTGTGGCTACTAAAATGTTTCGAGTTATGTATTTAAAATAAAGACACTGCAACTTTGAGCTGAAAATATTTTACTCAGATTTTAAATTAATTAAACACATCAAAACATGGCACAGGTATGTTGATGATGTTTTTTGTATATGGGAAGCACAGACCCGTAATCTAACATTTTTTCTGACTTATTTAAATTCTATAAATAATAACATACAATTTACAATAGAAAAAGAACAAAATCACATTATAAACTTTTTAGCTCTTAGAATTATAAATAGCAATAACAAACTAGATTTCAGTATTTATAAAAAAAAAAAAAAACAAACAAGAAAAGACACAGTAATGCCAGCAGATTATAACCAAACCCATCAAATTAAAATGTAATTTTTTCATAGTGCTGTACCTAGACTTATCAGCATACGTATGTCCGAAGTAAATTTCCAGTCTGGAATAAACACCCTTAAACAAATAGCCGTGGACAATGGATACAATCCTGATATAATAGATACATTTAGAAAAAATAAAGAAAAAGCTAAAGCCAGACCTCTCATATATAACAGTTCAATTAAAAATAAAAATTACTATATTCTAAATTATTTATCGGGTCATTTATCAAATAAATTCAGAAAATCAGATGTAGGAATTATAGAAGTTAATAAGGTTAACTTGCAGAACCTTTTACTGAATAACAAATTGAAAACGACTAACATTTTTGAAAAAAGCTTACGAAATTTCATGTGGAGATTGTGGCGCAATATATATCAGGAGGATTTGTTGATCACTCATTGCGAGAATGAGTGAGCATCGAAACTCCATAATTAAAAATAACGCCACGACGGGTTACAATGAACATTGTATTGAAAATAACCATATGTTTACAAACGATAATGTAAAATAACTTAGATGTTAAACCTTTAGAAAACACTATCTAAGATAGATATTGGAGTTAGATAGGTATACACCTAGTATTGTCCTAGAGGAAACAAAACGAAAAAAAAATCGAATATTGACTGGAAAAAGAGCGATGTTATAGGAAGAAAAGATTATGATGTCACGAAATTAAATACTCGGAGCATGCTGGAAGGAGAAGGAATAGGAAACAGATAAAACCAAATGGAGCAAGAAGAGACGAAACTATTTTGAAAGAAATGGGTACTCACCGGAAGAAATAAGAGAAAAGAGAAACCAAGTATGGTCTGTGGAAATAATCACCCGAAGAGACACGGACGTACAAACACAAGACCAGTGAAATAGAATAGAAAGATCGCGGTACAACACCAAATACCAAGATATCATGACGACAGGAGCCCCCAGATACCTAACTGAACCCAGCAAACAACATAAACTGGTTGCTAGTTTCAGATGCGGAAATGAAGAGAAAGCAAATTGCTACTGGAGGGACGAGCAAGAAAAGGCATGCCGACTGTGTCAGGAAGAAATGGAAACAATTGATCATTTAAGAGAATGTAGAAAACTGCAGGAAGAAAGTAGGAGCTGAAAATAAATTCTTGACGACACCGGAAAAGGAAGGGACTGGTTCTAGCGGCCAGAAGTCCAATTTAGTAAAGTGGGTGTTATGTTAAATTGAAGCACAAATAAATATGAACACACTTATTATTATTATTTTGGGGTTTGTCAGGTCTTGCCAAGCGTCCACTAATCTCAAACTTCAGCAACTTATTTTTATTATTATTTTTATTAATATTATTAATATAAATGAAAATGTAGATTTTAAAACCGTAAGGCAAAAAATAAATACTACTGATTGATTGATTAAACCTTTAGGAATCCCTCGAAATTAAGAAAGCCATAAAGTCGGGAAAAAAACATTATTAATAACCAGGTGGAGGTAGATACCGGACACTTTGAACTCTTAAGAAAAGGTTTAATCTAATCCCCTTATTTTGCCAACTACTATGTGCATAAATACCTTGCAATTATTTTAATTCTGTTACTTTTGACAATGACCGAAATGTCGATTATGTTAAGTTGTTGTTATTCAATTATTTAGTAGAATTAGCAAGTGTTTTATTCAATTATTTTTCATATTTATAAACATGTTCCACCAAGTGAATACCGTGAAATCGATTAATATAATATAAATGATGTTATAATGTACGTAATGTAAAAAGTTCAAGTTGACATGTGGATTATAGGCGTATACCCAAAATATCCCGACTTCGACCGATTCAGTAACGATTAAAACATCCCGAGAATTACTTCTCTACTTAGGTAGAGAAGTAATTTCTGCATAATCAAAGGATAATGCAGGTCATAAAGAAAATTAAGTTAGAAAAGAAAAACTTGAAATCACCTGAATAGAATTCCAGATATAACAAAAACAGCTGCTTAGAGTACACGTGAATTTTTTTTAAATAAACAAATCAAGGTCGTATTGATAATAGCGTAATCATGAATGAAGGAGTACAAATTTCAATAATAGTGCTTAATATATTAAGAATAATAATAATAACACTAAATAATAATAATAACTCTAGAGTTGAAAAATAAAATAGTTTCTATCTACAGTATAGGGATTTGCAGCTAAGCACCCTACCATCTGGTGAGCGTTTCATGAACTTGTGTACATCAGATAACATTTCGTTTTCTGTATTGGTTTTGTATGAAGTTTGTTTTTAAAGTTTTATTATAATCATTGAAAAATGTATAATACATATTGTTGTGTGCCTATGTGCAATTCATTGCAAAGAAGAAACTTGGAAATATCGTTTCATTTGTTTCCACTAATATCAGACACCGTACGGTTCGAAATAAAATTGGGAAAGCAAGAGGTTAGAAATCGACGCGATGTTTAGATAAACAATTTAAAAATTGGAAAAAAAGTGAGCCCTTATATCAAAGTTTGCTCATTACATTTTAATGATAGTGACTACAAAAAATATTTTCAATTTTGTATTTATTATCGCATATCTTGAAAATTCCTGTTATTGTGTGTGGGTTTGTAATGCACAAGTTTGTAGGCATAATGCATAAATCTTTATGAACTCTCTGTTTTTTTCAGTGACTCCACACAATATTATATGCCCAGCATTGTAGATTTCTACCCCTTGGTAAACAACACGGGAATTATTATTTCCCCCAATATAGTTAAAATAATCGACAATGGAAAACCGCCATAACTTAAAACTAGATCACAAAATGTAGTATTTTAGATGTTTACAAGTAATGTCACTTCACAAAATCAGAAAATCCCAAACAATTATTTATTTTTTGTCGTTTATTGATACACTTTTCGCTATTATTTACTAGTAAATGTCAAGTGGTATCTGATTTAGAATGGTTTCAAAAAAATCCGCGTGGCGCTACGATCTTAAAATTTTTCCCCTATTGTATGCATCATTTTTGGAACAGACCTCGTAGTCCAACAAGAAAGGTTTGAAATTTTTTTTTTAACAAATATTTTAATTATATTATCTATATGTTCATTAATGATACTTTGTTCAATTGAAATTAAAGTTGAATTATTTAATCTGTCTTGAGTCATGGGATGTATGCAATAACAATGTTTACCGAGACAAATACTTGGTCGTCGCTCCTAATTTTCAACAGACAGTCTAAAAGTACATATAGTAGGCCCGGACCTGGTCACATTTAGAAATTTATGGTTGAGTTAAATCTTGAAGTCATTAAAAACCAACCAACGATACTAACTGATAGAACAAAAATCGACGTTAGCAGTGGAAAAAATTATTACTATACAAAGTTATACTCAAACACATGGGCGTATGGAATACAATTCTGGGACATTGTGAGTAATTTCTAACCAAAACTTTATTCTACAAAACTTTAACCTAAACCCTAACCCTAAACTTAAAATTTTAAAAACCGAAATCAGTACCGGAACTCCACGAAAAAGCTTTTTGAGAATTCCTTGAGCTACTATTCAATCGACTATCGTCGGCTCGCCGAAGCATTTTAACAATATCTTACTCCATAGACTTAGTATTTTTTCCAGTTCTGTAACACACATTTATAAGAACGTTACAACAGTTACGTTAAAGTGATAGTCACTAGAACTATGATGATACTTTTTTTGTGAACTGATGATGGTTAACAGGTGAGCAATTTCAATAAATACAGTGCTCAGCAATGTCTAAGCAACAAGCTTTATCAGTTTGAAATCAGGATGCGGAAATTAACATTTACATGTGCATTTCAACTACAAAATTTGTGATTTCGGAATATAAGGGCAATAAAATGTATAAAATTGATGAAAAATATAAAAGATAATAGCTTACTGTTAACGTTTATAAAAGATTTATCCAGAAATCTGCATGAATGTACTCCAGAAAGTGTAAAGCCGCATTCAGACCTCTTTAAATTAACGAGTTATAGACTGTGCGTTGTGTCGCTTTGAGTTATGCTTTAATGCATTCTCTTAACGTTCCATGTACCGTTCACATCTGTTATAAATTAGTACGCTACGAATAGCCTCCATCTGTGAATTTTGAAACCAACTATTTAGCTTCGTAAAATATTTTATATGTATTATCGTTCTTATAATTCTGTTGTCTTAGATTTTAACTACCTAATTACCTAAATTGATCATATTTACTGTCCGTCTTTGTAATTTTGAGCTAAATTTGTTAATGATGACATTATGTTAGGTTATGTAAAGGCATTCGATAACTACAGTGTCACTGATAGAATGCGATAGCCAATGCGTTTATATGTCTGTCTCATTAAAATATCTCACTAGCTATAAGTTTAGAAAATTATGCACAATCTACAATAAACAGCGTATTAAATTTGGAGGTCTGAACGGTTTCACGTCTTATCATATGACAAACTTTCTGGTGACAATGAACAGTCCATAAGCTACAGTGCATAAGCTATTGATTTAAGAGCTCTGAATGCGGCTTTAGTCATTCAGACGTAGCCATGTCTCTTGTGACAGACATATCGCTGGCTGAGTTCCATTCTATTCTATGTCTACTTTTGTATTCTATGAGGCAAAATCTAGACAAATTACATCACACTTTGTCCATTTTCTATTCTAGTATGTTGTAAAATTTTATTCTTTTTTATTCTATCTCCCCTTTATTGTTTCGATTTAGACATTTCAAACAACAGCTGATGAGCCAATAATATTTTTGTTTACATTGGTCTTCTTCCGTTTTTTGTAACTGACAGTGGTAAACCCGTCCATGACAGTAACATGTTTGTTAACGTCTGTTTGTTTTACGACCTTACCTAACGTCCTTGCCACGTGTTCCCCTGCAGTTTCGACCGAAGTTTTTGCAACGGCAGGCTTTGGCTTGCGTTAATTATCTGACTTACCTGCCTAACTTGCATAACATGGCTTATGGCTCAGTTACACGATGCAAGTAACTTGCACCAGTAAGTACTTGCACCAGTCACTGGCATCGTGTAAACGTACATGCAGTACTGGTGCCAGTACTGGCACAAGTATCTCATGCAAGTCAAGTGAATAGAAGCCGTTCCTATTTACTGGCACAAGTAGCCGTGCCAGTGACTTAAAAATGGCCGCCATGAACAGCTGATGTATTTTGCGGTTACAAAAACAAACTTTTTCACATATTTTTTTAATAAATGTAGTTTTTGGCGCCGATTCATTTTTGTTTAGAAAGACGTACGCATAAAATACATAAAATTAGGTTAAACATCGAAAACTGGCGCGTTAAAAAGACGGTTTTACGCATAAAAAATAATTGGAAGCATCTACTTTTTGCAGTGTGTTTCGGGTTCTTTGCAAGGTTACTTAAATAAGATACTGGAATACGTGTAAACGACAAAACGACTTGTGCAAGTACTGGCACAAGTACTTGTGCCAGTACTTGCACAAGTTACTGGCATCGTGTAACCGGGCCATTAGCTCTATCATGAAAAGGGGTTGGAGATACTGGAGACATTTTGGTTTTGTCCAAAATCTCATTCTTTTTCGGCCAATCTCATTTCTCAAAGCATTTTTAAATATTTCCAGCTCTCCTTACTTCAGCCTGGGTTCTTCTTGTATGCTCCGATTCATTTTAAGAGAATGCACTTCATTGTTTAAGATAAGAAGATCTCTCATAATTGTCGGTACATCTACGTAGTCAAAGGTCATCTAGGGTAACTACTCTCAAAGGTAACTACCTAAGATCCTTTGCAACATAAGTTAGGAACAATACCAGGATCAGTAGATTTCCAAAAACTGTATATATCCAGCAGACTCTTTTTCCTTTATCATCGTTTTCTTCTCGTATACATTCCACCACAGTGAGAAGTTAGCAGTTCCCTTGCGAACTTTACTTCGAGAAAAAGTTAAAACTTGACATTTATTAAGTTAAGGTATATTTTATTAAGGTCGCAGTAGGCATAAAATTTGTCAAGATCGGTCTGCATGAGAGTTGCATCCGAGAAACTTGAAATACGGAAATAAAATTTCATGTCGTCTGCAAACAAGAGAAATTTAGTATGTTGAAAAATATTACCAATCATTAATAAAGTGTAAGAAAAGAAGAGTTCCCAGGTGAGAGCCCTGCGGGACTCCCGATGCAACATTGACGAAATTAGATGTAAATCGGTTAACTTTAACTGCCTGAGACCTGTTGCTAATATAAGAGATCAGCCACTGAAGAAGGTTACCGTGGTTTCCAAGTGAACATAATTTATTAATAAGGTGGTTATGGCTGATTTTATCAAAAGCCTTGCTAAAATCAGTATAGACTGCGTCTACTTGAGTTCTCTCTTCGAGATGACGTAAGATGTAATTAGTGTAAGACATCAAATTCGATCTACTGATCTTCCACGATAAATTCCATGAATTATTTACACATAATTTCGTGTCAACTACTATTTGAAATGTGTGAAAATTCACAATTCACATTGTAGCGGCAGATGGTTTATGACCCATCTAATAGAAATTCCCGAATTATATTTTACTAATTTCCTTCGGGTTTCACATATATCAAAAGTATTTTTACAATTCCATTTATTTTACAACCATAGTTATTTTACAAGTTTTATATTTTACAAATAGTCACGTACTTTTTCTTCACTTAAGAGATTATTGTCCCACACCTTCAGCATGCGGTATTATTGGCCGCCTTCACTAACTAGATATCTACGAATCCCTGAATTGTGTGAAAGTTCACACTTCACATAAATTTTTATTTTATTATTATACTATTTAGAATAAATATGTATCTATTTAAAATATTGTTTTTTGCGTGGCAGCCCAAAACATTTTGCGGGGAGTAAACTGCAACTGTATGTAAATTTATTTTACAAGGAAATTATCTTGTCTAACCTAACCACGTCGGAGCTATGATTATGAAAGCTGTGTCTAATGTAGTAAGAATCTTGTTTTTGATTTGCTTGCTAAAATATCCGAATTGATCCAGTTTGTTGTTTTGAATTTTTTAATTGTTTTACACAAATACAGGTTTCAGAACTAAAAATAACAATAGACAGATACCACAAAAAATTATATTACCATCCAGCAACATAAAAAACTGTTTTGGTGAGTCACTTTTATGTGAATAGCATATAATTATATTGTTAAGTGATTTTGCATCAAATTTTTGCAAATAAATATTGACCAATTCTCAACTCTATTAAATTATCTAGAACAAGAATAAAAATAGCTACTAACGTAAAAGTTTTATTATTTATATTGTTAATGATCAATATAATACGAGATTTATTATTTAATATGTGTTACAATAAATAAAATATTTATTATTTGATAAATATTATAGCGGTCTGAATTCTTTTCCACGTGTAGTACGTATATGAAATATTATGCTGAATGGTTCATATTTATTAAATTCAACTATTAGTTGTGGTACGATTCGTTTTTTCTTTTTTAACATCTATTGCCGGTTGAATATAATTAGTGGTGTGCTGGAGTTCTGTATCCGTATCCGCATCCGGATACGGATCTACTCTATTATTTGTAACTCTACTCTTTATTAGTAATTTTTTCCCTGTGCGTACTTAGCATACACAAACCAGATAAACGATCGTCCGTCATATGTGATACCTCCTACCTCGATACCATCATATCTCATACTTGACGTAATAATAATTGAAATAATAGTGTTTATACGTTCGGGCAAGAACCGTTTGACTGCACACTTTGTTTATGTAGTCGGCTGTTATCATTTATTAGTATTTTGGCCTCTTTGTGGTGTACCTATCGGTAGCTTTCACTTGGAAATTGAGAACGTCGCGTAAACAAATCTTATATATTATATTTCAGAAAAAAATAAAGTACAATTCCTTTCTACGCGCAGTTTTTTATCTACCTTCGGACCCGTAATTATCGTTTTTCGGGGGGTGGAACGGAGTTATTGTTGTCCCGGAATTATTTTATTACCGGGGCCCGAACCCTCTACTTACCCTGCTTACCCTTTCCGTGGGTAATGCAAACTTAAAATGAGTAAATGCACATGCACTTAAATTTATGTATAGCAAAAATAGACATAATAAAAATAGTTATAATATGAAATAGACAAATATAAAAATAAATAAATTTGAGAACAAAAAATCATAAGGGTTTGGAATAAAACATTTAAAAGTGGAGAGTCCAGGGGGGCAAGTGCTTTTCCCGTTCCCCTTACTGTGGCCACTTATTTGGTTGTGTACTCTTCTGGACTTTGTTTATTTATAGTTTACATATTTACTGATAAATATTTCAGACTAATATTATTATATTTAATAATAAATATTATACTTGTCAATCTATCTATATCTATATGTATAAAGGTCAACGTCTCTCTGTCTCTCTGTCTGTCTGTCTGTCCGTATATGCGATTTTCACTCGAGAACTGCTGATCCGATTTTCATGCGTTTTTTTTTCTTTATGTAGCTATGTTTTATTAAAATCGGTTCAGTAGTTACAAAGTTATAATTATATTTGTGCGTGGGGGTAAAACTAAAACCATGATTTGAAATTATTTGTTCACTGGCAAATTTGGTACAGGGTTTATACACCAATCAGAATTATGAGGTGGTAATCTCTAGAATGATGACCCCTACATTTTGACCATTCCAATTTAAGCGCCTCCTGCTAGAGTTTGTTTTGCGATGACTATTAATAAGTTGTAGGGTCAAACCCTGAATAGAGCTGGTGTTGATTTGCGGAGTATCAGTTCTATTAACAACCTTTACCTGCTAGCGGCTAATGGTATAACTAAAATCATTGCTTATAAAGATGCTCTGAGATTAGAAATCCTGTTCAGTTTAATCCTTTCATATGTTTATAGTATTGTTTTCTTTCCGGTCACCGAACTTGTAACCAAACGAAGCCAGACAGGGCAGCTAGTATATTAATAAAATTGGAGACCATATCTGTTTTTTTAATTTTTTCGGCCTCATATTTGGTTTCTATACATTTCAGATGATTATAAGACAATATCTGTCTGTCTGTCCGTCCCTCTGTCTGTCCGTCCGTCTGTCCGTCCGTCTGTCTGTCCGTCTGTCTGTCTATATGTCCGTCTATATGTCTGTCTGTCCGAGATTCACTCAAAAACTGTACATATTTTCACGTAATTTCACCAGGATTCGAACATAGGCTATAGGCATTTCAAAATTTTTATTCTACAGGGGTGTTTCAGGGTTAAAACTGTTTATTAAAATACTTAAAATATCTCCCTTTTTATTGACACCTACCTATTAAATTGTTACATTTTGTATTTTCATTGTTTACATGTAGCCAGATCCGTAGCAATATTTTTGGCGCCATTGGCAAATAAATTAATTTAACCTAAAATAGCGCCCTTTATATCTTTTTTCATTTTATTTAAGGAGGGCATCATTTTTATTTTTATTTTAATAGACACTTGAAAATATATGTAAGTGAGACAAGTGATGGCAAAAAAGGTCATCACTTCTAAAATACAAGTGGTGACGAAAAACAAAACAAAAACATCTTCACTTCCGCACGATGACGCCCCTCATCCTCGCGCCCCTGGCACTTACTCCGATGCTAGGGCGTTGCTGCGGCTCTGCATGTTGCATTCTGTAGATATCATAATACGATATAAAGAAATATCGTATTTCAAATTTCCATTTTTGTGAATGAAAACTAAATATTTTAAAACTGCTAGGATGCTGCAGCTCTTCAGCTCCCCTTAGATAGTCCCGATAAAGAGTCGGGAGTCGATAGTTTCGACTCCTCGCGTTCCGACTCCCAACTCCGACTACGACTTTGACTCTCCATCTCTGATATTAAAAGTAGAAATTTTAGAAATATTTACAGCAAATTTTGAAATGATGTGAAAATGAAGATATATAAGGAATTAAATAATGTACATAAAAGTTATTGGTTTGTAAGTTTTACAAGGAAAGGCCATGAATATTCTGGCAAGAGTCAATGCTATTGCCGTATCTCGAATGTTGTATGCCGTGTAGTTCATGGCGTTCTTGACATAATTTTTAGCGTGAACTTTACAATGCTAATTAAATGTATCGTAAATATATTCATATACAGTTCGAACATGTTGCTTCTTAATGTTTAACCTAGCTCGATAATTATTTCATTTTGTCTCTATCCTAAACCTTTATTGTTTTGCGGCGGTGATAATTTTACATCTTTTATAGTATAGTATTACATAATTTATGAGATACATATAGTTACAATGAAAGTGCAAAAATGATGTGCACTGGATTTCCAAACTTGGTTATCTAATAAATTTATAAACAAGGTTTTACTTTTTACGGTATTGTAAACTTTTGTACAGTATAGAAAACGAAAGAAAAACTATCAAAAAATGCTGTTAATTATTAGATTTAATTAATTTTATTCTGACATCAACGTAAAATTAAAAAATATTTATAAAAAATTGAATTAAAATTGTATTTTATTAAAATTTGACTTTTGGCTTTTTAAAATGACACTCAATTTTTCTGATACCTATCTTATTTATGTAATAAATGTAAAAAGGGCGTTACACAGTTTTTAAATAATTTAAAAATCTTAATAAAAATTGAATTAAATTTGTATTTTGTTAAAAATCGACTTTTGCCTTTAATTTGGCTTTTTAAAATTACACAAAATTTTTCTGATACCTATTTTATTTAGGTATTCAACGTTAAAACGGCATTCCACAATTTAAACATCTAATACTAATACTATATATACTATTATATTTTATATAATATTATATACTATTTAATATTATATACTATTTAATATTATATAGTATTAATACTATTTAATACTGTACTACTACTATAAACGAAAACATGAAAAAATGTGATTTATGTATGAAAATTGGTACAAATTAAAATATTCATAAGAGAAATAATTAATATTTTAACACAAAATCATTCATTTTAATAAAAATATTGAAACGGCGGTGTTATCAGTGCGTTGAGCTTTTGTACCGAAAAAGTATTGCGTAAATATTTTTTTAACAGTTTCAGTACGGAAACGCTCTCCTTTGGCATTGCTCATCAAAAAAACAAAAAAAAAATGTTTCCTCATACACATTTTTTATTCTAAACACATATTATTTACATTTCTAATGTAAAGTTAATACTAGGGAGATATCTTAAAATTTTAGCTTTGAGGTGTTCCCCCGTAACTCCCCAAATATTCGTAAAATGAAAAAAATACACGAAAATGAAAGATTAGTTTTGTTATTATATTTTTTTTTATACGTTTTAGCTGTTATGAGGAATGTGAATGAGGGAGATATTTTAAAAATTTAGCTTGAATGTAACGCATCTAAATGAAAAAAATTATAAAAATAAAAGGTTTGTTTTTTTATTATACACTATATTTGTCATACACGATTTTGCAAGTCAAAATAAGGAAGATATATGTAAATTTTAGCTTGCGGTGTCCCCCCGAAATTCCCGAAATATTCATCTAATTGAAAAATTGCATTAAACAAAAAAGATTTTTTATTTTCTTATTATAAACAATTTGTGTTACATATATTTTTCTGTTAACTGAATAATAAGGGAGATATATTAAGTTTTTGAATAAACAGTTTTAACCTCGAAACCCCCTAGAATAAAAATTTTGAAATGCCATATAGCCTATGTTCGAATCCTGGTTTTACTCTATCATCATACCAAATTACGTGAAAATAAACCGAGCCGTTTTTGCGTGAATCTCAGGCAGACAGACAGACGGACAAACACAGACAAAATAATCATTTAAAACGTGTAGAGGCCAAATATGAGGCAAAAAAAAACAAATATAGCCTCAAATTTTATTAATATAGATGTCGCTGCTTCTACTCCTACAATTAGCTTTTCAGTTTTACTGATGATTTTACTTTTTAACGGGCCTAACTTTCCAGCGGCTTAAGGCATGTGCCTATTTTGTCTTGTGGTAAACGCAGCCCTGCATACATGCATACATACACCCTAACGAACTAATTTATATATTGGTATAGTTTATAGAAAGGCGCGTGAACGTATTTTTGTTCACGTTCACGCGGACACGCTGTGACCCATCGTGACCTGCTAAAATGCACGGTCCGCGTCCATAGCTTATTTACATTTAAATTGTCACCTTCAAAATACTGTCCTTTTGCGATTTCAAATCGCTGCCAACATCTTTTTCACTTCCGGAAATACATTTTGCAGGCACTGTTATAGAATTAGTTTTAGATCAGTTTCCGATTTTCTTAAATCTCTTCAATAGTTAGTAAACCGAGTCCATTTAAAAAACTCTACAGTATTGTTATATAATATAATATACGTGACAGAATTATTTGAAATAGTGGGGAAGATTTGAAATGCAAGGAAATATTTGAAATACTAGGGAAGTATTTGAAATATTAGGGAAATGACTGAAATAAAGTCTTCTAAAGCAGTCTGTTCAATGACAAATTAACAAATCAACAATCAACTTATTTATATATTTCTTTCTCACTCAAACTTGCAAGGCATGCGATTTCTTTAAAAACTGAATTGTACTGGAACATTTGAATAGGGGAAGTATTTTAAGATCGCAGCGCTATTGTGACATACTTGGAACCTTCAATATAGACATTCGTTACATATAAACAACGTGAATTTTAATGTTTACTGGTGGTTTTTGTAATTTTGCTACAATATTAATACTTGTTTTTATGCAATTATATTTTTATGCAAACATTTTTTATAAAAAAAAAGCGCGATAGAATGTCTATTTCTGTAGTTCCTAAAATCCCACCAGATGTCATATCGCTTAGCAATTTTTCCCTATTATTAGGGACAATTTGAAATGCCAGGAAATATTTGAAATGCTTCTAAAGAATTTTAAATACTGAGGTTTTCAGACAGCAAAAATTAAATACAAAACCACGGAGAAAGTATTTTCATATCCAAATTCTAACAGCATCTTTTTGAACTATTTGAAATATAGTATTTCAAATACCAGACAAGTAATTGAAATACTTTTTCTACAATCTACAAATATGGTAGCTATTTTGTTTCATTAAAAATTACTTATAGTTATTGTACTTCGTGGTCTATTTCTACTGCCATCTTTAATCTGCCTTAGTTCACAAATAGGAGTTGTAGGTAAAAATGATTTAATTTTCGTAAAGAACACGTGTAACAAGTCATGTTACATTATCATCAAATGCAGTATTTTGCGGCGAAGATTTTCAGCTATAAACAATCATGTCGAAAAAAAATTGGCGTATTATTTATAACAAAATATCTATACAAAACTATCTAAATATAAAAGTTATTTGAAACCTACAAATATATTTTAAAAAATACACAAAATTGTTGTCTTATACCTATTATTATAAATTATTCCGCGATAACATAAATATCTTATTAGATAGATAAAAATACGTTGCAAATATTGGTGTATAGATTTTATGTCTGTTAGTTTTGTATAAGAATCTTGTGAGAACTATAGATAGTGTTGTACCTCCCGTTAATGGCAATCGTACATGTGTAATTAGGACACTATTTAGAACTAAATTAGCACTTAATAATGGTATATTTAAGCATTTATTTTTCTCATTTTCGTTTTTAAAAACATATTTCAGAACCGTAAAATTTTCTGAGTCATTTTGTTTTGTTAATAACTTTTGCCATTCATACTGTATGAGCAATTAGCACTAAACGACACCTTATATTATCACAGATAAATCGTTACTTTTGGTAATATATAGGTTTAACTACTTGAAATTCTTTAATCGTTTATTTTAGATTATATTTTTTTCACATGAATAGAAATTTTAAATGACTAAATGAATAGAAAACTTAAATACGCGGGTCGTCCACAAAGGAAAGAATATTTGCGGCTAGCAAATGTGTCGTTTAGTGCAGTGTTCTTCAACCCGTGGTCCGCAGAAAATTTCTACCGGTCCGCGAAATATTTTGACCGAATCATGTAGACACTTCTATTTACGAGTATATAGCACATTTTTTTTTAGTCGACGCAGAAGCTAACTTTTGTCCGAACCATGATTTGCTTAATATTTACTAGCCCCTATACAACGCCTCTCGCGGCTATTTTTCATACTTCTGAAGAAGCTAGCTCTTTGGAATAGTCGCTTATAAGAGGAAAATATAGAAATGTTTCCACTTTTGAAAGAATTTTTGATTGCTGCTGATGTCAACCAGAAAGTCATATTCAACAATAAGTCAACATTTAAGAGCATTAGCTAAAAATTTTATTAATTATTTCCCTGAAAATGAGGATCCTCGTAAAGGTAACTTCTGGATTAATAATCCATTCTTGAAAGATATAAAGTCATGTGTACTTGATCCTCGTGAAAAAGAAAGCTGATCGAGTTGTCTTGTGATGTCACTCTGGTGTCCAGACATAAAATGCAATCATTGTCTCAATTTTGGAAATCGCTAGAAAAAGAATATCCAACTTTGAGTTATAAAGCTATCAAATTATTAGTCATTTTTTCGACTTCCTATTTGTGCGAAAAGATTTTTTAAGCCATCTCAAATATAAAAACCAAACAGAGAAATCGCATGGATGTTAACGCAGCGCTTCGTCTCTCAGAAACAACTCTGCAGCAGCGTATATCAAATTTTCTAACAAAGAAGCAGCAGCAAACGTCGCACTAAAAATTGTAATTATCTAACTGTATAACATATACCTACATACATAATAATAAAATACTATATATACTTATTGGTTTTTATTTGTGTCTTAGCTTTCAACCGGTCCGCGGGGGCAAAAAGGTTAAAGAACACTGGTTTAGTGTGTTAGTGATTTTTATGATGTACAATTTGATTTAAAATCCCGCCGGAATTTAGTTGTTACGGAGCGAGGTGTAACAAAAATTTGTAAGTTTATTGTGGACCACTATCTCGTAGAGTAGTTTTGCTGCACGTCAACGCTCGCCCACAGGTTTCTACCTTTACTCAAGCTCAATTGAACGAAGTTTCCACATCCACCATTTAGTCCCGACCTTGTGCTAAGTAATTATCACTCCCACATCTCAACGACTTTCTTGGTGGTAGACTACAGAATTTCACAGTAAGACTTATTTTTAATTCCATCTGCCAATATTAAATAGATTAATAATAAATAATAATAATTTTATTTTTGCAATTCCGAAATATTGATATTTCTTTATTATTTTGAATGTCAAAATGGCACCCATTTCAACACTTAAACCTTCATTTCCTAACTAGTTCTAACTCGCTACGCTCGTGTTCCAATTGTCATTTCAGGTGTAAAAAAGCTGCTCATTCCGTCACTTGTAACAAAAATAGCTATTCAAATCGCCTGCGTGCCAATAAAATTGTCTCATTCCTTGCTATGGGAATAGCAATTAAAAAATTAATTTTCATTGAAATAAAACTCAAATTATCACAAAACGAAAAAAATATATAAATAAAAGTGCAGTTTTACTCATGTTTGCACATTAAATGCAAACTAGATTAAGCACAAAAAGATTTTTTTTTGCTACATTGGTATATAGGCAACTTAATGTACACTCAGGGCATTGGGTTGCTGATCATTATAGATTTTGTGCCGATAATTTATGGTTGAAATTGCAAAGAAATGCAAATATTCCAGTTAAGACGGGGGAGGGGGCATTCTAAAAGTTATGGGCATATCTCTAGACCAGTGGTTCTTAGCCGGTGTTCCACGCTAGTGTTCCGTGAATAGAAAGTCTTCCGCCAAAATTTGAAAATCAGTGAAAAATTAAAACTGTTATTAAGACGGAAAAAAAAAAAACGAAAATGAAAAGGCAAAAGTCATTGTTTTTAGTTTTCTCGCCTTTACTTGCAGTATTTACTTGTTTATGCAGTATTTATAATTACAATTTTTAACGTCGTACGTACGCGAGCTTGATTTATCAACATTAATGAATATTAAGACAAAGAAACGTGATTGCTTTTCAAATTATTCGCCTTTAAGATTATACACTTTTGCATGAATTCAAACCAATTCTCGAAACATTTTTTCCACTCTGAAGTTGGTATCTCAAAAACATGGTTTTCGAAGGCTTCAACAGCTTTTTCGGTGATGAAAATCGCTGTCTACGCATTTTTTTTTGCATTGGGAAACATAAAAAGTTGTTAGGGGATAAATCAGGTGAATTGACAACAACTGAAGTGACGCCTAGCGGAATATTTTGGGACTTAACGGAATAGAATTTTGTTGGATGTGGCTCATTTAATTGCATTGTTTGTATGTGTAAAATTGAAGAAAACTTTAATAAAATGTCTTTAAAATCGCAACAGAAAATTAATTGCAATGTGAATTCTTGTGTATCAAATGGCAAATGTCAAAAAATCTTATTCCAATCGCCATTTTGTAAGCGACAACAGCGCCTCTATAGGTAATGTCACTTCTCAATACGGTCAATGAGATATTAATTCGATGTTTTTCTCCTTCAAATAATCAATTTTTTGAAGTGCTGTGTGGGAGCTTGCATTGTTATGATGAAGAATGATACGACGTTTTTGGTTGTTTTTCCTGATCTTGTCGATGACTTCTGGCAAACAAATTGTTGTATACCATTCAGCATTAACTGTTCTAAAGGAATGGTTACGATATGTATAGTACAACCGAAGAAACAAGTGATCATTTTCTTGGAAGTGCTTTGTGAAGGACAACTTTTGTGGGTTTCGGTTCATTTTAGAAGACCCAAACAGTGGATTGTTGCTTAGTTTCCGGTTCATAAGTATTGGATTTTGCAGCGCCTAAGTTGAATTATTTTAGCATTCCCTTACACGAGCTTTTTTTGAGCTTCGGCCAAATTATGCGGAAACCTTCGGGAACATATCTTTTCCACAGCTAAATGTTCATGCAAAATCGAATGTATTGCAGTCTGTGATATGCCAAAGGATGCCACAGCATCGATGTTTTTTTGAATCACAACCGATTTTGGTCGACCTTCACGAGATTCATCACTGATGGACGCACGACCACGACGAAATTCTACAAACTAATTGTAAACAATCTTTTCTGATGGTGCTTCATTACCAAAAGTTGAACGAAGCGAATATATGCATTGTTGTTGAGTTAGACTTTTACTAAAATCGTAAAAAATCATCCAACGAGTAATTTTTTCACAAACATGTTATTTTTTTAACGCTCACTGAAATAAATAAAAAAATCACAGTTCACTATTTTGTTTGATCTTCAGTCTATATCGATCTTCACGAGATTCACTACTGACGGACGCACGATCACGACGAAATTCTGCAAACCAATTGTAAATAGTCTTTTCTGATGGTGCTTAATTACCAAAAGAAGTCTTCGCTTTATCCCCTAATGCAAACTGTGCAAATTTATGAAAAAAGAAAATCATGAAAAAGTTTTGGAAAATCATACCGTTCGGTTTTGGAAAATCATTCAATGCGTATAAGGATATTGCCACTTTGTGTATATGTATCTACTATTCTGGTTTTGGGATAGTAAAGTCAATGAGATAGTACAGTACCGTGTTGTTTGTGAACATCTACTATCCTAGTTACGGCATAGTATAGTGAACGGACTAACTACTAAACCTAGTAGCTATCCTGTTTACTATCCTAATCTAAACCCGGCATTAGAGAACACTGATGATACCATATTATTTTAAACTGTTTATTGAATAGCTGGAGGCGCCTATACACATTTAGCAGAAAGCAAAAAGTTTTAATTTAAATTTAGATTAGATTATGGAAATTTAATGTTTGCTCTCTTACATGTCTATTATATATCAATATAATTATTTTTGTTGTTTTTCTAAGAACCTTAAAAAAGTGTAATAATATTATGTAAACAAATTCATAATTGTTTTAAAACATTGTTCGTAGTGAGAATATCAAATGTAAACATATTATGAGGTATGAATATATTTTAGAATATTTTTTTTTACATATGTATTTGGAAAATCCAAACCGTTCATCCTTCACGATTAGTCATTTAATGGACTACTCACTGAGCATACAATGTTTTTTTGTGATGCTGAAATTGTTTTTAAATCTAGATACTAATTTTAATATTTGCTGGAATTATTAGCAAAGAAAGTAGAAAATGGAATACCTCTTCAATATTTGTTAAAAGTTTTACTTTTTTTAAATTTTGACAGGTTTTTCTGAGAATAGTGTTTCTGTTGTTGTATTATTCATCTGTATATTTAACCAGAGGCGGCTCGTGACTTTTAAGAGCAAATCTGAAATATTTGTACACTGTATAGTAGAGTGCTCTTCGCACGAGGACAGTGGTGTCACATGCGTGGAAACCAGAATTCGTACAGTGCTTCGTTGCTGAACACCTTGCTTGTACATCTCTTTGAACAACAGATAGAAAAACTATTGAGTTCAAAAAAAAAAAAAAAATACATGCGGTAACAATATAACCAAATATTTGTTCAACAAAAAATTAGATATTCTTTAAAATTTCCACTGTATTTCCCAGAGGTGTTGATCTTGAATAATTTACATTCATGGCAACCGGAATAGTTCAACAGGAATTTTTCTTTATATTAGTTTTTGTGTGGTATCAAAAGAAAGCTCTTAAGACAAAGATCAAGGAACTAAAAGTATTTTTTTGAAATTTGTTTATTTTAACATGATTTGCCAAAAATGTTTTAAACAACTCTTGTCCCTCACCCTATAACCCAGGGGGTTTAATCTAGAAGCCTGAAAAAATTCTGAGTAATGCACAGTGAACCGGAATTGTACAACAGAAAATAATTTTTATTGATCAGATAATATATTCAGAAGATATCGCATTTTTTGTGTTTTCGACAAATTGATTATTTTTTATTGTCTCTAAATTGTGACTAATAATGTAATGGTTTTTTTTTGTATTTATGGCTAAGGTAGTGTAGGTCTTCTTTTGAAATAAAAATATTTAAAAAAATATAAAAATCGAACTGCACTATTTTCACGAGCTTATGTAATGCAAGTTGCATATCGTTCATGTGTGAAAGCTACGCCTTTAGTTTCTAGGTATCAAAGACGAATAAATCATTATTCGCGACTGAAACTAACGTTGGCGGCGCTGCGCACAACAGCTGATGGCGGACGAGAAGCGTATATGTCAGAAGTTTTTTCTTAATATTTATCTGTTCAAACAATATTTTGGCAAAAAAGCACTGTAATTAAGTCACTATATTTTAAAATACTTCTTAATTCACATAAACTGCAGCACAACACGCTACAAATATTATCCAAATATACACTTCTGTTTAATTTAGCCAGTCACTACCAGATGTCTCACTGTTATTTGCAGTCGCGAATAGTAGTGTAATACTTACTTATAAATCAAATAACATAGTGTTAATAATGATAAATTCGTAATTAAAACTGAAAAAAATAAATAAATAAGGAAGGCATTTACCAATACATTTCTTACTAATTGCGGTGGTTAGTTTACACTCACACGTACCACACATATACTATTATAGAAAATAAAAATGAGAGTCAGTGTCGCTTTATTATTCGTTAAGACTGTATGATGACAAATTTTGTAATTATTTTAGAATGAGCTATAGAAAGGACTCATTTATCACCATTTCACAAAAAAATAAAAAAAATAAATTAAAAATACGTGTATGAACCAGCGGCGTGCCCAGGAATTTTGGGGGGAGGGGCGGAAGACAAAAAAAAGTGATGATCTAAAATATACAAGTGATGACCAAAAAAAATCCTCATCTCTTTTTAAATTCATATATTTACCTAAGACTATAGTGGTTGATAAAAAATTTGGTATTTCCCTCCTTCTTGGGGGGAATTTATTGTGAATTTTCGCAAATTATTTTTTTTTCTTTTAAATAATTAAATAAAAGCTCTTAGTGAATACTAAGGCGTCCTTGCTTTTTTTTGCAAATAATCTAATTAAATTTGCCAAAGTATTTAATATACATTCTTACATTTTCGATTACATTTTTTTTTGTCCTTTTAAGACACGAAAACCTTTAAACGCATTATACAAGTACAGATGAAGACTGCTATACTTTTAAATATTCATAATGTAATGTCTATGTTTACTAAACCTTGCTAAATCCGTCACAGGGCTGCATAGTAAATAAAAGCGGCGCGGCGATAATGTGGTTACGCTGGATAAGAAAAGTAGACATTATATTTTCCTATTGGCTGGCATTAAACCGCTAAGCAGCCCCTGGACTGTCTGCTGATTTAAGAGATGATATAAGGATTTCTTGGTCTTACATTTGAAACCCAAAAAATATTTTTTAACGCGACTATGTATTTTCAGAATATTTTGCTAGAAAAATATTTTAATTAATACACCGCTATCATAATTTTATGTATTTTTCGATCTAAATTATTTAGGTTTTGAGGTTAAATAATAAATATTGTTGATTTACCAGAACTTTTTGTTTGCTTTTTAACTTTGTGATGAAAAGTCTTTAACACAAAAAAGTTCATTTACTAACTTTTATTAATAAATTTGTTTTTCTTTTTCAGAAAGTTGGTTAATCTTTCCTTCTCCTTAAAATCCAAACTTTTGAATACATTTGGTTTAAAAATTTGTTATCAACAAATCTAAGAAATAACCTGGACTTCCATTGTAGAATGATAGAAAGTATTCCTCCGGACAAGAAAAGTAAAGGTAAGAATTTTTTTACTTTTAAAATTTTTTCTTTAAGAATTTACTTTAGTCTGTTTTTAAACTAGGAAGAGTGTTATAAAATTTTCGTGCACAAATATATAACTGTGATTGGCTGGCAAGCAACTAGTATTTTATAGACCAAAAATATCAACATAACTCTGCCGCTACTAGCGCATCAACTGATCGTGCTGTTTTCCTGAAATAGTAGTTATACAGTTATTACACGTTTTTATAATACGAGGACTACCTTTTAAGTTTTTACAAAAAATAAGGAAGAAAAAAAAAATTTTTTTTGATCAATCTGTTTTATTGCCTCTCAAAACATTCGCCTTTATGATTTATACACTTTTGCATTCAAACCAATTCTCTAAACATTTTTACAGTCTGAAGTTGGTATCTCAAAAACATGGTTTCCGAATGATTTCTTGAGGTGATGAAAATCGCTGTCCAACATTTTTTTTTGACATTGGGGAATGAAAAAAGTCGTTAGGGGATAAATCAGGTGAATACGGGCAGTGAGACATTAATTCGATGTTTTTTTTCTTCAAATAATCAATTGTTTGACGTGCTGTGTGGGTGTTTGCATTGTCATGATGAAGAATGATGGGACGTTTTTGGTTGTTTTTCCTGATTTTGTCGATGACTTCTGGCAAACAAATTGTTGTATACCGTTCAGCATTAATTATTCTCCGATCCTCTAAAGGAATGGTTGCGACATGTCCAGTACAACTGAAGAAACAAGCAATCATTTTCTTGGAAGTGCTTCGTGAATGAACAACTTTTGTGGGTTTTGGTTCATCTTGGAAGACCCAAACAGTGGATTGTTGCTTAGTTTCTGATTCATATGAATAAATCCAAGTTTCGTCATCTGTAACGAGGTTGTATACGGATTTTGCAGTGCCTAGGTTAAATTTTTTTAGCATTCCCTTACACCAATCAACACGAGCCTTTTTTTGAGCTTCGGTCAAATTATGCCGAATTAATCTGGAATCTTTTTCACAGCTAAATGTTGATGCAAAATCGAATGTATTGCAGTCTGCGATATGCCAAAGTATGCTTCTATCTCATGGTAAGTCACATGCCGATCTTCTTCAATCATTTTGCGCATAGCATCGATGTTTTTTGAATCACAACCGATTTTGGTCGATCTTCACGAGATTCATCACTGACGGACGCGCGACCACTACGAAATTCTGCAAACCAATTGTCTTTTCTGATGGTGCTTCATTACCAAAAGTAGAACGAAGCGAATCTATGCATTATTGTTGAGTTAGGCCTTTACTAAAATCGTAAGAAATCATCCAACGAAAACCTTCACGAGTAATATCCATTTTTTCACAAACTTGTTTTTTAACGTTCACTGTCAAAAAACTACTCGGTGAATTTATAAGCTGCCACTGATTTCACAATAGCAAATGTTAAATTTTACGAATATAGTAATGACACATTTCAATATTGCCATCTAGTGGTCGTTTGTACAAACATAAAAGGTAACCCTTGTAATTATTATAGTATAAAACTATAAGTTATTATAGTTTTATACTCTTTTGAGACTACGACATTCTCGTTTATACTAAAAAATGTTACTTGCTTAGTTTCAATGACATTAAGGCAATCATTAACTGATACAGTCTGTCTAAAAAAATAAAAACCGCGGAAAATATGAAAATTGATTTGAAAAATTTTAGGCGGGTTGCGGTCTGACCAGTCAGCAACCATCGTAGGTATAAGTTATATCTTATTTCATTGCTTTGAAAATGGCGAAAGCCGAAACTATTAAATATAGTTACAATATTTTCACAATGTTAATTTGTCGACATTAAATTATATATATATATATATTTTTTAGTGTCTACGAAAACGGTTCAATCCGATTTATATCAATCGGTTTTAGTTTCGACCCTCCTCATTTATAATTGCGCAATGTAAACGTTCCCCATATATTATTTGTGTTGGAATAAAATCGTTTTTTACAAACACGCGTAATTGAAAAATTACCAATTATGATTTTCAATTTTTTTTTTTTATTTTTGTTTAGTTTTGTCATTATTTCAATAAAAGATCTGTCTAAAAATGTTGTCATAGGCCTGCTCCACTTACTAGATACCTGCGGAATCCTGAAATAAGTAAAAAAAGTCACACTATTTTGTTTGATCTGCAGTCTATATCAGGCATGGTCAAACGGGCATATCTATTTAGAATGTCTTTTTTGGTTCGTGATAGCTTATGTCGGGCAGAAAGAATATGGCCCGCATTAGTAAAAGTTTTGCCATGCCTGATTTATATAATCAGCAACAATTCTTCTGTTTCTTTAGATATTGGTCTTATATACTTCACAGCATTTGTTCTAGCTGTACAAATTTCTTTTATTTTTGTGGTACTAATTTTATGCTTTTTACTCAAGATATCACATGCTTTCTTGTGTCTTTTAAAACTTATGTCTTTCTTATTCGTTTATAATTACTTTTAAAAAGAATACTAGGTAAATCTCATTTATTTGATTTTTATTTATTGTTGCTATTATTTTTAACAGACTATCATGTAAAAGAAGACCGACTTCGTAACGGATGTGGATCCGTAGCTCTAGAATTAACCAGTAAGTAAAAGTAATATGTTCCTATGTATATACAGTGTAGGCGAAGAATTTTATAACCTAAGTTAATTATAATAACCTAACTTAACATATAGATCAATTTATTTTTTCATTTTCTGGACGCACTCTGAAAACTCGCTTTCGAAGTCGTTTCGAGATTTCGTTATGTTTAGAACTTGCTTTCGACATTTCGTTACTCCATGCCGTGACGAAGCCACATAACACACAAGCAAGTCAATTAAGTAGGTTAATATTTACTTTTAATTTATAGATAAGGGAGTTCGAGATATCGAGAAACCTATAAGTGAAAAGACTGACTTTGAAGGAGCAATAGAAGCGGCCGGATATGGCAAATTCCATTATTTGCTCCTGGCAGTATGTGGGTTCGTCAGCACCTCCGAGGAGATGGACGTCATCTCGATGTCCTTCATCCTACCATCAGCACAATGCGATCTCAAGCTAAACACCCAAGCTAAAGGATGGCTTAATTCAATTATTTTCATAGGTACGTTCAACAGCATGCTATACTTAATTATGATTATAAATTAAGAGCTCAGCAGAAAAGTAATACAATTGTCCTGCAGGGCCTCCTTTTGATATATAGGAATTGAAGTTACGGTTGCTTGATTAATTTTAAATATGATATTAATATATTTCATTTATACTTACTTTGTACATTCCTCAAAATTCAAGGTCTCGCACATAATGAGTTCATAATCTGGGTCGGATATGAACTCCCGGGTTCACATAGCTGGTTGTTATGGTTCTTAGGATGGATAAAGGGTTGTTTAATTAAACTCGACATATTAATTAACCTACTTTAATTATGATTACGGATTTAATATTTACATGGTTTAATGCTTATACCACGAATTACAAATTTACGATGGCAGCTAAATCCAAAAGAGACACACCTTCACAAACACTCAAGCATCTGAAAGGCCCTTTTCACATGAACGCTAATCCTAATGGTTGACACTGATGAGTAATGGATACATATCCCTCACTAACGTCTCCGAATACTAATTGTTACTTGTACGCTTTGAAATATTGTCTCTCCATTCTTTTCGGCTGGCCACTACACTAACATATGGAATTACTTGATTCATTTTATTATATTCGTCCGAACACTCTAAGAACTCAAAATGTGTTTACCCCATGACGTACCAAAACTGACTACCCCACTGAGAGGCTGTTATTTTTTCTTGTTGAAAATAAAGGAGCAGAGGCCCTATATACTTTTCCCTCGGTGTGGATACCATACTGTTATTTTAAACTTATAAATAATATTCTAATTACAAATATGAGGCGCAAAAAGCCATCGTTGCTGAGCGGCAAACATTTTAATAAAAAATTGCAGTGTAAAAAAACGTTCATATTACAGGGTGCCCATTGTTTTATATTGCGTGAATAGCTTTATGTATTTACAGTTGGACACATAATGCATTTATTATTTGATAGTCGTAGAAAAAATCATTTGTTTTATTTCTTTATTACATCATGTTTCACTGTAAAATTACGGATACTTCTGTTAAACAAATTATATTCTATTTCTTTAATATTAACTTCTAGACCCAATTATGAATATATTCTTTAAATATTTAATATGTGCTGTATTCTCCATGTCATCGTAATCTTAAAAGTATTTTTTCGTTAGCAAATCTACATTTCTAAAGAGATATAATGTTGCAGGTATGATGGCCGGCGCCTATTTTTGGGGTTCGGTGGCGGATACATTGGGAAGAAAAAGAGTCCTTATAGTCATATCATTTATGAATGCTTTATGCATCGTCGCTTCCAGTTTCAGTCAATCATTTGAATTATTTATGTTCTTCAGATTCCTCAATGGAGCAGCGTAAGTGTTTAGATAGTTAACTGAATTTTTATAATAATATTTTTTACCTAATTTAATTTTCCAGACTGGGCGGAAGTGGTCCTGTGATTTGGTCATATTTTGCTGAATTCCAGCCAAAATCGAAACGAGGTTCTATGTTGTCATTCATGGCTGCATTCTGGACACTTGGAAACTTGTTCGTTGCTGGATTAGCCTGGTTAATTATTCCAACAGACATTGGATATAGATCACCGACATTTCTCTATAATTCTTGGAGAATATTTTTACTTATTTGTTCCTTTCCTTCATTTGTTGTTGGATGCTTATTATTCATGTTACCAGAAAGTCCAAAGTTTTTATTGTCCCGAGGAAGAAAGAGTGAAGCCCTGGACATATTTCAGCAAATATTTCATATAAACACAGGGCAAAGCATAGAAGAGTATCCAATTAAGGAACTCATTATGGAAGATGAACCTACGGAAACTAAAGCCCCTGAAAAAGGAAAATACTCAGCCATGTTAGTTAATATTGTTGACAATAGTAAACAATTATTTGTATCACCAATACTCAGCTTTACACTTATATCTATAACCATTAATTTTACATTCCATATAGGGTAAGTAAACATTTACTATTATTTATAATGTAATACGTAATAGTACCCGCATATTAAATGCAGTAAACCGGGAATACTAGCCACTTTTTTAGTTAAATTTTCAGTCTTCTCCAAATAATGTTATCTGCAGTACAATATAAAAGCGACATTGAATATTTAATGCGGACACCGTTATTTTGGTCGTTTGCCATTGCTGATAGTACTAAGCTAGAATAGTACGATATAATGACTATTAGTATCAAAAATATATAATATTTCATATAAAATATATTCGGACGTTTCGGAAACTGCTCAACAATCTGTTTCCGTCTTCAGCAATCACGAGAAGCGATGAGTTCATCACTAAATAAAGTTTGATATAAATATTTAGAAACGTGTTCTACTTTAGATTAAAGTTCCCTACGAACTTTCAGATTTTTGTAAACTCCTTTTTAAACATTTCTCGCAAACTTTCAAGAGAAATATCAATCAAATGCGTAAATGCCTTATCAAATGGAATTTTACTGCTATAACTGATAATTAAATTGAGAAATATACCTGTTCTAGTTATTAATGTAGTTTTTAATTCTAGTTCTTAATATCACGCTAAAATATATTTTTATTATGTATCTTGCTTTCAGATATTATGGTTTAATGATGTGGTTCCCAGAATTATTTAATCGTTTTGATGAGTTTGCACGGAATCATCCTGGTCAAGAAGCTTCTGTATGTGAAGTAACAAGTTTCGTCGTTAATTCCGGGACACAACAAAAAGAAGGAATTTGTTCCGATAAGATTGAAAGTGCCGTTTTTGTCGAATCACTCATTACAGTAGCATCTGCTATTCCAAGCAATATTATTGCCGTTTTGGGAATGGATCGCTTGGGAAGAAAATTCTTTTTAGGTAAATCTTAATGATAAATTACTCAATAATTGTTTCCCATAAAGAATTTATTGTAGTATTAAATTAAAGATAAAGATAAAGAACATTGGAACTCAGCTGTTCAAATTTTGTTATTGGATTTTTAGTTTTAAAAAAAGACACACTATCTTAGCCATAAATACAAAAAAATCCATTACATTATTAGTCATAATTTAGCCATGAATTAAAATAATAATAATAATAACTAATTTAGTCAAAACACAAAAACTGCAATATTTTTCAAAAACGCAATTTGATCAAAAATTCCTTTCGTACGTTTCCGGCTCAGATCAATGTACATTAACTTTAATTTTTTCAGATTTTTAGTTTAATCCCTTTGGGTAAAAGGGGGCGGGACAAGAACTTTATTAGCATATTTTTGGCTAAAATCGTGTTTAAAAAAACAAATTAAAAAAAGACTTATTCGTTCCTTAATCTACGTACTAAGAGCTTTCTTTTGATGCCACATACTAATTTTTTTTAACGACACAAAAAAATTTACATTTTTCGAAGAACTAATCTGATCAAAAATTCCTGTTGAACTATTCCGGTTCCCATCAATGTTCATTATGGAGGTTTTTTTCAGATTTTTAGATCAACCCCTCTGGCAGATAGGGTGGGGGACAAAAGTTTTGACAAATTTTTGCCTATAATCTCAAAAAAAAAGATTTTTCAAAAATAAAAATTTACCTGTTAATTCACGTACTAAGTGGTTTAATTTGATATGCCAATCGAAATTTAAAAAAATATATTTATTTTTTATTAAATACATATTTGTTTATATTTATCTCAAGATGTGTTTTATTTTAACTCTTAGTATTTTACCTATATGTAGGTGAAAGAGTTGTATAAGCATGCCTAATTTCAAGTTTCTATGTTAAGCCGTTTGGCTACAATTTCTACCGTACAGACAGACACATGAGTGACGTTATAAAGGTTTTTTGGTGTTCATACGTACAAAACCCTAAAAACGGGTATTTTACCAGATGTACGCGCGACTGCATTTATTTACATTAGGTTCATTTTACAAGGGAAAACTGCGGAACAAAGAAAATAGACCATGTTGCGTTTTTTAAACCACGGCGAAAAAACAGCCGGACGTCCGCTCACTACGATCGATACTAGTAAGGTATCGATACTTTTCTTTCGTTACTAGTATTTTAATACTCGATATTTTTTGTTTGATAAATTCCAGTTGCCATTTTCATAAAAAACACCCAAAAAAACTTGTTTGTTCTTTCCTAATTAAGCTCAATCTTGTTGAAACATATTTGTGAATATTTTTTTTTTATACTTTTTCAGTGTTCAGTACTTTTACGTCAGGCGTGTGTGCATCAGCTATGTATTTTGTTTACAACAAGTTGCATAACTTAATAGTGTCTGCTGTGTTCAGTGGTGTTATATCCTGCGGTAATGCTGCCCTGGATTGCCTCGTCACAGAGATATTTCCTACAAATTTAAGGTAAGTCGAATTAGTGGAAAAATGTTTTTTTTAATAAAAAGTTCAGAAGACTTGACTATATATTAAGTTCACGAGACTTTGCATGCCGATTTATTGAGAGAGAGGGGGCGCATAACTTTTAACATGCTCCGGGCGCCATTTAACTTCCTTACGCCACTGAGTATCTGTATAAATATTACATAAAAATTAAATTTGTAAGTTATTTTTGTTATAAATACTTTTTGATATAATGATTTTAGAGTAAAAATAGCTTTATAGCAGCTTGTTTCATGTAGCTGACTAATTGTCAGCATACGTATAAATTATATTTAAAAAAATTGATGTGCAGTGTGAATTTTCACACATTTCAGGGTTTCGCAGGTATTTAGTAAGTGAATGATGATTATTTGGGATGCCAAAATAAATTTTATGTTAAAATATTTTTTTTGTTAATTTTAATTCGAATGCCTAATACCATTATTTCGGTTTTTAAATAAGTGCAGTATTTTTTTTTATATAGCAAGGTTCATTAAGATTTTGAAATTTGGCGCAATTGGAAGCCATAGGCGCCTATGGTTTCCATTGGTTGTTTTAAGTCATAACTCCACCCCTGTGATTTCGTGCATTTAATTTCAACAATTTCCACTGGTTATTAAATTTACGCTTTTAAAAATTAAATGCAACATTTGCCCAATTATAATTAGAATTTTGAAAAAATAATTTAAACAAAATATAAATGCAAAAAAAAACAGAAAAAATAAAATTACCTCGAGACCGGATTGAAACTTTGTTTGCAAATAAGAACGCGAGCATGCTAACCATTACACTATCAAAGCATCCTGGTTTATTGTGTTACATAAGTTATTAAATATTTTACATGGTCAAGCTAAAAACACAAAAAATGCGTTATTTTCCGAAAACATTATTTGATCAAAAATTCCTGTTGTACTATTCAGGTTCACACAAATGTACATAACTTGGAATTTTTTCAGATTTTTAGTTTAAACCATCTGGGCTACAGGGTGTGGAACAATTTTTTTTGCAATATTTTGTCTAAATTCGCGTCAAAATAATTTATTTTGCAAAAATAAAATTTTGATCGTTAGTACTAAGTACCGTACTAAGGGCTTTCATTTGATACCCTACTCAGAATTTTAAAAAATATATATTTTTTTCGATGAGCAGATATTTGTTTATATTTTTAGGGGGATATATTTTTTAGATGTTTTAGAATTTTTCCTATGTGCGGGTCAAAGAGTTGTATAAGCATGCTAAATTTCAACTCTCTAGGTTTAGCCGTTTGGCTACAATTTTTACCGAACAGACAGACAGACAGACGACAAAATGACGGTATAAGCGTTTTTTTGTCATACCTACAAAACCTTTAAAAAAATCTTCACTTCTAAAATACAAGTGATGACGAAAAACAAAAACGTCCACGATGGCGCCCCTGGCACTCTACAAGTAATAATAATAATAATAGTTTATTTATTTAGCTAATGCTAGTAAGATCCATATTACACTCTTAACATAAATATAAATATAATTACAAGTTATATAAAAATAACAATAACAATAATAATAATAATGTTTTCAACAAATACAATATGAAAAGTAATTGAATTAAATTAATTCACAATTTGATCCATTAAATCACAGTTTTGTACAAAAACTAACTACATATCTGACAGAATATTACACTTAAGTTTTTTCTTAAATTCTGTAAGATTATTTGCCTTTTTGACTTCCAGACTTAATCCATTAAATTTAACAAAACCTTCATCAAAAATAAAGCCCTTCGTGTTCGCTCGTGTTAGTTTCTCAATATATAGTTTATCATTACCTCTTGTATTATAACTATGTACAGAAATTTTCATAACATTCTCATTCAAGTAACTGGGAACTGATTTATTTACAATGAAAATAAATGTGAAATTTAAATAAATAATAGGAAATTGCCATTATAGCCAACCTAATGCCTAAACATATTTGTATATTTCAGAGCGACTGGTGTTGCCGTATCAATGGTTGCTGCACGTCTAGGAGGGATAATTGGAAACATAGTGATAGCGACGCTCTTAGACATGTATTGTCCTGCACCTACATTCATAGTGGCAGCCTTGCTCATTGGCGGTGGACTCCTATGTTTACTATTACCAAACACAACCCGTGAACCATTATCTTGACGAGCTCTTTGTTTTAGTTGCATAAGGAATATGTAACTGTAATTTTGTGTTTTTTATTACCTAAGTTAGACACAAGATGGCCAAATGATTTGGATCTATTAAAAATATTAGGTAAATACATTCCTGTATTTACCTAGAGTATACAACATATAAGGAACATTTTTCATGCGATGGTTTGAAAACAACAAATTTTTGTAATACTATGATTAATGAACTATGGGAGATTTTAAACAATTTCACTTAAGGCTTCACCTACGCAAGCTTCAATCCCAGCTGAGATTTTACATATTTTATAATAAATTCTAACCGAAAATAACTTTTAACACATTAAAACCAGTTCATTAAATTGAAGTGTTCTGCGAAAAGTACAATCTAACCAATTGCTTCTTTATCTGCCTTTTTTCTATTTTGTTGTTTAATAAGATTGTATACTCTAGGTAAATATATAAAATCCAGATTTTAGGCCATCTTTCAAGCAGTGTTATATTATTAATAGTAATATAATTCCTTTATAGTTAGTTATGTTATTATATGTTTATGTAAATTCCAAAGCAGGAAAATACATTTTATTCACTCGAAATTTTAAATTACAGTACTTTATTTTTTATCCTTCTATATATAACATTATTTATATTTATATAAAACTAGTAAAATACTCGTTGTTCGCAAGAGATATGTTTAATTAAGTTGATTATAAAATAAATATATTTATTTAAATATACATTTTCAAAATAAAGTTGATTGGAATATATGTATAGGAATAATCCAGAAATAAATCAGAGGTCAATAGCATTGAATAAATATTGGAATGTATATTTTGTAGCACATCTTAACAGCACATTAGTGTGAAGATAAATTTCAAATGTTCCCATTGTTTCCGACTTTCACAATCCAAGACTACCGAGGTTGCGGGATTGAAATACTAATAGAATAATGCACGAATTATAACATTTTAAAACTCTCGTAATTTCGATTCAGGTCCACTGGTCTACATAAATTTTGACTTGTTTTATTCGGCAATCTCAGTGGCGAATTAAGTTGCTTGGGGACCCTGGGCGGTAAAATTAAAATGGGCCCTCTATTATTTTAAATAGAATGGAGATATTTGTATATAGGCTTCGGTAGGCCCCCCGCTTAATTCGCCTCTGGGCAATCTACAAAGACGTTTATGTAATTTTCATACAAAAATTACTGCGGAAAAGATTGCTAGCCGCTTTCTAACACTGACAAAATTCAGGTAAATTTTTCTCAAAAACTAAATTAGTTTGAGTTATTATGTAAGCGTAGCTTTTCTTCAGTGTTTTAAGCTCTTTCTAACTAAAAAAATTGATGTGAAGTGTGTATTTTCACATGTTTCAGGTTTTTGTAGGTATTTAATAAGTGTAAGAAGCCAACAGGATGCTGGATGTCTAGGAGGACAATTTATCTACAATCACATCAAAATCAACAGTTTGTTAATAATTTCGTTAATTATAGTACTAAGAGCTTCCATTTAATTTTTTTAAACTTGATTTAAATATGTTGCTAAATTTTCGTCGCAATAAAATTTAAATTAAAAAATACCCTCTCGTCGTTCGTTGGCTGTTGAGCACTTTAAATTTATGCGATAGCCAATAGGGTAGCGACTTCAATCTTTCACGTGATTTTATAACTATTTCTGCATTTCGAACAGGGTATAGATTATGTATGTTAAAATATTTCTTTCTTTTTTTCGATATTTCAAATATTTTGGGTATTTTAAATACTTGAGCAATTGAAGCATTTGAAATAGTTCTAGTATTTCTAATACTTTGATCGTATTTGGTAATTGATATACTCATTCTGAGTATTTGGCACAGTTCTGCTATTTTCTCCATTATATATTTGTATTAATAAGTCAGCAGGGCTATTCTCCACTGTTGTCAGCCTTTCACCTTATTTTATCAATTTCTATTTCACTTTCACCTATAGTTCACATCTATCTATCCCAGATATTTTGGACCATATTAATCCATCTCTCTTTTGGGCGTATTATTCTCTTTTTGATAACTATTCCTCTTTTAAGGATTATTTTTAGCACTCCATTTTCTGACATTTATCATCAGTCTCACTTCATTTGCAGCTTTTTCAAGTTTTTAAAAACTTTCTTTAACTCTTGTTTACTTCTCGTCATAGCTGCCGGTCGGAAAAGTATGAACAGATTCCGATCTTGTTGACAAATTCTTGGATGAAAATGTTCAGTAGTTACAGTATTCAATGAAAATTTAAACCCAAGGTAATAAAGAAACGACTCATATGTTCATTTAGTTTTTATCCTTTAGTTGCACTCCCTATTCTGAAATCCTTAGACAGTTCCTTTATTTTATTTTAGCCGATACATTGACTTCCTTTACCCAATCTTATTATAAGTTCCAGATTTTTGTTTTTTTTTATTTTATATATTTTGGTCAACCCAATAGATCTTCATTATTATTATTTGTTGTTGTTACAAGTACATAAAATTGTGCACTATTTCGAAATCGTACAATTTTCCTCTTCCTAATTTTATCCTGAAAATTTCTTTTGGCTCCTATGACTTCCTTCAACATATACTTGATCTTTGATCCATTTGTCATCAGTCCCCCTTAGTTTGCAGTTTTTACAAGATTTATAAAATCTTTTTATAATTTTTTAGTCACTTTTCATAGTGGCTCCCAGGAAAAAAATTCCTATTTCAATCTCATTCGACGTATTCTTGGATGAAAATGATCAACATAGTAATCAATGAAAATTTAAACCAAAAGAATGCAAAATATCAGCAATGCCAGTTACTTAAACAGAGTCCATGTATGTTCGTTCTTTCTTTTATTCAGTGATTTAGTCATAACGTTGTCTTTAGGTGTTAAGTTGTCGAGTAATTTTTCATGCCCTATGTGTGAAAAATCCAATATATTTGTGTGTGTTTTATTAATTGTAAATATATTTTGTGAAATAAGTGTAATTAATATGAATAATTTTCTGATTACACATCTTTTCTTGCATTGTGTAACACAGGTCAATCGGGTACAAGAAAATATCTTATAATGCAGTATGTGTACGTACTCTATACTTGAATTCCGATTCACATATTTTCTGGTTCCAATACCTTCGTTTCAAGATCTTCTTGTTATCGATACAGAAATTATGCAACGTACTTGTTATCGGAAAGTAACAACATGCCACCACATAGATTTATCGGAAATACTGCTGGAGTTCTTTCGCATTCGGATTTCTCAATTTCCGTTGCATTTTATTTTCATATTTTCACTCGTCTCATATTATTTGACATATTTCACAAAATTAACTCCAGATTTTTCAAGGTTATAACCATATGGTCTCTAATTATTGTTTGTAGATAGATTATGAAGGTTAAACTGTACGAAAATGTAGTAAAAATTAATGAACAGTCGATTTATATTATGTACCGATATTAAACTAATAATTTATTGTATTGGTAAAAATATTACAGATAAAATAGAGAAACAAGTTTACAACACAAAATTTAATTTTAGTCAATATCAGTGGCGTAGCAACTGCGGGTATAGAGTGTGCAAGGACCCGCGAGCCAGGCCAAGGGAGCCCATATAGGATGTAAACCAAAAATACTAGAATTTTGTCCATTTAACCGAAGCATTGTTATAATAATAAACGAAATAACAATGATGAGCCACTTGTCTGGGGCACCTTTATATAAATTGTCTCAGAAAAAATATATGATTATAATACGTCTAATAAATATCATTAAATACTCATAGTATTCCAAACTCTTATAAAACTAATAGTTTCTTGCGTTCGTCAAAGTTTAACAAAAAATTAAAATTTCCTAATCAAAATTTCAATGTGGTGTAAGTCTGGAAATGAATTTATAGGCAATACAGAAATAGTAGGTTTATTAAAATTCATTAAATAGTCTAATTATGTTCTAAACTCATACAAAACTATTAATTTCTTGCATTCGTCAAAATTTGACATAAAAAAAAAAAATTCATAGTGGTGTAAGTCTGGAACTGAAATTATAGTCAAAACAGAATAATAAGTTTATTGAAATTCCTGAAATAGTCGAATTATGTTCTAAACTCATATAAAACTAATAATTTCTTGCATTCGTCAAAAATGAATACAAAAAATTTCAAATTGCAATGTGGTGTAAGTCAGGAACTGAAATTATAGTCAAAACAGAATAATAAGTTTATTGAAATTTCTTAAATAGTAGAATAATGTTCTAAACTCATATAAAACTAATAATTTATTATATTCGTCAAAATTTAACACAAAAAATGTCAAATTTCAATGTGGTGTAAGTCTGGAAGTAAATTATAGGCAAAAAAGAAATAAGTAATAAGTTTATTGAAATTGAGTAAATAGTAGAATTATATTCTAAACTCATATAAAACTAATAATTTATTGCTTTCGTCAAAATTTAACACAAAAAATGTCAAATTTCAATGTGGTGTAAGTCAGGAAGTAAATTATAGGCAAAACAGAAATAATAAGTTTATTAAAATTGAGTAAATAGTAGAATTATGTTCTAAACTCATATAAAACTAATAATTAATTGCTTTCGTCAAAATTTAACACATTAAATTTAAAATTTCAATGTGGTGTAAGTCAAGAAGTGAATTTTATAGTCAAAATAGAAATTAATAAGTTTATTGAAATTAATTAAATAATTGAATTATGTTCTTAACTCATATAAAACTAATAATATCTTTCATTTATCAAAATTTAATAAATAAATTGGTTATAAACGATTTAAATACAATCATCTAAAAAGATTAACGTAGTGGTTACCATGGCAAAACGTTGTTTATTTTGTTATTTCCAATTTGAATTCAGTTGAGATTTGCATTCCGTGCTACAAGGTAGTGTTCTAAATTAGTAAGTAAATTTTAAATAATATTTATAATAAAAATCATTATATTGTTGATTTATGTCCGAAACTTTTATTAAACTAATTATTTATTTCGTTAGTTACAATGTAACGCATAAAATTTAGATAAAATTAGAATACACTATTTATGATCATAGTGGTGTAAGTCAAGAAGTAAGTGTATGTTTAGAGCGAATTATTACGTTTATTAATCATTAAATTGTTGATTTATGTTCTAAAATCATGAATAACTAATAATTTCTTGCATTTGTCAAAATTAAACACATTAAATTAAGATAAATATTTTAAATCTAAACATCTCAGTAAGATTTGAATTTGCTGGTTGCCATGGTGATTCGTTGTTTATTTTCTCAGTAGTGCCAATTTTAATTCAGTTAAGATTTGCATTCCGTGCTGCAAGGTAGTGTTCTAAATTAGTAAGTAAATTTTAAATAATATTTATAATAAAAACCATTATATTGTTGATAAATGTTTGAAACTTTTATTAAATTACTTATTTATTTCGTTAGTTCCGATGTAACGCATAAAATTTAGATAAAATTAGAATACATTATCTATGATCATAGTGGTGTAAGTCAAGAAGTAAGTGTATGTTTAGAGTGAATTAATACGATTATTAATCATTAAATTGTCGATTTATCTTCTAAACCCATGTATAACTAATAAATTCTTGTATTTGTCAAAATTTAACACATTAAATTAAGATAAATATTTTAAATCTAACATCTCATTAAGATTTGAATATGATGGTTGCCATGGTGATTCGCTGCTTATTTTCTCAGTAGTACCAAATTTTATTCAGTTAAGATTTGCATTCCGTGCTGTAACGTAGTGTTCTAAATTAGTAAGTAAATTTTAAATAATATTTATAATAAAAATCATTATATTGTTGATTAATGTTTGAATATTCTATTAAATTACTTATTTCTTTCGTTAGTTACAATGGAAGGCATAAAATTTAGATAAAATTAGAATGCATTATCTATGATCATAATGGTGTAAGTCAAGAAGTAAGTGTATGTTTAGACTGAATTAATACGTTTATTAATGAATAAATTGTCGATTTATGTTCTAAACTTATGAATAACTAATAATTTCCTGCATTTGTCAAAATTTAACACATTAAATTAAGATAAATATTTTAAATCTAAACATCTCAGTAAGATTTGAATTTGATGGTTGCCATGGTGATTCGTTGTTTATTTTCTCAGTAGTGCCAATTTTTATTCAGTTCAGATTTGCATTCCGTGCTGCAAAGTAGTGTTCTAAATTAGTAAGTAAATTTTAAATAATATTTATAATAAAAATCATTATATTGTTGATTTATGTCCGAAACTTTTATTAAACTAATTATTTATTTCGTTAGTTACAATGTAACGCATAAAATTTAGATAAAATTAGAATACACTATCTATGATCATAGTGGTGTAAGTCTAGAAATAAATGTTTAGTTAGAGTGAACTAATACGTTTATTAAAATTATTAAATTGTCAATTTAGGGCCTAAACTCATTTATAACTAAAAATTTCTTGCATTTGTGAAAATGTAACACATAAAATTAAGATAAATATTTTAAATTCCTAAACAATTAAAGCTTACATGTAAACGCCAATCACTGATAAAAACCATTATATAGCCGAACATAAATCAAAATTTTTATTAAACTAATAATTTCTTCTGTTTGTCAAAACTTACAGATAAAATAGTAATAAAATTTTATAATCGACTATTTAATTATACGTTTAATTAAAATAATAATATAATGGAGTTATACTTCATACTCTTACCTGTACAATTAATTATTTCATGCGTTTGTGAAAATTTTTCATAACATTGCAAATCTAAATATTTAGTCAGTTGCTATACATTGTTTATTATGTTGGTGGCATTGCGTATTTAGTTGTGATTTGCAATCCGTGCTAAGCGGTAGTGTTCAAAATTTGTAAGTAAATTTACAATAATTTATTTGCTAAAAATCTCTAAATAGTCGTTTTATGTTCTAAAGTCTTACAATAATAATAATTAATTTCCTTAGTCAAAATGTAATTTGTTATATTAAAATTTAAATGCAGCTATGTTATAAAAATGTCGTTATGGTGTAAGTCTATTAGTAAATAATATGGTGTAATTTTATAAGCGCTCATTAATAATTTCTTGCGTTCATCAAAATTAACATGATTTATTGTAAAGCATAAATGACTGAAATGTAATTTTAAACATGAAAAACACATTTGATTAAAGCATTTATATTAATTGTTTAATTGTGAGTGAAATAGTTAAAAGATATGCAATAAATTTTAAAATATAAGATGACTGGCAATAAAATTGTTTCGGAAAATTATAATATTTCTTTTAATGAAATGCGGTTTAGAAACATACATAATATTTGCAATGTATTATGTAAATACAGTGGCGGCGCTAGTGGGGGGCCCGTTCCCCTTAATATTGCTCTGGCCTCAGTTGCCCCCCCCCCATAATTGCTCGGAGAAAAATGTGTAAGAAGGTAGTAATTCTTTATTTTATCACATCCCTTGTATTATAGAAATGAGGACCTTTTTTTTAAGTCATCCTCAAATATTTCGTGCCCCCTCCCAGATTGTCTTACCATATTTCCAGGCCCCTCCAGATTTTAAGAGCCAGCGCCGCCATTGTGTAAATATATATACCGATTCAAAAAGGGATCATCCGGGTTTTTGCCGTTTTTAAGGGAGACTCTTAAATTTACTATTTTAATTCTTTGGTGCCTAATCAATGGAACGCGATTTCTCAGAAAATAATGGTTCAAATTGAAAAAATAAAATACTACACAGAATACTGAAAGAGAATTTAATATACTTTAAAATTATGCGTCATAAGACCCTTATTGCCATTTAAAATTTTTGTGTAAATGTCACCCACGTAGAGGGGTTGAAGAGACGCGAATCAAATTATACTCTGAAAATGTAAAAATAATAATAAAAGCCCGTGAAGGATTGAAGTCGCTACCCTATTGGACTTATAAATGTCACTAAAAATAAAAACGATTAGAATTTGCATATTAAATATTGTTAATGTATTTATATTATTCCAATTATTATAAACATGTATAAATGTAGTCTATATTTGTAATTAATTCATTAATTCAATGGTAACATTGTATTAATATCCATATTGTTGGCAACACTGCCCGGAAAGTCATTAGTCATCTTGAATTGTGTTGGATTTTTAGTACGTCAGTCCGATATTTGAGATTGCCACGATGGCCGAAGCAGAACAGGATCCCAAAAAGATCCGAGTGTTTGTCAAGACTCCAAAAAGTAAGGACAAGAAGAGCTTTGATGTCACATTGAACATTCCTATTTTAGAGGTTAGTAACTTGTACTATGTTTTAATGGAACTTAAACAAAACATAATACTTCATTGCTGATGTGTATATATGAAATGACATTTCGTTTTCAGTTTAAGCAGCTGATAGCTGCCGAATTTCAAGTATCACCTGGCGATGTTTCGCTTATATTTGCCGGAAAAATATTAAAGGACAGTGATACGTTAGATTCACACAATGTGCAGAATGGTTACACCATACACATGGTGTTACGTACAAGATCGACAGATACTGGAGGATCTAATGGAGCTTCAACCTCAACCGCACCTGAATCAGCTGCAGGTATATAATACAAACTATTATTTCGTAGTTCTTATATTACAGTTTTGTACATTAGAAACCATTGCCAATATCAAATTGGATATTTTTGTTTCTTTTTGTTAATTAATGTTAAGACTACATATTTAAAAAATAAAAATATACTGCAATAGTTTGTAATGTACTGTCATCACTCTAGTTTCAATACGTTATGTTTATTATTCATTCTAATTTATTATTAATCTGAAATTGAAGTACTTATAAAATAGGTTCTGATATAAGGAAAAATAGTTGGAAAATAATTTGATTATTATGATGCAATAGTATTTTGGTTATTTCATACAGTATAAATTGTTGACGAGTTAATAATATTAATACAATAGTCGCATTCAGCATACTCATCGGTGACTAACCCGTGTAAACTTACGAGCGAATTGGACTTAATGTACATTTTTTGACAGCGCTATTGAACGGTATATATGAAAACTACAATATCTAAATAATGACCTATTGTAATTACAGAAATAAACTGATGAACAGTTCCTTGAGTTGTTTTAAAGGTCATAAAAAATAAAACCTATACATTTGATGAAGCGGTATTGATTTAAATTTAGTGTTGAATTTTAGCAGAACAATTGACGCTACCAACTATACCTTTATTAAAGCGAAATGAAAATTATTTTGAAGTAACTAATATAATATCTGAATATTTATTTAAACAATTATTAAATAGATTTGAATGTAGGCTTTTACAGTAATTTTAAGATTAACATGTTGTTTAAATACTTCTCTGCAAAAGTTAAGTAAATTGACTTAACTCCCTTGTCCGGGTGAGCAACTAATTGTAGACCAATGAGCAACACCGGTAAATCAATGTTTGCATACAGGAAAAAAATTACTAATCGGTACCTCACCGATAAGTCTGCTGAATGCAACCAATATGTACAATAATTAATGCAGTGCTGTGTCTTCTCGTTTGATTTTCGTTTCTTATATTTGTTTACACATTCATCTCTGCCATACATGTTGAATGAGATGAGATAAGCGATATTAAAACTATTTATGCACTACTGATCTAGTTGCTTTATGAAAAACTGGACTCTGATTGAAACTTATTATAAATATGCAAATCGAAGCCCAGTTTATCTATAAATAAGTATTAATGGTAATTCTTATTATAACCAAATAGTTTTTAGAGAAAAAACTGTAATCTTTGTTTTTGGTCTGTTTTCATTTTTTTCCAATCTGCCCATCTGTTGTGACGAAATACCAAATACTTTTAAAAAGTATTTAAAATAAGCTATTTCAAATAATTTAAATGTATTTGAAATATTAGAATTATTTGAAATACTGGAAAATATTTGAAATACATACTAGGAAATATTTGAAATAATATGGAATTATTTGCAATACTAGGAAAATATTTGAAATAATATGTAAATATTTGAAATACTAGGAAAATATTTGAAATACTAGGGAAATATTTGAAATATTAGGAAATTATTTGAAATATTAGAAAATATTTGAAGTAATATGGAAATATTTGAAATATTAGGAAAATATTTGTAATATTTATTAAGGAAATATTTGAAATATTTGGAAAATATTTGAAATACTAGGGAAATATTTGAAATACTAGGAAATATTTAAAATAATAAGGAAATATTTGAAATACTAGAGAAATGTTTGAAATATTAGGAAGTATTTGAAATATTTACTAAGGAAATATTTTAAATTCTAGGAAAATACTTGAAATGCTAGAATTATTTGAAATATTAGGAAAATATTTGTAATATTTACTAAGAAATTGAAGTACTAGGGAAATATTTGACATACTGGGGAAATATTTGAAATATTAGGAAATATTTGAAATAATAAGGAAATATTTGAAATACTAGGGAAATGTTTGAAATATTAGGAAGTATTTGAAATATTTACTAAGGAAATATTTTAAATATGTACTAGGGAAATATTTGAAATATTAGGGAAATATTGGAAATAATAGGGAAATATTTGAATTATTAGGAAAATATTTTAAATGCTAGGAAATATTTGAAATAATAAGGAAATATTTGAAATATTAGGGAAATATTTGAACTATTAGGAAGTATTTGAAATATGTACTAAGGAAATATTTGAAATTTTAGGAAAATATTTGAAATACTAGGAAATATTTTAAATATGTACTAACGAAATATTTGAAATTATAAAAAAAACCAAATATTTTTAAAAGGTATTTGAAATAATCTATTTCAAATAATTTAAATGTATTTGAAATACTAGAATTATTTGAAATTCTAGAAAATATTTTAAATACTAGGGAAATATTTGAAAAATTACTACGAAAATATTTGAAATACTAGGAAATATTTGAAATATTAGGAAAATATTTGTAATATTTACGTAGAAAATATTAAAAATACTAGGAAAATATTTGAAGTACTAGGGAAATATTTGAAATACTAGGAAATATTTGAAAAATGTACTGGAAAAATATTTTAAATACTAGGAAAATATTTGAAGTACTACGGAAATATTTGAAATACTAGGGAAATATTTAAAATACTACGCAATATTTGAAATACAAGGAAAATATTTGAAATACTGGGAAATATTTAAAATATGTGCTAGGGAAATACTTGAAATAATAAGAAAATATTTGAAATACTGGAGATATATTTGAAATACTAGGAAATACTGGAAATACTTCCCAAGTATTTCAAATACTGATATTTTCAGACAACAAATATCAAATACTTAAATAGTAAAACAATACCTTAGGTGTTGTTTTGCTGCATTTTGTATTATCTGATAATATATTGTTAGGAAACTGAGAAATGGTATAGATTTTTTTTTATAAATAATATTTTGTAGCAACAACACCAGTAACAGAAAATCCGTTTGAAAGCGCATTACCAAATTTGCGGTCGTTACGAGATTTGCGCACTCTCCAGATGCCTCCTATACCCGGTTTCAACGTGGCTGCAGGACAAAGGGTTGGAACAGAGAGCGAAATATTTCAAAATCCTGATGTTATAAGGAGGTTCCTGAGTAATCCATTTATACAAGACCTCATGAACCAACCTGAGAACATCCGGTTATTCATGACCAGCAATCCTCAGATGAGGGAGCTAATCGACGTAAGTATTCAAATTTGCATTCAAGTTTTATATTGCCATAATTTTATGTGTTTATTCAAAATTGTAAAATCCTACTTTTCATATAACAATGAAAAATTCTAATTTATCATTAGCTAGTACAATACTTTAAACAGCATTCCTATACTGTATATAAAAATACAGAGCGATCAAGAAATCTTGTCCGTTATGCAATAGTTGACAGAAACGTTTAGATATAAAACTTATTTCCAAGGACATGTACACATAGGCGTACATTCTATTTTTGTTACCTTATATGAATTGATTATTAAATGAACACTATTTTTTTCTACACGCCAATGAGATGACAACAGGTATGAAATTAGGAACACATATTTTCGTTGATTCTCGGGTGAGTTCGGGAGAACGAAGTAATTTGATTGGTTCTTTGTTAAATTGAGATTTTTAGCTTTGGATTAGAATACAGTTTTGATATTTTTAAACGCATTGTTTACTGTTATGTAACTCACAAGAAATTTTGATCGCACGGTAGAATGTTGCCGTGGATGCTTGGTAAAATACTTGCCTATGGAGCACAGGAATACGGGTTCAAATCCCGGACAAAATTTCAGAACTTTCCAATACTATGTAGTCCAGGCGTACACCCAGGATTTTTTAAATTACTGTTTTTGAGAGTTAAAATTTAATTATAATTTAAATAATTAAATTTTTGGTATAGTATTTCCAAAATTAAATGGCCACCCTCACTTATTGATTCCAATAATGACTGATAGTGTAACCATTATACCTGCTGCGTTTATGGTTCTGTTAAGTTGCCAGGACCGTAATAATTATTTAAAATAAACGTGTTTTCTTATATGCTATTTAGAATGAACTGTATGTACTCACATGACATTCCTTCACATATTTATCACGCTTAGGACTGGCTATATTTGAATTATAAATATAGGTATGTTTAAAAATCGTTTTGTTTTAAAGTCTATATGAAATACTTCAAATTTGCACAAACAAAAATCATTAATTTTTTGCAACAAAAATAAATCCTAGCAACTTCAAATAATTATACATATGGCTAATTTTGTATGGATATTTTATTCCGTCTTCTTCTAACTTTTTTTCTTAAAAGATGCACAGTCGGCACTATATTTTTCGAATAAAAGTCTTATATTTTATTGATTATTGTTTTAGACATAAAACTATCTATTTCCTTGAAAACTTGTAAATCGGGTTGTTTTCGCTGCTGATTTTTGCCACGATCAATGATACGGTGAATTGTTCTGTATGAAACACTAGTTAATTCCGTAGTTCGTAGTATAGGTTTGTCATTACCTTCCGAAACTAACTTTTTATAAACGTTCAGTATCAGAACTTGCAATCTTCTGACAAATGATATTTTTCTTTATTAGCCACGTCCACATTTTCGCATTCCAAATCACCTTGCACAGAATCAATATTTCCACTACAGAAATTAGGAATTTCTTCAAAATCAAATGGTCGCCAAAGAGCTAGGTTGTTAATGTATGCACGCTATGAACGTTGAAAATGAACTAACAAACAAGTATAACAACCCCTTTAGAAACAATAGGATTATAAATTTGGAAAATTTGCTTAATGGTTTTTAAGAAACTTCAATTGAGCTAGTGTTACATGTATTCGATTTAAAATTAAAATTCCCTTAATACTTCTTACATTCTTTTTACTGCAATAAGTCTTAGGATTACTGCCATAAACCCATTTGAATAAAGTAATTTCCAAAAACTGAAATATGATTCCGTCTGCCAAGTAATAGAATACACAGCGTATATCTCTGAAAATTCTCCGATAAGAAATTTCATAATATAAATAAAATTGTAGTACTGGGATGTAATACTTCTGTTGATTAACGTGCAGTTATTTTGTTATTTATTTTTATTTTGATAACATGCGACCGGTATTTGAATTATGTTATTAAAGCATAGTATATATAGTTGTTTCACTCAGGATTTTTTACCTTAATTTTCATGCGCATACCTGAGCGTAGTGTGCGAACTTTTCCGAAGCTATACGAGTCGGGACGAAGGAGTAATTTTCAAAATTTTAAACAAGCGACAGTCATATTTTATCTATGAGCATCAGTTTATAGCATATTATATTTAGTTAATACAATGAATTGATATTTTTTGCTATTCCATTTGTCGATTTTTATGTATATTTTTTATGGCAATTATTTTATTATGTCTATATTTATTTATTGTTAATGGTCTTTCAGAGAAACCCTGAGATAAGTCACATTCTTAACAATCCAGAATTGTTAAGACAAACAATGGACCTAGCACTACATCCCCATATGTTACAAGAATTAATGCGAACGCATGACCGCGCTATTTCAAATCTCGAGAGCATCCCCGGAGGATACAATGCTCTACAGCGGATGTACAGAGACATTCAGGTGAGTAACTTAAAACATATTTATAATTTTTATAATTTAGAGCAGCGGTTCCCAACCTTTTCTCTCTCACGTACCACTTGATTAGACTCTTCATGAGTACCCCCAATTTTCAATACCTGCTCCCATCCCTTATTATTATTATTTTTTTCTTAGGTCGGGTTCAGGTTAGACAATGACATTTATAGGCTTTTATTATCATTTTTTTTTTTTATTTAACATGTTTTGTTTTTCAATTTTTTATATTAACGAAGATCAAAACAGCATTAAAATAATTTTTACCCACATTAACTTACGATGAAAGTAGAATAATTATTCGGCAAATTTTAAATAGCAATTATTCATCTCGATATGAGAGTCTTCCGTAGTGCCAACACAATGTTGTAAGAGCAGGAATATTTTTTCTATAATCACATCAAAATCAACAGTTTTTTGATAATCAATTTATTCGATATTTGAGCACTAAGAGCTTCCATTTATTTTTATTAACAAGATTTAAATAATTTGTGAAAATTTCGTTACAATAAAATTTATATTAAAAATTCCAAGCGATTTTTTCTGCGTATATTGATAAATGGCTTGATTTCAGAAACATATTTCTCATTATTAATAATGTGTTATTTGATTTATAACTGTAAATGAATTATTCTTTTTTGATACTTTTGATACAAAAAACTAAAGTAATTCAAACAGTAGGTTGAATCACGACGGAGGCTACTGAACACTGCACACTATACTCTACACACATTATCTGTATTCTCCGCTGTTTTTTTTTTTTTATATATTTTTTTAAATTTCAAATAAATTCACTACTTTACCGACAAATTAAAAAAAAAATCATAACATTATTAGTCATAATTTAGCAACGAAATAAAAAATAATTAATTTTGTCAAAAACAAAAAATCTGAAAACAAAATATTTTCCTAAAACGAAATTGATCAAAAATTCTTCTCCTACGTTTCCGGTTTAGATCAATGTACATTACTTAGAATTTTTTCAGATTTTTAGTTTAACCCTTTGCGTTAAAGGGTGCGGAACAGAATTTTATTAGTACATTTTTGGTAAAAAACATTAAAATAAAAAAAAATCTAAAAAGTTATTTCTCGTTCCTTAATCTACGTCTTAAGTGCTTTCTTTTGACACCACACAATACATTTTTTTAAATAATTATTTTTTTTTCAACGACAAAAATTCTATTTTTTTTGAAAAACTAACCTGATCAAAAATTTCTGTTAAACTATTCCGGTTCCCATTAATTTACATTGAGATTTTTTTTCAAATATCTAGATCAACTCCTCCGGGAAATAAAAAGGGTAGGGGACAAAAGATTTTTGACATTTTTTGAGACCGAAAAATATATACATATATATTTTATACGTACATGTACATATTCAATTTTGAGTGGGTCATCAAATGATAGGTCTTTACACTTATATTAATTATCAAAAGTTAATTATTAATAAACTTTTCATTTTCACGTGATTTTTGCAAAAATATGTCAAGAAATGTCTGGTTTAAAAATCTGATAAAATACATAATATTGCAAATTGATGTAAACCAAATTAGTACGCTCGGAACTTTTGATTTTGTAAAATTTTTTGTTTTGTTCAAAAAATATGTTTTTTAAAATTCAATGTGTGGCATCAAATGAAAGATCTTGAAGCGTAGGTTAACAAAAAAAAAAAAAAATGTTTTAAAAACTTCGCCTCCTGGTTCGATTTTGGTCAAATTACTTCTGTCCTTTCACTTATTAAATCCAGTGAATCCTGAAATGTGTGAAATTTCACATTTCACATATATATTTTTTTGTAAATGTTTTTAATGCTATTTTATTTTTTTAGGAACCTATGTTGAACGCGGCTACAGAACAAAATAACCCGTTCTCAGGTTTATTAGCTGATGATTCCCCTAATGCGAGAGCCTCAAATCCACAACAGGGAACCGAAAACCGTGATCCGTTACCTAATCCGTGGAGACCTGCGGAACGTGCTGCGGATACTAGGGCACCGATTATAAGCTCCGTCACAGAGGATGAGGGCCAGTCATACATAAATCAGCTTGTCCAACAGGTATGTAATCTTGTTTAATATTCGCGTATCTCTGTTGTTTTCCACTAATCATCATTTGCCATATTGCCGCGTATTTAGGTCACATATGTATGCATAGTGCCTTGTTAAAAACTTATATGACTTTTTAGGGTTTTGTAGGTATGACCAAAAAACCCTTATACTGTTATTTTGTCGTCTGTCTGTCTGTCTGTCTGTTCGGTAAAAATTGTAGCCAAACGGCTAAACCTAGAGAGTTGAAATTTGGCATGCTTATACAACTCTTTGACCCGCACATAGGAAAAATACTAAAACATCTTAAAAACATATCCCCCTAAAAATATAAACAAAATTGTGCTCATCGAAAAAATAAATATTTTTTTTTAAATTCTGAGTAGGGTATCAAATGAAAGCCCTTAGTACGTGGATTAACGATCAAAATTTTATTTTTGCAAAATAAATAATTTTGACGCGATTTTTGCCAAAGTTGTGCAAAAAAATTTTGTCCCACACCTTGTAGCCCAGATGGTTTAAACTAAAAATCTGAAAAAATTCTAAGTAATGTACATTGGTGTGAACCGGAATAGTACAACAGGAATTTTTGATCAGATTATGTTTTCGGAAAATAACGCATTTTTTGTGTTTTTAATTAAAATATGTTAAATATTTAATTCGCTATGTAACACAGTAGATAAGTAAGCTCTCGTAGCGTAGTGCGTTGTGTAGACGCTTCGTAATTTGCAAACGAAGGAATTTGAATAAAACTCTAATTCGATTCCTGTTAATTTTAATTTTTCTGTTCTTTTTTTGCATTTTTATTTTGTTTAAATTATTTTGTCAAAATTCTAGTTATATTTTGGTAAATGTTGCATTTAATTTTTAAAAGCGTAAATTTAATCAGTGGGAAGTGTTGAAATTATAATTTAATGCTATGTTTGAATGTATACAAAATCAGAGGGCGGGGCTTATGATTTAAGCAACCAATGGAAGACATAGGCGCAATTTTCAAAATCTTAATGAACCTTGCTATATAAAAAAAAATACTGCACATATTTAGAAACTTAAATAATGGTATTAGGCATTCGAATTAAAATTCATAAAAAAATATTTTGACATAAAATTTGTTTTGGCATCCCATATAATCATTCAGTTACTAAATACCTGCGAAACCCTGAAATGTGTGAAAGTTCACACTTCACATCAATTTTTTTTTAGATAACGGCTACACCCGGATTCGTCGACAACTTTTTAGGCAACCCCGGAATGCAATCTATGATTGAACAGATTGCTCTTTCACCGACATTTATGAATCTGATGCAGTCCTCACGTAACTCTGAAAGTATGAATAGCCTCACCTCCCAAATTATGGGCGGTTCAGCATTGAACACATTAATGGATCACCCCGAGGTAAGGAATATGATTTTAAAAATAAAATAATAAACTAGTTAATTTAAAAGTATGCATTAAAATATAATATTTTCTTCTTTTCAAGGCTCTGAGAGACATATTGCAGATTACTGCAGGTATAGGAAATTTACAGACGTCCTCGTCAACCTCGGGGAACCGAACGGGAAATAACCAGACCCCTAATCAGACTGCTGGAAGTACGACCACCCCTACAACAGCGCCGGCGCCGGCACCAGTTGAATCACAAGGGGATTCAAATACAATTGGGACTGCCCCGCAGGTGAATTTATTTAAAATCTAACAAGTTTTCTCTTATTTTCCAAAGTTTTTGTTTTAAAAATAATTTTAGAATTCCGTAGGTGTAACCAAGAATCCCATATATACATATTTTCACTCATGTATCTGTCTGACCATCTGTACGTTAGAATAAGTAGCCAAACGGCTGGACTTAGAAAGTTGAAATTTGACATCCATATACATTTCTTTAACACGTATACACCCTACATTTTTTACACGGTTTTGAAATAACACGGTCCAAAAAAAGAACCGAACTCTTAACAGACACTGTAGTTAACAGTCGTAAAACAATTAATTAACTAGTTAATCGCGGATTGTCTTAATAACTGATATTTTAATTAGTGAACTCAAGTATCGTCTCATTAAAATGATATATTTATTTATTTTTTTCAGGGTAATGGATCAAATTTCCCACACTCGACTTTAAATCCAGATGAACCACCTGAACAGTTGTACAGTCAGCAATTACAACAGTTACAAGCCATGGGATTTAATAACCAGGAAGATAACCTGCGTGGTAAGTTTTTTGTGTATTTAATTTTTAAAATTTTATATAAAGTTTTCATTTAAATAAATGGTAACTATAACACTCTAAAGTAGTGGTTCCTAAACTGTGTAAGCAGTATTCTGTCAAATTTGAAAAGATTTAGACCGTTTTTAATTTGAAAATCAAATACAGTATTTGAAATGTCAAATACTTTTAAAAATTATTTGAAATAATGTATTTCAAAAACTTCAAATGTATTTGAAATACTAGAGAAATATTTTAAATACTAGGGAAGAATTGAATTACTAGGGAAATATTTCAAATACTAGAGAAATATTGGAAATACTAGGATATATCTATTTGAAATACTAGGGACATATTTGAAATATTTACTAAGGTAATATTTGAATAATAGGAAATTTGAATACTTGGGAAATATTTGAAATACTAGAAAATATTTGAAATATGTACTAGAGAAATATATGAAATAATAGGAAAATATTTGAAATACTAGGAAAATATTTGAAATATTAGATAGTATTTGAAATATTTACTAAGGAAATTTTTGAAATAATAGGGAAATATTTGAAATACTAGAAAATATTTGAAATATGTACTAGAGAAATATATGAAATAATAGGAAAATATTTGAAATACTAGGAAAATATTTGAAATATTAGGTAGTATTTGAAATATTTACTAAGGAAATTTTTGAAATAATAGGGAAATATTTGAAATACTAAGAAAATATTTTAAGTGCTTGGAAATATTTGAAATGCTAGGAAATATTTGAAATACTAGAGAATATTTGAAATATGTACTAGGGAAATATTTGAAATAATAGGGAAATATTTGAAATACTAGGGAAATATTTGAAATATTAGGAAGTGTTTGAAATATTTACTAAGGAAATATTTGAAATACTAGGGAAATATTTGAAATATTAGGAAGTATTTGAAATATTTACTAAGGAAATATTTGAAATACTAGAGAATATTTGAAATATGCACTAGTGAAATATTTGAAATATTAGGAAGTATTTGAAATATTTACTAAGGAAATATTTGAAATACTAGAGAATATTTGAAATATGTTCTAGGGAAATATTTGAAATACGAGGGAAATATTTACTAAGGAATATTTGAAATACTAGGCAAAAATTTGAAATGCTAGGAAATATTTCAAATATGTACTAGGGAAATATTGGAAAAATATTTGAAATGCTAGGAAATATTTCAAATATGTACTAGGGAAATATTGGAAAAATATTTGAAATGCTAGGAAATATTTGAAATACTAAAGAATATTTGAAATATGTACTAGTGAAATATGTACTAAGGAAACATTTGAAATAGTATGAACATATTTAAAATACTTAGGAAATGTTTGAAATATTTACTAAGGAAATATTTGAAATATTTACTAAGGAAATATTTGAAATACTAGGCAAAAATTTTAAATAATAGGGTAATATTTGAAATACTAGGGAAAGATTTGAAATGCTAGGAAATATTACAAATATGTACACGGGAAATATTTCAAATATGTACAAGGGAAATATTTCAAATAATAGTGAAATATATGAAATATTTGAAATAATAGGGAAATATTTGAAATACTAGGAAAACATTTGAAATATTTGCTGAGAAATTATTTGAAATACTAGGAAAATATTTGAAATGCTAGGAAATATTTGAAATACTAGGAAATATTTGAAATATTTACTAAGGATATATTTGAAATACCGACATTTTCAGAAAACATATATCAAATAAAAATACCACTGAGAAAGTATTTGCAAATCCAAATACCAAGAGCATTCTTTTGAAGTATTTGAAATACAATATTTCCAATACCAGAAAGTACTTAAAATATTTTTTCAAATACTTTACTTCACATATTCTCAGCTCTGGTTGTATGTCATTTTATGTTATTGTATGTCTAATTTATTTAATTATTTTAATTTTTCAGCCCTGATGGCAGCCTTCGGTGATGTGAACGGTGCTGTTGACCGTCTGCTGAATCAACCCCGATGGCCGACAAGTTAACCTTAACGTGTCCTATATTTTAAATTTCCCGATTATGACTAAACGGATTGACCTAAATTCTTCACAAACTGAGAATTTAATTGCAAAACTGATCAGTGACAAATCTCCCGGATTCGACAAATATCATTTTAACATTATTCAGTTTGGACATATATACTATTTGCACCTTGACAATACCTGGATTAGACATTTACCTTCGTATGGATCGTATCATTATTTGTATCATAATCGCCAACATTTAAAACGGACAAAGCGGTTCATCGGCTATTCAGTCTTGGTTCTTTAGTCACAAATATTAGACCTGACATTTCACAGCATCTCTCAACATTTTTTTTCATACGACATTTTTTTTTGATATCACAATTTTTTTTTGGCCTTATTACTAAAATTTCAGTACACGCATACCAATTACTAGAAAGTCACATTTTTTTTTCACACTTCAAATTTTTTATTTTTGGATATTACAAAACTTTTCGGCCTCATTTCTAAATTTACAATAAATCATGTATACAGAATTAATAGAGAGTCAAATTATAACAGTTATTAAACATTTTTCATTGCAAAATTAAGGTAGTCAAACACTTATGGATTGTGGTGGGTAAAAATAACGGTTTATCATGGTTAACACAAAAAATAATTAATGCAGTCCATAAGCGTGAGATTGTCTTAAAGACTCATGTTTTTTATTTTTATTTATTATTATTTTTTTTTTTTTTTTCGTTATGTTTTGATGCTGGTTTAAAAATCAGTGTTTAAAGGATGCATTCCTAGCTATAGAAGATTTATTGTATATGGGTTTTAAATGATACGAATTGTTAATGTAATTTACATTTAAAGTTTTATTGCTGGGCATTTGAAGCAGTTATATTCATGATCATTTTAAACAAATCATGGTTTTAAAGGTAGGTCTTAGTTTTTGTATTTAGAATTGGTTTTATAAATATTACGTTGGCATATTTGCATTTTAAAATAATGATTTTATTCATGGCCATATCATAGCATATATCATCGTTTTGGAATGGAGACATGATAGTATTCTCATTTAAAAGCTGACTGAAAAAATCTACTTGAATCCCGATTTTTTAACTCGAGGTTTGACGAAGTTTTGTCAACGTATTGGTTAGTTGTTAAAATACCACAGCTAGGAATATTGGTTGTTAACCGTCCTAGTTTTTTCATCCACATTATTTGACTCGGGTATTAGCTTTAGAAATTTAACTTAGTTTTATCTTAATATATATTTCGTACTATGGAGTTGAATACTTGTGAGTATAGTAATTTTTGTCAAGTTATTTGGGGAAGAAACATAAAACACTTGTAGATAATAAGTGTTAAAATGAAAATTATGTTTGTTGATTTATAAAAGTGAGTTACCGCAATAAGACCAGTTACCTAAGGCCTACATGGATGCTGGTTCAGATCCCTGATACTACTTCAGAGTATGCACTATCAAATACTGTGCAGATAGTAGAGATTGACTCAGCCTTAATTTGATCAGGCGCGCATCCAGGAATTTTTATTGGAGGGGGTTCAAAAGACAAAATTGTTTTAAAAGGGTAGGAATTGGAAAATTACTTGGTACAAGAGCACTTTATTTTCCAAAATGCAAGTGTGGACTTTAAACAAAAAGGCTCTCATTTCCAAAATATAAGTGAGATCTAAAAAAAGGTCCTCACTTCCAAAATATAAGTGATGACGTAAAAAAGAAGCCTTAATGTATCATTTTCATGCTGGTGTTGGAAGCGTAAAACAAGAAATTCAACAGGATAGCTCTATTTTGAAAAAAAAAAAAAACTACCATGGTGTGGTAAGCGCGATGTTACAATCGTGGTATCGCAAGTTCAGAAATTTCAACTCTGAGCGCTAGCCGCACCGTCGGGCATGCGCATTTTGCTGCCTTTCACGTCAAAATTGTAAACAACCTAACCTATAACTATCTCATTTTTAAATAAATGCAGTTGAAACCGTTTATCATGACACCATGGGAGCAGTTATATTTTTTTCGGAATGCTGATATCTGAAGCGAGATACTGATTTTAATTTCCCACAAACTTTGTAGCGAAATAGCGACTTTTACATTGTTGTCGGTAGAAATAAAGTTTATTATTATGGATTCGGTTTCAAACATCTGGTATGCAGAAGTGTCATACAGTGGGTATACTGGTAATACGCCTCAAGTACAATCTTCATTCTAAATTGTAATGTCAAGTAAAAAAGACTGTGTATTAAATTCTTTTCTTGTAATTGAAGTAACTGACTGTGTCTGTTTTCTATGCCTAATTTCTTGCAACAAGTTAACATAATCTCCCTGTTGCCTTCTGTGTCTATATTTATGAGGCGTACCCATCATCGCTTTTCTTCATATCGCACTGCGATAATCGCAGTATGTCGAAATGTGTATATAAAAGAAATAGACATCTTCCATTTGATGACTTATTTAGTGAAATTGAATAACCGTTTACTCCGAATACTTATATAAACTTTTAGGTTAGATATAACTGCTGTGAGAGTCGAGAACGCGCACTTATCACGCCATGAAATTCAAACTTTCAAATATAATACCACGCCTCTCGCCCTTGTTGCGCCAGTGACTCCACCATGAAAATGATACATCACTTCCAAAATATAAGTGATGACCCTAGTGGAACTACTAATAGAGAAGGTATAACGCGAATTTTGCGTAACCTTAGGGATTTACAAAGACAACATATAATCTGACATAAAGTCGACATGCGAAAAGAGCTTAGAGGAACCGATCTTATTGGTACATCTGAGACAGACTGACGTTTGTTTCCGTAAGTGACCAAAATTACCGGCTGAAAACATGTTTTGTACGCATGTCAACTTTAGTTTGAGACAAAATATACGTATTTATATATTTTTCTTTGTCAATCTCTCTACTTACGATATTTTACATGAGTAGGAATGCGCGAGGCCCACTATTAGTGGTTCCTCTGAAGTGACAATGTGATAAAATATCATACATACATACATATTTCTTATCTTGCCCGATTGTTTTGTGCATTATTCATTATGTCAGGGCATTGTGAATACTGCCCGGATTAATCAGTTGGTCCATAACATATACATTAAAAACACTAAAACCACGTGTTTATTAAGCGTTTGGGGGGGGAGATCAAGCCTGTGAGCCCCCTCCTGGGTGCGCGCCTGTTTAAAATGAGTATCTGTTTATACAAGAATAATGGGAGCAGCTAATATACTGTTTTTAGGCCTACTTCAGAAGCAATACCGAAGGGAAAATTTGTTGAGTAAAAAGAATTTAAAGAAATTGTAGTGTTGTTCCATGCACTTTATTCTAATGTCTTAATACTCCAGCCGCGGGCGAATTTATTATTTTTCTGTATAAAACCGCGAGCCTATAGATTTATACTAGTCATAAGGATTCTTTTAATGTGATATAGTAAGACAAACAAAAAATTGAGTATATAGTTGTAATTTTATTGACATTTTGAGTACATTATGCGGGAAATTATCGTGTTTAACAAAGAAAACTGAGAGAAAAAAAGTCTTACTACGTTTTTTTTAGGACGATATGTCTTAAAGCAAGTCACTTTGTATTTTCATTTCATCAACAGCATACGGTAACAGTTTATACCCGAAATGTTATTTAAATGACTTAATCGCTGTTGCACAGCTAATTATAACACGTCGTAACTTGCATGCTTTAGTATATCGTGATATAAATGTGATATAATTGTTTTTTATTCAGTCGCAAATTGTTTATAAACGTAATAAAATACAAGAACGGAGAAAGAACGTTTCTCAAAGTTTTAGAATAAAAGAAAATTAAATCAGCGCTAAAATGGCGTTTCCCGATACTCAAATATTCTAAAAGTTGCAACGCGATAATAGCTTACCCTGAGGAATTGTATAAAATAAGTGAAACGCGATGTTCATGTTGCCTGCGGCTGGAGGATTGATTATTATAACAAATTAATTTTTTAACTTGAAATAGTTATTTCTTAAATCTAGGGATTGTTTAAAAGAACAACACTAGCTGCATTTATAAGCAAATTTTTTTATTATACAATAGCAATGAAAGAATCATTTAATGAGTTAGTTAAAATTTTTGGCGCACAGCAACAAAGGCTATTTGCGCCGAATCATTTTCAGTTGAAGCTGTCTCATTTTGCTTTTGACTACGTAAAACACTGTAGACATATTTGAATTTAACATTTTTGCAATATTACGAAAGATTTTCCCTAGATTTTTTAGTAAGATTACGTTCTCACGAGCGCCAATGGATAATTTTATTTTTTAGGGCACATTTTTTAGAGCTAATCTTTATTCTTGTGTAACTATATATCAATCATACATATACTAATGTGAACATTCTCTATTTGTTACGAAGAAATATTTTGCCACATGGGAAAAGACAATGTTGACTGCATGAACATGCATTGGTACTGTCTAGATACATTTTTTGTCATCACTTTTTCATTAAAAAAAATTAAATGGTTTACGTTTTAACAGTAATATGACAATACAGGTGTTCAAATACTTTTTTTGTTCACTGTATTTTTATTTAATTGTTAAAATGTCCAATGAATTCGTGTTCACATTAGGAATAAATATCGAGTGTAAAATAAAAATAAGTTTTTTGACAGTATTAAATGATCATCCGGTATGTGTATCTCAAGAGGGAAAAGATTTTTGCCGCATGCATTCTTAAATTGACAAATTTTCCCTTTTCTATATTATACACAATTACATATTAATATATAGCGGACCCCCCACCAACGGGAAAACACTAAGAAGAAGAAAATATCCTTTTTGGAAGCTTTTCGTTCGCTAGCCATAAATGTGCCGCCGAACAGAATTCATATTTATATATATCCTGATGTATGTATATATAGTTTGGGATTAGAAACGGGGAAATTATCTTTTCTGTCATGCGCCACCTCGGGGTTGACAACCTACACCCCGACAGATCTCTCGTGGCCGGGCGTGAAACATGCGCCTGAAATGTGTAGTGGGGATTATAACTTTGGCGAATTGCATTATTTCCTACACACGCTATTACACTCAAGTGCATAAGCGCAACATTAAAAATATATTAAATATTAAAATCATGGAGACAAAAAGCAAACTAGTTGGACGTGCTATTAATAGTCAAAGTCGAGAAATAATTAGCAATGTTCTTGATTTTTGTAAGCCTATATTATTTACAATCTACTTGAAATTGCTGGAGTTTGGAAAAAGACGCGGGACGGGGGTGCTCTGGCCAATAAACAAGTCGACAGAGTGAACGTCAAATGCAGTAATCACTTAAATCAAGCAGCTACGTTTCTATAGTTTTGTTGTTCGACTGTAATGGGAGGAACTTGTGTTTGCAGACGTACCTAACTGATAAATATAATGTGCACGTGTAAGAATGTGAACTTGTTTCTTTGACTGTTCTCTGTATCTGTCTTTCATACTGCCCTCTCTATGCGCACCATAAGCCACGCCCAGCCACGACAGGTCTGTCCGGATGTATTATTAATTAATAGGGGGTTATTAAAATTTTTACAAAGAATATTATTTTAGACCCATTTTATAATAAATTTAGTGTATATAAATAAGGTTAAAGTGATTGTTTTGTTAAAATTATTTTATCATATAGTATTTTAATTATTATGTGTTAGAAAACAAAAAAAGAAAACTATTGCTATTCATTACTATTTTTCATATAGGTTTTATCAATATTTTAATCCCCTAGCTGTCATATGTAATGAAGTTAATTATTTATAATGGTATTTTTACACATGTTGGAAAAAAGGTTAAAAAATATACTCAAATTCATTTAAAACATTAAATTTAAAAAAGACATTAGTTAATTTGGTTATAGAGCCATGCCAAATATTAATTAAGAAAAGGGAAATATTGCTAGATGCCAGTAAACAACTTACTTGCATCAAAGCTAAGTGTGTACGCTATTCATTACAATAACTAAACATTAAGTGTTGTTTATAACGAAGTTCGTAAAATAGGCGCATAGCATAGCCGCATACGGTGATTACTACTGTATTTTTAATGACATAATAACATATGTGTTTTTGGCGACCTTATGCAAGATTGAATGGAGCGCCCCCAGATAGGACAAAAAGGTCTTCACTTCTAAATTTCAAGTGAAGACCTAAAAAAAAGGCCCTCACTTCTAAATGTCAAATAAAGACCTTTCGTTTTATAAACAATTCGTTTTATAAAACTAATATGATTGACAATTTTATAATTCAAAGTGATTCACAAAAAAAATACATTACTGGCGCCCGGGGCGGACCGCCCCCCCACCCTTGCTACGCCACTGATTTATTACTAGCTGGAGAACCCGTACTTCATACGGTTTTGTAATGTATATTTTGCTGTAACGTAAATAATGTAAATAAGTGAGGTATTTCAGTGTCAAGTAGAACACAAAATAATTGTTTCTTTATTTTAAACTACTCTTTTGTATATATTTTTGATATTAAGTAAATAATAAGTGAAATACTTCGTTTATAGGTAGCTCTCCCCATACCTCCCCAAATATATATCTTATTAAAAACTGAGCCAACGGAGTGGCCGAGCTCGTTAAATCGTGCAGTTCTGACTGGATAAAACAGTGAATTGTGAGGTTGCTGGTTCGATTCCCTGTTGGTGATATTTGGGCTAGAATATGTTTACCTCCATTTTCACAATCATTCACCAAGTGTAGGAGCTCTCCCCCTGGCATTGGCAATTAGCCTCGTTGCAGAAATAGGCCGATGTAAAATAAATAAAATAATATAATATTATTAAAAACTGCATTAAACAGAGAGGGATAGTTTCTTTTCTTATATTAATTTTTGCTGTTAAATGGTAAATGAGATATTTCAACCTTATAAGTAACACTCCCCTTGTCCCTACCAATGCGTTGAAGAGAAAAAAAAATGTTTCCTCATATTCATTTTTAATGTAAAGTAAATAAAAGTGATATATTTCAAGATTTTAGTTTTGGCTGTATCCTTGTAATATTCATTCGATCGAAAAGTATATACAACAAAAAATATTGTTTTTTTATTATAAACAATTTTTGTCATAAAATGTTTGCTGTTAAGTCAATAATAAGGGAGATATTTCAAAAGTTTAGCTTTAGGGTAGGCCCCCGTAACTGCCCAAATATTTATCCAAGTGAAAAAATGCATAGAAATAATTTATTTTCTTATTATTAATTTTGTTTGTCAGACATGATTTTGCTGTTAACCCTTTACCGCATAGTGTGCCATATATGGCACATTCCGATTTTTTATTTTACTTTTAAAACTGAATCAGAACGTTACTTCAAGAATGTTCATATATGCCACATACACAGCAATGGATCCTGCAGTATCTCAAGTAATGGGCTGCAATAGATTTGAGGATATCAAGCGGAATTTGCACTTCAATCTTAACTCTGAATTTATTGAAAATAAACAACTAGAAGATACGACCTTTTCTTTCAAAAATTCGAGGGCGACTGCTTTTAATCCCGAATGAAGAACACCTAGCAATTGACGAGCAAATAATATGGAATCATTTTCTTTTGTTACATAATGTAGAATCATAATGTTCCATGTATGGCGCAAACCCTAAATTATTATTTTAATTATTATTTTTTCATAAAAATAATAATATTTTAAATATATATTTTTAAATTAATTTTTCTGTCAATAACTACCAATTCCTAATGCTCATGAATTATATCTGCCAAAAATGAAAATTCATGCAGTAAAGGGTTAAGTCAATATGTAGATTTTAGTTTTAGGGTGTCCCCCCCCGTAACTCCCCAAATATTCATCTAATTGAAAAAGTACATTTGAAAAAAGATTTATTTTCTTACTATAAACAATATTTCTTTTTTTATATAAGTTTTTTAATACAGTTTTAAACCCTAAAACACCCCCTAGAATAAATTTTTTGAAATGACTTAATGACCTATGTTCGAATCCTGGTTTTATTCAATTTACGTAAAAATTGTTTTTTTTGGCGGATATTGTCTTATAACCATCTGAAACGTGTAGAAACCTGAGGCAAAAAATAAAATAAATTGACAGCTATAGGCTCCAATTTTATTAATTCTAGTTAAACTAGATGTACATTTCGCCTGCCGTATAGCCTTAAAAATTTAAGGAAAATAATACATATATATTTAGTTATAATTACGAATATCATAATCTTTTTTGAGGATCGTAATTTTTTTCCTGAAGAGACCATAATTTGGGAAACGCCAATCTGTGCTATGCGTTCGTATGCTGAACAGAACAACAGTATAGTCCGTCGAAGCAAACAAAGTCCCTGGGTAGACGTTTATTAGCGCTCTATGCGTTCTTAAGTACACTCAACGGCATATTACACTCGCGCTAAATTCTATATATGTGTGAACTATTAAATATAAATATTAATATGAGTTATAAATACAAATCAATTTTGAGTTATAAATTCAAATCAACTTGAATTATATCAAACACAAATACTAAAGCACAAATTATACAAATAAAGCATAAAATCAGTACTTATCAGTTCTGTGTCAGACTATACACATTCCTTAGGGTGGTTCCTAATTGGTCAGACGGAAACCCGCCTAAAAATTTTTAAATTAGTTTACATATTTTCCAGGGTTCTTGTTTGCTTCGTGGCACTATAGTCCTGTGATTCATCTTAATTATGTTATGCGCCAATGCTATGTCCTTATGGAACTTTATTATAGACAAGGCTTTAAGCCTGGTTTATAATTGGTATGTTATGGATACATAAGCATAAAAATTACACTAATTTTTTTGTTCTGTTTATTACAAACTGATGTTTTGAAGGGTCAAACCCATTGTTCAATTCTTATGCGTTATAATAGATATGTTATGGATACATAAGCATAAAAATAACACTAATTTCTTTGTTCTGTTTATTACAAACTGATGTTTTGAAGGGTCAGACCCATTGTTCAATTATGCGCTATGTGGAGTTATTATAAACCAGGTTTTAGTCTCGTAACAGTGTGGTATTTCGACTCCTATCCGCGACTTTGACAAGACATCGTTGTGAGTTATAGTATCAATTGATTGATCTTCGTTTTATTCTGGACTATTCATTAATCTTCAACACAATAAACTGTGACTTGTGTTTGCAAGATCTGACTATGCTCGTCGTTTTATAACATATTCCTGTGGGTGAAGAATTTCTGTAATGTTAAATATGTTTTTATGTAAGTAATATCAGTTACTTTATTAAATTATAGTTACAAATTTATATTCTTTTATTTCTGTAATTTGTCCTTGTTTTCCTTTATTTCTCTTACTTTATGTGGGGAAAGAATTGTTAGAGAAATTGAAAGTAATATGTGATAATTTCAGAATATTAATATGACGGTTTTAAATATTTTAATCTTCTGAAGCTACTTTTAAATAGCATCTGTTATATTTCAAGTGAAATGTAAACAGATTTGTATGCACGTTTTTGACATTAGGCTTAATAAACGCCTATAGATACGATCGAAAATTCAGCTTGATATTGTAACTAGAATTTTTTCCAGCCATTCAAAACTACATATGCATGTTTATATCAATTTTTTATTTTCTTTTGAATAAAACATTCCTAATAATTTAAAATCTGTCTGATTATGACAGCACTTTTATATTTGTATCTTAATTGTAGTTTCTGAAAAGTAATTATTAACCAAGACTTTAAATATATTGAATTGTTGATAATTTTATTTTGTGTAACTCGAATATCTGTAATAGGTTCTTAAATTAAACTTTTATAATAATTTTATTGATCACTGTGACTGCAGTGTCGGCGTTAAGTGTTACACTTCTTTCAACATAAGAAAAACACAGGCGGATGTTAGTGACTCCCATGCGCAGAAACTAAATTTCGTCCATTACGTTAACAAAAGTTAGTTTACATTTCAGTGGCGTCACTTACTTTAATTTGTTTTTGACTACGCGTATTGTGCGATGTTGTTTATTTATTTCTGTTATTATTATTTATTTTTCGTACGTTTCAAGGTATACCGTGTACTAAAATGAGTAAAAATGTATTTGAAATACATGATTTTGTTTGTTTGGTATCCACAACAATTGTTAATAACCCTTATGTACGGCAATGTGATCAGTTGTTTACTCGCGCAGAATTGATGACGTAATTTATGATACCTTGTGTTTTTCTTATGTTGAACGAAGTCTCGTAGATATTTCAATGTACCAGTTGTACTGACCAGCAAGAGAGAATAGTATATTATAACAAGGTTGGAATGAGAAAATTCGATGCGAGTGGAACATTCCGAGCGCGAGCCGCAGGCGAGCGTGAGGAACCACGAGCATCGAATTTTCTCTTCCAACCGAGTCACAGACCCTACTTTCTCCACGACCAACAGAAAAAAAAATATATATATATATATAACAAATAATTATTTTAACAAACAATTTATATTACATAACAAATTAATCAATTAATTAAACTTATTTTTTTATTTATTATTTGTTTAATTTTAGTTTAATTTGCCGCACATCGGAAACTTTTTAGGAAGTTCTGTTACATTTGTTTAATGTAAAGATTACATATATTTTAATGCAACCCTACAAAAACAAATGACAAGTATGAAATAGTTATTCCATAACAAGTGATGGAATGAAATACACGCAAAATGCATAAGAAGATAAGTGCTTTAGAATGATATTCCAACTGTCGTGTTAAAATATTAACTTTCTGTAGTCAAAATTGGTTTTAGAATTGGTAAATTCTATAGTGGTCGTGGAGACACGTTTTTTCAAAACGTAAATACTCCCGAATCAGCGTATTTTTAGATTTAATTACAGCCATATAAGAATTTACATCATTCATTACAAAAATTTCACTTACACTACAATATTTATGTAACCTATTGATAATTTTACGTTGTAGTAAACCACTAATTTGCAAATGCTAGTTTTGGTGGTGTCTTAAAATATTTCATTTAAGAACCTATTACCGATTAATTAAGGCCTTTTATCCAAAGTAGGTTACTCTATACGTTGACTACTACGTTACCGATATTTGCTGACGTGGTTTTTTCTTTGTTGACTTTGTCACCAAATATTGGTGACAAAATTTGTAATAATTAGTTATTTTATATGTTATGTACTATTTGGAAACACGCATTTGCACATGCGATATGCATCTATAAAGGTGAATTAAAATCTCTAACCTTCAGTGAAACCTTTTGGTAAGAGCTGATGGCTTCACATTTTTTTAAAAGTAGTTCTTGGGATATAAATTTGGAAAAAGAAAGAAAAAAAAAATCATTTTCTTTGAAATTCTTTGAAGCTTCTACTGTTGAGCATTAAAATATGTGTCATACATATTCTGAAACCTAGTAGATACAAAAAAATATGGCTCAAGTAATGTTTCTCGATTTCGGCTTGGCAATCGTTGTGTTAAAAATTTAATTTTTATTTAGTATTTAAATTCTCAACAGCAATATTTAGCTGTAACATTATGTGACTGGAAAAAGATCTATTGAAAATTAAATGTACGTATCACCAAATTTGGCAGTTCTTAACTTTGTTACAAATTTACATTCAAATCTATTCAGTTGGATTTTTACTTCAATATAAATAGGTGAATCCATATTCATATATGTGAGTTGCGACAAAGTTATGAATTATAAACAAAAAAAAAATAAATATATAAAAATAATAATAAATACATAAAAATATATATAAAATAATCAAAAGTATGCATCTTTCTGCATATGCAATTTGTTTTTAATTAAAAGATTATTTTGTTCTTGTTCGTAATAATCTATGTAGATCTTAAAATTTTATGTTGACTTGTGACATGTAAATAATTTTTGAGATATTTTACATATAAAGACGTATGCAATAAAACAAAATTTTATATATCACAATTATTTTTTGAATATAAAGCCTTTCGCATGTTTTCCCTAATATTATCCAAAATATCTTTTATTTAATATTGGTGTACCAGAAAGTTTATTTGGTATTATTAAAATAGAAACAAATCGAAAGATAAAAATGTACTTTATTGAATAAAATAGTTAGCATTGTGATCAATTACACTCTGCCATTTATCAGGAAGAGAAATCTCCAGACTTATGGTTCTAGAAATTTCCTGGTTTTTTGAAGAAAAAAATTGTTCAAGGGTCATTTTATCATGGTTCATATCTCTAAGTGTCTTGTTTCTTAAAAAGTGTTCCAGTGACCGAAATAAGTGATAGTCGGAGGGTGAAATGTCTGGTGAGGAGGGTGGATGGTTCTAACACAACCTCATCAAGCTCGGAAATTTTTTCACGTGTCTTTTTTTGATGAATAAAGTCAGGCATTTTCGTCTTGAAGAATAACTCTTCTTCTATTCACATTTTCTGGCCGATTTCTAGTTATGTTCTGATTCAGTCGATGCAATTGTTCACAGTAGAGATCAAAAGTAACACTTTGCCCCGGTTTTAACATCTCTCATAAATTATTCCTTTATAGACTCCTGTATATGCCTGTATGTAATTCGCGTATTTTCATCGAGCAGTTTTTTAACCGCATTATTTACAGGAGTAATTGTTTCACGTGGCCTTCCTCGACGAGTATCATCATCTAAGTAAAAAATTTCTCTTTGAAATTGTTTACATCAACGAAGCACTTTGCAAAACAAATGCAAAAAAAATAAATTTGATACGGTTATCGTCTGACTCCCATTGCCCCAAATAAATTTTATTCGAACAATTGGTTTTTTCCAAACCGTTATGATTTTTTGTTCTCAAATTTATTTATTTTTATATATATATATCTATTTTATATTCTAATTATTTTTATTTCGTCATTTTATATTTGCTACCAAAGGTTAAATAAACTTTAGTTTATATGCATTTACTTGTTTCAAGTTTGTATGAAGGGGCCTCGCAACACTGTAGCACCTCGGGCCACAGAACGGGTAAGTAAGAACACCAGTAATACAATGATTTAGGACTCGGCAAAACATTTATTCCGCCCCACCCCATGGAAAACGATAATTAACGGCCCGATGACAGATAAAAAACAGCGCGTAGATAGAAATTGTACTTTATTTGTTCTTTAATATAACCATATTAAAATTCTAATAAAATATATCTAGCACGGTAGCATAGTCACAGTTAAATAATCAATAGATTATATATATATTTATTATATGCAGATTAGATAAAATGAATGAGAATATTTAAAGTAATTAATTTTTCGTGTGGTATTCAAATTCAGTTGTTCAGTGCTTTTGTGTTCAAGTCTTGAATGAATAGTTGAAATTAATATTTAGTATTAAATCTTGGATTGTTCAGCAAAAGCGGTCTAAGTTAAAATAGTATTAAATATAATAATTTGACTTTACCCACGAGATCCTGTGTTCTTAAAATATAAAATAAAAAAAAAATAATAAGTAAGGTTACCAAATTTTTAAAATTCCAATCCGGGGCAAACCGACCCTCTTTCTAAAGAAATTGGTTCCATTTACATTATTCATTTTACATATACTCTCGTTCATGGAAGTACGGACGCACGGTAAAATTAAAGGAACACAAATTTTAATTAAGATTTATCTGGCTAAAGAACTTATCTCTGCTCTTCTGTGAACTAATTTCGATGCAGTTATGTCCACTGAGGTCGTTTTATTCTGTTATTAAGAAGCAACGGTTTTCGTTCAGTAACTCGATCATGAAGATCTGCTTCTTGCAATTGATACTTTACAGTCTTTACAGAAATTTATCGTTTTGCAATGTTTTAGTAGGTATATGTATTTACATTCTAACTATATTTGCTTAAATATATTAATTGACTGTAAAAATCGCAAAATATTGTTGGTCGTTGTTGAGTCGGATTTTAGTATGTCTTTAATGTCGTGTGGTAGGTTGTAGTTAGTACGTATGTTAGTATATAGTTGACAGTCAGTTAGTATGTGGTTAACAATCAATTGTTCGTCACATGTCTCGATAATTTTGTTTTCTAGTCTATTCATGAGGTGTTCGTGAGTAAGTCTGGTGTGTCCGATTCTAAATCTTGTCATGATTATTTGTTCATTTCTATTGGTACCTGAGGTCCATTTGCGTATGTCGTCTTTGATTGTTCTAAGTTTGTTCTTCGTAATCTCGCATCACTTGTTCACTGGTCGAGTAGAGTCTTGTTTGGGGCAACACGGAAATTTTCATCCTGGCTGCTGTTGGGTTCTCGGGCTGTAGAATTCACGCGTCCTTCTATGCCAGCGTGGGCAGGCACCCATATGATTTGTACTGATTTTTTTTTGTTCAATCATCTGTTGTATCTGGTCTTGGATTCGTTGAATCCTCGTGTCCTTTGTGTAGCTGTTGTCGAGGGCTTGCAGTACGTTTAGAGAGTCGGTGCCTACGGCTATATTGCTGTAGGTGGTTACTGATGCCATTTCGAGCGCCTTCTGAATTGCTACCGCTAAAATTAAGTTATGAAATGATGTCTGATGCGGTTTGTTTTTAGTTACGTTTACTTACGCAACGATGGTCCAGGGTTCCTACGTTCTTTGAAATCATCATATCGGCGGATTATGCCATATACAGTCAAATTTGGAAATTAAATGCAAAATAAAAAACTTTAAAAATATCTTGAAATAATGTTAATATACATACTTACTTACAGTGTCAGGCTGCGTTAGAATTTGAGATTCTGCTAAAGTTGGTGAGTTTTTCCATAACTGTTTCCATTTATTTCTGTCCACCTTGAAGGCTTTAGCGTTCCTTCAATCTACTCCTATTTTTTCACCATATTCTTCAGTGCTCCATTCTTTTCTTGGTCTTCCTTTGTGGTTTCTCCTGGATGTTATCGCTTTCATGACTCTATTTGCTTCCCTGTTATTATTCATCCTATTTGCATGTCCGTAAAACAATAGCTGTTCATCTTTAATGGTTTGCTCCACAAGTTTCGCATCTAGCTTTTCTGAAAGTCGAGTTCCTGGTTCGGTCAAATTTGTTTTTCCCGTTAACATTAAGGTGACCATACGTCCCGAATTGGCCGGGACTGTCCCGAATTTCCGCATTGTATCCAGAATTTTTTCAGAGGCATATTTGTCCGGAATTCGGGTTTTTTGTCCCGAATCGTCCCAATTTTAGAATAAATACTTATTTTCAATATTTATTTTAAATATATTTCAACTAAAATTATTTCTACAAAACTTGAACTAAAAAAAAATGTTTGTTTCAAAATACTATAAACGAGAGACGCGATATGCTTTTATGACATTTATTCGCCGGACATCTAGTAACTAGTAGTGTAACAGGCGTAGCAAGTGCGTATACAGAGATCTCCAGAGCGGCAAATGGGCTAACTAAAAACCGTTTGTCTAGATGTATTCTTTGGATTTCGCGGTATATTCATATTTGCCGAAATTGAATCTTCTTTCTTACTTATGAATAAAATCACACCAACCCATCAAATATCTGAAAATGAAATATATGACGAGTATGCTTATATGAAACTGCATGTTACGGAAGAGAAAATTGCCAAATGGAGAAATAACAAAACTGTATCATTCCAAAGGTTGGATGAAATGGTATCTCACTTTAATATTCGTGAATTTCCTTTTTCGAATATATTATAACTAGCAGAGTTCTTTTTCTACATGCCTGGCAACAGTGGTGGCGCTAGCTCTTAAAATCTGGGGGGGGGCAGTCTAAAAGTTTTCATGAACGCCTCTTATTTATTAGTTCTTCCATGAACGAATCTTCCTCGCCAACGTTGTTTGTAGATGTACCAATTTATGTTACCTAGGTCATCTGTCACTTTTTAGTCGTGTATACTACTTTAATGCCCATACTACTTTAATCTATTTATTATTGTAAAACAATTAGATTGTTATTATAAGAATAAAATGTTTTTTTTTACGTTTTATAGAAAATATATTAATTTTTCCTTTCGATACTTGAAAATATCGATATTTTTTTCGATACGATACCGGTATCGATAATTTTTATTCGATATTATCAATACCCAAATATCGATACTTTTTTAGTATCGCATATCCCTATATTCGCCATAGCCTCGGTACGATTTTATTTTACAGCTCTTATTTTTGAGCGCATTTAAAACGTACACCCGCTATTTGCTGAACAATTATTTTTAATAAATATAAACTATTGAACATTTGTGAAAAAATACTGAACAAATAATTTACTTTACAATTTTAAGTGTTTTCGATATTCATGCTTTTGTGTATGCGTATTTATTAAGTTATTAAATCGTCGTAAATTTCATATTTATAAAAGTTTATCTCTGTATTTTTTTTTTTTTTATATACGTATATAATTAAAAATCTCAAATTTTGCATTTAAGAAGCATTGTTCCGTGTATTATACGGAATTCCCCGAATGAAATAGTTTTTAAATACGCAACTGGCCTAAGAGCTGATGTCTATAAATATATGTAGCTTAGTTTTGATGTCTTAAACGTACGTCCAGTGAATGAAAATTAACCGTCCATGTGTTTCATAAAATAATGACAAACTGTTGTAAAATAACGTTATATTTGTTTTTTATTAATTTATTACTGTGTCATCCGCATTATGTCTCATCAAGTCCAGAGAATGAGGTGTAAGTATAAGGAATTTTTTTAGTCTCACAGCTATAATCACAACCACTAATAATTTGATATATAATTAATGTGTTATTAATAAAATTAAATAAAAAACTTATCACTTTATTTATAAAAATTATTTTTATTTAAATAATATATCAGATTTTGGTTTGTTTATTATTCGAATTTCAGATTTGTATAGCAATTTGCGCAAATAATTTAATAATTATAACAGTACTGTCCCAATTACCCGAGATAATCTGGAACAACAAACTTCGGATAATCAAAAACTTGTCAATAATAAATGAACTGAATTCAAATACATGATGTAGATTTTATTTTCAGGTTAAATCAATTCATAATGACTTTTAAATTTATTGTATCAAGTAGTGTTGCAACAGGTAATAAAAATTTGATTTATTCTTCTTTCACTCGCAGATACAATTTATGAACTGAATTCATGGAAATTGATCAACAAAATGTTACAATAAAAATACAGAACATTCCACTCTTCGTAGAAATCTATAAGCTAGATAGTTTCTGAGAAATAAAATGCATCCACCAGAAAATGGAGCATCGTTTACGACAAAATGATAAAACTGTCAACCACAGTTATCCAATTCACAGTATTTTCAATTTTATAAATTAGATTTTTGTAATGATTTTTAATAATTGAAGTACCATTCGGATACCATTAAACAGAAATGTGGAATAAAAGTTCAAAAAACAGCAGTTAATACCAGGACTTTCAAAAGTTAATCTTACCGGAACAGGCCCCAAAAGAACCAGTTCCTGATTTATCTGGTATCGAATATCCGACCCTAAGTATTCAGAATCGCGTATCCGGAACCGGGTACCCGCAAACAAAAGAGATAAGCAAAAAAAAGCAAAGAGATGAGCAAAACATCGAATGGAAATGAGGAACAAAAAACAAAAAGATATTTGGAACGAAACTGGGTATAATGGCTCGAAATGGAAAATTTCACGGACAGAAACCGAAAATAATTGAATGACTTAAAAAAAAAAAAAAATGCATAATGTATAAAAGAAAATGCTTTTTTAATTTTTTTTATGTAAACGAGAGCTGTCGTCACCCGTGCGTGCGTATTATATGTTAGTGTTAACGCACCTACCTGCGTTCTTTCCAGGTCCTGTGACAGTCCTTCATAAAATTATGGGTTCGCCCAAGATTGATGGAGAGACCGATTTGAATTATAATGCGATTTTAAGTAAATATAACAAGATAATATATTATTAAAATTGAGTCAGTGCATATATTTAATATATATTTATTCACCTTGGGCTTTGAAATACATTTTATCTATTGCTAATAATTTCATTGTGTTCATTACAAATTTCTTCGTTTTTCTTTGAAAAGTTTTTGTTTATCTTCGCCTTATTTCTGTTTTCTTCGTTTTTTCTTTCAATCAATTCAATCAATTCGTCTTGCGGCGAAAAATCAATATTGGTTGTGCCGCTTCCATATGGATTTATAATCCAAGACAGGATATCTAAAATTTCCAAATATTTATAACGGACATTGATATCTTCTTTTAATTGTTTCAAGTGGTCCGTCTAGATTAGAATGTCATCAACATTAATCTTATCTTTTTCAACAACAGAAAGTTGCATCAAATGTTCAAAGTATCAAATTCATTTCGATTCAAAGTGAAAATTAATTTTGGAGCTAAACCCAAATATTGTTCGAGCTTGAGTGAGATTCACGTTTTTTCCTTGTAATTTATTTTGCATATTATTAAATAACAAAAATATGTCTGTTAAATAAAATATATACTTTTTTGATTCAATTAATTTTGTTGCCGTAGGTTTATCAATTTCCAAAAGGAGCTCAAATGCTGAATTAAAGATTTCAATGAAACGGTGCAAACAATTGCCTTTCGACAACCAACGAATTTATAATAATTTACTTCTTCATAGAGATATGAAGAAGTAAATTATTATAAATTTCATCAATACTTTCGCATAATTGCGCAAAAAGGCGATCATTTATCATCGACCTCTAATAGACCCCTGGAATACTATCAACCCTTTTTAAACTCCCATCGACCCCCAAGGGGTCCACTTGGAACCCGTTGGGAATCCCTGGTCAAAACACTACTCTAATACTTTAAATATCTTAACAAAAAGTGTCATGAATTGAAAATATTTTCGTTCCTCTCGCTACTCTTTAGATAAGAATTTCAACCCATATAAAGATACGAAGTACATACATATTATATGTCTTACAGTATATCTTACATTATAAACCAATTCTTTTCAAATGACAATTGTGAGGGTAAGCAATCGTAGTTTTCAAATGAAAATAGCAGGTACATTTTTTTTGGATCAACAGAAACGAAAATTTTCATGTTTTTCACGAACAGGAACAATATTTTCTACCGTACAGACAGACAGACAGACAAACGCATGAGTGACGTTATAAGGGTTTTTTGGTAAGTCATACCTACAAAACCCTTAAAATTACTGCAATAAACAGATATAGGCGCTATATACCCTCGTTGCGCCACTAATGGGGACGCCTACGTTCAGCAAAAGACGAATTCGACTCGTAAATGATGATGATGTAAAATAAATAAGATGTATAATAATAGATCGTACTAAAATTCATTAACTACAATAACATGAATGTGTATAGGAAGTTTAAATAGAAAAGATCTTCATTTGGATCTATGATTTTTTTTAAATTTAATTTGCCAAGGTATACCTATCTATTACATATATTAACCAAGTAGGGCTACGTTGCCCCTTAAGGGGTTACTCCAAAATTGAAAAACGTTTTGGAGCCATCTGGGTGTAAAATGAACAATCACAAGGATCATTTCCTTTTTTTCTGATTAGATTGCATCATTAAAATGGAATTGCCCTCCCATTGTTATTTAAATCCTGCATACTCATGTGTTCTTAAAATTGTATTATTGTTAAATGGGAAGTCAGGAACATTGCTCCATCTTTCATTTGTAGTTAAATTTAACTGGATTTCGGGAATGTAGCAAAGTAATCTATCTGGATTGGCCACTTTGCCTCTCTATTAAATTTAATGCCAATTATTCATTATTATTACATTATTAGAGGAAATTTTAATATTACATTGTCTAGCTATACTGCAAGAAAAATACTCAATAATACTAGACGGTTTGTAGAGTAGCAGTAAAAATGTACTTATTTCTAAGATATAATAAGAGGAATCGATTGGACATTTTTAAAGATCATTTGTAGTAGTCCATAAATAAATAGAAAACCTGTGGAGCGATGAAATTAAATTTAAAGTGTTCGGAAGCATAGGCGCCCACAAGGGGGGGCAAGATGGGTCAGTTGCCCCCCCCTGGATTTCGGAATCAATTACCAATTCGTATTTTAGAAAAAAAAAATACTATTTAAATATAAAATTCATAAAAAAAACGATTGTTTATTATTATATTTTTGCTCTAGCAACTTTGGCTATTAGCCCGGATAGTTCTTATGTATTAAATCGATAATTTTTAACTACAGTAATACCCCGCCACTCAACGTTAATTCGTTCTGAAAAAGCGTCGATTAGGGATTACGTCGAGTGGCGAGTCGAATTTCTCCATAAGAAATAAAGGGAATCATATGTACATATATACATACACATATAAGGAAATACATATATGTATATGTTTTCCTTTTAGCTATGCTTGCATTTCTATCCCTTGGACCCATAATTATAATATAAATCACTTATTTTAGCAAAAAACAAAAAGTTCATAGCGCACCGCGGTTGGTTATACGGATGTACACATTTAAAAATTAGATTGACGTACCACGATTGGTTGCATGGATGAACACATTTAAAAATTTGATTGACGTGCTATGGTTAGTTACATGGATGTACACATTTAAAAATTAGATTGACGTGCCATGGTTGGTTACATGGATGTACACATCTAAAAATTATATTGACGTACCACGGTTGGTAGCATGGATGTACACATTTAAAAATTTGATTGACGTGCACCGGTTGGTTACACGGATGTACACATATAAAAATTAGATTGACGTGCCATGGCTGGTTACACGGATGTACACATTTAAAAATTATATTGACGTACCACGGTTGGTTGCATGGATGTACACATTTAAAAATTTGATTGCCGTGCTACGGTTGGTTACATGGATGTACACATTTAAAAATTAGATTGACGTACCACGTTTGGTTGCATGGATGTACACACTTAATAATTTGATTGACGTGCCATGGTTGGTTACACAGATGTACACATTTAAAAATTAGATTGACGTGCAACGTTTGGTTACATGGATGTACTAATTTAAAAATTAAATTGACGTACAACGGTTGGTTACATCGATGCACTAATTTAAAAATTGGATTGACGTGCAACGGTTGATTACATGGATGTACATATTTAAAAATTAGATTGACGTGCAACGGTTGGTTACATGGATGTACACATTTAAAAATTAGACGTGCGATGGTTGGTTACATGTATGTACTAATTTAAAAATTAGATTGACGTGCCATGGTTGGTTACACGGATGAACACATTTAAAAATTAGATTGACGTGCCACGGTTGGTTACACGGATGTACCATTATAAAAATTAGATTAACGTGCCATGGTTGGTTACACGGATGCACACATTTAAAAATTAGATTGACGTACAACGGTTGGTTACATGGATGTACACATTTAAAAATTAGATTGACGTGCAACGGTTGGTTGTACGGATGTACACATTTAAAAATTAGATTGACGTGCAACGGTTGGTTACACGGATGTACACATTTAAAAATTAGATTGACGTGCAACGGTTGGTTACATGGATGTACACATTTAAAAATTAGATTGACGTACCACGATTGGTTGCATGGATGAACACATTTAAAAATTAGATTGACGTGCAACGGTTGGTTACATGGATGTACACATTTAAAAATTAGATTGACGTGCCACGGTTGGTTACACGGATGTACACATTTAAACATTAGATTGACGTACCACGGTTGGTTGCATGGATGTACACACTAAATAATTTGATTGACGTGCCATGGTTGGTTATACGGATGTACACATTAAAAAATTTGATTGACGTGCCACGGTTGGTTACAGGGATGTACACGATTAAAATGTGTACATCCATGTAACCAACCGTTGCACGTCAATCTAATTTTTAAATGTGTACATCCGTGTAACCAACCGTTGCACGTCAATCTAATTTTTTAATGTGTACATCCGTATAACCAACCATGGCACGTCAATCAAATTATTTAGTGTGTACATCCATGCAACCAACCGTGGTACGTCAATCTAATGTTTAAATGTGTACATCCGTGTAACCAACCGTGGCACGTCAATCTAATTTTTAAATGTGTACATCCATGTAACCAACCGTTGCACGTCAATCTAATTTTTAAATGTGTACATCCGTGTAACCAACCGTTGCAAATCTGAGTTGTTGTCGTCAAGATATTTAGGCGCGAACTGCTGGCCATGCGTTTATTTTACTCTGTTTACCAAAATATGTATCACGTGATCGGTACTCGATCACGCGTCGGATAGCGATCCATGTAACCAATCGTTACACGTCAATCTAATTTTTAAATTAGTACATCCATGTAACCAACCGTGGTACGTCAATCTCATTTTTAAATGTGTACATCCATGTAACCAACCATGGCACGTCAATCTAATTTTTAATTGTGTACATCCGTGTAACCAACCGTTGCACGTCAATAAAATTTTTAAATTAGTACATCCATGTAACCAACCGTGGTACGTCAATCTAATTTTTAAATCTGTACATCCATGTAACCAACCATGGCACGTCAATCTAATTTTTAAATGTGTACATCCGTGTAACCAACCGTTGCACGTCAATCAAATTTTTAAATGTGTACATCCATGTAACCAACCCTGACACGTCAATCTAATTTTTAAATGTGTACATCCATGTAACCAACCGTGGCACGTCAATCTAATTTTTAAATGTGTACATCCGTGTAACCAACTGTTGCACGTCAATCAAATTTTTAAATGTGTACATCCATGTAACCAACCGTTGCACGTCAATCAAATTTTTAAATGTGTACATCCATGTAACCAACCCTGGCACGTCAATCTAATTTTTAAATGTGTACATCCATGTAACCAACCGTGGCACGTCAATCTAATTTTTAAATGTGTACATCCGTGTAACCAACTGTTGCACGTCAATCAAATTTTTAAATGTGTACATCCGTGTAACCAACTGTTGCACGTCAATCTAATTTTTAAATTAGTACATCCATGTAACCAACCGTGGCACGTCAATCTAATTTTTAAATGTGTACATCCGTGTAACCAACTGTTGCACGTCAATCAAATTTTTAAATGTGTACATCCATGTAACCAACCGTTGCACGTCAATATAATTTTTAAATTAGTACATCCGTGTAACCAACCGTTGCACGTCAATCTAATTTTTAAATGTGTACATCCGTGTAACCAACCGTTGCACGTCAATCTAATTTTTAAATGTGTACATCCGTACAACCAACCGTTGCACGTCAATCTAATTTTTAAATGTGTACATCTGTGTAACCAACCGTTGCACGTCAATCAAATTTTTAAATGTGTACATCCATGCTACCAACCGTGGTACGTCAATATAATTTTTAGATGTGTACATCCATGTAACCAACCATGGCACGTCAATCTAATTTTTAAATTCGTACATCCATGTAACCAACCGTTGCACGTCAATCTAATTTTTAAATCTGTACATCCGTGTAACCAACCGTTGCACGTCAATCTAATTTTTAAATGTGTACATCTATGTAACCAGCCGTTGCACGTCAATCTTATTTTTAAATTTGTACATCCGTGTAACCAACCGTTGCACGTCATTCTAATTTTTAAATGTGTACATCTATGTAACCAGCCGTTGCACGTCAATCTAATTTTTAAATCTGTACATCCATGTAACCAACCGTTGCACGTCAATCTAATTTTTAAATGTGTACATCTATGTAACCAGCCGTTGCACGTCAATCTTATTTTTAAATCTGTACATCCGTGTAACCAACCGTTGCACGTCAATCTAATTTTTAAATGTGTACATCTATGTAACCAGCCGTTGCACGTCAATCTTATTTTTAAATGTGTACATCGATGTAACCAACCGTTGCACGTCAATCTAATTTTTAAATGTGTACATTTATGTAACTAACCATGGCACGTCAATCTAATTTTTAAATGTGTACATCTATGTAACCAGCCGTTGCATGTCAATCTAATTTTTAAATCTGTACATCCGTGTAACCAACCGTTGCACGTCAATTTAATTTTTAAATGTGTACATCTATGTAACCAGCCGTTGCACGTCAATCTTATTTTTAAATCTGTACATCCGTGTAACCAACCGTTGCACGTCAATCTAATTTTTAAATGTGTACATCTATGTAACCAGCCGTTGCACGTCAATCTTATTTTTAAATGTGTACATCCATGTAACCAACCGTTGCACGTCAATCTAATTTTTAAATGTGTACATCCGTGTAACCAACCGTTGCAAATCTGAGTTGTTGTCGTCAAGATATTTAGGCGCGAACTGCTGGCCATGCGTTCATTTTACTCTGTTTACCAAAATATGTATCACGTGATCGGTACTCGATCACGCGTCGGATAGCGATGCTTCCGTCGACTCTCACTCTCGACATTTACGTCGAGTGGCGAAAACGTCGAACTAAGAGGCAGTCGAGTAACGGGGTATTACTGTATAGAGAACACATTTTTAATTAGAAAATAAATGTTTATCTTCAGCGGGCATCGTTCCCAGACCCGCCACGTGGAAAGCATTGTTCAAATATGACATCTATATATCTGTTTTGGTCTTGCCCCCCCCCCCCTAGAATAATTTCTGCGGGCGCCTATGCCAATAATAAGAACTGATGGGATGATGGATCGATTTAAGTATTAAAATATTCTAGAGAATCTACTGCTTCCATATGCAGAGAAAGAAATACCTCTGAGATGGTTATTACAACAAGATAATTATTTGAAGCATTCGTCAACGTTTGTAAAAAATTCATAAAACTGATGCACCGATAGTGAAATGTCCTTTTCAGAGTCCTTATTTTAATTAATTTGAGTACCGCTCGGATCATTTATATAGGACAATCCGCAATCATACAATTACAAACAACCAACAATTTTTAAAATTACTGAACAAGTACGGAGAAACATCCCTAAAAAATTCGTGCCAATTTAGTAGATTCAATGCCAAGAAGATGTTCTGTTGTTATCAAAGCAAATGGCTACACCATCTAATATTGAATAATTAAAAGGTTTCTTAAACTTTTTTTAAAGTTTCCATACTTTACGCCAAATAAAAATTATTGTGTTGACTTATTACCAATACATATTAAAGACTCTTTTTCAAATTAATTTTGTCATATTAAATAAATAATCTTTTGTTGGCCGAAGGAAGGTTTGGACAAGCAATGGGGAGGCAAATTCACGTGGCTAACATGAAAAGAGTGTTTTAGAATAAAAAACGATTATTTTTTCTGTTCTATTCGAAACTGAAATATCTTAGTTATCATTTACCTTACAGTAAAAATGTACAAACCGTATGAAATACGAACACCCCAGTTAGTATGTAAAATATTTATATATATAATATTTGATTGTATTCTACATGGTTTTTCAATTGTTCGGTGTGTATTTATTCAGTTTGAATTGTTCTATTTATGTTCGTTTTTGTTTATGTTTTCATAACAAAAGGTGCTCAAACGTTCTATTGTACGTTCAATTTACTGATTTAGTTACGTCATTACTATTTTATTTAATTCATATCTGCTTTTTGTTTACATGGATAGAGAAATATGTTAAAAGCATTGCATAGGATTTACTTTACTTAACACTTAATTATTCGAAAATTTTGTACAAAAACAGGAACACCTGCTGAACACATTTCCTTGTAATTGTAGATTGGGAGTCCCCAAAATATCGACCGTGGGCTGCGTCCGGTTTACGGACATTTGTTTCTTATGAAAAAAGATTTAATTATACAGACAGCAAGAATTATAATTCCTAAAATACCAATCTTATATATAAAAACGAATTCTGTTTGTTTGTTTGTCTGTTTTTTATACAAAGCCAAACGGATAGACCAATTTTCACCAAATTTAGTACAGGGGGATAAAATAATCCGAGAAAGAATAAATGATCAATAAAAAAAATATTTTAGTAAGGGTTCCAACTTCGTCCATGTTCCCCTACGGGGATTTATGAGGGGTAAACCATCAGTTTCGCACTCTCCGTGTAGTTTGAATTGATTACATTGGCTAAACATTAACAGATATATTGACATAATGCATACAAGAAATATCGGCATCTGACACTACCGATAGAGGCGCTACTGCATTCACATCATGGCTGAATTTGGTAGGATATTTTTGACAGGTTCAATGGTATCTTTATGTGATATTTATTGAAACACACGGGAACACACTCTAAAATGGTCTTTAACTGTCTTTCCACTTCTAAGAACATATTCCCATGCTTGTCACAAACTCGACTATCCTACAACCTTTAGTTTCTCAAAATCTCACTAGAGGCGCTTCAGTTATTGTCAGTTGACAATAGATCTTAATTAGATCTAAAAAAAGTCCTTGCGAATATATAACTATCATGTACAGATTTCACGTATTGGGTTATTGTCAGTGGCAAATTAAGTTGCTTGGGGGCCCTGGGCGGTAAAATTAAAATGGGCCCTCTATTATTTTAAATAGAATGGAAATATTTGTATATAGACTTCGGTAGGCCCCCCGGCTTCGTGGGCCCCGGGCGCCCCCCCAGTCCGCCCACCGCTTAATTCGCCACTGCTTATTGTATGTTTTTAAACGAATAGTTTTTGTATTATTAAGTTGTATCAGATACATCAGATGTATCAGATATTTTAGAATAATAAATTAGAGCATTTCACACAGAATCATAAAGTATTTTATACTATACAACAGATGATGCACCTGTATCGTGTATTGGGCAATTTCTGTTTTTAAACGTAATAGTTTTTGTATTATAAAGTTTATGGGTGCATAACATCGAAGTTTTATAGTGATGTATTAGTTATTTTATAATTTTTTACAAACAAGAAGAGGGACTTCCCATGGGATCCCCTTTATCTCCTGTTCTGGCAAGTTTTTATGGATGCTTTGGAAAATAAGATGTTTAGTATTAAAAACTGTCTAGTTAAACATATTGGTTTCTAGTATAGGTATGTGGATGAGGTTATTTATTTATGGTTGGGTACAGACAGGCAACTAGATTTATTTCACAAATTTGTAAACAACCAAAATAGTAATATTCAATTCACTATTGAAAAAGAAAATAACAAAAGCTTGAAGTTATTGGATTTAACCATAACGCGAATCAGCAACAAATTCGATTTCGATATCTATAGAAAACCTATATATTCAGACACCATCATTCCAGATCAATCCAATCATCTTAATATTAAAATGTCCGCCTTCCATAATTTTTTACACAAACTTTTATCTGTACCCCTATCACCTGCTAATTTTTCCAAAGAATTTAATACTTTAAATTAATTGCACAAAATAATGGGTACAATCCTAAAATAATAGACAATATGTTGCAAAATAAAAATAAATCATTATTATTAAAAGAAATATATTCAATTTACAAGACTCCCAGTATTTATAAAAGAATAAATTACATAAATAACAATAGTTTTAAAATTGCCAACATTTTAAAACAAAATAATATTAAAGCAGGTTTTTATAATAAAAATACCCTGAGAAGTAAATTAGTTAATAACAAAATAAATCAGAAAGAAAATACTTCCTATTCCGGTATCTACAAAATCATATGTAATGATTGTAACGCGTATTACATAGGGCAAACTAAACGTAATTTTAATGTCAGATTTCAAGAACACTTGGCATGGAAATATAATAAATCCGATTCATCTAACTTAGCCAAACATCTTATAGAAAACGGTCACCATTGCAATGAAAAAAATTTAGAAATTTTACATTTAGAAAATAAAAGTGGAAAACCCATGTACTTCTTAAAGGCATTTGAGATTAAATATGCACAGCGAGAAGGGCATAATCTCATCAATGAACAATTGGATCTGTTGGAATCTCCCATTGTCAGGACTATGGTCAGGACTATTTGTTCGTAATAGTTAACCTGTATATTTAGGTAATATTGTCAGCATTTCTTGTACATTCATTCTTCTGAAGATGGCCTAACAAGCCGAAATATATTAAGTTTTAATAAAATATTTTGTGGAATATAACCAAGTGTATTATTTACTATTTATTTTATAATAATAAATTAGAGCATTTCACGCTTAATCATAAAGTATTTTACACTATACATAAAAGATTGATAATAACGAAGTTATCACAGTATAAAGTGTACGCATGCACAGAAATGTTAAAAGTTGTACATGTATGCTATTTGGTGCGGAACTTACCAATAGATAGCACTGCAGGAGAATTCTTTATTTCTCATCGCCTAATAGTTAATTGCAAATTATATTATCGTTTTATATATTTAACTTTGCCTAGTTTTCCTATAGGTCAAAGAGTTGTACAAGCATGCCATACTTTAGCTTTCTATGTTGAGCCGTTTGGCTACAATTTTTACCGAACAGACAGACACATTAGTGAAGTTTTAAGGGTGTTTTGGTCATACCTACAAAACCCTGAAAATGAACTCAAGAATTGTTGTCACTTACTAGACACCTACGAAACACCTAGAAATGTGTGATAATTCGTATTACACACGAATTTTTTATATTTGAGACAAATATTAAAAATTATAGAACTAAATATATGTAATTTTTTTGGAAAAATAATATTATTGTATAATTTATGAATTCATGTATGTTAACGGCAAACAAAATTAACGTATGAAATACGTCATAGCACTTCGATAGTAGAAGCCTGGCAGATTTCAGAATCAGGGTCATACGTCAATTATTGAAAAGAGTTGGGATCCGTCGTTCATAATAGGAACAACGCAGTTGGTGATGGACTAATTAAAATTTACTCCTTCATAATAACTGCATTTATATTCCCATGTTGTCCTGTGTCAATCTACGAACTCACCAAAATTTAATTGTGGGACAAATTGACCTACTTTTTTATTCCATATTTTTTTGTGTGAAATTGCATCGATTTTATTGTGTTAGCAACAATTCCCAGAATACCTTTATTTAATAAAATATAGTGCCATTATTTAATTCACATGTCCAGCAAAATTTTATTAATTTACTCTTTTTTGCTAAAAAGCATCATATTCAGTGGCTGCTCGTGCTGTAGAAATGTAGGGTTGCAACTTTTATAGGTACCAGTAATGTAAGGGAGATAATTTTGATATTGTTTCAGAAATAAAATTTCATAAATAAATTCAATATATCCAACTTGAATTCTATGTAAACTTAATATGGAAAGGGCATCGTAAATTCTATAGCAGTTCACAAAAATGTCATAATAATATTAGATGTATTATAGTGCGTTCGAAGGTGAGTTTGCAGTATAGCTCTTATGGAAAATGGGAGCGGTGTTGCCAAATGTTGTAAAAGTGTCAAATGTGTCAATTATAATAATATGAAAAACTCATTTACTGATTTACAAAAATCAACTCTTATAAAACTCAAAATAACACTCAACAAAAACAAATGGCCATTTGTAGAATACTACGTCTTCACAGATCAGCGCGTTTTAGAGCTGGCAACGTCGACAAGCAAGAAAAGGATAGTGTCATTGTGTAAACCCATTAGAGAGTATGAAAAAGAACTACTCCATATGCCCTGTTCTGCAAACTCACCTTTGAACGCACTATAGAACCATATGTATAGTATTTCCAAAATGAAATATCCACTCTCATTTACTGATTCAAATAATGACTGACAGTATAACAATTATACCTGCTGAATTTATGGTTCTGTTAAAAATAGTTACCAGGACCGTAATACTTATTTAAAATAAACGTGTTTTCTTATATGCTATTTAGAATGAACTGTATATACTCACATGACATTCCTTCACATTTTTATCAGGCTTAGGCTGGCTATATTTGAATTATAAATACACGCATGTTTAAAAATCGTTTTGTTTTAAAATCTTTATAGTCTATATTAAATACTTAAAATTTGCACAAACAAAAATCATTCTTTTTTTGCAACAAAAATAAATTCTAGCAACTTCAAATAATTATACATATCGCTAACTTTGAATGGAAATTCTATTCCATCTTCTTCCAACTTTTTTATTAAGAGATGCACAGTCGGCAATATATTTTTCGAATAAAAGTCTTATATTTTATTTATTATTGTTTTAGACGTAAAACTATCTATTTTCTTGAAAACATGTAAATCGGGTCGTTTTCGCTGCTGATTATTGCCACGAACAATGATACGTTGAATTGTTCTGTATGAAACACTAATTAATTCCGTATTTCTAAGTATAAGTTTGTCATTACCTTCCGAAACTAACTTTTTATAAACGCTTAGTATCAGAACTTTGCAATCATCTGACAAGTGACATTTTTCTTTAGTAGCCACGTCCACATTTCCGCATTCCACGTCAAAATTTTCGCACTCCAAATCACCTTGTATAGATTCACTATTTTCACTACAGAAATTAGAATGTTATGCTTGGTGCACGTTTGTGGGATAGAATCAGAAATTCTGAAATTTGAAGACGCAGCAAAATGACAGACATAATACACCGCAATGTCAACCTCAACTGGACCTGGACAAAAAACGTAGCAAAATAAGACTCAACTAGGTGGAGAAATAAGATTAAGCACCCGCGGCTAAACAAAAGAAGCGTCGGAAGACCTCAGAAACGCTGACTTGACTATATAAAGAGAATGGCTGGGAACCAATGGTATATAAAAGCTCAAGATAAAGATGCGTGGAATAAAACGAAGGAGGCCTATATCCAGCAGTGGATGAATGCAGGTTGAGGAAGAAGAATAATAGAAGACATAACAACTGTACCAGAACGATAAAAAAATAAATGACCAAATTTTTTATAAATCAAGTAAACACATTCTACAATTACTTTTGGACTACGCTTGTATATTAATAACATCTTACAAGTTAATTAGAAACGCATACTTAAATAAATATTAAAGTATGCGTTAAAAATGCCCAAAACGCATACTTTAATATTTAAAGTATGCGTTTTGGGGTAGTTTATTATGTTGCATAGTATTGTAATTGGATATAATAAAAGTAGGGTTGCAAAATTCTTAAATTACTAGTGTTTGTGTTCATAATATTATGAATTATGGAAAAGGCTTTCTGAGATTATGAAACGTATTTAAAGGAATGACTAACGCACTTAAGAAAAATGTTTTAATACCCTTTATTACAAAAATCTCGTCGCGACGTTACCTCGGCTGATGGAGTATTTGGTAAATCTAACTGCTGGAATGGTAGACACAAATAATAAAATACAGAAAGCCGAGTCACAATTCTTAATATTAAAAATGTGAGAAGATATAAAAATGTTCAAATTTCAAATATACATTTAAGAAAAAGAAGCATTGAAAAGTATGGAATATTGAATAGTAATATTATCTAAAGCAGGGGTATCCAAACATTTTCGTAAAAGGACCACAAAAATTTGTTTTTAAATAAATGGCGGGCCTGAGAAAATATTAACACAAACCTTACAATTTATTTATCATATTTATTAATTTACAACTACAATAAGGTTTTCGAAATTAAAATTACTTTTATAGTAGTTTATTTCAACAACAACAAACAATGACACCTGCCGCGTTTCTATGGATACTCTCGTAGTCAAAAAGACTGTATTTGTTACAAAATTAATTATGTACGAAGTAAGCGCCAAAGTTTCCTTTTTACATCATCTGCTGGTACTGGGATGTTCTGCATTTCTTCCTGGATTGCTAACTTTGCAGCACTGTCTGCTTGCTTATTCCCTTGATTCCCACGTGGGATGGAATCCATATGTAGGTGACCTTTATGCTGTTGTTTTTTAGGGCCTCATTTATATTTTCTTGGCTCTTCTTTATTAGAGACCTGATGTGATACATCTTTTGGAAGGTTTGCAGTACGCTTAAAGAGTCAGAGTAGATGGTATAGTGCTGGTGTCGCTGCTTGAACCCTTTTATTAGTTTTGTTTTTCTTAAGATGCTGAATGCCTCCGCTGTGTATGTACTGCATTGGTCTGGTAAGTGATAGGTATGGGTATTGTTACCTATTATGATCGCTGGACCGGTCTTTCCATCTATTTTGGACCCGTCGGTATATATTTCTATTGCATCTGGATATTTGCTACGGATTTCTTTGAACATTTGTTTATAAATCTCCGGCTTTGTATGTTCTTTTGGACGTTGCGTTAGGTGGAAGTCAAAGTCGGGGGCTAGAACTGTCCATGGTGGAGTTTTATTATATTAAATTTGTTCAATTTTAGGGATAACGATATTATGGTTTTGGATCAGTTGGATGTATTGTTAGGTAGGGGTTGTATTTAGTATTTTGATGCTGTTTGTTGTCTGTCGGAAGATATAGTTGTAAGCTGGGTTTGAAGGATTTTTTGCTATGGATATGACATACTTTAGGATGATTCTGATTTATGCGGTATCAGTGGAGGATTATTCCTGGTTCGCATAGAAGGCTGTTTGTTGGGCTGGTTTGGACCATAGAATTTCTTTTGTAATCTTTTACAATTTTAAATTTACTAAGAGATCTTTCTACATTAGCTACTGTCACAGCAAGCGTAAAGCAAAAAATGAATTCAGTGAAAATTTCCGAAAACTCGCTCTCTAAAATACGTATACATGTTCAGCCGTGAATAATGAACGTTTTAAACACGGCAAGTTTTTTTAGTAAGCTAGTTAGTTAGTTAAATTGTTTGGTGCTCAGCAATAATGGCTATCTGCATCTCACGCAGATCATATTCCTAATTAGAATATTACTTATAAGAATAAATAAAAGAATAAATAATAATATTTTAAACACTGTTTTACATTACAATCAGCTGATGGTTCGGTAGCCATCTTGATGACGTAGGTTCTGAAGTATAACAAATGTCGGTCAGAATTTCTGTGTTTTTAAATTGAATTTACTTTTTTTTTTTATAATAAAAGTATATAGTTGTAGATACAATATTGTATTTGTTTCGCATATAACATATTACATTCCGATGATAACAATCCTCGCCTACGGTTTGGATGGTAATCTTCATCCTCGTGCAATATAGCTTCCATTATGTGCTTGTGAAATAAATTACTATCATACTTCAAATTATAATATTTATACTTTTACGTTATGTTCATCAATAACAAATGTTTTTGTTTCTTACATTTAGAGTTGGAAAATGGGCAGAAAAACTCGGACAAGAATTATGGGATCTGGCAGAGACGATAACACAAAGAACAGAAATACGATCGGTAAGTAAGTGAGCGTGAGAGGAATATCATAGAATGTTCTTATCATCACACGTACCTTTTTTTGTTAAATCGTGAAAACCTGAAACATAATGAAAGTAACTTTTTTAAAAGTATTCGATTTAGTGAATCGCCGTAAACAATACCAACCGCGTTAAGGTAACACCCCTCACTCACAATGCACTTGCTCTTGTGAGTTTTCCAACCTTCGTAGCAGGAGTGCAAGATATCTTCTGTGAGGCTCTTCATAATGTCGGTGACAAGACTTTTGATCATTGTCAACACTGCCATAATGATTCCTTTTGATCTTTAATTTATAACTAGAGAACAATATAACAATATAACAATATTTCACAAACATAAATGCTATAAAGACGATGTACTTTGCATTTGTTAGAAGTCATTTAGAATATGCGAGCGTGGTGTGGAACCCACACCAATCAATGTGCGTTAAAAGATTAGAGAATGTGCAGAGCAAATTTGTAAAATACTTGCTTTACAAATTGCATATTGACCGCACCATGTTGTCAGCTGAACAAAAAAGGACCTTGGTAGGCATACAGTTACTTTGTTTGAGACGAGATGTAAGCGGGCTATGTTTCCTGCACAAAATATTAAACGGCACAATACCTTCGCCTGAACTCCTCAGCAAAATTCCAATTAGGGTGCCCAGTAGAGCCACAAGGAGTAATAGCACGTTCCAGATCCCTCAGCATAGGACTATATATGGCGATAATGCATCAATTGACAGGATATGCCATCTGTTCAATTCGCTATGCGAGAAGAGTCAGAGTTCCATAGACATATTTGATGTGACTTTGGGGTCATTTAAAAAACTTGTCTCGACTCTCCACGCCCAATTCTTTTTTTGATATTTGTATTTATATTTTTAATATTAGTATTATTTTTTCTTCTTTTTTTGTAAATTAATACCATCTTATTTTTATATTTGTTAATTTACACATATTTGTTATATATTTATTGTATCAGTTGGGTTCCGACCTGTAAATGCTTATCATGAATAAATAAAAAAAAATAAGAAGACACAGGATGACAGATTAAGTGAATACGGGTGCTGCCGAAGCAATGAAATGGACTTTTTTTGGTGAAAAATTCAATTCAAATTGTCAACGCGTTTTTTAAATTTTTAGTGAATTTCTTTAGTGACCTGTTTACAAATTCGGACTGTAGCATTAACGAGCACCGAAACTGCAGTGAATGAAATAAAAGAATTAGTGAAACGTAAGATTATGTGACTAAATTTTTCAAGAAATATTATATTTTCTAGAGAAAAGACAATTGAAAATTAAAACCTTTTCTTGAGAAATGCCTCAGAGAGAATGATCGAGGAGTAACACTATTATTTAATAATAATATTTATTCTAATTGTATTTTGACAGAAATATAAAGAGCACAATGCCAGCATCGAGAAAATAAACCCACAGAGTCTTTTGGAAGAAATAGTATCAAATTTAACAACGATGCTTAAACGCAAAATGGATGCAGTTAAGGTATGCATTGCACTCAAAATATAAAGCATAGTTAACCCTTGAGCAACACGGGTTTGATCCGCGGGTCCACTTAAATGTATATAGATTTTTTCATTAAATATATTGGAAAGATTTGCGAAAGATACCTAGTCCTAGATACCATAAATTCTATCACAAAACTTTCAGTGAAATTCTACAAGATGTTTAAAGATATTTTAATTTTCTTTTTTCCGATTGGCTTAGTGGTCATAGTAGGCTTAATAGTGGGAGTTTTTGAGAAGATTATATTTGGATTTTTGATGTGTCCTAACCAACATGTTGTTCAAGAGTCGACTGTACTTGTATAGGCGGTAAAATTTTTATTAAAACTTTTTGGTTATTTTATTTCCTACAGTATTTACTTATTAATAGTGTTTTTGTTAAATTTCAGTGCATATTAACAGCGGCAGAAACTGCGTCAGAGAATTATGTATTCGACGCAAATAATACCAATTTTACATATTACAATTCAAAATATTCGATAGTTATAAATGAAGAAGGAGGGGTATATGTTCCAGAATTACCTGAATCAATTCAAGAGGATGCTGAAATGTATGAGAATATGACTGTTATTCCAAATTCACATTTCCACAATATACCTGTAAATGTTGATCACAGCTCTGTTCATGTACCAACGAATGTTTATGATAAAAGTAAGTTTATAATAATAATAAGTTCATATCGCCTAAGTAAAGCAAAAGGAGGCGAATTTTATCTGTTGTACCTAGTCTTACTTATGGGAAGAGTAGGTAGTACGTATCATTCTATTTGTAATTTTTCGAAACAACAATATTTTCAAAAAGGCGAGAATGGTCAAATGTCGAAAAGAAACATTTTTTACGCGACAACTAATCGATGTATACTAGTAATGCCATATAGAAATGATGTAACTAGTATTGCCATAATAAGCTTCTTTTCTATGATACTTGTAAGTCCCGACAGGATTCCTGAATTATTGATTACTTAATATCAGTTTTTGCTTCCGGAACTTCAGTCCCGATAGTAAATTTTATAAATAAGCGTCTTAATTTTTGTATTTACAGGTTGATTTAACGTCCTCTTATTTCAAATATTTCATTTCCTAAATGTGTAGTATAAAATACAGGCTCGATATATTTACATGCTGCTTTTGACATTTATAAGTTATTATATTCAATAATATAAGAAACTCGATTCTTGAAAAATGCTGTTTAATTAATCTAAGAGAAGCCTTTTTTGGATTTCGTTTGTTTGCACAGACATCAATTTTGACTAAAATATGGACATAGCTTAGTCACGTGACGTTCAATCCATTTGAAACACTAGGCATTTACATTTATTCAATCCACAAGATTGTTCAGATTAATCTGGTGACGTCACAAGATTAGTCTGATTGCTCGGATTTTGTTAACATTTTCGTAAGCAATATAAGTCTGAAGTTAAGTAATGACGCCTGGTGATGGTGGCGCTAAATGCAACTGTCAAATTTCTGTCGTTGATTACATCTGCTACCGCGTTTTGATTTATAAATATGAGTTTATTACCAATAATAGAATTCTATCACAAACGGAACTTATTTCGTCTATTTTGTTAAGTTATGTTTTCAACACATTTGGCTGTAAGATTAAATTTACCCGAGCTAACCACCACTACCAGCAATCCTGCCAGATCATCGGATTGCGGGGAAACGCTCGAAGTACTCTGGCAATCGGATTGACTAAAAATAACGTAATGTGTACGCTCCGACTGATTTAGGAACGGATCGGGAGCACTTCGATCACTCGGATTAATTTGACTGACTAAACGTAAACGCTTACTATGTAGTTTGCTACGTTTATTGAAAATAGATGACAACATAGCCTGGAACATTTTATTGCTAGAACCATTAATGTGCTCAGTAAAATAAAATTTCTTGTCAGTGTTGTCACCTAAGATAGTTTGTGTTCATAATGGAAAATTGTGCCACCGATTACCACCAGTTTCCGCAAACCAGTTATTAAAATTTAATGCATTGACTTGGTTAAAAAATCCTGAAATCGTAAAATAGAACTTTGTTACTTTTCACAGTAAGCCCAAACAAATGTAAACAAATTTTATATCAGCATTTACCTCTTACTTTGCAATCTAAAGTAATAATAATAATTTAATTTAATTTTAATTTGTTTATTTATACCCAAGATAAATAATAATAATAATGTATTTTCATATCTGAAGGTCCGGCCGCGCAAGCAGCAATTGAATGGTCAGAAACACTGGATGAAGTGTTCACACAGAATTACAATTCTGATCCAGCGTTATCCTGGCAGTTTTTTGGTAGTTCTTCAGGAGTCATGCGTCATTATCCTGGTAAGATATATGATCATAAAAAGATAAGGTTATAAAATTTATGTTATACAAACTTAAGTTGTAATATTTTGTAAATAAGTTGTTTCATTGTGTTAAACTCTCTACTATGTAATTTTAAGCTCTTCATATTAGCCTTGAGAAACAAATTCTGTCGATAACAAGTTGGTTATACTGACATTTATATACATGATAGACAAGATCTTATATACGTGATGTGTTGCCATCTTGGAACAAGGACAAAGTTTCTTTGTTTCCGGAGGAAGACATTAAGCTAGCGCATAGCAATTAAAGAGAGACAAATTACATTTACAAATTATACTCATGTTTGGACCAGAATTTAAATCCGGAAACTTTACGACGGAACAATATTACTCAACTGTATACTATCTGCTCGAGGACAGTTTGCAACGTAATGATTGTCCTAAACTTATAATTTAACGTGGAAAATCAACTTTCAGAAATTTTTTAATATTTAATAACTGGTTAAATAAAGAATTGTGCAAAATTTAATTTTTCATATCAACAGAATGCTGGTATGTTTTGACTTTTTCCATTTTCACTCTAAACTCATGAAAAATGGAAGTGAATAGAGAACGAGTTTTTTGTATTAGTTCGGGATCGATTATTGTTCCTTAACTATTTGAGTTTTATTGTGCCCCCTCTCACCAACTATTCGGGAACCGACTATTGCTCGCCCACTTATTAACTCTCCGTGGATGAATAAAAACATTTATTGAATTTAAATTTGTTTATGGTGGTTAATTGTTAAACGTAAAGGTTTAATAAATATCACATAAGTAGAGTAATAACCAATTTAATGAGAAAGATCTAAGTTAAATTGTTTCTCGAAATGAATAAAAAGTGACTTATATCAGTTTTGTTTTTGACCCCTTCCCGATATACAGGATGTCTCAAAAGAAATTTTATATTTAGTGGATCTATTAAAAAAAAAGTAAGCCGTATATAGAAAAAATGTTTATTAATTATTAAAATACACTTTTTGGGGATTTATTTCTTAAAAATAATATCGTCTAAATGTAGACCCTCGCGTTCTCGGCACTCATTTAATCGAACAGTAAAATTACTTATGACGTCTCGGCAGGTGGACTCAGGGATGGCTGCCATTTCGTGACGGATATTTTCTTTCAATGCGCCAGTGAAGTCGGTTTATTGGCGTAAACTTTAGATTTAAGATAACCCCATAGGAAAAAGTCCATAGGGGTTAAATCTGGACTTCATCTGGAGCTTCATCCGAAAACAAAATGTTGGTAAACGTTGAAAATCGCTCAATCACTTGATTTACGAAATGAAGCCTCTGACTGGCATCTTGGGGCTTTAATTCTTGCACCAATTGAATTTTGTAGGGGTGCAGCTTTAGGTCTTTGTGCATAATGCGATGTAATGATGATCTATGCACATTTAAAGCACTTGCGCGCTTCCGAATTGAAAGGTTCGGGTCGTCACAAACAGACTGATTAACATTCTCCACGTTTTCTACCGTTCTTGATGACCTAGGTCGCCCGGATTTTGATTTATCCAGCGTTGTACCAGTCTCTTCAAACTTTTTAACCCAATGTCGAATGAGAGGAATGCTTGGCGCATCATTTAAGTGACGAAAACCTCGAATACTGCAGAATTTTCTACGCGCTACAGTCGCCGAATCACCGTTTTTGTAAAACTCTCGCACGCATAACGCGCGGTCTGCTCCCGAGAAACGCTCCATAGCTACTGAAATCCCAAGAGCCAGGCTACCGATTGACATAACCCCCCGCCCCTCGGATACGTTGCGTTCACGCAGTAAGCTAAATAAATATAAAATTTCTTTTGAGACACCTTTTATTAATTGACTGTAAAAATAATTCTATTAATTTTACAGCTATGCAGTGGGGACAAGAGACTGATTTGTACGACTGTAGAACAAGAGCTTGGTTCATAGAAGCTGCAACATGTACTAAAGATGTTGTTATTCTGGTGGATAATTCAGGTTCAATGACAGGTACATTTTTTTTACACAGAAAAACAAATTAAATCAACATAATTTATATCTTTATAGGAATGAGAAATCATAATGCACTATTTACTGTTTCAAAGATTTTGGATACATTTTCCAACAATGATTTTATTAATATATATTCCTATAATAATACAGTAAAACCATTGGAACCTTGTTTTAATGAAACTTTGGTACAAGCAACTAAAGAAAATATTGCAACATTTAAAAAACTATTAACAGAACTTGTCCCTGAAGAATATGCAAATTTAACAACACCAATGGAAACAGCATTTCGTGTCTTGGAAAAGGTAAATGGTAATATTGAGTAACACTAAGTTTTTCGTGGCACTTAAGAAATACGAGGTAGTTTCTAAGAGTTCCTGGAATTGGTGCTTCTGTTATCTTTTTAGGGTTTTGTAGGTATGACCATAAAACTTTTATACCGTCATTTTGTCGTCTGTCTGTCTGTCTGTCTGTCTGTCTGTCTGTTCGGTAAAAATTGTAGCCAAACGGCTAAACATGGAGAGTTGAAATTTGACATCCTTATACAACTCTTTGACCCGCATGTAGGAAAAATACTAAAACATCTAAAAAACATACCCCCCTAAAAATATAAACAAATATGTGCTCATCGAAAACAAAAATATTTTTTTTAAATTTTGAGTAGGGTATCAAATGAAAGCCCTTAGTACGTGGATTAACGATCAAATTTTTATTTTTGCAAAATAAATTATTTTGATGCGATTTTTGCCAAAATTGTGCAAAAAAAAATTTGTCCCACACCCTGTAGCCCAGATGGTTTAAACTAAAAATCTGAAAAAATTCTAAGTAATGTATATTGGTGTGAACCGAAATAGTACAACAGGAATTTTTGATCAGATTATGTTTTCGGAAAATAACGCATTTTTTGTGGTTTTTGCTTCACAAAGTACAAAAGTTATACCAATGTAAGATACTCACATGCAAGGCGTGCTATAGCGTAATGGGTTAGAGCACTGGTGTCGTAAGCTAAAATGCGCTGGAAACGAAGGGTTTCGAGTTCGAGTACTGAGTGAATTTTATTTTTTCTGTTTTTTTTTTGGCATTTTTATTATGTTGAAATTATTTTGTCAAAATTTTAGTTATATTTTGACAAATGTTGTATTTAATTTTTAAGAGCGTAAATTTAATAACCAGTCTTATTATATGATTAACAGACGATAAATTATTTTAAAAATATCGTTCATTTTGCCGTGATTACTACAAAGTAAAATTTGTCCTACACACTCAGCATACCGCCTTCACTTATTATATACCCGCGAAACCCTGAAATGTGTGAATATTCACACTTCACATCAATTTTTTTTTGTAATCATGTTGCGAAAATTTTTAAATTCTTAGGGACCACAAGTACTTAAGTTAGACCCTGAAATAGTTTCACAGAATGAATGGAAAATTGGTATAAATAATGGTGCTGTTTTTGGTTTTCTGTAAAATTAAGAAATTCCGGGAACTTTTTTGTTACTTCGTATGCTTTTTGAAATGCAGAATTAATGTTCTAATTTTTTTTAGTTTCGAGAGAAAAGAGACTGTGGCGAAAACAACATGCACTGTAACCAGGCTATAATGCTTGTAACTGACGGAACTCCAAATAATGTAACCGAAGTGTTTGAAAGGCATAACTGGATAAATAATGGAAGCAATATACCTGTTAGGGTTTTTACTTATCTCATTGGACGAGAAGTTGCTAACGTTCCAGAAATTAGGTGGATGGCTTGTTTAAACAGAGGTATAGTTTTTTTTTAAATATATTCAACTATATGTGCTTTAAGAGCTTGATTATTAGCACCCCGACACGTGTATATTTCAAAATTAATACAATTTCATTACAATTGTTTATATATAAAATATATTGTCGCGTGGGTGGTTTATTAATAGTTGAATAGATATTAATAGAATTTATTAAATAAATATTAATTACAATAATAATATTTAATGAAATTGCCGTGGGAGTTGAGGGAAAACTCCCATCCACCCCGTGCTGACCGGGATCGCTTTGAATCTGCCTCCATGGCGGGAATTTTCCATCAGGGAATCGAGGAGCCTGGTGAAGTCTTCTCCCACTCACATGGTGACAGCTGATTAATAATAATATATTTATTTAATACATTTTAATTACAATATAGTACAATATCATAAGTATACAATAAAGAAAAAAAGTAATTTACATATACATTGATTTTACATTTCTTTTAAATGCAGGAATTTTCATTCAGTTTTTCGAAACGAATAGACGTGAAAAATTTTAATCAAAATATTTTTCGAACAAGATTTCTAGAAACATGATTGTTATTCGAGGACATACTTCTTAATATTAAGCTGTGTCATTCCTACAAACAGTTTTATATGCCCATTGACCATATTAATGTGTTTTCTAGGTTATTTTGGCCACATAAGATCACTTGACGAGACTTCTGAACAGGTTTTAAAATATATTCCAATAATTGCTCAACCTTTAGTTTTGCAAGAAGTGGATCATCCTATATCTTGGACGCATGCTTACATAACGGATAACTCAGTAAGTATATAATAAGTAAGATTTTTTATAGTAAATAATGATCAAAATACGTTTCTAGAATTTATACAAACTGTACGCAAAATATTGCCTTAAATTTTTAACATAACTACCATGTTCATGGGATTATTTTTCTCATTAAATAAACAGGGATAGGTGGAAATACAATTATAAATTGAACACTATTAAACATTTATTCAGTGATTTTTAATATACAAGGGTTGCTACTTAAGTTTTGCGGTTTAGCTGTTGCTTGATAGATGTTGGATTCGACAAGTTGTTTTTTGAATTGTTCATGTTTTTTTGTTAGTTTGTGTAAACCAGTCACAGAAATAAGTTGTGTATGATTTTTACCACGCATTTAAGTAAAACCATTTCTATTAAAATTGGAACACGCGAACATTTTAGAGCCATAATTTTTCTCATGTTCAAAAAAAGCTGCTGAGTGGAACAAGAAATTGCTCATTAAATTAAACAGAGGTCAGCCAAAAGCTCTCTACGACATAGTGACATGTGACGAAACATGGATTTACTGCTACGAATCGGAAAGTAAACGGCAGTGGGTCTTTTCAGACGAAAACAAACCAATCAAAATGAAACGTATATGGCGTACTGGCAAGAAAATAGATGCTTCATTCTTCGACTGGTCATATTGCGACAAATAAAAAATTAAAAAATTAAAATAAAATCCTATTAGTTTGTTCTGAGTTTCGCCACATCTTATTTGTAGTCTCCTTTCTTGATTTCAGTTTGAGGAGAAAACAGAAGGATTTGAAAATTATAGGTTACTGACATCAGTAACAGCACCAGCTTACGATAAAAAATTAAATCAAGAAAATAAAACTGCTGAGCTTTTAGGAGTGGCAGGAATTGACGTACCAATAGATGATATTGAGGAATTACTTTTATCCTACAAGGTAAATTTTGCTTGTATAATAGACATTTAATATTTTGTATATATAAATATAATATTGGTTCTGTTTTAGATAGGTGTCAATGGATATGCATTTGTAGTTAGCAATAATGGATATGTAATCATGCATCCAAATTTAAGACCCTTGGTAAGTTTTTGCTCCTGTTTAAATTTTTTATGTAGTCAGTAGATCAAATTTGTGTAAACAATTAATCTTTTAATTCAAATAAAAATACATCAACTATTTTCTGGTAACGGTCAGTCTGGTACCTTTTATTCGCACAATATTAATTCACTTCAAATACATTTTGGACGAAATGAGCGATGTGTTTTTGACCCTTTTGATCTGTTTCCGTCAGTTGGCATTTTACAGTTGAGTAGAGCACAAGTTGCAAATTTGTGATGGATCGCTAAATAGTTCAGCGGCTATCCGAACAAGCAGAATAGCTGCTTCTGGGTTATTGACAAACCAAAATTGATACATTAACGATTTTTACATCCACGCAGAGTGACTGTTTGTTGCAATTTATTTGTTGGAGGTATTATCAGGCCAAATTTATTCAATTGCATCGCGGAAAATACTGCATAGGTTGATGGCGAGAGTTACCACCACATAATACACCACTTTACAAATTAAAGAATTGGGTCTCGTCAATACAGGTGAATGTATGAACACCGGCTTATACCAAATCGGCGAAAAATAAATCCAGGTTTTATGAAAGCTATTTAGCTAGGTTGCACACCGTTGATAAAAACGCATTTTTAATTTATTTATACAGTCGAACTTCGAATGATCATAGTTCACTGAAAAAAATTGAAAATACAGAAAATTCGAGTTACAGAAATAACTACAAAATGAGTAAAATAACGCTTTTTAATTTATTGACAGTAAATACATATATGACTACATGAAATCAAGTAACTTTGTCGATGTCTTCGTAGGTACAGGTTTTGAAAGGTTTGCGATGATTGGTTACACCATTTTCGGCTTTTTTCAGATTTTTTTCGAGGTTTTTTATAATTGTAGAAAGTGTATTTGAAGGAATTCAAAAGTCTGTGGCAAACTCCTTTTTCTTTTTTATACCTTTGTCAATTTCACTTATGAACCTCACTTTGACCCGTATGACGATTTAAAATGCCTGTTCAAAAGATCTTTGTAGTTCTGAAGATTCTAAAGAGAGATTCTAAGATAACCAAGGTTGGGTCTAAACGAGCGCCTTCACATGACATGGTAGGGAAATCAACAATTATAACAATAGCGAGATGGAATTCAACTATAACCTGTTATATACCTGTATTATACACGTTAAATACAAGACCGCCAGCTCAAGTAGACTTAACGAGATTATCAGGGATTCCACACAAATATTTATATCCTAAAGCAGCAAATTTTTATTTACACATATATATATTTTATCCGCGATTTGAATCTACAAAATATCAAAAACTTTGAAGAAACTTTGAACCCCATATAAAAATTGAAAGTTAGTATGAATTTCTCGAAAATGATACGAGCTATAAAAATTTTGAGGACAGCTGTGAATTCTTCGTGAAAAAATGTCTCAAGAACGTGCAAAATAGAAACTTGTATGAATTGAAACAAAAAATTTATAAGCCAAAAAGTAAATTGACCAAATCAGTTTTTTGCTCGTATCTAGCGACCTGTGCACTATTCCGGAAAACCAAATACATCATTAAAGTGGCAACTTTGCCCCAATTTAACCGACTTCGTATCTCTTACGGTTCACGAGATCCCAATGATTAGGCTCGAAAAACGGGCTCCCTGTATGTGGGTCAAAGATTTGTACAAGCATACCAAAAACATGAAAATACATTTCCCATTATTGTTTTAAAAATATTCAATTCAATTCAATTCGTTTATTGAGCATAATAAATTTTACATTAATACACTTACAGAATATTTCTTAATAATAAATTCTACTAACTATAGTTATAAATATAACAATAAACAATAGTTTAATAATTAATATTAAAATTATGTCATTTTATATGATGTAAAACCAACGACTCAATCCAGACTTTTAAGTGGTTTCTTGACAGACATTTTAAACGTTTACACCAAGAGAGAATGTATAGATGCATATAAGGTATATCTTAGCGAGTTTAGGAGAGAACTAATATAGATTTATAAGCTGGAACATTTATTCAGTGGTGTATACGAATGTTTATACTAAAAGTTGACAGGTTTCCGAAGTTCGCTTCATCCGGTACTTGGTAAATTGAGTAAAACACTTTCTTATATATTTCCTCAAGTAAATGTCAGAAAATTTATGATCTAAGTAATTGATAAAATGCACAGCGACTCAGACGATAATATAAAACCTTTATTTTTATTTTTAGATTCTTATATTTAAAAACTCATGATCATTGTGATCATTATGTTCTTGTAACATTATTTATTTAAATTCCAACTATTAAACTATTTTTAAAGCTGATTTCACTCTTGTGTCACTATTGCCTTTTTACGTTCTAAAATAGCGATCTACAATCGTTTTGTAGATGCAATCAAATTTTATTGTCATCTTGAGAATAGTTATTTTTACCTATTTTATGGACAATACTTTTTTATTGCAAAAATATTGCATTTTTATTTCTTAACACTGTCGAATAGTGTCATTACTTTACATTTGTAGTACGGTTCTATATCACCCTTGCCAGTAGTTTCCAAATCATTTTTAACACCTGGATGTCGAGGACATATTGCAAAGTTAAGAAAACATCATGCAACTTTGTCAACGTAATCTTCTCGAAAATCGTTTTGGTGGCCTCAATTAGCCTCCTCTACATTTAATGATGTAATACTCATGTTGTAGAGATTGAATATCGTTGAAAAGTCCAAGATCAAAAACATTTATACTGGGATTTTACTTAAATAATAATTCAAACAAAAATTATAAATAATTATAAAATACAAAATTGACTATTTTGGAATAGAGGGAGTATAATAAGTTAAAATATATCAAGCCCATTGATAGTAGGTAATAGTAATAATAGTATAACATAGTAATAATTAACTTTTACATTTAGTATGATGGTAAACTAAACCTTAATTACAACAGCATGGATCTGACAGAAATAGAATTTGCGGACGATGAAATGGAACCCAGAGAACTGAATGAAGAAATTCTTGCTTTGCGGGAAGCTTTGATTGGAAACGACACAGGACATATTGATGGAATGCGCATGAAACATTTCTATGATGGTAATTATAATTTATTAATTTAAAATTATAATAATTTTATTATATAAAATATTTCGGCGTTTCAGGCTGTGGACTTCAGGTTTATTTTTTGTGCGTCTTCTGTTTCTCGAGTGGCTTTATCTGCTTTTTCGTTTCCTGTTATACCTGTGGCCAGCTACCCAAGTGGGAATGATGCGCTTGTTTTGTGTAGTCTTTAGATGATAGTAATTTTCTTGGATCTGTTCTAAGATTGATGTTGTGCTGTAAAGTGTTTCTATGACTTGGAGTACTCCAAATTAATCATCGCAAATTACAATCTTCCTATCTGAGCTGTTTTCACTTATTTCGAGAACTTTTTTATTGCAAATGCTTCGGATTAATATCTATGCTTCTCCATAGATTGCGGCTGCCAACATATTTCATTTGATTTGGAGCCATCGGTATAGTAGAAGATGTAAAGCAGAAAATTGTAGGATCCATTAGGTCAATAGTGTATGTAACGCTTTCTATGTTGGATACATTTTGTCACGTAGTGGATTTTTCAGTTTTTTTTCAGAGAAAATAGCATGGCCGGACGGTTCGAATACCCCCTACCCCAGATCTGTATCCTTCTCACCTTCCGCGTATTGTTTGTTCGAAACACATCCGGTTCCCAAGACGCACCATGTATATTGAATTTTCATTAGGCTTCTTTAGGGGACTTTCTGGTTCCACCATGACATAGTCTTTCTCATTTCGCCGTCTTATGTTTTTCTATGGGATTTTGTTTCTATTTCCGATTGGTATCTATTGTAGTTTTTTTTGAGAAACAATGAACTCCCATACGTTGAATATTTCCGTACCATTTCAATTTTTTATCCCGTATATAGTCTTTCACCGTGTCTTGTACGCAAACGTTCGTTCCTTGTCTGTCATTTCATGAGACTCCTGCTGACCTTTAATAGAAGTCAAGTTCCGATTCCAGAATTCTAATTTCATCGCGAATTAGGGTCAATAGCAGTCATTTCAACAAGTCAATAGGCTCACAATTAGTGTTTAAATAGACTATATTTTCGACACATGAACCTCGACCATGGACCAGAAAATTTGGCTACACCCTAACTACTAAGTCGTGACACGTCGTCTAGGTGTCGCGAAACACTGAAAACACTGATTTAGTTTCTGATAATAATTTTCTTTTCTATTTTAGGTTGTTTGTATTCTATTACGGGTTTATACAACATTGCACTTTGTAACATTTTATTTCTACAATAGATCTAGTATTTTAATTAATAATTTAATGTTTTAGATATGCGAAGACCGTTTAAGGAGACGTATAATTATTACTATGCTCCTTTGGAAGGAACCCCATTCAGTGTTGCAATAGCCTTACCGCAAACCTTTGGAAGTAATTGGCTTAAAGTTAATGACGTCATCGGAAATAACCATCATAAGAATATTGATTCAACCAATTTTCTCAAAAGTGGAAATTGGAAAGTTCATCCAAAATGGTAGGCTTTAGTATGTACAGAGTGTACCAAGATAGAAGGAACATGACTTTTCTCTAATATGCGACGTGTGAGGAAGTTAGCAAAAAAATATGATAACTAAAGTTTATTTCGAGGTTTAAATGGTAATATTGAAAATTTCAGGAATAAACCGAAAGTATAGGATGTTAAGGACAACTTTACAACGATTGTATTCTCTATAACGACTTGAAAGTGAAGTATTTTTATTTACAACTGTTCAAAGTGCCTTCCATTTTGGTTTAAACATTCTCGCATCCTTGCTCTTGAGCTATATGTAGCTCGTAGCATAATAAAAATAAAATTATTTTATTTTCAAGTACTTTCAAGTTGTACTATCTAGTAGATACGACTAAGAAGTGTGTTTTTTTTATTATTATGCTTCAATACAGATAGCACAAAAGTAAAGATACGAAAATGTTTAAATCAAAATGTAAAACACTTATAAATAAAAATACTTTACTTTCAAGTCGTCATAGAAAATACATTTTTTCATAAACCTGAAAAGATATTAAAAAAAAGTTTAAGTAAAATTCTTTTTTTCAAATGCTCTATTGAAAGATATCCAAAATGATATACCTTCCCATTTAAGACATCAAAGTTGTCTTTGATATCCTGTACTTCCGATTTGTTCCGGAAAATTTCAATACCACCATTCGATTTTTTGGGTAAATTTTGGTCATCCCAACTTACTTGTAGCGTTTTTGATAAAATTCGTGTTCCCTCTATCTTGATAAACCCTGTAAATCACAAAGATTACATTATTATCTTGTAGGGTCTACTGCAAATATCGATATTTAGAGGGGCATGAGTTTGATACTCCAGAAGAAGAAGTTTTACATTTTCTTGAAATGACAAGGAATGAGTGGAAATGGACGAAACAGTATGAATTAGAGGAATGGGAAGAGGACACAGATACGGCAAATGATGATGGTATGTTTATCTTATATTATATAAGTCCGGGAGATGTAAAGTTTCGGTTCTATGAAAAAAATGTAATTTTACAAACTGAAATTGCTTATAAAATTAAACTGAAGGGAGATTTTATTTTATTCCTCTTTATAAATAAACATATATCTTTGCACCAATGTTTTTTTTACCATCAAAATTATTTCTAAAATTTTGATATCTCTTATATTATTATGATTATTTTTTCTCAATGTAATAGTTAAAACCCTATACGCCGCAAGGCCTAGGGGAAATAAAGAATTATATATTATTTCTAAAATTATATATTGTAATTTTATACAATTTAAATATTTTGAAGTTTCATTTTATGGTAAAAAACGATACAAAACTAAACCAAATTTTCGATATCGCGTCCATGTACAAAAGTTTTATGCGTACATGTTTTGCCAATTATAATTCTTAAACCAATTCGGAGATTTTGCCATAATCTAATATATGTTTAAAGTTTAACCTTTCCATTGCACAAACAGGGTAAAGCCGAAAAAAATATCGTAGCCATATTACGTAAGCTGTATAATTACGCAAGGTTTGAGGCTTATTTAAATGCTGGAATCGTACGTATCCGCGTATTGCGTTATTTAACAGTCTCAATCTATCGTTAAATACAGCCATATTTAAATTGGGGGACCAGGAGCCATTTGCGACAAGGGTAGTTTTTCAGTTTATATATTGTTCTCTGCATATCTTGATAAGTGAATTTGTTACTTTAAGTGGCAATAAAAGCGGTAAATAATCAAACGTTAGCGACAAATGACCTATAACATTCTTCGGTATCGGTTATGATACAGACGTTGTTAAGATATGTTTATATACTATGGCAAAAAAAAAAAAAAATAAGAAAAGAAAAGGTCTGTGCAATTATAATGAATGATAGTGAGTAGGAAGGTTTTGATAAGGTTCTGGAGAATTGGAAAAATTTGTAATCTTTACACATTGGCGAGAATGACATAAATTTAGATAAATAAGGCATTGCTACGTTTTATCAATCTGATAGTGACATACCGGATTTTTCACTTAATCCACCCACAAATAAAATATTTAAAAATCTTTCTTTTCTGGAGCAATTCAGGTGGCAATATAAGAATTCATTAAATACAGATTTATATAATATTAGCGCATCTGGAAATAAATTCGAATTATGGACAAAATTAAAAAATTTAAATTATTTTCTTTATAATTTATATTTCTTTTCTTTATAAATTATAATTTTTTTAGTCTGTGGCAGATCAACTTATAAAGATGATGATTATTATTGCGACAAGGATTTATTACAAAGACTAGTATTTGACGCAATGGTGACCCACCCAGCATTTAATCTCACATGGAAATTCAGAAACGACAGAGAAGAAGATATCTTTAGACAATACAACGCATCTCTAAGATTTGTAGCAACTATGAGTGGACTTACTAGATGGAAATACATGTTTGAAGACGATAATATTTCACAGTAAGTAAACCGAAAAATAATTTATACTAGAAACCTCATAACTTTTCTATAGTGTATGCAATTAACAAAAGCAATACGAGGTGTGACTATAGGGTAACAAGGCTGTGGCTCGAAAAAAATCACGCGAGCGGAAACAGGGCAAGGCACATCGACTTTGGACAAGCATAAAAAAGATCTGCAATTTTCACGTCGCAATAATGTGATGACACTTGATGACATCCTACTTAGAAAACAGGACATAGATTGTTTCATTTAAAAATGTTTCGTTAAATCCCTTAACGATTACCTCAGGCGTTCTGCAAGGATCCATCCTCGGTCCTCTCCTCTTCTTGATTTATGTCAGTGACTTCCCTTCGTACATTAATGGAACTAGTATTTTATACGTCGATGACACAACATTAATTGCAAGTTTTCACTTGTTGATGTTATCACTATTAATAATATCTCAATGCAGAGAGCTAAGTACTGGTTCGACACCAATCAACTTTCCCTAAACCTCAACAATACCCAACAAATTGATTAGAAGAGCCGAGTGGGACTATATGAACCCTGAGTGGAGTAGATTATGCAGATATAGCTTTAAAAATGTTTCCGCGGGGTAATTATTGCCACACGGGGGGAAATCCCTTCCGATTAATTCCTTGGATTCAACAGTGCACCGCGATATTAGCTCGCTGTCACACATTGTTTGAATTTAACGTCGTTTTCTTGTGCGTCAGAAAAATTATGAGGAACGTATTACTTTGAAATATTTGGTGAAACTGAACCAAACTGTTACCGAATTTTGTCAGATATTAAGTGAGGTTTACGGGGAAAGTTGCATTAATACATTTGAGTGGCACAAAATATTAACCGAAGGACGAGGTAACGTCGAAGACGAGTAACGTTTTGGATGCCCATACGTCAAGGGCTTTCGAGAATGTACAAAAAATCGAAGAAATCCTTTGAATGGATCGACAATTCAACATCGGAATGACTGCATCTAGAAATGGTTTACACCCATAAAAAGGCTGTTAGGCAAATTTCATTGGTTTTTATCCTTTATCAGGACAACACACCAGCCAAATCAGCACTTTCAGTGAACCAGTTTTTGGACGATAAACACATCTTAGTACTTAAACATCGACCCCACTCGCCCAGACATGTCTCTTTTTTCTTTTCCCTAAAGTCAAGTCTGCATCTAAAGAAACCTGTTTCGAGTTAGTTAATGAGGTGAAGAAGAAAACAACAGAGCTTTTGAGATAACTGATGGAAGATAACCTACAGCACTGCTTTGATCAGTGGGAACCCAAAGAGCAGCGGTGTGTTGATATCGGGTTGGGGCGGGCGGTTATATTGAAAGAGAAAGGAGTTAAAATGTATGTTTTCTTAAAATCAGGCTACAGCATTAGTCTCATTATTTAATAGTCACACCTTGTACCTATTTGAATAATCAATAGTTTTATTGTTATCAAAATTCGCGGTAAAATGTACATTTTTGTAGTACATAAAGTTGGATTTATATTACCATTCATCAAACATATCAGGAACGTTTTATGATGTTCATACAACACTCTCTTTATTATCAGGTACTGAACGTATCAGACACAGAACGAAACGAGCATTCTGTCAACAAAGATATATGTTCACACAAAATGTTTGGCTATATAGTGCTAGCATCTTTCCATTGGGTGTTATGACGTTTCTTATCATTATAGTTGTTTAAAATTGTTGAACGTTGAATTGTTATATGAACTTCTGTTTTTAACTATCCGATTTATGTAACGAAAAATATCTGAACACTAATAATAATTGTTAAGAATGACACACTGAGAACCTTGGATTTTCCTTGACGTTATGAAACCATATTTACCATTCTTCAAGTCTTTTTTGCGCCAACAGTCACGACATTTATACCGATCTCTAGACCAAGGGTCCCCAACCTTTTTTGATCATGGTCCCCTTTGTAATTCCGCAAAATATCGTGGCCTTCATATTTTTAAAGTTATGACTATTTGTTTTGAATGCAGTAAATTGATTTCGATGGGTTTTGAACGATAACTGAAAGCCGTAAATACGAGTAAATGCATAGTGTTGAGAAATACTCAAACGACCCAATAAATACAAATATGCGATGGCTGCCGTCAAATATTTAAGAAGATTGGATGCAAATGAAATCATACAATTTGTATGATTCTTATTAATCGTTTATTCATATTGAGTTATTTCTTTTAGTTTTATAATTCGACAACGGGCTCATTTTATTTTGAAATATTTCATAATTACTTGACAGTTTCTGTGGCCCCTCATTTTTCACTGATGTCATGAAAATAACTCAAGTGAAAATTAATTATATTGCTGATAGTACTCATGAAAGAACGTTAAGACACATTTTAGTAAAATATTCCTTAGGAAAATGTTCTACAAAACCGATGGAGCTGTATACTATATGCTTTAATTATGCTTCGTTCTATGTACATATATACAAAGAACATCCGAGAAAGTTTTTCGAGTCAAAAACTAACCGTGTCTGATACGTGCGGTACATGCTTATTCTATTTAAATTATACGTCAAATATTGTAAATTAACAATGCAAGCATCAATGATGTATAGCTGGAAATTATTGATAAATCATTTAAAATATTCAGTTGAACGAATTTCATTAAAACATCATTTCCTTTCAGAAATTTTGGTGATATATACCCTAATGCAATTGATGAAGATTGGTACAAAAGTGCTGTCCTTCAACATAAAATCGATCAAGCGTCCTTTGTATATTCAGTTCCATTTGAATCCAGTGCTGATCCTTCAAACATCACAGTCACAGGAACACATGCAATTTTCCCCAGAGATGGCGGCCTTGAAGTGCCAGGATGTGTCGTTGGTTTCCAGTTTCAACACTCCAAATTGAAAGAACGTTTTATAAGCATTACGAACAAAACAAACGTAAGCAAATTATAGAGATACAACCGAAATATGTTTTTGAAAGTAGGACTGATTAATACAGGAACAACACTGATTTTTCGTTATTCCTGGTTTCAAAACGGAGATATATTATTAGATATATCAAGCCAGCATTCATTTTATAATATTTGTTTGTATGTGAAAGGAATAACAGAAGCATTATGGAGAGAACCAGTTGTTTTAAATAATATTTAAATGGTTAATAGTAAGTTTTTCCGGATTATCGAAAAATTGGTATTCGATTTTAATAATAATAATAATAATAAAAAATGTGTAGCCTAGAATCATAAAACTTTTTTAATTAGAAATGATTTAATTAATAGTTAAATAACACAGTCGGTAAGTTTCACAAAATATATGTTTATTAATACTTTATACACATTTCGGCAGCGACACCATCTACAGTCGTTCAAATTACAAACTAAACCTATATTAACAAATTACATGGTGCAATACCAAACATGAATATTAAGGAACATACTGGTAAAAATAAAATTAAAAGGTAAAGGGAATACTTTATCTGTTTATTAAACGAGAGTTATAAAAATCCAGCTAGTCATTTATTAAGAGAATTCCTGAGTTATTATTTTAGTAAATTTCCCTGTACTCCAATAAGTTAAGTTTTAAACTTTTATTGTATACTAGCTGCCCCGTCCGGCTTCACTCGGCAATTCGTTATTAATAATGTTATTTTGAAATTCGTTACAGTGTCAAGGATGCATATCTTCATGCAGCGATGATCTATTAGATTGTTATATAATTGACAATAATGGATACATAGTTGTGTCAGAAAATGATGCAGACACTGGAAAATTCTTTGGAGAAATAGAAGGTGCTATTGTAGCATCTATGTTGGAAAATAAAACATTTGATACAGTTACTGTTTATGATCTCCAAGCTGTTTGTACGAATCTTCTCTCTTCTAGCAGCAGCAATATTTTTTTAACAGTGAGTACAATAAAATATATTTTTTGAATATTTAATTGTTAACGTATATTATTGACGTAATTATTTTTCAGCCGTTTTATTACATAAGTTCATTTATAAACTGGAGCATTGGAAGAGCTATTTGGTTAATGTTCCAAACAAATATGTATACTACATGGAATGAAGACTGGATGGTCAATGCTATGCATGCATTCGAAGACTGTAAGTTCAAATTGAAAATTAATTAGAATAATTAATTAGAAAATAATTATAAGGAAACCCAAGATAAATCTACTAATCAATACCTTTCCAGAAAATTGCAGTGTAATTATGTAATAATTAACCGACTAATACCCTTCGATACCTTAGGGATTGACAAATCTCGCCGCTGACGAAATCTAGGGATAATTTATCACTGATAATTTCAAAAAAATGCGTTAAATATGGACGGAAGACCCATGTCTTCCGTTTTTTTTTTTTTGAGATTTGCGTCCATTTTGTTTTATCCACAGACACAAGTTTCATTATAACTTTGGAACTACAGAAACTATTTTAATAAAACAGCTTTTCCGCCCGGCATCTCTCGGAAAATTCGACGAGGCCTGGTTCACCCTTCCGGGGTATATAAATTCACAAAGTATGAGGTTGTGGAGTGTTCAAAATCCTCATACTTTTCGCGAAATTCCCCGCTAAAAGTTGGTGTTTGGATTGTTGTCTCGAAGACTTCTTGTCATACCCATATTTTTCCACGAAACTGTTACTGCTCACAGATATCGGAATATTGTACGTGAATTTATTAATCAGCTTCATGAGGATGAGCTACTTCCAACAGGATGGCGCGATTGCCCACACGGCTCAAGAGACCATCAATTACTTTCGAGAATTTTTTGACGATCTAATAATTAGTTTACGTTCAAATCCAGAATTTCCACCTAGATCACTAGACTTGACTATTTTAGATTACTTTATATTCTCTTATCTGAAAAATAATATACATATACAAAACCCCTATTAACAATATCGAGGAACTGCAAAACAGAATTACCGAACAGTGTGCCAATATAACTCCTCAAATTCTTATAAATGCTTTTAATCATATGAAAAGACGAGTAAATTTGTGTCTGCAGGAAAACGTTGGTCATTTTGAATAGCTTCTTTAGTTTTTTATGTTTATTTTTCTGTACCAGTGAAATCAAAAAAAAATAATTTCCAATTTTAATGATTGCAAAGGCTGTGCCTAAACGTTAGTCAATTGTTATATAAAGCTTGCAGTAGACATTATTTTATTTTTCCATAGCCAACACTTATGTAATATCTTTTTAAACTCATAAATAATAAACATCTATTATAAAAGAATTATGGCTTTCAACATTTTTTATTTTAGATATTAGAAATAAATAAATGAATAAAATCAGGGAATTTTAAACACAACCCTGTTATATTCGCTTTTTTTATATTTTTTACCCCCATAAACTACGTTTATTCCTTTTAACTGATCAAGTTATTCGCACTAGAATTCTGGATAATCTCATTTGAGAATCCTGCATGAATAATTATTCTGTCTATCTTTGTACGTTTGAACTCTGTATGGGGAATTCGATATTAAGTACAGAAATGTTATTAACTAGTAATTACTTGCAAATATTGTACTGACAATCTTGGTTATAAGCGTAATTATGTTTTGTTTGACCGTGATCGGTAGAGTATTCCGACTAGCACACTGCTTTATATCGACTAGCACACTACTAATTTAAATCAACTTTGAATTATGTTGCAAGCTGGAGATAATAATTTGGTCATCCAATAACGGAAATTCCGGTTTCCGTTAATCAATCGATTGTAGCTTAGTTGTATAGCACGTGGTTTACTGTTTGAGGTTGTAGTTTGTTTGAATCATGGAAATACAATGCTGGGTCATTCTATGTCAAGTGGTCTAATTATTAAAAAGTGCCGCCTGACCATCATGGTTTTTGATGAAACTTTGTGTGTTGAATCTTACGTGGCTCAGACTAACTTTGGCAAAGTTTAAAATTCGCCAGTGGAATACTTGGGGAGAAAGAGGTTTTTGTTTGATACCATACTGCGATCATGTACAGTATTCCTGTGAAATTTTTGCAAATTCGAGTCAAAATATTTCCTTAGGTATATAAGCAAAACGAATGAAACTTTGTGATCTAATACAAATATTTATGATCTATTGGATGGAACTAATGCAGAAATTTATTTTTTTAAACTGGCACAGATAAAAGTGAGCCAAAAAAATTAATGCTCTAAAAAAATTTCGTTTAAAAAAGTTTAGCCTTTTGTAGCTCCTGTAACAATAAAGCTATCTCTGCAAAATGGTGTCTATTTCTTTGTGTCATAACTTCGTTCGCAATTATACAATTTCAATTCATAAGCTAATCTCGTTACTTTACAATTTCACTTTAAATTTTGTGATTTTTCAAAAAATGTCAAAAATTGGGTATTTTTAACCAGTTTTTATAAAAAAGAGTCATCCAGAAATATTTTCAAACCAAGTCTATTAGAAAGAGCATATTTCAGACCCTCTTTAACAACTGGACGCGTTTTTCAACACGAGTAATCAGTACCTGAAAATAAAGGTCAAAAGTCATAGAAGTTTTTGTGGTAATGGCATACATTAACAGCCAAATATTGTCAGCTCTTTAAGTTTAACTTGCTATATGACTGATCTTTTGCAATTTTATGAGGAAAATACTTGAGTGCGTTGGTCCATGGTGGCATTGCCACTACCAGTTTAAAAAATTGGAACCAGCAATATCATCACCATAGAGATCACGCTCGATAGCTGTGCAATACCAGCTACGGGTGGGTCTCTTGGTTCAGGTTCCCAAGCCTGTAGTCCTGGTTTCTTCACTGAGGTTCCAAAGCCTTGAGTGGGTATCTCTCTAGTTCCCAAGCCAACGATTGGGCAGATTAAACTAGGTACCTAAGCCTAAAGTGGGTATCTTCTGTTGATTCCCAGGCCGAAGTTCTGAAGTGTATTATTTCTTCATTGCATTTTATTGAATTTGTAAGCCACCTTTACCAAAGTAGTTTCTGAAAACTGATACTGTCACCCAGATGATGTAACTAATATAGCAGACAGCACGGAAAGGAGGTGTTGTTCTGGCACTCAACAAACGTCTTGTCCAATACCAACAAATTTTTCACTGGCGCATCTTAAACTTTACCAGAATTTACTTGGGTAATGTAAGATTCAGTGTAAAATGTTTCATCAAAATCTGTGATGGTGACGTTGGGAGCTCTAGACCACTTGATGTGGAATTACCCTGCTATTTCTCGAGCTTTAAAAAGATAGGTGATATATTGACAATCAAACCAGGATAGTGGCAAATCAAACGACTTTATTTGTGTTTCAAAGTTCATTCTCGAAAGTACAGTGGAACCCCGTTCTCGAATATAATCCTGGGGACTGTTTGAGTAACGAGTTGTTCGAAAAGCGAATGAATTTTCCCGTAGGATAAAAATATAAATTGGATTAATCCGTTCTTCACTTACAATTTGCGAATGAATTTTCCCATAGAAAACAATATAAATTTGATTAATCCGTTCTTCACAATCTTCTATAGCAGACTGAACGCTATAGTACCTTGTAAATATTTGGATGAAAACAAAACAAATTGTTTTAGATGATGATTCAGAAGAATCCTTAGTCTCGACTACAACTGAGCGTATAATAGAAACAGCTAAACCAACTAGAAAACTACGAAAAGGACAAAACAGAGAAGAGGAAGAGTATTTCCAAAAACTAGCTGAAACAGTACCTGAACCTGTTTATATTACTAAGTCTTGTGATAAAGTGGCAACATTGTACATTCTGAACCAAACCAAATTCTTAACAGGAGAAACGTCATCCGGCGTCATACAGTCAAATTGCTCACGGTATGTATTACTATTATTATTATTATAATTGGGTTTGTCATGCTGTCTAACAAGCATCTACCAAACATACACTTCAGGCTTGTTATCGGACCGTATACCGTTGAACGCTACTTTGGACAACCGATATATAACATAGAATTAATACAAAAAAGGCTAGCGACGAAAATACCGCTAGACATGGCTTTATATAAAAGGCAAAAGACAGTACTCTTACTCAAGTGCATATTTGTAGCACTCAACTACTTACACAATATAAAATGGTACAAATTTCTCAATCTATGCCGCGCAAGCCCAGACCGTACACCAATGTTGTTTATATTTTTAATATATTGTTGTATATGGAATTGTATTTTCAGACCGTATTTCATGAAGCGAATACCTCATAGCAACTTAGTGCTTGTTGTCGTTAATGCATCATTTCAGTCGTGTAATACTCCATTGACATCTTCCAAACAAGATATAGTATACGAGAATCCAGCGCCGTGCAATAAACTGCAACTCAATGATCTTCCTAGGCGAAAGCTTTCTGGATGTTACCACAATCATCCTTTGGTAAGCGAATTATTTTAATACCTACTTTTATGGTAACATATTTTGTTGGAAAAAATAAAAGCGTTATAATGATGGTAGAAAAGAAAATAGTGTGTAACCAATCGATTCACTTTTATTATACGCTGATTGGACCAACCACAGTATGACTATATTATAGTCCACTACTACCTTGTTGATGTCTCACAGAGAAAGGAACATATAACCAGCCTCTGGTGAAGTCGTTATTGAAATACAGTTTCATGCAGTACACTGTTCAAGCCACTCGGTTAAGTTTGTGTTAAAAAAATAATATACAGTACCATACTCTTTTCTAACCAATGCTGGCAACTTATTTAATAGGAAGATATATTTTAAATGTAGATATGTGACATTTTAGAGTCCGTAAACTAGATACACGTATGTCATATAATTTTATGTACAACAGCACAAATCTTTATAGACAACAATAAAATGTAATTGCAACATTATTCCGAAATAAATAATTTTATGACAGTGCTGCAACAAATAAGAGACAGACTTCTCTGTACAATTAACGACTATAGTTGAAGAGGTAACATTCAAAGCGTGATTTGTAACATAAAATTCAAAATCGAGATACTGGTATTAGGGTCTTTCTCTTTGTTCAATGTATTAAATAAAAGCATTCAATCAGCGCTGGCGTTACCCATAGGCGAAACAGGCGCTCGCCTGTAGCGGAGGTGCCAAAATGTTAAATAAAGTATACCTAACAACTCCGTTTTTTACATTTTTCACTAGGGCGGCAAAAAGTATAGCACCGGTGCTACATTCAATTAATCTAAAACGTGTTTTTTTCAATCTAAAACTGCAAACAAGAACAAACAAAAAAAAGATTTTTTTCATTTTTTATGACATTTTTCATTTTTTATAAAATGGTACGAATTGATCTACGATCTTCTATCTATAGAAGTTTCTCAACAAGAGATTTTAAGTAGTTATTAGAAAAATTAAAGTTGTGATTTGCATATTAAAAAAATTATAAATAAATGATATTTATTAAAAAAAAAAAAAAAATACAAAAACAAAATAAATTAAATCTATTATTGTTTCTCATAAATGGTTTTATGTGATTATATCGAAAATTAAAGTTGCGATTTGCATATTTAAAAAAATGATAAATATATAATAATATTACGAAAAAAAAAGAGAAATCAGCTGTGGCCACCACAGGACTGACCGCCATCACAAAATACTTGTTTAATTTATGCTGCTTTATCAAAAAATGTCTTAAATAAAAGTTGTTAGTTATTGATTTTATAGCAACTTTTGTTAAATTAATTTTTTCGAAATATTTCTCGGTTGTGAAATATTCGCAAAAATCTTAAAACCTACACGAGAAATCTCCCATTTCTAGTTAACAATTTTTACCAAAAGTTGATCAAGTAGTGCCATTGATGTCAAAAGCTTCAATATGAAGTTTCATAAAAATCATTTTATCCGAATTTGCTCTGCCCGTGTACACGGACCGACAGGCAGACAGACAGACATACAGACAGACAAAAAAACCAGACAGACAGACAGACAGACAGACAGACATACAGAGAGACAGACAGGCATCATGCTAAAAATAGTCGAAACATTATGTAGGAAGATCGTGGAGATCCATCGAAATCTCGAAATGTCAAAATCGGTATGATCACAATACCTCCCTTATATATGTTGGCGGTCGGTAAAAAATGATAAATATATAATTTTTTAATAAATATATAATTTTTATTAAAAAACTAAATAATTTAAATCTATTTATGTGTCTCATAAACGGTTTTATGTGATTATAAAGTTGATGATTTGCATATTTAAAAAATTATAAATATGTAATAATATTACGGGGGGGAAAAAAAGAATTAATAAAATTATGTAAACTTATTTTTGTTAATAAACATTCATTCAATTCAGATCTTATCCTTGTTTCGTCCATTTTAACCTTGATTTGTCCATTAAGTTCATTCAAAACGTGTTTTGTCCAAATTTAAATATCGATTTTTCGTAATTTTGTTCATTCAAATTTTATAACATATTTGAATTTAGCGTTAAAAATTATCTTAGAAATAAAACCAATCTTAAAAGTGACCTTAAAAATAAGTGGGTCAAAAAATTACGTTCCCAACTTATTGCAAAGAGGATTCTAATTTTTCTTGCAATTATTTCAAAATTGTATTACTGTGACAATGAATTTACCTGATGTTAAATGATACATACTCAGTTATCCAGCAAAAATATAAATATTGCCTAATTTATTTTTAATTTTATTTTAATATTGTTTTGTTTTCGTTTTAGGAACACACACTTTACGAAACATGTGGAACAGTTAGCAATTATAAAATGAATGTCTTCTTTTTATTTACACAGTTTATCATTTTGAAATTTGTGTTGTAAAATATTGTTAAAGGACATTCTTGACAATACTTATCCTGTATATAAAATTATTGTAATGTTTTAATAAAGTTGTTTTATTATAGCTGCTTAATATTAATTTAATCATTGTATTATTAACCTAGTTTTTATATTTAACCGTAAATAAAAATGTTCGAACCAGGGCGCGAATTATTACATTTAAGGGGGGGGGGGGGTTCTCAGTCCAACATTTTTTGTTGAACAGTAACGATATAACACTCGAACCGCCTATGTCTTGTTAATATTGGTTTTCAGTTCTACCTGCAAGCGCCCTGCCGCCCAGGTTATGTTCACCAATGTACGTTACATTCGTCTCGTGTCTTAGTATTTTAGTCGCTTATTTCGGTCACCGCATCATATGAGCTCTTAGTACCGTGCTACTTTAAGCAGAGGTAGAATTTAGCCTGTTCTACTTCAATTCATTTATTTTGTTGTTGTCGTGAACGCATTTTACGCACGCATTCACATTCGTGTGTGCTGGTCTATTTCGCAAATACAGTGTGAACTTATTAAATTGATCATGGTTGTGTGTCCAAACTCTCCATTCCAGACCTGGTGTATTACGAAGACTACAACATCTCAAAGGGCCCTTTGCTACACGAAGTTTCAACCACTAGGTAAGTCCATCAACATCCAATACCATCTCCAGCATTCTACAATCGTGGGATTATGCCCAATAAAGTCCTTTAGCTGTATTTCACGTTTTTCATCTCGTGAGTCCTGCCGTACGATCATCGCGAACATGCTTCTTAGATCAGGAACCTGGTCAATGTCTCCGCCTGGGAACATTGCAGGGCTCCGCATTTAACAAATAAGTATGATAAAAAAAAACAGCTTGTGTATTTTTTAGTCACAACTAATAACGTACTGGTTACATATTAAACTAATTGTGCCATTCTAAACATAATTCGTTAACTTGAACAGAACTGTAAACTTCCATGGTCGAACTATGTTCTCTTTTGTAATTTACCATCGTTAGTGAGTCTAGAAGTTTACAGGGCTGTTAAAATGAACAAACCTAGTGTATGTAAATGCGATAAAAAGCTACGATTATCCTAATAATAGTGCCAGCAACTGTAATAATCAGGAGCGAATTTACCACGACACTAATAACGTTACCAGTGTCGGGCCCCAGCATGCTATGGGGTCCCCAAAAGTGTCCGTCGAATCGTGTTAATTCTCCAAGTAGTAAAAAAGGCCAACACAGTTCTCTAACTGATCCGTAAATATTTTCTACACCTTACTCCTTCATTATTTCGCAAAAGGCACCTATCCTACATCCGACAACTCCTTGAATTTGCATTTGCTGTATAGTCGCGACATCCAGTTGTTAGAAGGAGTTCAAAGACAAACAACCAAACTCTTGAGAACAGAGAAACTCCAGATGTATCGGATAACAACAGAAAAATTATCCACAGACATATCCCCATTATATCGTTTTAATGCTGACCCACCTCTTCGTGGCCACCACCTGAAGCTGAGGCATAAAAGATACCGGCAAAGAGAAAACTTCCTACCCAACCATATATTCGACATCTGGAATCCCCTCCTGGGCGAAGCAGTCTCGGCCCACTCCATCAACAGTTTTAAAAACAAAATGACTTCTTATTTTCTTAAAAACTAAATGAACAAATGAACATGAACATTTAAATTAAAGTAGCTGAAATATTTAAAAAAATGGTGTGAAAATAGTAGTGTTGAAAGGACCTTGTGTGATTTGGGTCAATGGTGATAGACGCGTGACTTTTAAAGCACGTAGTGTGGCATGCCGCTCTCACCATTTTACGTACGTGTAACTCACATGGGAATTCCACTCACACATCCACAATTTTTTAAATATTCACACCCCAAATATAGCAACGAAAAAAGGAAATAAATAAATACATAAATAAAATAATAATAATAAATAAAAATTAATTTGTACAGAAGACAGCGTCCAGTAAATTGAATTATTCACTAAATAAAAATAGTTTTTTAAACATAGTTTTTTAAAAACACGTTTCGCTATTTTTTTTAACTGGCATTTAACCAGTGGCGGTGCTAGCGGGGGGTCCGGTGGTCTTGGCCCCCCTTAAAGTTGTTCTGGCTCCCATTTGGCCGCCTAGAATTGCTTGGAAAAAAATATATTTTAGAAGTGAGGACCTTTTTTTTTGGGTCATTACTTGTATTTTCATATGTAAACGATAAAAAACTATTGCCTGCCCTCCCCCCATATGTTAAGAGCTAGCGCCGCCACTACATTTAACTGATACGTACGAAGCACGGGCACACCAGCTAGTTTATTTATAATAAATTATTTAGAAATGTATAAAAAAATAGATTTCACACAATTTTCGGTTTGTATCATATTTGGTTTTTAAAAACCAAACCACCCTAACAACGCACTTATCAATGGCCCTGTCACTCCTGACATTAAGTAATTTTAATGATGATGCATTAATTGCATTTTAGGGATCGGTTACCTGACCTGTTTACTTATACCTTAATATCCAATGTTGACGGATTGTATTCCGATAATCAATTTCTATTAAAAATTCCAAATATAATTTAAAATTCCAAATATGATTTATAATCTGTTTCACCGGGTGTTCATAACTAAAGAGCGGACAGATTAGGTGATGACAACTCGTATAAAAAAGCGGCACTTCAAACAGACGAGAAAGGAAAAGACTTTTTTGGCAAAGGTGTACATTATATTTTTTGGGCGACCAAAAGTAATTATAATTAGAAAAATTAAACTTATTTAAAACATTTAAATTTTAAACATTCGCTTGTTATTGAACAAACATCATTACGCTCTGGCTGTTCTTTATTCATTACTAACTAGTGACCAATCTAAATGGGGGTGGTTGGATAATTAATTAGTTTTATGCATTAAAACGTTTATGAATGTTTATATTTTATCTTTTCTAAACTTATATAATTTTTAACTAAAAACTGCTTTAATCACAGCCCAATTTGTCCATATACAAGTTGCAATGTGCAATAAGTCTACACTTATCCTTGCCACAATCTATTAGCATAAAGCAGTGATGGGCGCGTAGAATACATGATGTAGACTAATGTAGATTTTACGCGTAAACATGTCAAGTAGAATATGCTTTTGTTTACGTGTCGAATGTAGAATGTAAACTGTACATGCGCAGTACGTTTAAATGTAATATTTGAAATAATATAATGGTAATAGTTTAAATTTACTTTAATGTTTATGTTTATTTCAATTTTATGTAGTACTAATTACATATATTGTTTCCTAAAATGTTATCTCACAAATCGTATATTGTTATGGACAACATAAATTACTTGGTTTCTGTCTGTATGAACTACAAAAGTTAAATTTAAATTAAAAGTTAGCAGTTGTTTTAATCAGGAAGGATCAGGAAGCTGTCAAAAATATTAAATCTGAGTTCTTTACTTCTTCTTCTACTTAAAACTGGCGGTATTTTATTTTTTAAACGTTACATAACCTCATTTTTCATTATTCTACGCCAGATTCTACGTGTCTACACAGTCTACACTTCTCTACGCTGTCTACGGTAAATTTACACGTAGACGTAAAAAATTCAAGTTTACGCGTAGATGCCCATCTCTGGCCTAAAGTATACCAAGCGGCAAATGGCGATAGTCATTGACTGTGGATAACAAGTGATTTAGCTATGGCTTGGGCTGAAATGAAAACAGTCCGTCGTCTAGTTTTTATTTCCTTAATAGGAACAAGTTTTTTTTATATTTATTATTTTCTTATGGTCGTATTTGAAAATAACAATGCAAATACAGTGGATATCGTTTATAACGACATTTCAAGTTTTTGCGACGAAATTTCAAAGTCACAGCTAGAAACATATCTTATTATACGTGAGACTCATAACGACATCGGATATTACGACGAAATTAATATAATGACGAAAAATGGCTTGAAATTTGAGTCAAATTATCTTTTATAACGACGGATCACCACTGCCTAACGCGAAAACGCCGGGAAGTACCGAATTGGCTAGGGGAATTACCAAGTTATGAAAAGGAAAGGCGAAATGCGACAGATAAACATATTCATTCAGTGGGTAACTCCGAGTTGAAGATAAGTTATCGACATCGATATGGCGAAACGAAAAGCATTAATGTACATTTTTCAAATATTGATGAAGAACTCGAAACGGAGGAGGATATGACGGAAGATGAATTTTTCGCTGGGTCCGATACGAATTTGGAATCAGAAATAACGACAAATTGGAAATGGAAAAAACAACCGAGATCCAAATATCTACTATAAAGTATGCATTTTCAGCAGTTGAAACAATTCAGCATTTTTTCACGTTTAATCAAAATTTAAAAGAGGCTAAAACAGATTTTGCATTGCTATATTTGAAAAAAAAAATATTGAAAAAAACTTTTTAGAAAACCGAAAATCACAAAAAAAAATATTTAATATTTCTAAAATCATATTGATTATTTTTATCCAGCAGTGTCCTCCCGTTAAAAATTCTCACAAGCCGCCCCTGGTATGAAAGACATGCAAGTATGTTGAACTGCAGAAGTTTAAATTCCTTTGTACCAGTGAAATGAGAGACTTAACAACAAGCGCTACTACCTGGGACTACTAATACGAAATGCTGGTTGCCTAAACGACTGTAGTTTTCTAAAGTGTGTTCATGTATTGTGAGCCATTGTAAATGCTGTAACATGCATCATGACTCGAAATACACCGGAGTAAACTGAAATGGTGTTTCGCTTTGTGAAACTATGGATAATCGTTCCGGTTCACAACATTATTGAAAATATTGGTAGAGATGGATTTAACATTCAAAGGTTCCATATTCCATCCTCACTTGAATTTGGTTCGGTGACATATCCGCACAAGAAAAATGCTCATGCGAAAAATGCCCACAGGAAAGAGCGCACAGTCATAACTGTTCACACGAAAACTCCTCCTAGGGAATTATTCTAACAAAGAAAATTCCCCACACCGATAATAACGCACAGTGATTTAGTGTCCTACAATGATCCCTGCGTTTTGCATGTGACAGTATTCGTATCGCTTTTTTTTTGGAGAATGAATATTTTATTTGCATGGGAACTTACACCCCAAAGTACAACCCCATAATTTATATGCGAATAAAATATTGCATAATAAGCCATTTTAGTTGCCTCCGGTGTAATTACAGAAGAAATTTTCCATAATGCAAATATAGTCTGTGATAATTTTTTACACACAATGTTTACATGTTCTCTCCAGGGTAAATTCGTGTCTAAATGAATTCTTAAGAACTTACAATTGCATTTTGTTCTAAGATAATATGTATGGTAATTATTACAAGACAAGATTATTAGAAGTAACTTATTTGCTGTAAAACAATCTTTTGCTAATTGTCTCTCTGTTCGATAACATACTCTAGCATGTTTGAAGAACAAAGGAACGATGTGTCGTCAGCAAATAATATTGTCGAAATTACGGGTACTAATGGTAATGTTGCATCTCTAATATTTGTTGGTAGATCATTGATGTAAAGAAAAAAGAGATTGGGTCTTAAAATTGAGCCTCGTGCCACGCCCTGTGTCATGTGACTGATTTGCGAAAATTTTCCATCCGAAAAGACAGTCAGAAAAGACTAATGGTAATGATGCATTTCTTATATTTGCTGGTAGATCACTGATGTAAAGAACAAAGAGAATAGGTCCTAAAATTGAGCCTCGTGGCACGCCCTGTGTCATGTGACTGATTTGCGAAAATTTTGCATCCGAAAAGACAGGCTGACATTCAAGTATGACTACAAGATTTAGAGCAACACCTCTTACACCAAGGTACTCTAGCTTGTATAGTAGCAGTTTATGATCTATACAGTTAAATGCCTTCGTTAAGTCACAGAAGGAGACTGATAATATATTGTGATTGTTTATATTATCATAAATATATTCAAGAACTCTCACTAAGGCATCGTATGAATTTCTGTTGGGAATAAAACCGAATCGTGATGGAGTTATGAATTTATTTTTATTTAGAAAGATGATAATGATGCTTTTAATGATGTTTTCTAAAATTTTTGATATAGTCGGTAAGATTGATATCGATCTATGATTCCCAGGATCTTTAACATCCCCTTTTTTATGAATCGGTACAACTTTTGCTAATTTTAGTTGAGATAGAAATTTACTTTCTTCAACATAAAGATTAAAAATATAGATTCAGTAGATTTCAATGTTATTCTCCTATGTTCCGGTGTAAAAGTTGTCACCATTTATGTATTTTTTTCTTGTTGGTATTTGAATTGTTATGTATACAAATGTTTGAATATACACATTTTCAAGTTATGAAAGTTATTCACTGAATTAACTACTAAAATGTTTAACACATAAAGAACAATTCCTAAAAAAGAAACTTATGAACTTGGTTTGAAAAAAACCGCACGAACTTTTCGTCACCTAATATTAAAACATTACATTAACACAACTTCTACCCTGAGTCACTTAAAACATCATTATTGAACTAGGATAAAGAATATTAAATAAAATATCCTGAGAGGGTTAAAGTTTTATATTTAATGCATGTTTAAAAAAGCGGTCAATGCCAACGCCCTTAATTTGTAAGAAATCTTTATTTCAACTGTTTCGCAAAACATAAGAGTTGCATTGTTTCCATTCTAGATTTGAACGCGCAACAACTTCCATCTGTTGGAAATTCGCGAAACGAAAACTCAAAGTTCAGTATTAATATTCAATAATATCTATTTCTGATTATTTTATTCACCCTTTAAGCTCTTATTGACATGTTTATTTTGGCAATGTGCTGGCAAGTAATTCACAAATATCGAACTTGAAACGTGAAAATTCAGATGGTTGGTGATGCGCCGGTCCACAACATCGGAATCCGTGTAGTCGATATGCTTTCCAGATGAGTACGACAGTGCGAGACAGTGTGTGTTTATACTCTTTCACTTCTGTGCCTCACATATAACACCAAACATATACGATTATTAAGTTAAATATTCAAAACGTCAATTCTGTTCATTAATATTTCTTAAAGTACATCATAAAATTATTATTTTTTTTTTGTCTAACCTACAATCTTTACTGACAGGCACGTGTCTTTCCAAATATTTTCTTCCTTCATTGTGATTGTCTATAAACTTTGAACTTAATTTCTGTTCTTCTAGTGTTAATTATATTAGATAATTAGTTTTCATTTTGTATTTTATTTATAAATTATATTTTTAATTTTCGATTTCATTTCAGTAAGTGATTTTGATAAATCATATTACTAAATAATAAACACATCTCTGAAATACTTTCGTTTGTTATTTTTGAGAAAAAAATGCATAGAAATTTAATATTGTGTATAATTTATTATAATTAAAATATGTTAAATAGTATATATACACAGATATATTATTTAGTTTGTTTGTAAAATATTTTGACACTTTAAATGAAACAATTTTGTAATATACAAATAAATTTAATTAAATTAGTTAAGTTAATTAAAAGGCTATAAAAGTTAAAGTTAAAAGAGACAGGTTATACAGGGGTGAGCTTACATTTAGGGTAAGTTGACAAATTAATAAAGCTCGTATTTTCGCCGCAGCTTTTCTATTATATTATTTTTGCTCTACTATTGGCGCTGTTGCAGTATATTTTTGAATAATAAATATTTTTATTATGCAATGCGAGCTTATTAATAGTTAATTTTTTTATATAGTCTATTTTTTCGTTATCATTACAAATTAATAAGATTTTTTTTTGCTTTACGCGCGGTTAAATTTAGATAATTTTCTGATATTTTAAATATCTAATATTATTAGACAGGCAAGTTTGAGGGTCTTTAATTTAGTATTTAGATGATTTTTATATTATATATTAGTTCTAATACGTATCAAAGCAAATATTGATATAATTAAAACATGTATAATTGTATTTTTATTATTTATTAAACAAATTTCAGTTCTTCTCATTATAGATAATTCAAAATCTGGGGCCTGGATTAAATTATTGGACTTCAGTGGCATTTATTACACATTTATGCACTGTCGAACATATTTTTATGAGCTACCAACTGCAGATAATCGAAATTACTTAACGTGTTTATAAATATTTACATTTCTGAGTCAGTAGGTTGGTGGACTTCATCAGGACAAAATGATTAAACAAAGAGCAAATATGAAACTAATTACTTTACACACATAGGTTTATTTTTTTATTTGATTGCCAGCTAAACAAATTACATTTGTTATTCAAAGCTGTGTTATAATTACAAAATATTGCATAATTGTCCTAAAAAACATATAGGAAAATACTAGAGATTTGCAATTTATTTATCATTTCTGCTTTTTTAAAATTATCTATGTAAATAAAGTTGTAGGATGTATCGATTTTTTATTATTTTGCCCTTAAACTTCGTGTTTACACGTTTCAGGAGTTTATAAGACGATATCCACCGAAGCAATCCATTTTTGTCGGTCTGTCTTATTTTTTAGTCCTCATATTTTTTTTCCTACATTTTTCAGGTGACTGTATGACCATGTTTACAAAAAAAAATCTGTCCATCTGTCAGTTTGTTCGTAATTGACGCAAAAACGGCTGGACATATTTTCACATAAGCTGGTGAGGTGACAGAACAAAATCTGGATTCGAACACAGGGTATAAGGCACCTAAGATTTTGAAAATATCTCTCTTATTACTGACAAATAAACATGTATAACAAATATTGTTTAAATAATAAAACATTTTTTTCTTGTATGATAATATTTAGGTGGATACGGGACAGGAAAAACTAAAATCTTGATATATCTCTTATTAATTACAAATTACCGGGGTCCAAGCAGACTGCAGGGCCCGGGACTGAATTATTTTTTTATAAATCAATATCCAATTTAAATTAATTCACTTAATTTTTTAATTTTTTTTGTTGATAATTGTCATACGTAATAATAATTGAAATGATAGAGTTTATGCTCCAGACCCGATTTCACTGCACACTTTGTTTATGTATTTAGCTGTCATCAGTTATAAATATTTTGGGCCCCATATGGTATTTCTATTGGTAGCTTCCGCGTGAACAAGGAGCACGTCAAGTAAACATCTTTTGTGTATCATATTATAGAAAAAATAAAGAATAACTTCTATCTATACATAGTTTTTTATCGGGCCCGTAATTATCGTTTTCCGGGGCTAGGGCGGGATTTTTGTTTTCCCAGGTCATAGGCCCGGGCCTCAAATTAATGTGACCCGGGGTCACACTCGGCGCCCCTGTGTTCCAAAAAAAATGTATGTACCAAAAAAGTGGAGGACAAGGTCCTGATATGGGCCGCCCTTTTGTTTTTTCTCGATAATTCTTTGAGTTTTTGAAGAAATGATCTTAGAATTGGCATACATCTAGCCCAAAGACTTATATAAAATATTCAAAATTGCATTGTTTCGAAAAATAGAAAAATGTGATTCAGCGCTAACTATGAAAATTTTTAAAATGTTCGAATCAGGATTGAGTGTATGAAATATGGGCCCCCATTAAAAATTGAGTAGTTGAAAATAAATTTTATTTTTGTTTAAGATCCAAACTCAAAGCAACTTTTTAACAATTGATTACTGACAAAAATCACATTCATATAAATCTTTTTCTGTCCCGGAGTATTCATTGTTCATGTGCCCACATATTGCACATAAGACACAGAGCCCAAAGCTCCAAAAACAACCGTCACAAAACATGCAAGCAGCATCTTCAACATCCGGACTTTGTTGCCCTACTTCATCAACGTCCATGTCGTCGTCAGCTGGACAAAATTGTTGAATATGCCCTGGCCCATATTTAAACCTCGCGGGGAGCCCATATTTCCAACAGTGCACACAGAAATCTAAATTAATGTTTGACTTTTTTGAGATTAAGTGAGGCAGTAGCTCCTAGTAACACAATATACCTCGATCACAATACAACAGCTTTAAGTATAAATCACAAGCAGATCGAATAAAAATCTGGCCCATTCTTATAACAACAACTTACTTTAATAAAAGAAACAAAATTAAGCAAACATAATTACTGTAATTCGTTTCTAACGGAACAAGAACTCAACTGCACTAAATTTATAAAATTGTTGAACGAAAGGTAGCCGTGTTTTAAGCTATTGCCGAAAGATGATGTTAGCTATATTAGAAGATTTTCTTTTGGGGCCCATATTAGGGCGCATCGATAGATAAGGGCTTCAGTATAATTAAAAGAATATTTCTTAACACTATTCTATTCTATTCTATTATTTATTGGCTTCGGCTGTACGCCAGTCCACCAGCGCATAGCTTTCTTCAAGGGTCTTCGTTTATATGTTCATTTCTATATTATTAAGTAGTTCCATTAATAGAGCACATGTTGTTGGTGTTGGGTGTTGCAGTACCTCTTGTATGGAGATGGGTGATGGGTAGTAGAGCAGCAGGTTACGATATAACGAATTGCAGGCGTTAATATGCTCAGGACATGATAAGAATATATGGGTCACATCACCATATTCACCACACTTACACAAAGTTGTACTGAATATGTTTATTCTATGTAGGTGGCTATAGGAGAGACAATGGTTAAATCTACGGCGTGTCACAGTTGAAATTGTTTTTTTGCTAATTGGTAGATTATGGAACCAGGGTTTAAGTGGGATATGTGGAAGAAGAGAATACAGATGTGAACCTCGATGTTTTCCTGTCATGTCGCATTCTTGATGCCATTTTGTTTTTATTGTTTGGCTGAGAGGTGGCAATACATCTTTATAATATACTTTAACATCTGTAAGATCGTCAGGTAGAGTAGAAGCTTTTTTTGAAAGTTGATCTGCAATATCGTTTCCATAGATACCGCAGTGACTTGGAATCCATGCGAGCTGTACTCTGTAGTTTTCTTAAGACTAATTTATTAATAATTAGTTAATTGGTAAAACAGATAACATAAAACAATTAAAATTACTGACACTGATTAGTAAGCTCTGGGACGTCCAGCCAATCTAAGTGTCTCTAAATTAATATGTTTATTACAAGATAAACATGAGTCGGCACAAGTGGTAGTTCGTTATAGTGTATAGACTAAATATACACTATCAATTGCTACTAGAATCATAATAATAACCTCTAGGTAGGTCTTAGGTTCAACCTAGTGACTTTACATTAATTAACACGGACCGTAAGAGCTTTACTAAAACGGAGTGATTGTCAGACGCATCTGGAGCAAATACAAAAACATATTTTTAAACTTTACTTACATAACACCGGTATTGCCGGCCATTGTTCACTAATAACTTACTGGTAAACTGATTATCTGATTACTAATTTCTAAATTGACTTTTAAGATTTCTTAGATATTTATACATAAAAAAGTGTAAATACATCACGTGGAGGAATTTTATGACATGTGTTACGTGTCAAAGCACGGATTAATTTAGAGCACAGTAATTTATTACAGTTGTTTTATATAATCTATTCCTGGAACGGCTATAGCATAGTTGGTTAGTATGTGGTAAGCTGTGTATAAAGTACCATGTTCATCTCCCGGTGCCGGCAAACATTTTTCAAATAGTTTCCCAGTCGTTTTTCCTCGGAAAGCATAGGGCTAACCAGTGGCTGCACCCAGTAATTTTTGTTGGGGGGGACTGAAGATAAAATTATTTAAATTTTGAATAAGGTTTACACTTCTAAATTTCAAGTGATGATAAAAAAAGGTCCTCGCTTCGGAAATACAAAGTGATGACCTAAAACAAAAAAGGTCCTTAATTCTAAACTACAAGTGACGACCTAAAAACAAGGTCCTCGCTTCGGTAATACAAAGTGATGAACTAAAAAAAAAAGATCCTCACTTCTAAAATACAAGTGACGACCTAAAAAAAAAGATCCTCACCTCTATTTTTAAAAATTTCTAGTGTGTTTGTGTTTATTTCTTTCCTTCTTAGGGGGGGGCTCCTCCCCTGGGTGCGCCACTGGGGCTAACTATCGAGGAAAATTTGCCAAAGATTTGCGAGATTTTCATCCAAAACAAATAAAAGTGGTTCAGAATCCACGTTAAAATAGTTGGTCTCATATTTCTGTGATACATGCAACACGCATTACACAGGTGTATGTTGGGCCACCACGCTCACTGCTGATTGAGAATTATAATTAAACTAGGTTATTTATTACCCGTCAACAATAACGGATTTATAATATGAAAATTTCAGTATGTGTATTTGAATCACGGGACAGGATATCATCAGTTAGCCAATCACTGGAGATGGTGTCACCTGTCAGCCAATCAAGAGACAGGGTGTCCCCAATCACGAGAACCTTAGGAAAAATTTACGTCATAATGTTATCGACACTACATACAGACACTTGCTAATTATTATTGTACGATTATTTCATATATTTGAAATTATTTTCCTTTTAAAATTATCCTGAATGTACGAAATTAATTTATAACGTTTTGTGTAAATAACAACACCCAACACGGTTCAAATTTCCGTTACCACGGTATATTAACTGTGAGTAATTGCATTAAGTACAAACTTCGCCTCTAGCTTTTCAGTCCACAAATCACTAAATTAGAGATGTGCATCATGATCTGTTATCAATCACGGCCACTTCTTTCCTATTGATTATCAAGATCGCTTCGCATGGTTTCAGCTTACAGTGATTTGTATAAAATCGCACTGCCGTGGGAAGCGAGGACTGTTTGTAATTGTGCGACAGGCTCTTCAATTTTGGTATAAGACCAGTGACAAGATATAGGTGTTAAATTAGAATATAGGGGCATAATTCTATAGGCATAGTTCCTCGGAATTTGAAAAAAGCTATAATGTTTTCCTATATTATAGGGTTTCGTAGGTATTATGAAGAAACCCTTATACCGTCACTCCTATGTCTCTCTGTCTGTAGGGTAGAAATTGTTGCGAGAGGGCTAGACCTATAGAATTGAAATTTGGTCTACAGATATTTGTTCCACATAAGGGACAAATTTTTAAACTTCGAGAAAACAGTTATATTTGGATTATCTAAAAGTCCAGTCAAGGTCATATGACTGAAATAATAATTAACGTATTGATGTGTTTCTCTCTCTCAGATTGGCAAAATAATAAGAGAAATACAAATGACGTTTGTCAATCTATTTTGTTTATTGTTCAGGTATAGCTACGACAAACGTATTTATATATACAAACGTGTACCGTTGGTTATCCCACCTCGGGGTTTGTCTGAGATTACTAATGTTTTCTAGTGTCATTATTACTGAACTGATTCATTTAACAGCTGAGAACGTACTCACTACAACTACACACTAGAGCAGGGGTCGGCAACCTTTTTGTTAATAAGGGTGCAATATAAATTCAAATGTTATTGAGGGCGCATAAAAACGTAAAATATGTAAACACTCGTGGTTCGTAAGGTCGTCTAATCCAGCGCTGATCGCTCAAGTCGGATCAAGTGTTGCCGACCCCTGCACTAGTGTGTACTGTGCAGTGTTCAGTTATTTTATTATACTATTATAAGTCGTGATTCAACCTATTGTTTGAATTATTTTAGATTTTTGTTTATAGGTATCAAAGAGGAATAAATCATTTATAGTAATGAAATACTTATAAAACAAATAACACATTGTTAATAGTAAAAATATGTTCCTGACAGAAAATGCAGAAAAAATTGGGATTTTTGGTAAATTATTCAAATTTAGTTTCAAACCAGTGGCGAAGGAAGCCATTGAAGAACCCATAAAAAAATAATAAAAAAAAATATTTTTTTTTAATTAAAAAAAAAAATAATAAAAAAATATTTAGATAAATCTTCAAAAATAGATCAAATTATGTTCTATACAAATTTTTGTCTAAGGCTTGGTTTACTAGTTACGAATTTTTTAAAATTTTAATGTTTAATAACTTCCGTTTCCGGTTTTGGATTTTTATAAAAAACAATAGGGTCCTTCCCAATTATTAGGCAAATTTTTTAGTATCAGAACGAACTCTCTAAGTTTAACCGTTCTTGAGTTATCGTTTATACACACACACAGTAACACACAGAGAGACAGACACACACACACACACACACACACACACAGACACACATATGGACGGCACTTCGAAAATAGGTTTTTTGGATTCCCTGGACCATGAAACGTGGTCATCAGTCAAAATCTTGACATCGAAAATTTTCGCGATTACAATACTTGCCCCTTATATATTAAGGTCGGGCAAGTAAAAATTAAATGGAACTCTTAGTACTCAAATAACGAATAAAAGTGATTATCAAAAAACTGTTGATTTTGATGTGATTATAGAACAAATATTCCTAGACATTCAGTATTATGTTGGCTTCTTACACTTATTAAATAGCTACAAAATCCTGAAATGTGTGAAAATTCACGTCAATGTTTTAAAATAAATGTTCTGAAAGTCCTCTCTATCGCTGAAGGATCTTTTTACTTGGACTAAGTCTGTAAATGTAATCCTGATCCAAAAAGCAGTAGTTTCTTAAGTACGTTATAGGAGATTTCCTGTATTCTCACTCTAACAATTTGATAAATATAGACATAAGAGCTTTAGATTTACATTAATAGAGAAAAAACCACCCGCACTAATTATCGCGTAACATTTTAGATAGAAAACAGTTGATTGGGACCTACTTACCACTAGAAATGCATTGCACAGAATCCAAAAAATGTCACTTATCTCCATTAGAATTTCTACCCTTCATTTAGTTTACCACAGAAAAATGTGTATTGAGGCACGCTTTAGTACTATAATATTGTTTTACAGCGATGAATTGAATTCATAAGACAAGATTCCTTAATCACTTTACCGTTTTATCGTAGCTGTGCTAATGTACCACTTAATTTATTGAAAAGTAATGCGACTGTACGTAATACAAAAGATATTTAAGTTGCGGTTGTTTGGAAAAACAAAAAGGATTTCTCTTGCTCGTTGAATCTTATGCCTCTTTAATCAAGCCGGCCGGCTTATTGCCACAGATAGAGTACTATCGTTCCGTTCAAAACGCTTCAGATTCTGGTCCAGGCATGGATATAATTAAAGTGTTGATATTATTGTAATCAGAATATTCGACATTTTGTAGATAGGTAGATACTTCATTATTCATACCATTTCTGGCTTGGGATCTACAAAATTATTACATTTTTACTCAGAGGCAGATTAAGATCGATGGAGGCCCAGGCCGCATAAGAAAATATTGTACCTTAAAAAAAAGAGAGAGACAGGGAAAATAAAAATACATGTTAACCATTTTGGTCTGATACAGCCTATATAGTTGGTCCTTCTACTTAGTTCTGAGCGTGGTGATTTTCTCGCACACACCTGTGTATTGAGCGTTGCATAGTTTCACATGGGTTCTTTTCTTTTTGGAGAATCGGTAGCGAGTTCTCCATTTTCCCAGGGAGAACGACCAGTGAGAAACTATTTTTAAAAATGTTTGGCTGCACCAGGAGTTGAACGAGGTCCCATAAGCACAGCCACACACTAACAGCGCTACAATCGTTCTCATAGGTTTCATGAATATTTTCTATACATTTTCTATTTGTATCTTGTATTCTCAAATTATAAGAGTCCTGTCTTTAAATTATGTTATTGTAGAAATGAAACAGTTACATAAACTAGTTTTATTTTATTTTATATATATATATATATTTGTAAAAAACGAAAAAAATAATGATTTTAATAAGAAGATTCTCTTTATTATAAATAAATAAATGTCCAAGCATAAAACTTGTACAAAAAAAGTAAGCTCCACAATTTTAAAACCTACATTCAACTGGTTGTACTCAAAATAATTTATTAAAGGAATTTCCAAACTTGGCCCTTGGGGAGTTCTTTAGATTTAGCCAATCTTGTTTGTGTCGTTACTGAACGATGATACCGTAGTAATTTCTATACATATACAGCCGGTTTTCAGATATCAATCGGAGCACCATAAAGTTTAATAAAAATTAGATTTAAGAATGAATGGTCCTCTAGTACGTGATATAATGAATCATTTATTAGATAGAAAATTCATGATATTATAGACATTATAAGTTCTCTCTCTTTTTCTCTTTGTTGCTGTGCGCCAAAAATTTTATCTAACTAACTAACTAACTAACTAACTTTCTCTCTCTCTCTCTCTCTACATATATGTGTATTTCTCTTCCTGGACACCTAAAGGACAACCAGATGACGAAGACTTTTGGCATCATTCAGACAAATCTTTACAATGTTCTATTAAGCATTAACCTTTCAACTTTATACCCAACTCTGATCTATCCCCAAAGATAATTGCTCCTTATTTTGTGTTTGCCTTCCTTTTCATGTCATCTTTACTATGTGGTTCTGTTTCATCTATATATCTATATCATATCCTGCGAGACTTGTGACACAGACATGTCTGTTTTCCCTAACATTTTAACCGAACGCGTTTTGTTCGAGGATATTAATTAGAAGCTTGGCCTATGCTACAATCCGAAAGTCGTCATATGCTGGGTTTACATATAAAGAACACAACGAAAGAACGTAAATATTCCTTTACGTTCCACTATTCAGTGGTTCCAGTATGTTGTTTTGTTTTGTATAGTTGTTTTTGATAGATGTGGATTCGAAAAGTTGTTTCCAGGATTGTTAATGTTTTTTTTTTTTAAGTCAGTTTATGTTAACAAGTCACAGAAATCAGTTGTGTATGATTTTTAGCACGCAATTAAATAAAACCATCTTTATTAAAAGTTGCACTAAAACGCGAACAATTGCGAGCTATGATTTTAAAGATGGTTTAACACGACAACAATAAAAACGATTTTTTGGCGATGAAACACCATCTTTACTTACTGTAGATTGGTGATTCTACGAGTTCGAAACGATGGTTGCTTCATTCTTCGGACGTACAAGTCATATTGCCACTGTTACACTTGAACATCACTGCTGAATAGTATATCATAATTTGTTAGCCGGATGTGTTCCAAAAATTACACAAAGAAACTACCAAAAGGAAGAATCCTTATTCATCATGACAATAGATGGCTACATACCGCAGCTAGGACTACTGAGTTCCTGACCGCTTCAAGAGTGTAGAAATGACTTATCCGCCTTTCAGTCCCGACTTAGTGCCTTGTAACTCTTCCTTTTTGTAAGGAATTAAATGGGTGGATTAAAATTTTGGGCGGATTAGAAGCCTACGAAAGTCGCGTTTCTGAGGTGATACATGAACAATGGTCCTAGGGCTTTCAGAATTGATTTCACCGCATGAAAAAGCGAATTGAACGTGAAAGTGAATATTTTGAACAACAATAAAAATATTTGAACAAACAAATTTTGTTGTTTTCCTCATTATCCGGAAGTAGCAATCCTCATATAAACGGTAAATGAAACGAACAAACAAATTCGTTCGCATTCTTTACGACTAATATTCATATTCCAAAGGAAATTCGGGTTCACTCGGAATCGGTTTGAACATGTATTTAAAATTTAGATTAATTCATATGCAAGAATGGACAGGTCTCAAGGTTAGATTATTGTGAACAGAATTGTAGGTTATAACAAGTGAACATTTGGATGAATCTATTCTATGGCGTTCGCTCATTCTTAGTTGCTATATGAAAACCCACCACTAGCCGACGACAAAGTTCTCGGAGACAGGTGACTTCTTTTCTTGAAAGAATCAAACTTGCTTTCCGTTTGAAAATTTAGCGTGTTTATATTATATCTGTGAAATTAGATGGTAGTTGAACTTCTTTACAGCTATCTTCGTCTATATATCTGTCCTGTTTTTGGAAGAGATTTTTATCTAATTTATTTGTGCTTGCCCATGCGTTCCAAGTGTTCTTTTATCATGATGTTTATTTAAGTCTGGATAAGTAAATGGGCTGTAATAAGCGCTTATAGCTGGAGGTGCTGCCCTTTGTCCTATCAGATCATTTCCCGTAGATACTCGGCTTTGTGTATAGTAAAATATTACCTTGCCAGATCTTTCCATGTATTTTATTTCAGTATTCCACTGAATTCTTGACTAGCTGATATACTGTATATTTCCTAAGAAATGCGTTAAAATTAACGTGACGTTAAATTTTTTATTTTAACACCATGTTTAATGCCTTTTTAGAAAAATGGTATTCTGTAAGAACAATTGTTTAGGTAGGCGTTAAAATGATTTAATTGCGCATCTGGTGTTAACTGCGTGTTTTGTATCATGCGTTACAATGGTGAGCTTGAACGTTTTTGGTCTACAACATAACCAAATATTTCGGTGGAAATTTAACCATTTACAGTAGCGATATTTATTTTGAAAATGGTACAAAATTGGCTAGCCCGATGATGTTTATTATAAATGGTTTCCAATATATATTTTATAAAACTTAATACATACTATATTCTACAGGGTGTTTGTTTGAAACGGGGCACCCCGAAAATCTCCAAATAGATTATTTTAGAGATATTTTGTTTCTTTTTTTATTGTTTTCAAAGCTTGCTACGTTCAACTTTGTAAAACTTATGTTGATTATTATTTTGTAAATAAATGGTCGCCATTTTGAAATGGTTAACATAAAAATGTGACTTTTTGGTGTCATTGTAAAGCTAATTTAATGTTCTTTTAGGAAAAAAATATAAAATTATCGATTCCTTATGCTAGATCAAAAGTTGACATCATTTTCGGTGAAACCGGAAGTACCTCAGAATTCTTATAGTAACCTTTAGATGGGCCTATTTGTCTAGTTTAATTTTTGTTCTGAAGATTTTTTGTATCTTTACAAATAAAGGAGATTTTCGGGGTGCCCCGTTTCAAACAAACATCCTGTATATAGAACTATATTAGGCTGACCATTTTCTTGAAAAGGCAATGCGGGACCGTACAGGGTGAGGACTTTTTTTTTTTTTTTGCTCGTCACTTGGATTTTGGGAGGTGAGAACCTTGTTTTTATTTGCTAAGGCCGCCAAAACATGAGAGGAAAAGAGTACAAAAGATAACAAAAATGTATTAAACGATTTAACAATTGTGGCTAGTATAATTTAATTATCGTGACAAAAAAATTAACAATTGAATAAAAAAATATCACAAAAAAATAAATTACCTGATAACTACATATACCACGAGCTCAAAAAGAAATAACATAAGGGTTGGCTATGGAAAAATAAAATAATGTTTACTGCAGGCTTTATATAACAATATAAACTTATGACAACAACAAAAGTCATGACAGTTAATTAATTCTAAAGCTTGCTGATGACATTACTTTTATTTTCCATAGCCAACCCTTATGTAATTTCTTTCAGAACTCATGGTATAATGTAAATATACACATTTTAATATCAAAATTCAAAAATTATCATTATCAAACTATAGGAAAAGTAGAGCTCTGACAGTTAAATTGATGTAAAGTTAGTTAGAATTAAAAATGCGGGACATTTTGCGGGACAAATATCAAAATGCGGGACATTTTGCGGGCAAGTAACAATGCGGGACGCAGAGTCAAAATGCGGGACGAATGGTCACCCTAAACTATATTCAACTTTTATTTAGTAAATTTTCAATCCAAAAAATAAAATGTGAATTTATTTTATTATTATATAGGTGTTTTGTAATATTAATAGTTAAATAATTGATTTATTATGCTATTTCTAATTCGTTTTCGTTCTTGTAACCAGTTGCCATTTATTTGAATACGTGTAAGAAAAAATATTAAGAAAAAATTATAAGTAATTCAAAGCATAAACTAATTGATACAACCTGGAGTAGTGAAATAACATTGTTGTGGTCTTCATTATCAATGTCATCAATTATTTCTTCAAATATTACATTAATAAAATATTTTGCGATATTGTGAAGCACTGCACAAGGATATAATTTTATAGGATTATAACTTTAAGTTCTGTATCTCAGCAGAAACCAAATCTGCTCTTCAATACTCCATTTAGCCTTTCAATACATTTTCTTGAATTTGCATCCGGTAACTCAAAAGGGTTACTTGTATTACGAAAATGGATCATTCTCATCTCCTCTGTAAAGAATTTGCTTTAAAGAGAAACATAAAGTTTGTATTTTGTCTTATAATAATTAAAATTCTTACCATCTTTCATTTTATTCAATTTATTTTTGTAACATGACATTTATTAGAGTATATATAATTCTTTATTTATATATAATTCTTTATTTCCCCTAGGCCTTGCGGCGTATAGGGTTTTAACTATTACATTGAGAAAAAATAATCATAATAATAATAAAATAAAATAATATAATATACATTTTATGATTTTCTTTCTTCTTCTTCTTCTTCTTCTACTTTCTACCTCCGGTGTTCATCTCTTTCTTCGTAATCTCTTTTCGGCTTCCGTCTCCTTCCTTCTTGGCTCCAGTTCTTCTTCCCCTCTTTCTTCGCTTCTCTTCCCTCTTTTCTTTCCTCCTCCATTGCCTCTTTCTTCCTTCCTGTACTCAGTTCTGTCTTACCTCTCCGCATTCCTTCTTTCCTCGAGTACTCTCGCCCACCTTTCTCCCTTTCCTTCTTCACTCAACAGCTCCTTTATCTCTCCCTCCCATTTTGTCATCTTTCCACATCTTTTTGTAAGATGTTCCAAGGATTCTTCCTCCTCTCTACACATTCTGCATGCCCTATCCTCCGGTTTTGCCCAATACCTACTACTCCGTTCTTCATTTCCGCATCTTAATCTGGCAATCCTTCTAACTCTGCCCCCTGCCTTTCCTCTCCTCCCTTTCAAATATTTAGATATTCCTACCGTCCTTATCTCCCTATACCTTTTCACTATTCCTATCTCCCTATTCCTTGAATTGTGTATTCTTACTGTTCTTTCCTGCTCCTGTACCTCCTTGTCTCTCCTTCTCAATTCTTCTACTATGTTTCTTCCTCCATTTCTCTTTCGCTCAGCTTCCCTTATGTCCAACCCACATCTCCAATAGTACTCTTTCCTTGTTTCTCCCCATTCCGACAATTTACCTTTTTGTTCTTCCTTCATTCTTTCTTCCCAGCATTCTCTTAATATCTTCCTTCTTTCGTCCCTCCTGATTTTCTCCTCATACTTCGCCGCCCTCGCCCCGGCTCCTACTCTCAGCTTTTCCCTCTTCATTTCCTCTCTCACTATATATCCTGGTGTCGTTCTGTCTAATCCCATAATCCATCTCATGTATCCCTCTTGTACCCTTTCTACTATCTCCCATTCTTTCCATCCCCAGATCTCTACTCCGTACATGAGGATACTCTTCACATTTATTAGAGTAAAATCCTTCATTTTTGCAAACTAAGCACCAGCAGTCACTTTTAAAGCCACCATTTTGGTAATCACCGTTTTGGTTATTGTAGAACGTTAATTTTAACACAAATATTCTTAGCGAATAGCATTTCCATTTGAATTGGTGTTAAAAAAAATTAACTTCAGTTTTTGACGTTAAGATCTTGACGTCTTGCTTAGAGAATAGACCCGATAAGAGCTCTGGAAACAGAGATCTTACCGTCTCTGCTTTTATGCTCTTAAGTGTTGGGAACCTAAATAAAATGTTCTTAAATAAGCAACTCAAATATAGTAAACAGGCTTTTAAATGAGGCACTTAAAGAATCACAAACATTTTTATCCGCCATGTTGACAACAGTTTTGGCTTTAACCATTTTCTTAATTACAATGATATTGTTACAAATTACATGTTATTTATATAAGTTAACAGCCGGGTGAGTTGGTAACAAGCAGAAACGAATACACGAATAACATTTATCATACAAGTTTCGGAATTAAAAAAAAAAAAAAAAATCCCAAGAAAGAAGATCTAAATTCCACATTTGCAGGGTACTATTCGTACATACCATGAGTTCAAAAAGAAATTACATAAGGGTTGGCAATGGAAAAATAAAATAATGTCTACTGCAAGTTTTATATAATATAAAATTTTGATAACAACAACAGTGATGACAGTTAATTAATTCTAAAGCTTGCTGTTGATATTACTTTTATTTTCCATAGCCAACCCTTATATAATTCCTTTTTGAACTCATGGTATAAGAAAAAATAACTCATCTTTCACACTAAATATTTTACACTATCAAGGAAAATGATTCTCTTATTGGAATACCACGAAATAATGAAGATTATGATGACCGGCAACCCTCTCAACGAATTCACTGAACTTTCAAATTCCTCGCTAATAGGATTGATTATAATCCTCTTAGCGGCAAATTATAATCTAATCTCTAAATTAGGTTACTAGGGCTGTTCGATAAATCAGTGACTTATCAAACAGAAAAGACATGGCTTTCGGATCGCTAGTTTGAGCTTATTTTTGACATTTGCCATTCCTTGTAGACATACATACTAAGTTTCAAGTAGACCTGTGAAATAGTACATTTTTAACAGTGTTTGAAAGCGGACAAGATTGTGTTTATTTGTCACAATTGAATTGCCAAATTAAAAAACCCATTAAGGAAATTTTAGTAAAGCTAAACAAGTATTATGGGAACTCTGCTTCGTCGCATGGTACACAACTGAATTCCATTGTGGCCGTATGAGCACGATTGATACTAAGCGCCCGGGATATCTGAATTAGGTCATAATCTGTTTGAAGTACCCGGCTGCGCCTCGGTCTTCAAATACAGATGCGGCCGCAAAATATCTACTTTTTGGCCATGATACACAAATAACTATTGTGTACTATAGCCAAAAAGTAGATATTTTGCGGCCGCATCTGTATTTGAAGGCCGAAGCGCAGTCGAGGACTTCAAACAGATAAGGACGAAAAAGATATTTTTGGCAAAGGTGCGCATTATATTTTTGGGGCGCCCAAAAAATTTTTAATTTTTATTATTAAAATTAAATTTATTTATTTACATTGGATAATTTATGGTTACTGAACAATTATTACAATTATAAATGTTTGACTGTCAGTTGTTTCCGTGTAACCATGGAGATCTTGTAACTTAAGAAATGACACATAGATGGCTCTAGCATCCAGCGGCCAAAAAAATAAGCGAATCGGGCTAGACCGAAAAAGATTTACTTTTTGTCTAGTACTAGATGATGAAAAAGAACTGATTTTGAAATGGTCGCTCAAAAAAATATTTATATACTTCAAATCTACGAGTGGATCATTTAAATTGTTTAAATTTTTATATGGAAACAGATTCCTATAATAAATCCATAATATATCGGAGTAATTATTAAACGGGATAGTTAAAAAAAGCCATGAGAAAATCAGTTCACTGGATTTTCAAGAAACCTGAAGAAATCATTAAATCCTAAAACACTGAAGACTGAATTTTCAGTATTTGGAGGAATCAATAAAAAAATAGATTTATTAAGGCTCATTTAGGTATCCAAAATAAGTTCTAATCTATATTTTCCAATATTTTTAAAACACACAACGGCGTTCACATGTTCGATTTACCAGTTTTGTCTTCGAGCCTAGAGGAGAGAGTCCAGCGTATACCATGCGGAGCAGTTGTTACTTTCTTCATAACCAAGTCCAAAATCAATGTAAAAGTGGGCAGTCCTGCTTTACGACTCGTTGGATGGGAAATAGATTATTTTTTCCATTATGCAACAGTGCGCAATTTTAGTTCCGATACAACTTCTTAACTAAATCAATAAATAAAGTAACAACCAGTAATAATAATAACAATTATTCAAAATACAAGTTTAACAGCTATTAAAAATGAAGTGTAGTACAGATTTTGTGAAATGTTACGCACAGCTGAAGTACGAATTAGCTGATTTTAATCAACCGGCATTTGTGTTTCAAAAACGAATTGAAATTGAAATACATATATCACAATTGGAACATAATCCAACAACTAAAATTTAAATTACTGTGGTTTATAAATCCACATTAAACATAAACACAACAATTATCGTATAAAATCTATAAAATGAACAGCAATAATACCTTGAATTTTCAGTTTATTTATTTATGTGTGGTCTCGGGCTAATCGTTCTTTTCCACAAAACAATAAATATGACTTGTTTATTAGATTATAAGAGAAATATAGCTTGTTTCATGGAAATGATCTGCATGTTACACATTTACTCGTTTCTTTAATGTTTTGTATATTAAATATGCAGTTCTTAAAGTTTAGGGACTGGTCTAGAATTTCGGAACAGGGGGAAAAAAAAAAAACTGTGATGATTCTACACAATGAGGGGAGATAATTTTAATTATATTGTAACGTGATACCAATAAAACTTTTACAAGAAATGTACACACCGGCAAATTTAAAGGAACAGACATAAAAATCTAATTATTTTTCCTGTAGTGTACATATTGTTGATATCTTACCTAAGAGTATCATTATTATATCAACAAGTACGATGTCTTCTAGTACGATGTGTTTTGGAATAATGTTCAATCGGGTTGAGGTTAGGGGAGCACGCGGCCAGCGTGCTCCCCTTGGCCAACAATAGCCAACCCATTGTTGTTATATCCACTTGATTTAAAAAGTCTGTTACACAGTAGGTAACGCATTATCCTGCATTAGGGTGGAATTTTCTCAGATATATGGAGCAAAAGGTACAACATGGTCTTGAAAAATATCTCTGTTGTACCTATCTGCAGTTAACGCTCCGCCATCATTCACCCTTAACTCTGTACCAGCTCCCAAACATATTTTATTTATTTATTTATTTAGCCAAATATACAAATACACTAATAAGTACATTAAATATGTAACTAAAATTAAAATATATGGGCTAAGATATGTCACAAAAAGTACAAAGTACCTTGTGGTGACAAGCTAGTACAGTCCTATATATTTCTTTAGCCAACAATATAACGTAATAGAGCGTTCACAGTGCATAATATAAAACAATTTAATCAATAAACTATAACCAATTACAAAAATAATAATAATAATAATAAAATAAAAATAAAAATAAATAAAGAAAACAGTAAATAATAATATAAAAATATCATAATACAGTACCTAGACAAAATATTATAACCACTTATGATGTTTGAAAAAATCATTGTTTTACACATAATAAACAAAATAGTAATACACCAATTTTATTTTTATTTTGTATTTTATTATTTCAAATTAATTTAGTACATTTATAAAATATTTTTTAATATTTTGTGTTGCCCCCATTTGCTTTTATTATTGCCGGAATTCTTGGAGGCATACTCTCAATACATGCCCTAATACAATTTTCAATTTCTGGAGAGCCATGCCATACTTTTTTAATATTATCTATTAACTTGTTTATTGGTATTATTTAAATCATAAACAAGTCTTTTCAGGAGATTCCAAACATAAACCTAGGATTGACATCCGGCGAGTTACCTGTCCAGGACAAAATCGGTACTTTTTGTTCTTGCAAATCAATCTCAGAATAAAAATACAGAGTTGAAAATGTTTAAAATAGCTTATCTTTTAATAAATACACGATATGTTAAAGAAATAAATAAAGTAGCATATGATTATATGTCGGCATTTTTAATAAACAGTTGTTTTTGTAAGTGGTTATAATATTTTGTCTAGGTACTGTATAAACTGGTAATACAAAGAAAAATTAAACAAATGAAGGAGAAAAAAAATATATAACAATGTATAATAAACATAATAATAAAATTAACAAAGAGTGAAGGACACTATTGATAAATAATACAAAAAAAAAAACAGACTTAATTAGCTGTGTAAAATAGAATCAATAGTGGCAAGAGAAATATTACTTAACCAGAAATTAAGATGTTTCTTAAAAGTTAATTTAGATAAATTCAAAAGGTTAGATTTAATATTAACAGGAAATGAATTATATAATTTAGGAATAATAAATGCAAAATTAGATGTACTAAATTTCTTTTTGACTTTACAATTCAAGCTGATTTTATTAGAATTTTTTCTGGTGTTGTATGTATGAGCAGGAAACTCAAGAAAATCATACAATTTGAATTTAATCTTAAAACAGTAAGAAGATATAGATTTATATATTCCACCCTACACCATAATTGAACCTCCACCAAAAGATACACTAGTAGCAAAATTAAGTGGTGCGTTTTGTTCTCCGGCGTGAATACAATCTTCTTTCATTGTTTAGTAGAGCATTCAAAGCTATCTAAATATAGGCTACAAAAAAATAAAATTGAAAAAAAAAAAAAAAAAATCAATCTGTTTCTTTAAATTTGCCGGCGTGTGTATCATATTTGTACATTGCTACAAATTATTTTTCCACATAGACTCCTTTTAGGATGCATTTTCCCAACGTTTGGGCAGTTTCTTTATCCCGTTCTCGTAGAATGAAATTAGGCGGGTATCTAACCAGTTACGCACGAACTTTTCCACTTGATCATTGTTCTCAAATCGCTCGCCTCCAAGTGCTTCTTTGAGGAGCCCAAATATGTGCTAATCGCATGGCTAAGTCTGGACTATAAGGTCGATGTTCCAGCGTTTTCCAGTGCATATCCACCAGTTTCTGTTGCGTTAGATCTGCTATGTGGGACCTGGCGTTGTCGTGAAAGATCACTCAGCTTTGGAACCCAACGTGATGGGATTTTTTTGAAGCCCAAGTGCTTTCGGATAATTGATTGGAGATTTCCATAGCTGACACCAAGTTCCTCCGAAATTTCAAGCACTGTTAATCGTCGATCCCATTTCACTAACTCACAAACACGAGCAATATTTTCATCAGTCACAATGGTGCGAGGACGGCGAGGATCACTTTGATTTTCAACTCGTTTACGGACTTGCTTGAACTCGTTGCACCAAACTTTCACTCTTGGCGATGAAAGGGTATTTTGCCCGAACTGGAACTGCAGTCTGCGGTGAATTTCGGTTGGTTTCACGTTTTCACGCGTTATAAACTTTATAATAATGCGTTTCGTAGCAGAGACTGACACACTCTTTATATTCATCGTAAGGTAATCATCGTTACCTAACGACCCCAACTACCACAACACACATTTTTGCCTTTCCCACCGATCAACCAAGAAAGGCTCGTTTATATTTGATTGACCCTTTGAAAACCTGTCCCAGAATATCTGTGACAGTATTTTATTAATTCTATTGATCAATTAATTTAGCACAGCTAATATCTAGTACCAAATATACCAGTCAATCTAAAGCCTTTAAACACCTACACTTTTTTGAAATATTCCTTAAAAACACATCTTTGAAACAGGTGAGCACCTAGGGGAGCAAAAGCAAATATTAGATGCATACAATGTACGTCTCAGCACTGGACTGATTTCTCACTTCTTGGAGGACAGCCGATGAGCAAGTCATTCCCCTTTCACGCAGCATGTATGACCACCACACGCTTAATGCGGCTCCATACCTCGAACGTAAAGCAAAAGCAAAAACAGGACTTTTATACCATATATCTAATAATCACACTAAAAGATTTGAAAAAAAGTTTGCCCACCACTGCTTTATGGGAAATAGGATGGGGAAAAATATAAAAATTTGCTGGTTTATCCACGCATTAAGTTTGATAATCCACTCAAAATTTAAAAAAATATATATTTATATTTTAGTTGCATACATATTTGTTCATGTTTTTCCTGCCACGTATTTTTTTGAATGCCAGATTTCTACTTTCTAGGTCCAGCCGTTTGGTCACAATTTCTACTGAACAGACAGACAGAGAAACGGACAGACAAATCGACATACAAAAATTCTCAAAATATCTAGGACTGATATTGTACAATATTTGTTTAAAAAATGATTTATGTTATTCAATTTTCAACAAATCGCTCATGGGGTACGGCCCCTCGGTCCTTCTTGATTGTGCCACTGATGACAGCTCTAAATACATAAATTAACAGACATAAATTGATTTTTGATTTTCAGGCAAATACTTTAAAAGTACTCGAATACCTGAAATATGTGAAAATTCACATTTCACATAAATTTTATTCTATCGTGAATTACATTTGTTTTTATTTCATAAATATCTTAACTATTTTTAATCTTATGTAGCTTAAATTTTAAGACCTAATATTTTCCAGGCCTAAATATGTTCCGAAGCCAAAGCCTGCTACTTTGAGAATATTCCAGCTGGACTTAAAACAACAACTTTATTTTTAAGCCTATTATTTAGTTTTACAAATTTGTAAGCAGCCATTTAATCAGATTAAAAATAAGTATTCCTAAATATAAATTCTGAATAAAATAACATGAAACAGTAAAGACACTCGCATTATACAATAATATTTTAAATTAGTTAACGTCAAAGTGAGCCAAATCTCAACTAAACAATGTGAATAATAGGTAGATTTAAATAAAAGTGGAGAAAAGAGCTGCTGAAGGTGATCCTCAATGATATATAACTGACATGACTTTGACTGACCATCACACTCCAATGAGATGGCGGGAAGAAGAAGTAGTTCTATAGGATGCCGCTCTTTGATTGGACGCAGAAGTTCTATTTACGTTACTGCATACGATCCTGTCAGGGTAAGCTTTATTCAATTTATTGATAATATACTATTGGAAAATACGTAGACGTTAGATTTCTTTAAAAATATTATGAATGGAAACGAAAAATTGGATTTTAAAATTTGGTTTCATTTTGATTTTCTTCTGGATATTAAAAACTGACAAGGAAACTGTACAACTACTAATAATCATACTATGTAATAACCAATAATATGTCATTATAAATAAATTATTGTAAATTTATACCGATGCTAAAAACCTTGTAGTTGAAACGTCGTTAAATAAAACCTATGGGGAAAAAATGACAGCTTATAGAAATAAATTGTATAAACAGATTGGAAATCGCAAGTGCGAACATAGGAAAATAAAAACAAATGATTTTCAGGTACCTTGAGTTTAATTATTCGACATAATCAACTTTCACAGTCACAAGAAACTGTCATATTACAAACTTTTATAAACTTTTGTTACAATGTGAATGTATACGAGTTAAAAGAAAAGATTCAAATGATTTAATGGGTGTACAGCGAACACTCAATTTGCGAAACTATTAATATATTTGCTGTTACTTTTGAAAATCTTCCGATTCGATCAACCAGCACCATTCACTGTGTTTGGTGTAATTTAGAAGAAAAAGGCTGCTTGTTACCAGCAAACCACGTACATACAGCCCAACCTTTAAATGTTAACAATAGATTTGAAATTATGGTCTGCGCTGCAATCGAAACCGATCCATGCCAATCTTCACGAAATGTTTCCGAGAATCTCAATTCAAATCATACAACTGGCCTCAAATGTTTAAAGAAAAACGGTTATCGTACAAATTAAGTAAAAATCAGCAAATTTATCCCGATGATATATTAAGGAATTTTGCGAAGAAATAATGGAATTAGTAAATAATCGAAATAATTTTCTTTGTAATATTCTGTTTCCGGATGAAGCAATATTTTCAATAAATAGTCGACACAATCCATCATTCGCACGCTACTGGTCACAAAGAAACCCACACAAAAATTATAATTGTCGCACACAGTACCCTGTAAAATTAAATGTCTGGAGTGGCATGCTGAGTAATAATATAATTGGTCCTTTTTTATCGAAGGTAATTTGAACGGCACAAATTACTTGAAGCTTCTTCAAAATGAAGTAATTCGAACTCTTAACCGATTACCAGGAGTTAGAATGATATCTGGTTTCAGCAAGATGGTTACCCTGCCCACAATACTGTAATAGTACGGCAATATTTAAATAATACGTTTCCCAATCGCATAATTGGAACTTTCGAGACAATTCGTTGGCTACCTAGATCTCCAGACTTAGCTCCCAAAGATTTCTTTCTTTGCGATTATGTTAAATCAAAAATTTACGGGTTACAAGATGAAAGACATATTGGATTAATTAAAACTCAAAATTCAAAATGCTTTTACAAATATCACACCTCAAACGCTCTTTAACATAAGAACCGGATTCTACAACTGTTTAAGTTATTGCTTAGCAAAAGGAGGAGGTTTATTTTAACATTTATTGTAATTTTTAATTAAATGTTGTTTATGTTTAACAATATGTTATTTTATGCTGTTTTTCACTTTCATATTTCATTACAATATATTATTTTTGTTCATTGTTACACGAATTTTGGTACATTTTTAATTCTACTAGTTTATTTAAACTCATCAAAATACCTAATATGAAAAATCATTTGTTTTTTATTTCCCTATGTTCGCATTTGCGATTTCCAATCTGAATACAGTAATTATGAAAACGCTTTAGGTAGGCTTGAAATTATCAAACAATACGAAAACTGCCGCACGTTACAAAATAGTATGGCTGTGGAGCAGTGGCGGCGATAGCGGGGGATCGGGGGGAGGACTGATATGGCCCCCAGTTGGCCCCTCAGCATTGTTTGGATAAAAATGTATTTTAGAAGTGAGGATCTTTTTTTTAGGTCATCACTTGTATTTGGCTCCTCCAAATTTTACTAAAAAGTTTCCTGCCCCCCCCCCCATATTTTAAGAGCTAGCGCCGCCGGTGCTGTGGAGTCAATATTAAACATATCCAACTGCTTGATTTCTTATGTATCCTACTCAAACTCGTAACCCTAGTGCAAGAATCGACAACATATTGCTTGTAAGCCAGACGGGCTCTTTGGATACCTATTCAAATTTACAAAGATTTCGCAAAGATTTATTTAAGAATATTAAAAAAACAAAAAAGTTCATATTTTTTATATTTATTGTTAATTATTATGGCATTAAATACAAAAACTAAATTTAACTTGCTTGCTGAGAGTAAATTTTCTTTTAAAGAGACACTTTTATTACTTTTACAATATAATGAGATATTTTTACTTTTACAACACATAAGAAAAGTTAAACATATAGAAAGATTTTGATGATGAAGAAAACAAAGAACTAAAATTTAAACATAATTGAAAATTTTAGTGCAGAATATGAGACAGAGCCTTTGGGATTGCTCTGGAGCGATTATTCGTTGATTACTCAATATGTGAAATCATTAATTTATATGCGAATTTAGGTAATATCCCTAGACAAATCATGTGTGTATGAACTAATTTACTGCAAATGTGTAATCACACTTGTATGGGTGTTACCGTGTGCTTGTTGCGTTTTGACCTCAGAGGAACTTTTTTTCGAATCGGACCTAGGTTAATATAATATGTTTTGCTTAAAATTAATGAAGATACACTCTTGAATGTGGCAAATTCCTTCTGGAGCACCCTGTATACTAGTAAAAAATTACAAACATTTTATTTCGCGTATGATTTTTACATTCATTATACCTATATATACTGGTATAATGGAAACGTGTTTGAACCTAACAAAATAAAAAAATCAATATAATCTTATATTACATCAATACGTATCTTACATCTATGAATTAATTTGCAGACCCTGGTTTCACAATATTAACTTTAAAGACTCTTTATGGAAAGCAAACGTTTGAATAAAGGATCTTTAAGACGGAGTTTAAAATCTGATTTCACCTCGGAAATACCTGTCGGACGTAATTATTCTTACGTTTCACAACAATAGCCTTAAAACTTCTTTATGAACAACGAGATTTTGATTGAAAGGTCTTTAAGATTTTTATTTATTTATTTATTTATTTATGGGTGCTTCAATAGCTAAGATTATTAGCTCCCCATTCTATAAATATGCATATTACGTGTTATTACAATCGCATAATATAACGAGGTTGCATTGTAAATCGCAGTTTTCTTGCATTTTTTTAGTATTTATTTCAATAACAAAATGCGTGAATTATTTGCCATCGGAAGCTTTTGCTGTTGAATTCCGCGACGAAAGAATGGTCTGTCTTTTGAGCCAATCCATTCAGCAACCCAATTTACGACTTCTCCGTAGTTATGGCAAGTATCTTCCAAAGCATGTTGCACCAAACGGAACAGATGGTAATCGCTTAGGGCCAGGTTCGGAAAATACGCTGGGTGCGAAAAAATCTCTTAATCGAGCTACATCAGTGTTTGTTTCACAGCTATAGCAACATAGGGCCGAGCATTGTCATGGAGAAGAATCACTTTCCGGCGATTTTTTGTCCGTTAATGAACTGATATTAAAATAAGTACAAGCCTCAGTATAATTAGAACATGTCATTGGAGCCTTTCTATAGAGGTAACACACGAATTTCTTTTGTATGCGTTCCAATCTATTGATGTGTACGTGGAACTGAGGGTTCCAAACTGTACTACAGTAGCTTAGCTGTGAGTATACATACGCGTTATATTCGCGACTTAAACTAACGTTGGCGGCGCTGCGTACGACAGTTGGTAGCCGACGAGAAGCGTATATGTCAGAAGTTTTTTCTTAATATTTATCTGTTCAAACAATATTTCGGCAAAAAAGCACTGTATTTAAGTCACTATATTTAAAAATACGTCTTAATTCACATAAACTGCAGCACAACACACTACAAATATTATATAAATATACGCTTCTGTTTAATTTACCAAGCCGCCACCAGATGTCTCACTGTTATTTGGAGTGTAATAATACATCTTATGTTGGTAAAATATTTTGCAGTTCTTACAGTGAACCATTTTGTAGGCTTTCTTAGAGATTTTATCAATGCGTTCATTGAAGCTTAGTTTAGAATCGATTATAATACCTATATACAGGGTGTTAGGTAAATGTCCGGCATAATTTTAAAGGCAACATGGTGACGTAGAACGCAATCGATTTTTCCTGTGCCAATTATCTCTAAAATGTGAATTTCGTCCAAAAATAAACAAACAAAAAGATGCCCCAAATTTTGAAAACCAATGACTTTTTTTAATTTTTCATATTAATCCAGTTGTTGTGTAGTTTCCATGGAGAAAATTTGATATTCTATTATTGAACTACAATTAAAATATTAAGTCTTTGATGTGATTCACCTGATAATATGTAAGTCTAAACTGTAATTGAAGTTAAATTGGTTAAAATTTCTAGTGAAGCTAATTTTAAAACATTTGGGCAAGTTTAAATATAATTTATTGGACAGATAGTAGTTATGAAAACGGTTTAGATCATCTTGTAAAAGGTGGCAGTCAGAAAATGAAGAAATGTTTGAGAATATCTTGAAATCATCCGCGTAGAGTAGTATTTGGGAGTGCTTGAAACAGTTAACTATATCATATATATACATTATAAATAGAAACGGTCCCAGATGCGATCCCTGCGGGACACCCGAAGCCGTTGCAAAAAATTTAGATTTGTAACCATTAACTGCCATCGCTTGCGAGTGATTTTTTATGTAGGAACATACCCAGTGAAGCAGAACAGCATGTACACCGACTTCAACAAGTTTATTTATTAGTATATTGTGGTTAATTTTAACAAAAGCCTTACTGAAGTCTGTGTAAATTACGTCAACTTGAATACGCTGGTCTAGTGCATTTGATATATGTTTTGTGTAATATATTAAGTTAGACTCCACAGATCTGCATTTAAAGAATCCATACTGCTGTGGTATAATTGCATGTTGTACATCAAATTGCTGTTTGTACGTTGTGGTAAGGATATAGATTTTATTATTATTATTATTTGAAAGGTAACGGTTATAAACAGGTCTATGTTGGGTCCACGGAGGTGTTTCGGATAAATATTGTTCAACGATTTTGGAAACTGTAATTTAGTTTAAATGGGATATTATTTTACGTTGGAAAGATTATTTTTAAGGTAAGTTTTATTGTTCCTTTTTTGAAATACACAGGCACAAAGTGGTATAGTTGGGTTTCTAAATAGGTTATCTGTAGATGATAGAAGATTTGTTTCCTTCTTAATTCTTTATTATTTTTTAAATGTCCTTTTACCATGAAAATTCGTGTTAGCTCTACTAAAAGAATACTTGAATTTAATTAAACTATCGTTTCACAACAACTTTAAAGCTTCTTAATGAACAACGAGCTATTGAATAAAGGACCTTTAAGATTAATTTATAAATACCATTTACTAAGAAAACAACTGACAACTTAGTAAAAGAATCCTTTAACGTAATTAATCTATCGTTCCACAACAACCTTAAAGCTGCAGAACAGAAAACTTGTCTTAAAAGATCGTATTGAATAAAGAATGTTTTTTATCATCAAAAATAACTGTAAACTTCAGTGAAAGAATTCTTTAACAAAATTATTATGTCGGTTTCGCACCAACAACCTTAAAGCTTCGTTATGAAATGCAAACTTTTGAATAAAGAATTTTTAAGACTCAATTAAAAATGTCTTTTCTCAGCGGAAATACCTGTCAACTTTAGTAAAAGAACCATTAATAAAATTATTCTGAGTTGACACTAATTTAATAATAATCCCATCGCCTAAGTGGCACATAGGACAGAGAAGATAAGATCACAATTTTTATAATATGTCTATTAACTAATAATATTATTATTGAAAACGTTCAGAAACGTCACTAATGTAGTTCTACTGTATTAAATTGGGTGCGTGCAATCTTCATTCCGAGGAAGTGAAGGTCCAGGTCCACAACTTCCACGATGATCCTGCTGGGGAGCAGTTTTGTAAATACATGTACTTAATAAACTGTACTTTACATTTTAATATATTTGAGTTTTGGTGCTATTGAGATTGACCAATAGATTGTCGTAGCATACTCTTCGGTTAAACTAGACCAAATTATCACGATAACTAGTACATGAGAATGGCACTTTATTTCTTTTGAAAAATGTATAATACACTAGAAATACGCAAAAAAAATAATACGCCAAATTTAATTTGCTCCTTTTTAGGGTTTTGTAGGTATGACCAAAAAACCCTTATACCGTCATTTTGTCGTCTGTCTGTCTGTCTGTCTGTCTGTCTGTCTGTCTGTCTGTCTGTCTGTCTGTCTGTCTGTCTGTCTGTCTGTCTGTTCGGTAAAAATTGTAGCCAAACGCATAAACCTAGAGAGTTGAAATTTGGCATGCTTATACAACTCTTTGACCCGCACATAGGAAAAATACTAAAACATCTAAAAAACATACCCCCCTAAAAATATAAACAAATATGTGCTCATCGAAAACAAAATATTTTTTTAAATTATGAGTAGAGTATCAAATGAAAGCCCTTAGTACGTGGATTAACGATCAATTTTTTATTTTTGAAAAATAAATTATTTTGAGGCGATTTTTGCCAAAATTGTGCAAAAAAAATTTTGTCCCACACCCTATAGCCCAGATGGTTTAAACTAAAAATCTAAAAAAATTCTAAGTAATGTATATTGGTGTGAACCGAAATAGTACAACAGGAATTTTTGATCAGATGTTTTTGGAAAATAACGCATTTTTTGTGGTTTTTGGTTCACAAAGTACAAAAGTTATACCAATGTAAGACACTCACATGCAAGGCGTACGATGGCGTTATTGGTTAGAGCACTGGTGTCGTAAGCTAAAACTCGCTGGTAAACGAAGGGTTTTCGAGTTCGAGTACTGAGTGAATTTTATTTTTTCTGTTTTTTTTTTTGCATTTTTATTATGTTGAAATTATTTGGCAAATTTATAGTTATATTTTGACAAATGTTGTATTTAATTTTTAAGAGCGTAAATTTAATAATTATCTTATTATATGATTAACAGACGATAAATTATTTTAAAAATATCGTTCATTTTGCCGTGATTACTACAAAGTTAAATTTGTCCTACACACTCAGCATACCGCCTTCACTTATTACATACCTGCGAAACCCTGAAATGTGTGAATATTCACATCAATTTTTTTATTTAAAATCGTAAATGATTTGAAGCATTCTTTAGGTAACTTTATGATTATATTCCACTGATATAGTACAAAAAATATATGTTTATACTGACCAGATTTCATTTAGATTACTTAAATATTTCTTGCGGACTTCGCTTTTTATTATTCAAATGAACAGAATATATTTTCTGATGTCAATGTTGAGTATAACTTGTAGATTTTTTAAATTGACTTATGCTAGTATTTTTTTGTAAACATTTACACAATTTAACAATGCATAAATAAAAGAAAAATCATTGTAAATAGGTTTTACATCTATTTACACTGATTTTTCTATAATATATGTTTTATAAATATTGTTAATTTGAATAAATTCATGTTGCATTTTGTAAAAATTGACCTTGAGAATAAATTGTGTACTTCAATAAATTGATAATCATTAAAATGTAATAAAAGAAAAATTCTTAAAATTTTAAAGCAAAATATTTGATTTTTCAATAAAAATGTTAGAAAAAATTAAATTCAGCTGGTGTTAATTTTTTGCTTGTATTTAGAGTAGGGTGACCATCCGTCCCGCATTTTGATTTGGTGTCCCCAGGGCCGAATTTTGCTCTGTACTTATATTTGGGAGGTGAAGACCTTTTTTTTGCTCTTTACTTATATTTGGGAGGTGAGGACATTTTTTTGTTTGCTCTTCACTTATATTTCGGAAGTGACGACCTTTTTTTTGCTCCGTCCCGCATTGCCGTCTCCAAGAAAATTGTCACCCTAATTTAGAGCGTTGTGTAAATTATTAAGAAAAATGAAGTGCCATTGAAATGCACTTCTTATAAAAATATACAGTGATTTTGGTGAAGTAATAAAAGCCACAAGTACACAACTAGATACGTAGTCATCCCAATTCTCACGTCAACTTTCCTTTTTACACAACTAAAATAATATATTTCTTTAAAAATTTAATATATTAACAAACATAGATAAAAAAAATGTTAAAACCTAATTTTTTTTAGGCAATAAAATGTAAAAATTAGTTAAAATAGGCCAAAAGGCAAAAATTTATTTGCATATTATGATAAGAAATTGTGTGAAATTCACTTATTTTTAATTTCAGTGTAATACTGTAAAAATTGATGATAGGCAAATGCCTAAAATTCCGGTATATAGATAAGAATGTGGCCCTTAAAAATTTGATTTTTGAGTGCTCAGATGAGTGGGGGTTCAAACCTATGAGCTCCCCCTGGGTGCGAACCTGATACACACAAATATAATAGGAATTATGACAAAACGTATTGTTTTCTATATGTTTTCATGTAAATTCATACATACATAAACTGTCAGATGACTGGTACATTATTTTTATTTTATTTGTCTCCATGTATATTTATAACATGTTATTTAAAAAACAATTAATAAAAGGTTTATAATACAGGATTAGACATGAGCGGAATATTACGTAGAGGCAATATTCTAGGGCAGACATGCCCAATCCGTAGCTCGCGAGCCACGTGTAACTCTTTTAACCTTTTAATGTGGCTCGCAACAAATATGGAATTTTCCGTATAAATTAGATATAGAACTAAAATACAGATGATGATATAATTTTTTTATGTCACCCAAAACGATGTGCAATACTGGGTACAAAATTTTGTGTGCTTTAATGCAGCGGAATATATTGTGTTTCAGATTCAAGATCAAGTGTACGTCGTTTTCCTTCTAATAAATTTATAATTATAAGTAAGATTTATTGTATTAATATTAAAAAATAAATCTTTTCTTTAAAAAATTATAAATTTTTATTTTTTTCTTACTACTTACTTAATCCTGAAGCCTTTCTACCTTGCGGTGTAAGGCTATAGTCGAGTTACTTATTTTGTGGTGTTGTTCTCCACACTTCTTTCCATCGTGTTCTGTCCTTTGTATATTTTCTTATCTCCTCCCTTTACGCCTCTCTTCGTTGCAGCTTCTTTTGTTTCTTGGTGCCAGGTTTTTCTCGGTCTCCCTGGCCTAACTTTCTTCATTGTTCTTGCTTCATAAACTCTTTTTACTATTTTGTCTTCACTCATTCTGTGTATATGTCCCAGACATCTTAGCTGTCCTTCTTCTATTATAGTCTCTACTGGTTTTGTGCCTAGTTTTTCTCTAAATACTTCATTTCTTATTCTATCCAATTTTCAATCTCATTTCGGAGCTTCTTATTTTAGACCTGTGCGTCTCTGTAGTGGTCCAGGATTTTGAGGCGTTTGTCAAAATTGATATTGTCACTTTTTTGAAAATATCTATCTTGATGTTAGTTGGTATTTCTTTTTTAGTTAAGAACGATGCTTTGATGCTATTGAACATTCTTCCTGCTGCGCCTACTCTTTCCATAATTTCTTCATCCATTTTTCCATCTTCCGCGAAAATTGTGCCTAGGTATTTGAATTTTCCTACCTGTTCGATTATTTTGTCATCTATTTTTATTTTGTGTTGCATTCTTGTCCTGCTTATTACCATTGTTCTTGTTTTTTCTGTGCTAATTTTCATATTTATTTTCTTCAATTCTTTATTGTATTGGTTCAGGTTGTTTTGTAGTTCGTCGTCGTTCCTTGCTATTTTTTATGCATTAAATACGTTTAAAACTAAAATATTAAAAATGTGGCTCGCCTAAAATTTTTAAATTCTGACTTGGCTCCAGCTAAGTTAAATGTTGCACACCACTGTTCTAGGGTCTCAGAACCAAAACAAAATATTCTACAGAAACGTCACTGTCAATGGCAGCTAGAGGGTTTAGATAGAAAAGTTTTATTGTATTAACTTACATTGTTAAAATATTTTATTTGCTCTGCAAAATAATTAATGGACATAATTATCTAGACTGTAAGGTAGAAACTATAGTTCTTGGAACCCACAGTCTTGAAATATGACGAATATATAGTATATGGAGAATAGAGTGGACAGATAAATTGAACTAGAGTTGTTCTTATGTGTTCTCTTAATGAATTTGTCTCTGCTTGCATCTATAAATGATGCAGTCTTAAAAGATTTCAGAAATTCATTTCTTTACAGTAGTGCTTTCCAACTGTTGTGTCGTAATACGAGAGTAGTCAAACTTTACGATAAAAGCGTCAGTTGCCAGATTGCAGCGCCAGTTTAGCGTAATCCCGAAATATACAAGGCAACCCTCGAAGAAAAGAAAAACTGACGCGTGGATATACCAGCGCCAAAAAAAGTGTAATGGGAATCTAATTGGCGTGGCAATGAACCAAAAGCAGCATCTATGAGCCAAGTCATTTAAAGATAGCTACGAAATGTATCCGTAAACTAATAATACATTGCAGATAGGCCTATAGGGACAGTTTTTGTGGTGATTTTGGCTGCACTGGCTTTGATCTGGTTTTTTTTCGCTTTTATTTGTTAGGATGAGAATAGATTTTGTTCGAGTAAAGACGTGTTCATATCGTCATGCATCGTTTCCAGCACATAGCGTGTCCTGTTTGGCAAATATTCTTTAGTACTATTTCTATAACGCTCTTCATATGTAGTGTAGCGTATGCGTTCCTGCATTCTTCAGTACTCTCCGGCTCTGTTCAGTATTCTCGTTGAGCATATTTGTCGGAACGGATAGTTACGGAAGGTGACTGAAATAATTCGTTGTCCGGCGCGTTCTGGCATTGATGTACAAATTTTTCAGAAAATTTAATATAATTTTGTTACAATTCAAGAGCATTTAATTATGGATAGTGAAAAATTCATAACGTATCAGCTAATTTTTCTTTAGGAGTAATTGCTTCCTTGGAATCGGTTTCTTGTTTAATTTAGTGAGTTGGGGTATTCGTATATTTTTACTCTTTGTGCTCTTCGTCGTTCAGGTATTCAAGTGGTGACTCTAAACAGCGTTCGATTATTCAAATGGTAACTCCGAACAGCCTTCGGCTTGAGGTTGCGTGGAGCTTTTAGAGCGAATAGTGTTAAAATTATAAGCCACTTCTCGGAGAGCTATGGAATAGAGTGCAGGCATGCGCAGTTTGCAGCGAGGTGTAAAATTACCGTGTTTTGATGTTTTGAACGATGAACATAACCAAAATTTATGACATTGTTAGTAATTTTCATAATATTTTTTATTTTCAAGTCGTTCTCCTATACGCTTCCTGTTAACTTGCACCTACATTGCATTTACGCTGCACCGAAATCTGAACGAATACCTGAACTCACTAATTATAGTTATCTTGATTTTTCCTGAATCACAATTGATATTGTGAAAATATTGGAAAAGTTTTTCACCATTAATAGTCAAGTATTTGAATAATGTTCAATATTTGCATTTTTTTCTTCCTTTTTTAAGAATTTTATAGACAGCAATCCGCTTACGATGTTTGTTATTTTGCATATATTTCACTTCTAATAATAATTATAATGCTAATAAATCTTCATTAGATAGATGACGAAACATTGACGAAACTGTATATCTATACAACTATCCGATCAGGCATAACTGAAACTGTGCATAAAAGAACACTCCAAAAATATTCGTGTAGGTAAGGCTACTTGCTGAAAACGATGTATGATGGTTCATATCATCTACCTTTATATATAAGTGACACTGTTTAGAAATGGCGGAGTCGCGACTGCTCACAATGTATCAAAAACGGAATCGCGTAACCGTTTCGAAGCAATGTTTAGAAATGTACAAGCGCAATACAAGTGACTTTTTGCAGCGTTTCATAACAGTTAATAAAACATAGATCCATCACAACACACCAGAAATAAAAGAAGAGTCAAAACAATGGTATTCTCCTGCCAAACGTGATCTGAAGAAGGCTAAAAGGGTTTCTTCGTCTGGAAAGACCATGGCCACGATTTTCAGGGATTTGCAAGGCATAATCTTCATCGATTATCTGGAAAAGGGAAAAACTAACAGGATAATATTATGCAGCTTTATCAGATCGATTATATGCTAGATTGATGAAAAAGCGACCCTAGTTGTCGAAGAAAAAAGTTCGGTTCACCATGACAATGCATCAACTCACTCTTCCGCAATTGCAATGGCTTAATAAGTTAAATTTCACTACGAACTGCTCCCTCAATCACTCTATTCTCTAGATTTGCCCCCCTGCTACTTTTTTTTATTTTAACGCATATAGAAATGGCTCACTGGGAAAAAAAAATTGCATCGAATAAGTGATCATTGCTGAAACATAAGCCTATTATGCAGAGTTCGAGAAATCGTGCTTTTGGAAAACTTAAATAAGTTGGAACATAGTGTAGCAAAATGTATCGAACTAAAAAGAGACTATGTTACAATTAAGTCGTATTTTGTAAAAAAAATCTTTCATTTCGAAGTAGACTTATTAAACACCCTTACATATGGATATACCTGGCAATTAACAGATCAAGTTTACCTGACTGACAGTGCCCAAAGAAGAAAAAGAAAGGGTTTAAAATGATACCATCGACCAATTTAAGCCAGTATTCTTATAGCCGCTTTTTGAATTATGAAGTTGTAGGCCGCTTCATTGGCAGTCCTCCATAGTTCTATACCATAGGATAAGTGCGAGTGGATTAGTGCGTAGTATGCTGTTAACAGGATGTCATGAGAAACTCAATCACAAGTGACAGTAACAGCATTTCGTGATAGTAACAGTTTTTGCGTTTCCAAATTTTAATTACACGCTTTGTTGTTGACTTTTCACGAACATGATGTGCATAAAAGTATTTTTCTTTGTGTATTAGCAATTGACGATCAATTTTTATAAAATGTTTTAACATGCTGTTGAGGCATTAAACACTATATAATTAACTACCTGTGTCCGAACTACAAGACTGTCAAATTACAACTGACAGCTCAATATTAAACGAAAATGGCACAAAACAAAATCGGCTCAATCATAAACCCTATATTTGTAACATAGGAAAAATTTATATACATTGTTGAAGGTGCTAATAACATTTAAAGTACCAAAATAAAATTTGTACAAAGTATCTGGCCATAAATGGAGTGCAGAATTCGATTGGAGTTATGATTTATGAGAGCTGTTTATGAACTAGATCCTTAAACAGCGAGTAAAATGATGTAAAACTTAAACATAATGTAACACTTTGTTTCAAAATGGCCTACACATTTCTTCTTCTTCTTGAAATTGTGGAGCGCCTACTGATATGGGAATAAAAGGACAGGGCTGGCTGATTTATTTGAATATAATATTAATATACTTCATTTACACTTTGTCTGTACATCCTTCAAAACTCAAGTTCCCCTACATAATGAGGTCCAAATCCGCGAACGGTTTCGGCTATGATATGTTAGGTCCGCTGACTGGTTGCCATGATCTTAGGATTGATTTAACGGTTCTTTCAATTAAAATCAACTTTTTAACTAACATACTTTAATTAGGATACGGTTTTAATATTTACATGGTTTAATACTTAAACCAAGACAAATTTACGATGGCAGCTACATCCAAAAGAGGCACATATTAACACTCCAACACCTGGTAGGTCCTTTTCACATGAACACTAATTCTGACGGTTATTATTAATTAGTCCACTGGGCACAAATCCCCACTACCGTCTCCGAATACCAATTGTATCTCGTACATTTTGGAATATTGTCTCTCAATAATTTAGCTGGACACTACAGTAACGTAAATACGGAATTATAGGTTACTATTTGCTACATGACCGAACACTCTAAATATGTTTAACCGATGACTGTCTAAACTGAACTAGCCTGAGGGGCTTACTTCGTTCAACTGTGAAATGTCATCTTGTACCCTTTGCCATCTAGTCTAATCTCAACACTTATATGGCAATTTATTGGTAATAATTTAGATAGCATCTCATTAGAAAAATAACCCAAAATTAATGATTATTTTAAAGACGAAGATTAATTGTTATTTATGTACATATGGTCCGAATACATCTAATCTATGAATATGACATTTTGGTGAACTGCTATATAATTTACAGTACTCGCCTGTAGTACTATGTCGTTGGAATAACGTAGATTGTTGACCACTGTACCATTCAAAATAATGCCTTTGTAATCTTTTTTAGCAGCCTCACAAACGCTCTATAAAAAAAATATAAAATGCGATAGTGTTTACAGTTTTAATTATTTGAGTTTATTCCTACAAAATTATAGTTTTCTCTTGTCTTTCCCTTAGGTAAAAATATTTTCACTCAAAATTATAACAATAACTGAAGTCAGACTGCACTTGCCAGCAACGAACAGACCCGTAAAAAACAAATTACAAGTAAGCTAGCGAACGCAGTCTCGGGAAGCGACGAGGTTGTTGTATGTGGGACGGCTGAGCTTTCGTTGTCCAAACACATATATTTTAGTTTAATTTATATGTTGAAATTTTAAAATCTATTAATTCTTTTAATTAATGTAATTGTACCTATTTATTTGATAATTAGTTATTTATATATTTAATTTTTTAAATATTTATTTTATTTATTTAATGAAAAATCTAATTATATAATTGCAATCAATTTTAATTTTCGTTTCAAACATATTCGTTTCAAAAATTGGAGAGTAAAAATTAATTAACTATGAATTATTATTTATCGGTCTGTTTTATATGTCAATATTTTCAACAATTTAAACTTTAATTTAAACAATTTCAATTTATAACTTGTTATTAAAGTAAAGCTTATATAATATGTTCGTTATTATTAAAATTAAAACTTGTTAATAATTATATTGCAACATTGTTTCATATGAGTACAAATTATGAATTAAATTTGTAAAATTTGTATTTTTTATAATAAAAATAAATAAACAATACAATCGGATGCAATTGTGTCGGAGGCAATTTAATATTACAAATCTTTATCCTCGTAGTGGATTATTCACTCAGGGAATATATTACTTACATCAAGCGAACTCATATTCAAAGTGTAGGTCGGAATAGGAACACATAAAATTCAAGTAGTAAACCAATTTGTAAATGTTGGGTCTGTTGAATTATACGGTATATAATAGGTTCTCAACGCCTAAGTGGCGCTTATGCGCCACTTAGGCTTAAGCCAGCACTTAAGAACCAACTAGGTAAATTCACTGTTTCTAGACCTGTAGCCATTTAGGGTGTTTACGGTTTTCTTATTATTATTTTTTCTTTCAATGGGTGGTACTACAGACCTAAAAATCTTGAAACACCTTAGTAAAAGTTTTATAATAATAAAGAAATATTAATTTTGTAAGTTTTTAATTTTTGGGGTTTTTCCGCCATAACTCTCCAAATATTTATCCAACCAAAAAAATTTATTTAGATAAAAGATTTGTCTTCTTATTCTTAACAATATTTGTCACATAAGTTTTTGCTGTTAAGTCAATAATAAGGGAGTAATTTAAGTTTTTAATTTTTGGGGTTTTTCCGTCATAACTCTCCAAATATTTATCCAATCAAGAAAATGTATTTAGATAAAAGATTTGTCTTCTTATTCTTAACAATATTTGTCACATAAGTTTTTGCTGTTAAGTCAATAATAAGGGAGTAATTTAAGTTTTTAATTTTTGGGGTTTTTCCGCCATAACTCTCAAAATATTTATCCAATGAAAAAATTTCATTTATTTAAAAGATTTGTCTTCTTATTCTTAACAATATTTGTCACATAAGTTTTTGCTGTTAAGTCAATAATAAGGGAGTAATTTAAGTTTTTAATTTTTGGGGTTTTTCCGCCATAACTCTCAAAATATTTATCCAATGAAAAAATTTCATTTATTTAAAAGATTTGTCTTTTTATTCTTAACAATATTTGTCACATAAGTTTTTGCTGTTAAGTCAATAATAAGGGAGTAATTTAAGTTTTTAATTTTTGGGGTTTTTCCGCCATAACTCTCAAAATATTTATCCAATGAAAAAATTTCATTTATTTAAAAGATTTGTCTTCTTATTCTTAACAATATTTGTTTTATAAATTAAATTAAAACTTGAAAATTTTAAATGCTTGTGTGAAAATTAACTCCACATATACTTCATGGCAAAGGCGTTCCCCAATTCTTTCCAGTTTTGTGTGTTTTCTACCAGTATAATATAAAACAGACTAATTCGTTTCAATAGTTCATATCTCCATCTTTTCAGTTGTCTGCCTCTTTTTATAATCCCTGGATCTTCATATCCACAAAGTTGCGATTTTCGACCATTTATTGTCTTTTGTTTTAATCAGTTTTCTCTATTTTAGCTGTTTAACTCACTCAACACAATCAGCCTTTAAGATTAACGACTTTAGAAGAATTTAGACGGAAAAGATTTATATTTAACTGTCTTTTGAAAAACATTGTATATATATTTACGGTCTACTACATAAAACATTGTATTTTGTAGAGGTAAACTGTTGCAAAGCGTAAAAAATGCTGACAAGACAGGTTCAACTTGCGTTGTTTCCATTCATTTTGACTGAATATGCATGGAATAGTTTTGCAGAATAATATCAAACACATCAAAATGCACTTCACAAAACACATAACTAAATTTTTCATTTTTTGCGGTACGTTTTGAAATTTCTATTATTTACATCCTCTATTGATTGGAAACTACTAAGCCTGATCTGGACAGGTCCCGTGACTAGTTTTAAATATACGAATAACGCATTTTCTACTCGTATATGAATCCTGTAATTTGAACATTTTCGTTACCAGATCGTTTTTACAATTGAGTTCTCCTTAACCGCCTTAATACTTGGCTTAAGTACAATTCTCAAATCTGCGGACTACATGAACGTCATACACTTTACCGACGGCTGTTTTACAACGTTTTTGAGATGTTACTAAAATATGATAATACTGAATAAATGCATATGTTATATGGATCATCCGTGGGTACAGATTCGACAAACCGACGCAGCACTATTAAAAACCCAGAAGTACGTATCAATTTTAAAAGAAAAGTGTGTGATTCACGTATTCTCTCGGTCGCAATCTACGGTATGGAAACAAGTTTAACATTTACATATGTCAATCAACTAAAAACCACCCAGCAAACCTTGAAAGGTGCCATGTTTGGTGAAAGTTTAAGTGATAAACTGACAAGTGAAAATATCCGCAAAAAAAAACAATATAATAGATATTAGACAAAGAATTATATCTCCTAAATGGAACCGGGTTGAACATGTAGCTATAAAAAGCACTAACCGATGGACAAACAAGATATTTCACTGGCCAACCATTTCCAAACGTAGTGTCGACAGTTCTCAAAAAGTTTGATAGATGATATAAAAAAGTAGCGGGTAGAAATTGGTATTAACTGGTTAAGGATAAGGAATTATGGAAGAAAAAAGAGTTGTTAAGGAGTGGACAAAAATTTAAGTCTAAAAGAAATATAATAAGAAGAAGAAGTAACATTTCATGTTAAAAAATATATCAATTAGGTTATTGTTATATGTACAGAGGTATATTGTTTGTAGATTGTCTATCTAATTAATAAAACACATCTCTAAAACAATCTACTGCTGTAATTAAAACCTACAGCTAAGAATTTCTCCCCTTTATAACAAATGAATGTTTGCTGTCGTATTCAAGTTTAGGTAATTCACAAATGTAAGCTTTAACTTTGCAGTGCAAGTTGTACATGTTAATTTTTTATTTTTAATATTTAGATGTTGTTTAATTTGTCTAGCATTAATGAAATTAAATATCTTGAAATCTAATTAGTGACAGTTTTCATATGTGAAGATATATATTTTATTTGATTTTAAAATGTCGAGATAAAATTAAATTAAAGAAATTATTCTGTTGCGAGCTGAGCTTTATTATAAACATACTGAAATGTTTGGTTGTTAATTTTCTATAATTATGTTGATTTGAAACGTGCAATTCAATCCACGATGTGGTATAATGAACATCATTGTCCGGCTTTATAAACTGGAGGGCGGAATCTATTCCATAGAAATTTTGTTATAAAATCAAAAAAAATAAGTTCTTTCGTCTTCTTCTTTGGATACAGTCAATTGGGTTGACTTTTGGGCTCACTCACATATGCAATCTTAATCTGTATATTATTAGATCTTTCCATATATCTCGTATATCAATACCTGTTAGATCTTTGGTTATCTGTCCTCTCCATTAAAGGATTAAAAGCTTTAATACTGTTTGTGATTTCTTGCTGTATCAGATTCTCCTGATTTACCATGGTGCCTAGATATTTGAAAGTATAGACTCTTTTGCGGTGTATCTCTCTCTCAAGGTGTTGCCATTATTTTTTAAGTTGATCGGGTTCTTATGACTGTATCTATTATCAATAAGATACTTGGTTGTTGCTGAACCATGTCAGCGGGTCCGTCGCACTCACATCGACGCTTTCAATCTACCGACGAGTACGGCGAGATTGTTCGAAATCACGCACAGTCCGCAATATTGCTGATAATTAGTCCTACCATTTGAAGTATACAGGATGTCCCAGCCAAGAACCTCACTATTGCTATCTCGTTTATTATTATAAATAGATAAGTTCGATTAAGGAACTTAGATTCTATACTCTATTCATGGAGAACATGCAGTCGATGGAAACTTTAAAATTACCTGTCATTCTTGCTGTAATTGGACGAAATGAAATTAGAAGGGATTTAAATAAGAAGTCAAAATTAAGATTAAAAGGAAAGAATTCTTAAAATGTTGTTAATTTTAGGGTTGTTATGTAATCCCCATGTTACGAGGGATTTTTCCAAAGTTCTGGGAATTTAGCTATAATTTTTATTATTTTGTTAATTTTCGTCAATATTACAATGTAGTTTTTCAACATAATCTCCATTTAACTGAATACATTTATCCCAACGATAAACTAAATTTTTTAAGCCGTCCTCAAAGAACTTTGAAATTGAGTTTCTGTTCTGGTCCCAACAGCCTTGGCACCCAGCGCGGCGAAACCTTGCTAACGCCCAAACAATCATGGAAGATGTCATGAACTTGTCGTGTACCTATCCCTAGGCACACACTATTTTGACGAATAGTCATTCGCCTGTCCTCTTTCAGTAGGTCTTCGACGGCAGTAATGTTTCTTTCATTTACCGACGTGCTTGGGCGCTCACTGCGTGGATCATCTAGTGATGTTCTACCGGTTTTAAAACGATCGATCCACCGATAAACAGTACTTTTGGATTTTGCAGACTCACAAATACTCCTTGCAGACTCTGAATAATTTCTGATGTTTTCACACCTTCTTTCCACAAAAAGAAAATGATTGCTCTTTGCGTTTTTGCTGCGTCTTCCATGGTTACAAAAACAGTGCTATGAAAACGCGTCTATATCAGTCGAACACCTAAATCAAACTGAACGATATTGCACTAGATAGTTGTATAAACATGTCAAGACTTGTCTAGCACCAATAACATTGCCTAAGTTCTGCGTAATTTAATTACAGCACAATTCCCAGAATTTAGGAAACATCCCTCGTATATTACAAAGGTCGACCAAAAATTAAAGAAATTTATATTATAGAATAGTAAACATTTCGGAGAAACACTCTTCTGCAGGCAAACCACGTTTGAAATTGTACAAAATTATTGCACGATGATCTCGTCGAGCTAACGCACTCATATTGATAAGTTTACACTTAAATTGCAATAGACTACTACACAAAATTTATTTATCAGTGTATCTATTATGTTTTGAATGGTCTGTTTAATAATGCAAGAATAAACCTGCTATTTATATATGGTATATACAGTTGTATTTCAAAACTTTCCTAGTGTCCTACGTATAATGTACCTACTGATGTTGTACCAGAAATAAATTTGAAAATAAATGCGTAGGTATAAGCAAAATAAGATTGTCTGTCGTTATATACAAGGATAGGTTAAATCAACTTTTTACTAGTGTTTCTGTATTCAGTTTTCAATTTAAAATGTAAAAATACTTAACTCAATATGAACTTCAAGTAAAGCTACTAGTATTTTAGTTATTTACCAGCAGCCAATATCAAGAGATATTTTGGTATTATTTTTAAAAGGGTGTATGGTTTTATGTTCATGTGAAATAAATCAAATGGGACATAAAAAATTATTGCGGTGTCCTAACAAGTTACAACCCCAAATAATCGATCGAACATTGGTTTATTCCGACTACTATACTGAGTGTCAGTGTTTAAAAAGTTAATAGGTACTGGTTGATATTGGAACTACAGCTGGGAAATTACTGTCTAAATTTTTAATTCGGTGTGAGGATAAAATGTGGATTTAAAGTACTTTCATCTTCGCAGGTCTGCGATTTTCCCCAGTGGTAATACTATGATAATTCAGACTGAACAAGTGATGATGGAAATACATTCACTAAAATGTTTATCGTTCACGTAAAGAACCAACTCAATTTTTGCTTCCTAATGCAAACGAAATATAAAAATATATTGGTGCTTCATTCAAAAATTACAAACAAAAAATTATTCTTACTATCCATGCCGGTTCATTATATATTGGTGACCACATTTGACAAAAATCCCTAGATTGTATTCTAATATTTTTTATAAATGAAATTTTAAAGTTTATATAAAATAAGTGATGCAAAGTATAAAAAATAGTATATTAATCGTTTTATACGACGTATTGTCACACTTGTTACTTTGGAGCACTTCTCGCTGCGCTTGTCGTACTCCAAACAACTCGTGTGACAATATATCATCTTATAAAACTCGTACGAGTACAATAATATACATCGATCGACTAATTTTGCATAACAAAATAATTACACTGCACGATAATTTATGTCATTATAGAGATAAATGAGTTCACGAAAAATTAGGTTCATTGCACGACAGAAAATGACATTTAACATTTGATAGCCAGCATAATCTTATTTTTCTTATGATAATTAAGTAATGGTCTCTACACGGGTTTATAGATGGCGCACTAGGCTTTGTCGTACACTTACATATTTTGTCGCTAAACTGTTATAAAAATGTTGTCGGTATTTAAATGTTTTGTTGTTACTTGAATAATTTGTCGTGCATTTTTTTACTGTCATTCTTATAAATGCTAAATATTATTTGTCGTTAATTTTGTCGAAAGAAAAAATGGAAACTCAATATTTTCAATGTACCTACATGGTGTAAATTAGGGGTCGGCAACCTTTTATAGGTCAAGAGCCTCATTCAGTACTAGTTTTTTTTTTTTTTTTTTTAATTTGCGGGACGCATTAGAAAAAAAAAATGTTTTGACGACCCATACTTACTTTAATCTTGATTTTTTTTAAAATTGATTTAATTGGCTTTCGGGAGGCCCCATTATGCTAGCTTCTATCATGCCGTTATACAATCGAATAAACAGAAATTCAGAAATAGATGTTTTGGTGAATATCGTCTTGTAATAACATGAAACGTGTAGAAAGTAAGTTTGAGGGCAAAAAAATAAATAAATAAATAAATAAATAAAATTAATAATAAACATAATAATAATAAATAGATATTGCTTCGAAATTTATTTATACAGAAGATGAAAAATTATACTGTCGATGGTGCAACTGCAACTTGATATTTTCATTCTGTAAATGGCATTTTTGTTAAAATAATTAATTCTGTTTTTCTTGGCGTGTAACTTAATGCGCCAGTTGTGTAAATATTTACGTATTTTACTCATATTTTTATTCAATATCTTTGCAGTTTTATAAAGATGATGTAAACAGTAAGGCAACACAAGCAAATAGATTATTTTGTTGTTCTTGGAATATTGCAAAAACATTTTGGTACATAAACAAAATTAATATTGGAAATACATGTCGTTATTAGTAAAATTAGGTGGGAAATGATTAATGAACAAAATAGTAATTAGTATTTATGTGAAACCATTATGCCGAGTATGTCAAAAGCTATTACCAAATCCCGTAATTTTCTATATCTCTCTACTATTCAATACATTTGAAAGTAATTGACTTATGCTTCAAATATAGAGCATCGACCACTACTCACTGAATTTAAATCCATATACAAAGAATTGAATTTGTGTCCATTGTGCACTCTACTAGTTCTAATTGAAAAGAACATAATGCATCTGGCTTCGAAAAGTGAGGTTTAAGGTTGAACTATAAAAAACAAAGCTCAGTTACATTTGAGCAAGCACATTGATACTTTTTAATTGAATATGTGTATAAAATATTTAGATTGAAGGTATCTGTTTGCATGTTTTTTTGTTTATCAGTAATGTACATTGCAGAGACGATGGGCCTAATAATAATAGCCTTTATTGTACAAAAAATATGACTTATTACATTAACAATAACACTCAAAAAAAGTATAACATAAACTTAGTTGAATAGTATGGGTTGCTACTAAGTTTTTCGGATATCAAGGAAAACAACAACATTTGTTTATTTTAATACTTTTATTGTATTTCAAAATATTCACCTTCATGTTCACTGCACCTTTCCATCCATGAAACCAATCCTGAAAGTCCTGAAACCAATCAGAAATGAGATTTTCGTAAGCTTTGACCGCTGCTTTAGAGATATTAAAAATTAATCCGCGTATTTTACTCTTTATTAAATGGGAGAGGAAGAAGATACAAAGCGCTAAGTCGGGAATGTAAGGCGGTTGAGTCGTTTCTTCTACTCCTGATGCGGTCAGGAATTCGGTAGTCCTATCTGCGGTATGTGGTCGTGTATTGTCATGATGAAGAAGGATTCTCCCTTGTGGACGTTTTTCGCGCACATTTTGGAACACATCTGGAAAATAAATTGTGGTATATCATTCAGCAGTGACTGTAGGACAATGTTCCAGTGTAGTAGCAATCCAGTGTAGGCCGAATAATAAAACAACCATTTTCTAGCCAGTGCTCCGTGTACATTTCACTTTGTCTGGTTTGTCTTCGTCTGGGAAGATCCACTAAACCGATTGCCGTTTACCTTCTGGTTCGTAGCAGTAAATCCATACTTCGCCATCTGTTACTATATCGTAGACAGCTTTTGACTGACCTCTGTTAAATTTAATGAGCATTTTTTTTCATTAATTCCACACTCGTCTTCTTTTGAAAATTAGTTATATAGTGTGGTATTCACCGACACAAAGCTTCCTGACGGTCAGATGTTCTTGTAGGATTGTATTAATTCGAGTCATGGATATGCCCAAGGATGCCACAATATCCCTGTAAGTGCAGCGGTTATCCACCTCCAACATATTTCGGAAAGTGTCGATAGTTTTCGGAATGACAACACTAACAGGACGACATTTATACGAAAAATGCATCCTTTAAAAACGTATAACCTGAAATGTTTGGGGGGAGAGGATAAAGCACGCAAGCTCACCCCCTCGGTGCTCGTCTGTTATTCATCATGTGCGAGAGCGCATATGTTGTTACAAACACAGTTACTACAATCTGGATTAATAACTCAAAATAAGTGTGTTTGTTGTTTTATTGTTTTAATTTAAATCATATTCAGAATTTAGATGATATACTTTAAATTTTCGAATACATTTAACCCTTACTAATTTGTTAACTGTTCGTTAATCACTTAATAAATCGGACAATTTTAATAAGGACCAAATTATTTTGAACATTTAAAAAAAAACAAATTTTCGTTGGCCCGTAGAAAGATCTTAACAAAGATAGAGACGGTTAAGAGAGAAAGGGTAGAGGGACCGGAAGTGAAAAATTGACGAAACTTTATCACGAAATCACGATGTAACCATGGGTATCTTATTTTTTATGAAACAGGTATAATATACTGCGTGACATTAAAAAACGCCCAGTATTTTTATTTATATTGATATAATTTTGAAGTTTATTTTTGTTTATACAGTTGCCAAGGTAATATTTCTTTAAAATTTCTTTTAAAATCCCGATTTACTTAGTTACAATTTGTCTCAAAGTCTCATTCAATAATTAAAAGTCATTAGACTTCAAAATCTAGTTCCACACGATCCTACGACTATAGTACTTTTGTAACATAGTGCATACTTTTGTATAATTGTAATAAAAGTTGTGTACTAGATTTAGATCCGTAGTACTTTAACTAACTCTAAAGTTGTTCGCGGGTGAAGTAATGTGAAACATTACTCTCCAGGCTATACTATAATATGAACCTTTGTATTAGAACTTAGCACAGGTTTCTTAAGTACTCATTACAAGGAATGTCTTTTGATACGACATGTTTTAACGGAATTCGTGGTCGACTGGTTTTCTGTATAACGTATTGTTACTGAAGTTATTCGATTTTTACTAAAAGTATTTATTATATCCGGAATTTAGAAGTTATGCAGATCTTTAGGGTATATTTAAAAATTTCCGCGTCTGATATCAAAATTACAGACCATGATTCAGAATCTTATACAATAAAATTAGGCCACCCTTTCAGGTTTTGTTTGTAGTTACTTAATTCTTTTGTTGTTTATGAAAGCCGCGTTTGACCGTGGTAAACATTGGGGAATTGGTTGAAACTTTTGAAATACGGAATTTATAAAACTGTAATTATAAGCCACCAGGGATGTCTGCATTTAATCTCTTCAATAATCTCTTACAGAATAAAATTAAGGATATCACTGTAAGGTAATTTTATGTACAAAAGAACCGTTTAATGACACAACAATATTTAATCAGTAATAAAATTACGTTTCTGCAGAAGATTTCCTGCTTTTTTATATTTTATAGGATTTCGTAGGTATGATCAAGAAATTCTTATACCATTACTCATGTATCTGTCTGTGTGCCTATCTGTGGGAAGCCTACTGATAATAGAAATGAAGTTTACGGTTGGCTGATTTACTTGAATATAATATTGATATACTTCGTTTGTATATCCTTCAAACTCGAGATCTCTCATATGATGAGTTCATAATCCGCGAGCGGTTTCGGATGTGAAACAACCTGGGTCCGTTTATTGGTTGCAATGATTCTTAGGAAGATGTTAAGGGAATTAAACTCGTTATTTTAAATAACCTAATTTGGTTTTCCATTGAGGGTAGATTTAAGCTGAAGGGAAATTTATAGTTCATGAATTTTACAGTTTTTTTTTTGTACTCTTTCTAATCTGTTGATAAACGTAGAGTACTGAGGAGACTAGCATACACTGTCAAATTTGACTACGCACAAGCGTTTTAAATAAAGTCAGTATGGTTAGTGGATTATTGAAGTTGAAAGTTGTGCGGATTACAAAGCCCAACATTTTAAAAGATTTGTTTTACTATATTATTAACGTGGAGGTCAAATAATAATGTATTATCCAGGATTATACACATTTCTCTTACTTGGGTAACAGTTTGTATTGTTAAATTCTCGAGTTTAAAATTGTAGTTTATTAAATTTCTGTTTCTAGAGAACTTTATATGATAACATTGTTTAATATTAAAAAATAAATTATTACGCGCACAGTATTCATAAAAATGATTTAAGTCTGATTGTAATAATAGATATCTATCTAACTTAAGAGTGGTTTTTTTTTAAGTCGTCAGCATAAAACAAAAATTTAGCAAACTTAAAGCACTGTGAGAAATTATTAATAAAAATATTAAACAGTAAAGACTCACACCTACCAATGTGAGCCTTGAGACACACCAGAAGTTATTTGAACCCAGTCTGAGCAGGGAGGTTTCTGCTAGAACAATCGATTGGTAGCTATTAGTTAAAAATGAAATGAACTAATTGAATAGGTTACCCCGAATTCCAAGTTTGTTGAGCTTAAATTTAAGTATAGAATGATCTATTTTATCGAAGCATTTAGAGAAATCAGTGTAAAATGATATTATATTTGTGTCTGCCGACCTTTCTGGAACAAATCGATGCTTTTCCGAAATGATATATGGTTTAAAAAATGAATATAGATGTTTTTATATGATTTTTTTATATGATTATTTCGCCATTTTTGAAAACAGGTACAACTAAAGCTTTCTTCCATTCTGAAGGACATTTCCCTTCAGATAAAGATTTATTAAAAATAACTTGTCAAATAATATTTTTGTAGATTTCAAGCCAGAAATTGCATGAATAATAAACTATTATCTATCTATCAATATACAAAACCAAACACGATGAGCGATGAAAAGCAACTGCAGGTAATTTTTGACAAGCAGTTGATCGTTACTGACCAGCAGTTAGTTTGTGATCAGCAATTATTTCTTAGTTTCTTACAGCGGTCTTCAACAAATGTGCCGCGAGCAATTAAACTGAACACCCGTATATTTGTAACTGATTGTGTACGCTTGTTAAATAATTACGAAAGGTTTAATCGAATTAAAACCATTGAACATGTACAAATAAAGGGAACATGTTGAAATATGAATAATGTTGTTAATGTGACAAAAGATGACTGAAACGTCTGACTGAAACGTTGCTTGTATTCGCGTACCGCCGCGGGAAATATTTAAGCAGGACCATTGAATAATAATAAAAGGACGTCGATCGATCAGCGCGCGCAAAAACAAACAGCGCAAAATTTCCTTAACGCACCCCTTTCACCAAACGTGCATATTATAAATATGTAATACAATTTTCCTGCAATAACTTTCAAAAATAAACTAGGGTAACCTCTCAGAACTGAAACGGTGTAATTAAGGGTTATAAGGTTCTTATAAATATTATGAACAATAAATAACATAGCACTTTAAAATAACGTAAAGAAACAATTAATTTACAGAACAATATTTACTTATATCACAATGAAATACTAAAATTATATGCATAAATATACAAAAGCCTGTACCGGCACGCTGCCTTATTTAAACGAATAATTAGACAAATAAATTAAATATACATATACCAGTAAACGTTAACGGAAAACCAGATTATGTACAGTTTTCCCAAGTTTCAGGAACTTGCTCTAGAATATTGGAGATTTGATAAACTATACCGGACTAACATAATAAAACTTAAATCAATACGGGGAGGGCAGTACATCAAGGAGATCCAATATACCTCAAATTACTCGCTTCAACATTACAGAAAGTTTTTAAAGAACTTGAATGGACAAGGCGAAGTTTAAGATAAAAGGTAAATGATGCAATTTTTTATTTACATTGCTCTAAGAAAAAAAAAGAAGAAGTTGATGCGTGTACTCATGTACGCGCGTTAAAAGTTATACTTCTTTGGCGTGATTGTAATACTAAAAGGTTTACATGCATGCTAAAAATCTATACAAGTAGAACGATAAAAGAAGTGCAGGGAGATGGTTAATATGATTGCCCGATTTTGTTCGGAAAATGGATGAGAAACTTCAGTCGGTAGCCGATGAAGATTTCAATCCCAATAATCATGACTTCTCCAGTCCTGGAGAAGTCGCTGCTATTATCAAATGTCTTAAAATCAAGAAAGCTCTCGGTCCAGATGTCTCTACCGGTGCAGTCTTCGTGGACGTCTCCAAGGCCTTCGATCGTGTCTGGCACGCTGATCTTGTCTACAAGCTTCACTGTAGATTTTCCTCCGTCTCTCATCAGGATGATCGCCTCTTATCTAACCAACAGAGTATTGAGAATCAAGATAGATGAAATTCGTTCCTCGTGGAAACCAGTTGAGGCTGGTGTGCCACAAGGCTCTCTGTTGTCGCCACTGTTGTTCGCTCTTTATACGAACGACATGCCGAGTACGGAAGGAACTATAAAGTGTCAGCTGATGATACAGCGTATATAACTCGCTCTCAGCACTAATCTCTCAAAGACTCCAGCAAGCCTGCTCGAATGTTGAGAAATGGTGCACTCGCTGGCGTGTTGCTGCCAATGGGGCCAAATGCAAGGCAATGGTTTTCACCAGAAAGTACAGACTTCCGTTGGGTGCGGTTAGGCTTTTTGGCGAAGACATTCTGGTGTAAAAAAGTCAAGTATCTTGGGCTCGCTTTTGACCTCAAACTGGTCTGGAAGGAGCATGTAAACATGACTCCATATCCAGAGCAAAAGTCTATGGGCATACTGTCTAATCTACTGTTTAATCTTCATACAAAGAGCAGCCTAAGCATCTCTAATAAGCAGGGCCGGCGCGAGGGTCTGTGACGCCCGTAGGCAAGATTTAAATGAGCGCCCCTAGGCAGGGCGTAACTAGCTTTTTTCGCCCTGGAGAAGAACTACATTCATTTGGCATTTGGCGCCCTTTTGAGTATCACGTTAGCGCCCCCCTCGCAGTGGCATGCCCGCCTCCGCCGGCCCTGCTAATAAGACCAGGATTTACACCATGGTGATACTTGTGCGAAATCGAGGTAAACCACATCCAATGGTATATTATTATCAAGACGACTACTCCAAATGTTAGTGCAATACAATAAAATTAACTGTACGTCCAGGCAAGAAATCATGTTGATATTGTACATTATTTATGCATAAACTTAGAAATTCTAAATCGCTGTGCAGAAATATTTTACAATGAGCGGTTTCCCGGTTATCTACCATATCCTCTTTCACAAAAAAAAAAGAAAGATATTGATCCTGTTTTTCCGTATTATTCTTATTTATATTAAGTATTTATACGTCGTATGTAAGCGTAATAGGGACCTATTCATGGAATCATATGTTTCTTATATAAATTCAGCTAAACGAGGTTTCAGTCCTGAACCTTAACCCTGAAAAACGTGCAGAGTTACTAAGATATACAGATAGCAAAATATTGGATTTATCTGAAACGATACTATTTTAAATAAATTAAATGTTTCTATTATGTATTTGGAAAAATTGCTTTACACCAATTTTCCACAAGAGATTATACTAAACAGACATTTATAACGGACTATATCCAAAATTTTAAGTGTTTTAAGGGATTCAACAAATTCCCCAGTGTTTACAATGGTTAAACACGGTTTTTGTAAACAACAACAAAAGAAGTAAGTAACGGGATATAAAGCCTGAAAGAGTAAACTAATATTGGCGTATAAGATTCCGAATCGTAGAAGAAATATTCCCGGAAGATCGACACAACTTCTTAATCTAAAATATGGTAAATAAACCCTCATTTTCAACTATTCAATTTAAAATTAATAATATACATAAATTAATCCTCAAATTATGTACTATACAAAAACTGTATTATAAAATGTTGTTATTAATTTATGTTAGGGACGACATCTATTGCACATCATAGGAAATAATAAAAGTAAGAAGTTTGCATACTTAACATCAGAATTAGTATTAACATATAACAATAAGTTCTTTTATTGATACTGATATATTTTTTTTACATTTCAAAATATTTTTACAAAATAGTGTAATATCCACTAATAATATGAATATTGTATACATTGTAATTAATATTAATAATAATATACCATGGAAACATTTTCATTGCTTTCCGTAAGGTAAACATTTATGTTATGTTTTAAATATAATTTCAATTTTAATTTCATAGCCGGAAACGTAGCTTAAAGGAAAACTAGTCTAAAAGTCACAGCTGATCGACCAATAATACGTTATAGATAAAAGGTTATTAAATAAGAATGTTTTGTTACGCTTCATAACGCTTATAATACAAGGTGTCTCAAAAGAAATTTTATATTTATTTAGCTTACTGCGTGAACGCAACGTATCCGAGGGGCGCGGGGGTTATGTCAATCGGTAGCCTGGCTCTTGGGAATTCAGTCGCTATGGAGCGTTTCTCGGGAGCAGACCGCGCGTTATGCGTGCGAGAGTTTTACAAAAACGGTGATTCGGCGACTATAGCGCGTAGAAAATTCTGCAATATTCGAGGTTTTCGCCACTTAAATGATGCGCCAAGCATTCCTCTCATTCGACATTGGGTTAAAAAGTTTCAAGAGACTGGTACAACACTGAATAAATCAAAATCCGGGCGAACTAGGTCATCAAGAACGGTAGAAAACGTGGAGAATGTTAATCAGCCTGTTCGTGACGACCCGAACCTTTCAATGCGGAAGCGCGCAAGTGCTTTAAATGTGCATAGATCATCATTACATCGCATTATGCACAAAGACCTAAAGCTGCACCCCTACAAAATTCAATTGGTGCAAGAATTAAAGCCCCAAGATGCCAGTCAGAGGCTTAATTTCGTAAATCAGGTGATTGAGCGATTTTCAACGTTTACCAACATTTTGTTTTCGGATGAAGCTCATTTTCATCTTAATGGCCACGTAAATAAGCAGAACTGCCGCTACTGGAGTGCAACGAATCCGAAACGCAAACATCAGATACCCCTACATTCGCCTAAAGTGACCATATGGGCTGCAATGTCGGCGCGAGGAATTATCGGCCCTTACTTTTTTGAAGACGAAAGGGGGCGTGCAGTTACAGTGAATTCAGAGCGTTATGTGGAGATGTTAGACAACTTCTTGGTACCTGAACTGCAAAACTTTCCTGGCTATAACCAAAGAACACGGTTCCAACAGGACGGAGCAACTTCACACACGTCCAATATGTCTCTGCCACGTGTTCGTGAAATTTTCTCAGGTAAATTGGCCTCCACGCAGTCCAGATTTAATCTCTATGGACTTTTTCCTATGGGGTTATCTTAAATCTAAAGTTTACGCCAATAAATCGACTTCACTGCATTTGAAAGAAAATATCCGTCACGAAATGGCAGCCATCCTTGAGTCCACCTGCCGAGACGTCACAAGTAATTTTACTGTTCGATTAAATGAGTGCCGAGAACGCGAGGGTCTACATTTAGACGATATTATTTTTAAGAAATAAATCCCCAAAAAGTGTATTTTAATAATTAATAAACATTTTTTCTATATACGGCTTACTTTTTTTTTAATCGATCCACTAAATATAAAATTTCTTTTGAGACACCTTGTATTATATCAAAATATATACATAGGTAATTCGGCAACGCACATAACTTGACTGGATGTAGATAGTTAATACATAGACATGGGCCCAACTAAAGCGCTAGATTTAACGCCTCAACGAAGGAATATACTTGAATTATTGAGCTGAAGAACTTTTTTCATTTATTACTATTCGTATTCTGGAAGTAAAGACATTTTTTAGGGCATCACTTGTATATTAAGTACCTGTCGTTTTGTAACGAATTGTTTAGCCACTCGGACAATGTCTCTAAAACTTTCGAAAATCACCCGTCGTGTTAAGAATTTCAATGAGAGGAATTGTTAGCATTTTTAGAGAATTTTAAGGGTTGGAAATTTGTGAGAATTCAGACAATAGAAAATCAGAAACCATGTACAACACGTAACTTTAAAATATTTTTTAAAAGGTTCATTGTTCAAAGTGATTGCCTAATAACCTAGAATACCAATAATTCCTTAAAGAGGTTTAGGCCTTCGGTCTTGGAAATGCTATCAGAACCATTATATATAAACCCGTCTCTCTGAAGACTAGGTCAGAAGTATTCGGTCCGGTTAGTGAAAACATCTAGTACGTTGAATTCTTAGAGGCACTGTGTTGGCATTCTGGTGGTCAACCCGATTCTGTTTATTTATATATTTTTTTCATTATTTTAATACAAATATTTTAACTTTCAAACTAATTGTAAATATTACATTATAAATTTTTAAACTTAATATTAAAAAACTCCATTCTTTTACTTAACTTGTGTAACCATTCACCTCTGAGAACTTAAGTGAACAGCTAAGACCCAGACTAACTACAAGATGCCTGATCAGTTGGTGGGTAAGTACTAAAACGTATCATTTAATTCACATATCGTAATGATGAACTTTGGATAAAATTCACGCCTAGTACCCGAACTCTTTTAGTCAGGAATCCCATTTCAGTTTGAGATTAGACTTTATATTATATCACAGGCTCGCTACATAGTTGATCAAAAATGGTACGATATTAAGTAACGTACCAGGGACTCGCTACAGTTTTTAGATTAACACTTGCATTTTGAAAAATAATGTGAACTGATACCAAGTAATTTTTCGATTCTTACCCTTTTAAAACAATTTTGTCTATGACCTTCCCTTATGAAAAATTCTGGGTGCATGCCTAAGCTTCCTGTATATATATATATATATATATATATATGTGTGTCGGCACCGTAGGATTTTTATCATAACCAAAAATATTAAGCCAGTTTTTAATTAAATATGAATTAAGAATTTACTAATTGAAATGTTGGTGACCTAACTGTCTTTCAGTCAAGTACTTTACAAAGATGAAGCACACTGAATAGGAAATATGGTTTCAATAAACAACTTGATATTGAATTGGTTTTCGTTGTAAATAAACCGATTATGTAAAAGTGATTGTTGTTTTACTGTTCCATTTTTCACTTACATTATCCCATTAAAGAGATAATGATGAATTGTCGACGGGGCGAAATCATATATGTTACTTTATTTAAAAAGAAATATCGCGGTGGATAATAAAAAAGAAAATGTACCTAATCTTACCATAAATCCTGTCACAAACTTGTAATATGCGGTTCACTGTCGCCGTCTTCACTGTTAGCAAATATTTAGGTAGTATGAGCACACAGGTCAGTATGAGTTGATTTATAGTAAAAATTATTATTTTACTACAATTTTGTGATTAATTAAGGCGATTATGAGAATCATGTCGCGGTTATAACGCTGTACAAGGTAGGCAAGTCAGTATCTGATATTTTCAACACGTTTCAGAAATGAAAATCTCTAAAAAATTTGTTTATCGCACCATTCAAATGTCTCTTGAGACGAGAACTCTTGTTGACCGCCCCAGATCGCGACGTCGGTTCACCGTAATGACAGATAATCTGGTAAAAGCGGTGGCGGCACGTATCCACAGGAATCCAGTTAGAAGACAGTCAGATAGGGCTCGTGAACTTAACTTCTCCAAAATGTCAATGTCTCGCGTGCTTTAAAGTGGTCTAGAGGTGTCAGCTTACGAGCTATAGGACTCTTCCTCACAACCGCAACTTAAACGTCAGATGATGATCAAGGCAAAGTAATTACTTAAACTGTACACGGTGAACTGGCACAGGAAAATTCTTTTCATTGATGAAAATATTTTTAATATTGAAGATATTTTCAAGAGCCAGAACAATAGGGTATATGTTAAAGTTCATTAGTAGATCTGAGAAAGCGCCAGGAATTCAGAGGGACCATTATTCTGCTTCAGTTATGTTTTGGTGGGACGTAAGCTATAACGGTACAAAGTTTCATTTCTGCTAAAAAAAAAGGGTAACATCGTCCAGAATTTGCCAGGAAACCATGTTGGAGTGAATAATTAATGAACTGAACTAGTCTTTATTCGCTGGTCACCACTAGAGGTTCCAGCAAAATTCAGCGTCAGATATTTAATGCAAGTTATACAATCAGCCGTATGAATAAAGTTGAAGTAAATGCTCATAAGTAGAAGGTAGAAGTAAAAGCATTTGCTTTGAGTAAAAGGTCGGAGTAAAAGCATTTGCTTCTTTTTATATGAATTGCCTTTTACTTACAAGTCAATGCTACTACCGGTGAGTAAAAGGTCAAGAGGATGTCTTTATGTTGAAACCTGAAAATCAGTACTACTTCTTTCTGATTGCTGTCAACTTGAAATTAGTCTATAAACACTAGTAAAACTGTACTAGTGCTGTACGGAGTTCCATGTTTGACATTTCAGTTTATTTTTATTGGTGTAAAGTCATGTACAGATTCAGGGCACTTTACACCTACACTTGTGAACTTGCATCAAAAATTGCATATACATTAAGCATAGGTTTTCCTTTACGATTGACATATTCATCTCCATGGATCTTCGATTTTTTTATCTCTATATGTGTACAGTCAATGACACCAAATGCGTTTGGAAAACGGTATTTTCTTTGACACAATTTTTTCGCCTCCACTAATAAATTTTGGGAAGTAAGAAATTTAATCCAGTTACCAGCTTGTGCAACTATTTGATCAACAACACTGCTGACAGTCAGTATTACTGTGGATTGCTCCACCCCAAGTTCCTCACCGATACCTTTTTGAAATCCAAGACCATCTAGATATCTCAACCAAAAAAAAGTTACCTAAAAAGTATTAGCTAACCACTCCATGTTCTCCTGTTCAAAACGAAACTAACTTTTATGTCAATAGAACCTGGTGAAGAACGATGCCTATAATGTTTCACATTTCTTAAATGCACAATATGCGCCATGGCAATTAGTTCACTACAACCATTTTTCACAAGTGAGTATATGAATATATAGATGCATTTTTTCGAAGCATTTGCTTATAATTTAAAGTAAAAGGTCTATTTTATTCATAACCATTTACTTCTGTCTTGAGCAAAAGATCAACAAAAAAGCATTTGCTTCTTACTCATAAGTAGAAGGTTTTACTTGCATTTTTATTCATATTGTTGGGAGGATTTGCTTCATAATTTGCTAGTAAAAGGTTATGCTTATTTTTATTCATACGGCCCAATATTTCACACTAGTGTTATACATGTTGTAACTGGCTAGCGTTGTAGTAATAATACGAGAAAACGTGTCCGTGCTAGTTTCTACCTCCAAAATAAATCTGAGTTATACAAATGGTCTACATTGTATTTGTGCATAAAGCTTGTATGTCTGATGAATTGCAAGAAGAGATTCTATTAAATCTCTTCTTGCAGTTATGTACTAAAAGAAGCGAGTATGCTAAAGATATAAAAACCATTTGACTCAGAATTAATTCAAAATATGGCGAATATCTTTGTAATGAGTAGTTAGTAAATCAACCAAGTTTTATTGCGAAAACTCAGATTAGAGTATTAGAGAACACCCTAGAGAGTAATGTTCCTCAACGCTTGGCGAACTACTTCAGAGTTAGTTAAATTACTGTGGACCTGAAACTAGTACAAAAGTACTGGCACGTGGAATATTACTAAAATACTAATGGAGGATTACTCATTTATTTGCTGTATTTATATTCATTTATCGTTTATTTTAAAGTTTTGTAGGTATAACCAACAATTTCTTACCGTTACTGATGTACAAGTTTGTCTATCTGACTGTCTTTACTACAGAAATTGTAGCCAAATGGCTGTATCTAGAGCATTAGTATTGACATTCTAATGTAAAATATAAAAACTTTCAGCACCTTACTATTAAATATGAAAATATCATGGCATTATATCCTTATATAAGTCGCAGACAAAAAAAAAGAAGAACTGGACACTATCTAATCTACTTAATCTATTAACCAATATAAACCAATTCGTAGGACTGCTTTCTTTACGTTTTGCCTTTTACACTCATATTGTTTTAAATAAAAGAAAACAATTATTTAAAATACAAATATTGTCCTGAAAAGGACAGATTTAATGAAAAACACGATGAAATAGCAAAACAGAGTTTTAGACGTCATTGGTTCAGTATGAATGGCACTAGAAAACATTAGTAATCTCAGACAAACCCCGAGGTGGGATACTCTATGGTACACGTTTGTATGAATAAGTACGTTTGTCGTAGCTATACCTGAACAATAAAATAAAATGTGAGTGAGAGAGAAACACATCAGTACGTTAATTATTATTTCAGTTATATGTCCTTGACTGGGTTTCTTTAGATAATCAAAGATTATGTCCCGCCAAAATATTTTGAAGCTGAATGCGGTCCGTAACGAGAAAATAAATATTTTTTTCTATTTGAACGGTGTCCGCGACGTAAAAAAGGTTGCCAACCAATTCCCTAACCCTAGACTATACAAAAAGAAAAAACATCGTTTAACATATATTTTCATTGGGATTCAATCGGATTCCGTCATTTTTCAATAATAGAGGTGATTAGTTTGAATATATTATGTTAATTTCTTTTTTTAGCAGACTATTTTAGGCCCCGGGCCGGTACTTTTGTTGCCCCTGCCTAGTTACGGCTATGGTGACATAAATTATTGAATTACATTGTTTTCTGGTTTGCAGATGCTTTCTTATTTTTACTCCGCCTTGGATTTATTTTGTGAAGTAACTTTTATGTGCCAAAACAAGAATATATCCCTGTTTTGGCACATATCCTAGGCTTTTATTATGCATAAATTTTGCTTCTTGGTTTTTTCTTTTTCAACTTCCAGAATTACTTCTATGAACTTGTATATTACATGTTTAAATTTGTATATATATAGGTATATTCATTCACAGTGCTGGTATCAGTATTTATCTATACTTATCAGTATTAGTAGTGTATCTTTTCTTAATTATTTTCCATGAAGACGATGATGTGCCTTAACGTTTTAGGTGCTTTCGCTACGGATATGATACACCGTAAATTACAGAGGACAGACCGTTCGGCTAGACTATGATTAACCGTTCCTGTCCGTTCCAAATATTTTAATGTGGAAATACATTATTTTACACTTTTGACAATAATATTGGACTGAGGATGATTGGATTACCAATCGAAACGTCTCTATAAAAATTGTTTTAATAAATATATGACGAGTATGACATAAGAATTTTATTTAATACCCATATTAATTTCGTCAAGAACTTTCTTTCGTATAAGGAAATACATATATGTATATGTTTTCCTTTTAGCTATGCTTGCATTTCTATCCTTTAGACCCATAATTATAAATATAAATCACTTATTTTAGCAAAAAACAAAAAGTTCATAGCTGCACTAAATCTGAGTTGTTGTCGTCAATATATCTAGGCGCGAACTGCTGGCCATGCGTTCATTTTGCTTTGTTTACCAAAATATGTATCACGTGATCGGTACTCGATCACGCGTCGGATAGCGATGCTTCCGTCGACTCTCACTCTCGACATTTACGTCGAGTGGCGAAAACGTCGAGCTAAGAGGCAGTCGAGTAACGGGGTATTACTGTATTTCAAAGCTGATAATTTAAATGTAATCTAATTTTTTTATTATGAAAGTTTCATGACGTTAGCCCGTAAATTTCGTAACCAAACCTCGTTTATAATTCGTGGTCATACGAAAAAAAAATCAATTTCGAATTTTTTTTGGATTATATAAAAAATATTATTTTCATTCCGTTAATAAATATTCATTATTAAATTTAAACGAATCTGATCATGTTGCAAAATAATTAAATTGAATTTAATGTAGAAGCTGTATACTTTGTTGAAAAATCCATATTGTTGTCGGTATTCATTATTATAAATTTGCTTCTCGTAGTGGTGTGTTGACATTTCATGAATGCGGCATGACCGTGTACAATATTAATATGTTCATTACCTTGATACACATTTTGCTATTCAACTTGGACTGGTAGTTTTGTTAGCATGTGGGGCTGCCCAAGCCAACCCAGAACGACCAGAACTTATTAAACAACTTGTTAACTCCTGTATCAGTCAATAGTTTTATTATTCATTTTAACAACTTTACATGAAAAGGTGCCTTAAACATAGTCTGCCTGATACTGTTCCGATTGAAAAGTCACTTTCAGTAGACTTTAGCATTTCAGTGGTGGAAAATTTAAGTAAAAATATTATCTACATCACCTGGAATATACGCACACTGATAGACAATGCTAGAATGTAAGGGCGCTGCGAGCGTATCCGCCACCCGAGTCTGACTATCATATTGCTACCCACGAAATATGCGCGAGTTAAAAAGTCGCAGGAAAAACTAATTTTAGGATTTTGAAAGATGGAAGCGAGCCAGAGGACCTTATGTGGCCTGCCTCCATCTTTTGAAAATCGAAAATACGAAAATGTACTACACATCCAAATGTACTGAAATACTACCGAACAATTTCAAACAGTAATCTTTCTGTGCTGTTTGAAATGCAATAATTATTATTTTTTTCTTATTTTATTTGTTTATAGACACATCAGCATCTATGGCTAGTATTTTTGGTTGAGTTTATTATATTTTATTGTAAAAATCGATATTTTTAAGGTAGTCCAGTATGTTTCTAGTCATAATCGGGTCTTGTTTTAGGGCTTCTTTTAGGTCTTGTGGTATTCTGTGCATGGTCCGTACGGGTTGAAAAAGTTGGCAATCGATCAGTACGTGTCTTACTGTCAGGGGTTGGTCGCAGGTCTCGCTTGCTGTGTAATCCAGCCATTATGTATTCGTGGGTATTTTTTGTATTTCCAATTCTCAACCTGATATTATAATTTGTTCACGTCTGTTGTTTTCGATTGTCCATGACCGAATGTCTTCTTTTATCGTACGTAGTTTGTTTTCTGTAGTGTTTACCCACTTGCTGAGTCGGGTCTGGTAAAGCCTGTTTTTTATGGTCTGCTTTATGAGGGTTATGTTCGAGAGAATCTGTAGGACCTCCTCTTCTGTGGGGTTGGATATGGCTGCTGAGTTTGCTGCTTCGTTGCCCTCTATGCCTACATGTCCTGGGGTCCAGATGAATACTACAGTTTTACCAAATGATGAAATGCTGTGCACCTTGTTCTGGATTTTCTGGATGGTGGGGTCCTTACTGTAGTTGTTTCTTAGCGCCAAGATTGTGTTTAGTGAGTCAGAATAGATAGAGGAGTGCTGGTCGTTGGTCCTGTGTAACATCCAGGGTTCTTGGTATGGCTTCAGCTTCAGCTTGGTGGATGCCGACTGTGATTGGAAGACGGTACGATCTAGTGCTGTCATCTGTTACTATGGCGATGTTGCAGGTGTTTTCTGTCTTTGGTGCATCAGTGTAATAGAAGTGATGTGCGACATATTTTTCTTTTATTGTGTTGAAACTGTTGACAATTTGTTGTGCTGAAGTGCTGGCTTTTTTATGCTGTTGACAATAATTAATTAATGTTTAACTCTTGCTGCCCCTAGAATCTGCATAACAGGTTTGATTCACCCATTGCACCCCCGGGTTGCGGCGGCCCTGCTAGAATGGGTCTCCCAGAACGCAGAACTGACATTTCATTTACATTTTTTTTTTGTTATACGTATACATATTTCATGTAACATAAACAATAAGTGAAATTGAAAACATTAGCGCTTCCCATCATCATTATCATTATCATCATCATCACCATCACTGTGCTACACTCTCAGACTTATAGCGCTTCCCATAGCTCCCCAAATATTCATCTTATTAAAACTTAATGTCAACAGAAAATAATCGTTTATTCATTCTAAACAAATTTTCTAATACATATGTTTCTTGTAAAGTGAATAACAAGTGATATATTTTAAGTTTTTAAGTAGCGTTCTCCATAGCCTCCATCCATCTTTCATTATATCCCATATTTATAATCGTCTAATGTAGAAATCCCTTCAATTCTTTTGAGATTAGAAAATCAATATTTTCGTTCACTTATACAAAACATTTTATTGTATACGTTTTAAATAATTTATCAAGTGTTTACAAAAGAATACTGTTCAAACCTGTTTCAAACAGTTTATAAATGCAGGCAAAGCATACTTACCATAAAAGGAAGATCTAAAAACACAACGCTTAATAAAACCGATGTATTATTTAAAATGCAATCACACAGCAGTGAAAATAAAAGGAATAGCATAAATAAATGATAATAGAACTGACTAAAGTTAAGAAGAAATATTCATTTCTAGTGTTTCGTAAATATAACCAAATACCCATATAATTGTAGTCGGGTAAATAATCTTAAATAGGATAAAAATGAACATCTCAAGAGTAATGAAGTCATAATATACAGTGGCATAAGTATGGAAACTTTTTATTTTTCCTAATAAATATTAAATTATTATAGATATTTTTTTCTTGTAATGTGTATATAATTCAAGAGAAAAGAGAAATATTTTGCAATAATTAGAATACATTATTTTTACATATTTAGTATTTTACATTGAAATTTTAAAATGCGCCTAGCCAAAAATTATGGAAACCTTATCAAACATGTTCTATTATGCAATAACCAGCTTGTTGAATTGAAGATTTTAGGATATAACTTATTCATTATTGTATTGACGTGTTTTATAGTACTATGCTACAGAAAAAATATTATTCTTGCAATGTAAAAACAAAAATTATTCAATTATACCACATTGGCAATAAACAATGATACATTTCTAAACTTTTAAAGATACCAAAAGGTACGATTTCAAAAGTTCTATAGAAATTATAGAAAGACAGAGGTACCGTGCCCGTTAAATTAAGAAGTGGCCGACCTAAAAAAACACGTCAAGAGTAGATAACTTATTAAAATAATTTCAAAATGTGATCCGAAAAGACACCAAGACACATTTCTGAGAAAATTTTTATTTCATTGTCAAATCGTACTATAAGAAGGAGACTAAATAATATGGGACTATTTGGTAGAGTAGTGGTAAAAAAGCCACTTATTTCTAAGAAAAACAGAACGGCTTGATTGGATTTTGCTAGAGATCATTTGGAGTGGTCCATTAATAAATGGGACATGATCCTTTAGAGTGATGAAATCAAATTTAAATTGTTCAGGAGTGATGGAAAGAAGTATGTGAGGCGTCCGAATGGTGCAAGATACGACAATAAGTACCAGATTCCCACTGTCAAATATGGCGGCGGCAACATTATAGTTTGGGGATGTTTTTCTTCATCTGAAACTGGTCCAATAATAAGTATCAATAGGATAATGGATAGATTTAAATATAAACATATTCTAGAGAGTGTTATGCTTCCATATGCAGAAGAAGAAATGTCTCTGAGATGGTTATTTCAACAAAAAAATAACCGGAGTATTCGTCAAAGTTGGTAAAACATTGGTTTATATATAAAAACGTACTGATAATGAAATGGCCATCTCATAGTCCTGATCTTATTCCAATCGAGCACCTATGGGAGCATTTAGTTAGGCATATTCGCAAAAATTACATCTACAATGACTAACTTTTTAAAATTATAGAGCAAGAGTGGAAAAACATCCCTCAACAAATATGTGCTAATTTAGTAGAATCGATCTCAAGATGTTTTTCTGTGCTTAATGTAAAGGGCTACGCCACCAAATATTAAAGGATTATTTTAATTTTTGTATAAGTTTCCATACTTTTTGACAAAATAAATACCATTTATGTTGAATTGTATCTTTCATTTTAAACATATTATCAGTTGTATAATAAATATATATTAAAGATAAATTTCCTAAATTAATTTTGATATATTAAATACATAAGCATAACTCAAGTTGAATTTATATGAATATAACAAAAGTTTCCATACTTATGGCCACCACTGTACATACAAATAAAATTGCACAAAAACGTATAAACTAATAAGCGATACTAATTATCAAAGTTATATTTTAGTTCTTATTTCATGCAGTTTATTTTTCATTTGGTTATTTTGTGATGTATTTAAAGTTGATTACTGTTCAGCTTTTATGACTTTATTCTGCATGCAAATGGATTCAATCAACTATTTTGAATTTTTGTTCTTTGTATTTTCTGGATTTAGTGGAATTTAAGAAAAATATTTGTATAGCATATGCTACAATTTGAAAAGCAATTAGTTTGTTTTCCGCGCTTTCAAGTCTAATGGTAATATCGTTGTTCACAAATATTTTCTGTGGGTTAAGACCCAAAAATTTTCTCTGACCACTGCCTTACTTACTATCCTGTTTGTCTATCTCTCTGTCTATTTGTATAACGTCTGTCTGTCTGTACGGTAGATATTGTGGCCAAATGACTGAACCTAGCTAACTATGATAATATAAGAAAAATACTGATACTTCCAAAAGTTATATTTCTCGAAAAATATTTACATCATGTATTTTTCGGAAAAAAAGAAATTGAAACCCTTTTTAGGTTAACGAATGAAAAACAATTTATAAAAAACTTTTTTTTTTGACAAGAAACGGGACAGCGCCATTATTTTCTTTATTATTAGAGATACAAAAATAAATATTAAATAGAAAAGTTGTAGGAAACTAAGGGGGACATCATAAATATATATGGTCTCCCAATAAGAATGCACAATTTAAATTGTGCGCTATTGCGGTTAGTGAAAATGAATCGCTTTACTATCGAAAAACGCGTTATCGTCGTCAAAACTTATTTAAAAAACGGGGAAAGTTCTTTAGAGACATTCCGCAAATTGCGTACCATTTTCGGTCGGTGAAATGTACTCGAATCATCAACAATTCGACGAATAATTGAAAAGTTCGAGCCAAGTGGTTCAGTTACTGATGGTAAGACACTAAGCGACGTCGTAACCGTCGGTCTGCTGAAAATATTGCCTCAGTAAGTGAGAGTGTTGCCCGAATCTCGATTCGCCGTCGTTTACAACAACTGAACATTTCGAGAAACACAATGCAGCGAATTCTGACAATGGATCTTCATCTACACCCTTACAAGCTTCAATTGACGCAACAACTACTGCCAGCCGACCATTTGCAATGGTGTGAAAGAGGTGTGTGAAAACCAAAATTAGAATGACAATTTTGTGAGAAACATCATCTTTAAAATGAGGCGCATTTCCAACTGGACGGCTGCTTCAACAAGCACAACTGTCGGATTCCTCACATAAAATACTATTAATTATCTTAAAACAGTGTTAAAAATATACTTGTATACTTTTTCTAACGCCGGCAGAAAGGACAAAACCCAGCCTTTCAATTTAATTTATATAGAAAGATATCATTGAAATTTCCACATACAATTATTATATAGTTTGTAGCCTGTTTAACACATGAAATAAATATCACGAAACACAATGAAATCGCAAATTGTTGACCTGTGCCCTGCTGTTATTGGTGCAAGCGAATTTATTATAATAGCTAGCTTTCATTGAGCTTTAGTTGACATAACATTTGTAAAGCCCATTGCTGCAAATTCAATATTGTTCTTAACATGTATGCTAACTCTACAGTGCAATGTGTATCCATAATGGTAACTTGTATGTTTGTAATTGTGAAGCTGCGATATTGTAGTTAAATTTGCGAATTTCACATTCAGTAACTCACTGTTTATAAGTGTAAAACATAACGATTTAATTCGAAAGAATGTATATATTTATATACAAGGTGTCTCAAAAGAAATTTTATATTTAGTGGATCGATTAAAAAAAAAGTAAGCCGTATATAGAAAAAATGTTTATTAATTATTAAAATACACTTTTTGGGGATTTATTTCTTAAAAATAATATCGTCTAAATGTAGACCCTCGCGTTCTCGGCACTCATTTAATCGAACAGTAAAATTACTTATGACGTCTCGGCAGGTGGACTCAGGGATGGCTGCCATTTCGTGACGGATATTTTCTTTCAAATGCGCCAGTGAAGTCGGTTTATTGGCGTAAACTTTAGATTTAAGATAACCCTATAGGAAAAAGTCCATAGGGGTTAAATCTAGACTGCGTGGAGGCCAATTTATGTCACCTCTCCGGGAGATCAATTTGCCTGAGAAAATTTCACGAACACGTGGCAGAGACATATTGGACGTGTGTGAAGTTGCTCCGTCCTGTTGGAACCATGTTCTTTGGTTATAGCCAGGAAAGTTTTGCAGTTCAGGTACCAAAAAGTTGTCTAACATCTCCACATAACGCTCTGAATTCACTGTAACTGCACGCCCCCTTTCGTCTTCAAAAAAGTAAGGGCCGATAATTCCTCGCGCCGACATCGCAGTCCATACGGTCACTTTAGGCGAATGTAGGGGTTTCTGATGTTTGCGTTTCGGATTCGTTGCACTCCAGTAGCGGCAGTTCTGCTTATTTACGTGGTCATTAAGATGAAAATGAGCTTCATCCGAAAACAAAATGTTGGTAAACGTTGAAAATCGCTCAATCACCTGATTTACGAAATTAAGCCTCTGACTGGTATCTTGGGGCTTTAATTCTTACACCAATTGAATTTTGTAGGGGTGCAGCTTTAGGTCTTTGTGCATAATGCGATGTAATGATGATCTATGCACATTTAAAGCACTTGCGCGCTTCCGAATTGAAAGGTTCGGGTCGTCACGAACAGACTGATTAACATTCTCCACGTTTTCTACCGTTCTTGATGACCTAGGTCGCCCGGATTTTGATTTATCCAGCGTTGTACCAGTCTCTTGAAACTTTTTAACCCAATGTCGAATGAGAGGAATGCTTGGCGCACCATTTAAGTGGCGAAAACCTCGAATACTGCAGAATTTTCTACGCGCTACAGTCGCCGAATCACCGTTTTTGTAAAACTCTTGCACGCATAACGCGCGGTCTGCTCCCGAGAAACGCTCCATAGCGACTGAATTCCCAAGAGCCAGGCTACCGATCGATATAACCCCCGCGCCCCTCGGATACGTTGCGTTCACGCAGTAAGCTAAATAAATATAAAATTTCTTTTGAGACACCTTGTATTAATAATAACAATAACAAGATAATTTGATAATAATAATGAATAAATTGTGTGCATTCAAAGAAATAATTGAATAATAAAACAATAAAATGCGCGATAATTGGCATAATACGGACCCAGACATTAATAAAGCTACAGTGGCAAACAGCTACAATATTCTAGGTGTCACAATCCTGACTTTTGGTTACCTTTGTGATACTTTTTTTAACAGCGAAGTATTGTTGTCGATTCGCCGTAGTCAACATATATACTATTGGACAATTAATTTTTGTTTTATTTTACGATGAAATATAAAAGAAAGACTCACTGCTATGATGTCGTGAGTGTTAATTTATAAACCTGTTATTTCCCCAGTGTGATCACATTATTGTTGTAATTTAAATAGTAGGCATTAAATCTGAGAAAGTTTTTGGTGTTAGCTCATATAATTTAGTAATATACATTTAAAATTTTATTGTAAACCCAATAGACGAAAGTATATATGTAATATTTTGGAGTTTTGTTTGACTCTCTAAATATTTCAGAAGTTTTAGATTTTTAAAATGTAAGAATATCAAAACCATTATGTGTCAGATGTCTTTGGTGAGGACAAGATACTCATGGGCTTGTTGATTTTCGTCCTTGGAGAATTGTACTTGTTATTTTATCTTTGAATTTCTTTTCTTTTATTTGTTCTTTGTTTGAATATTGCATGTTATTTTAAACTGTTTTACTTTTTACTCTTCTGTGATACCAGGCGGTACTTGACTCCTTAAGTACAACACACCCCTTATCAGTTCTAGTTTTGAAATAGATTTTTCTTTTATTTTATTATATTTACTTTTAACAATGACTGAAAGGTCGAAATACATATGTTAAGTTGTTATTAAATTATTTAATGGAATTAACAAGTGTTTCATTTAATTATTATTTATATTTATTAACATGTTCCACCAAGTGTGCACCGTGAAATCGATTAATATGATTTTAATTTTATATGCGTTCATTTTTGCACATATACAATATTTTATTATAAGTTTGCAATCTGTGTTTATTATTTATTTACGTAATTTGCTGTTTCTTGAGATGCTGGACGACAAGCAATTTAACTAAATAAAAATTAAAAAAGTGTAAATTTTCACATAGTTCATAGTTTCGTAGGTATTTTAAGGTTTCTGTATATGACAATATAACAATTGGATTTTTTTTTTGGTCTAATTATGAAAGACGATGTCATGCAAATGGCCTATATTTTCCCCTTCGCTCGCCCTTTCTAGTACATTTCCATCCATTGCTCGTATTTCTGTTCGAATGTTTTCTTTCAGCTCCTGGTTTTTTTGGGTTTAGTTCTGTAAACGCAATTCTTTAGGTAGCTCCAAAGAAAAATATCTTTAGCGGTTAGATAGGGAGAATTCACAGGCCAGTTGAAATCGGCATTTTTTTAAATTAATCGTTCTCCAAACATGTCCCTCAGGAGATTCATATTCTGTCTCGCGATATGGGCAGTCGCTCCATCTTGCTGCCACCAAACCTCAGGTGTGTCCTGAACAGCTGGACGGACAAAATTATCTAACGTTTCGCGGTATCAGGACTCCGTCATCGTTACTCATTACCTTTCTCGTCCTCGAAGTAGTTTGCTCAATACGAGACCGGTTTTCCGTGGTTCGCATGAAACATGGTCTCGCAACTCGTGGCAAGTCGATCACAGATCCTTCCTATTGGAACCGATGAATTAGACGGATTATCGCCTATTTAAAATAAAATTTTACGATTTTGGTTCTTTGGGGTGTGCTAAATTTCTCCATAACATATCTCCAAGAGTTGAAATGTTTATCTGAAAAGAAAAAAAAATTGTAATGAAGGAAGATTGTTATGATTTTTTCCTATGGTAGCGCGATTTTTGGGCTACATGTAACGGGTGTTTTTTTTAGAGGTATAGAACTTTAAATTGCAATAAAACAACGATGGATTATTCGATTGACATGAATTTTTTTTTATTCGAAAGATAATCTTGTGGCATTACATTAAATCATACCAACAAGACGGCGCAACATGTCACACAGCTCGTGCCACAATCGATTTATTGAAAGACTCGTTTGGTGACCGCCTAATTTCACGTTTTGGACCTGTGAATTGGCCTCCAAGATCTTGTGATTTAACACCGCTGGACTACTTTCTGTGGGGCTATGTAAAGTCATTGGTCTATGCGGATAAGCCACAAACGCTTGACCATTTGGAAGACAACATTCGCCGTGTTATTGCCGATATACGGCCACAAATGTTGGAAAAAGTCATCGAAAATTGGACGTCCAGATTGGACTACATCCGAGCCAGCCGTGGCGGTCATATGCCAGAAATCATTTTTAAAATGTAATGCCACAAGATTATCTTTCGAATAAAAAAAAATTCATGTCAATCGAATAATCCATCGTTGTTTTATTGCAATTTAAAGTTCTATACCTCTAAAAAATTGATGTGAAGTGTGAATATTCACACATTTCAGGGTTTCGCAGGTATATAATAAGTGAATGCGGTATGCTGAGTGTGTAGGACAAATTTTACTTTGTAGTAATCACGGCAAAATGAACGATATTTTTAAAATAATTTATCGTCTGTTAATCATATAATAAGACTGGTTATTAAATTTACGCTCATAAAAATTAAATACAACATTTGTCAAAATATAACTAGAATTTTGACAAAATAATTTCAACATAATAAAAATGCAAAAAAAAAAACAGAAAAAATAAAATTCACTCCGTACTCGAACTCGAAACCCTTCGTTTTCCAGTCAGTTTAAGAGCGCTTTAACGCATGTAGCTATCGCACGCTATGCATGTGAGTGTCTTACATTGGTATAACTTTTGTACTTTGTGAACCAAAAACCACAAAAAATGCGTTATTTTCCAAAAACATAATCTGATCAAAAATTCCTGTTGTACTATTTCGGTTCACACCAATATACATTACTTAGAATTTTTTTAGATTTTTAGTTTAAACCATCTGGGCTACAGGGTGTGGGACAAAATTTTTTTTGAACATTTTTGGCAAAAATCGCATTAAAATAATTTATTTTGCAAAAATAAAAATTTGATCGTTAATCCACGTACTAAGGACTTTCATTTGATACCCTACTCAGAATTTAAAAAAAAAATTTTTGTTTTCGATGAGCACATATTTGTTTATATTTTTAGGGGGGTATGTTTTTTAGATGTTTTAGTATTTTTCCTATGTGCGGGTCAAAGAGTTGTATAAGCATGCCAAATTTCAACTCTCTAGGTTTAGCCGTTTGGCTACAATTTTTACCGAACAGACAGACAGACAGACAGACAGACAGACAGACAGACAGACAGACAGACAGACAGACGACAAAATGACGGTATAAGGGTTTTTTGGTCATACCTACAAAACCCTAAAAAAACACCCATTACATAGAAGATTACAATATATCTTTTACCAAAATACATGTTTAGATAATAACAAGTTGAAAAATAGGTAATAAGTTATTTTTTTTAAATTAAAATGTATTTTGGGGTGTATCAAGTACATGGTTATCAGAGCCGCAGTAAGGGAGGGGGCGACGGCCTTGGGCGCATTAAGGGAAGGGCGCTGACGGGCTTGACTAAGGGGCGCCATTGCGAAAGTTAGGACCTTTTTTTCGGAGATGAACCCTTTTTTTTTTTGCTCATCACTTGAATTTTGAGAGGTGAGGACCTTGTTTTTATTTGCCAAGGGCACCAAAACACGGCTCTGCCCCTAGCGCAAGGTTTCCTTACTGCGGCTCTGATGGTTATTAACACCCCGTAACAGTTTACATAAATATTACATTAAATTATGAGTACAATTTACTTGAAAGCAGAAAATATGCATTACGTAGAAAATTTGACAAGAAGCATTCACAAAATTGTTTTCCATATTTTATTCAATAATAATAACTTCATTTAATATCATTTAAACTAGACATATGTCTAATAAAACAAAAAAGAAAGATACAATGTTAACAGATTAGTGCCTTTTAGATATTTTAGAATTTTGGCTGTAGTTTCTATGTTGTTGGATAGGGCTCTTCTATGAAGTTTGGAAGATTATTTTGTGCTCTTCCTCTCGTATACTTCAGACATTCAGTAAACAGTAATTGGACTGTTACATGTAACAGTCCAATTACTGTTAACAATATTATAACTGAATGTCTGAAATATACAAGAGGAAGAGAACAAAATAACTTCCCAAACTCCTGATGTATCGCATATTTCGTGTTCTTCTCTCTTCATGAAGTGCTTGTGGATAAGGGAGTGTGACCGATTCGCAATCTAGGCATTATGACTTCTTCTTTTCTATCACCGGGAATATACCAGTGGCTTATTATTTTATTTTTCTTAATTTGTTATTATTTAAGATATTCCAGAAGGAGTTGAAATTTTTACTGGTTTTCTGTTTTATGTAGCCTTTAAAATCATATGGGAAAATTATTGTATCGATGACATTGCTTAAAGTTGCGTTTTTTGGTACCTGGTGAGAGGATTCATAATAGAATAATTTGGTTACGTTTAGATAATGCTGAGTGGAAATTACTTTGAATTTGTTTTGGACCACGTGGTTTCCGTTGTACCTTTGATAGATACAGTTTCTCAAAGAATAGGTTTGGATGAGATATTTGTTTGGAGTCTGATTTCTTCCATTTACGAGTTCACTGGCACCAGTCCAAGATACTGTACGCTTCAGGAATAAATTTGGGAGGAATTTATAGGTATCTTCGTAGCTAACACTGCAGAGCCCGTTTTATCTTCGATTTTGGATTCATTTTTTTTTTATCCAAGTCACATTTGTATCACAAAAATATGTAAAACAAGTGATTCAATTTTGATTCACAATTTTCTGAATTCGGAATTTGAAACACAAGTCCATCTCAGTTTTTAGGGTTTTGTAGGTATGACCAAAAAACCCTTATACCGTCATTTTGTCGTCTGTCTGTCTGTCTGTCTGTCTGTCTGTCTGTCTGTCTGTCTGTCTGTCTGTCTGTCTGTTCGGTAAAAATTGTAGCCAAACGGCTAAACCTAGAGAGTTGAGATTTGGCATGCTTATACAACTCTTTGACCCGCATATAGGAAAAATACAAAAACATCTAAAAAACATATCCACCTAAAAATATAAACAAAATTGTGCTCATCGAAAAAAAAAATATTTTTTTATACTTCTGAGTAGGGTATCAAATGAAAGCCCTTGGTATGTGGATTAACGATCAAATTTTTATTTTTGCAAAATAAATTATTTTGAAGCGTTTTTTGCCAAAATTGTGCAAAAATTTTTTTGTCCCACACCCTGTAGCCCAGATGGTTTAAACTAAAAATCTGAAAAAAATCTAAGTAATGTACATTGCTGTGAACCGGAATAGTACAACAGGAATTTTTGATCAGATTATGTTTTTGGAGGAAAACGCATTTTTTGTGATTTTTGGCTAATAATGTACACAAGTTATAGCTTTGTAACACACCACCCTGGAACGTGTATGCTGGTATTTGACGTTGATTTGTCAACCAAGTAACCCGATCCGAAAGGGATCGAACCCTGTGAGAAGAGACTATATTATTTTTTGTTTTTTTTTTTTAAATTTTTATATTGTTTAAATTATTTTTTCAAAATTCTAGTTATATTTTGGCAAATGTTGCATTTAATTTTTAAAGGCGTAAATTTAATAACCAGTGGAAATTGTTTAAATTATAATTTAATTCTGTTTCAATGTACACGAAATCAGAGGGACGGAACTTATAACAACCAATGGAAGCCATAGGCGCAATTTTTAAAATTCTTAATTAACCTTGCTATATATAAAAAAAAAAAAAAAATACTGCACATATTTAGAAACTTAAATAATGGTATTAGGCGTTCGAATTAAAATTAACAAAAAAAATATTTTAATATAAAATTAGTTTTCGCATCCAAAATAATCATCATTCACTTACTAAATACCTGCAAAACCCTGAAATGTGTGAAAATTCACACTTCACATCAATTTTTTTGCAGTGTTAACAGACTTGTGGAGTACGGAAGTGGAAATCATTTCGTGAATAATTACTAGCTATTTTTTCACTTATAGAGTTATTCATAAGGTTTCTAAATTCCCGACATTTTTCAAATTTCGGAAATTAGGAACGCATTTCCTCTAAATTTTTAGGGAATTCCCTTAGTCATTTTTTTATTTAATATTCGTATGTTAGCAGTAATAAAGTCTATAATAATAACTGTTAAATAAACAGGGCACCATTTTGAATAGGTTTCAACTATATTTGAAATGATCTCAAAATATAAACAATGTAATGAATACAGACTTTATTATACCATACTTTATGTGGTATACAATATATTTTTACATATATTACAGACTGTATTAATGTTATCAAACTCATTTAAATATTTTAGTCATGAAATTAAACATTAACACAAAAACAAATGTAAATTATTATTTGTTCGAAAATTCAAATAATACTTCAAATAATTTGTATTTTTTATTTATAAAATATAACATTTAGAGGCACAGAACATTTATTACCCATTCAGACAATCGCGATCTTTACTTTGTAACAGGGCCATCGCTAGGAATATCGCTCCTGACTATATTATGTGAAAAAAGTGTGAACTTTCACACATTTCAGGGTTTTGTGTTATTTAATAAGTGTAAGAAGACAATGAAATGCTGACAATTTTCAAACGACTGACAAAAGACTAGGACAATTTTTTTTCTATTATATCAAAATCAACTTATATCAGATTGAGTATTCTGATTCTTACCTGAGAATCGCATTTATTCGTTTATTTGAGTATTAAGACCTTACATTTAATTTTAAACAAAATTAAAATAATTTGCTAAAATTTACAGTAAAATTAAAAATGTTCAAATTATTTAAATATAAGAACTAATCTATTTTAAGATAAACATCCACAGTATCTTGTCATCATTGACTGTATTTTTTAGTTAAATGTTGAAAGACAGCGGTACAAATTTACGATCGTATATTATATGATTTGTTTAAAATATTATCAGCGTTTATCTCAAGTACATGGTCAAAGGTTTACACAGATGTTGATATGCGACCATATATTTTCAGTGATATGGACTTCGTAGGTAATTAGAGTCAAAATTAATTATTTGGCTTATGAATTATTGGGAATAGAAATATGAGTGTAAAAGTTAAAACGTTTTTGTTGTTAATTGGAGAGCTGATTATTTTTACAAAAAAAAAAAATGTGGTTCAGGGATCAAATTATTAGTTTTAAGAAAATGGATGGGAAAATCTTGTGAGAGACAGGAGATCGTGAGTAAACCAGCACCGGAGTCGGACGAACCTCCCAAGCATTTTTGGTTGAGAAACCCAGTAGCGTGTAGTGAACCAGAAGTAGTCTGGAACTATTGAGGACAATTGTGATGAATTGAACGAACCTCGATAACGGGTTAAACACTGTGAGTGGTGTGAGGTGAAACAGTGATTGTGAGGTTTTGTGTTGAGTGTCTCTCTAGGATGATTAAGTAAAGGATGCGCTATTCGTATACTAACAACATTGACGATTATGTGGAAAGGTCTGTTGAGAGAGAAGGCAATTTATGTCTGTACTGTGTACACTGTAACTACGTAATGCGCATGTGCTACATTTGAATTTGAAAGGAGCGTATTTTTAAATGAAAATAATTATGGAATTTCTTAGAAATTATTCTAAAAGCTTGTAATTTCACAGCAAATTTTATAACATATTTGAGAAATGTGTATAACACGGTGTTAATTTTTCTGCGCGTCGTGTCAAACTGTGTTTAATTTTGATATATATTTTTTTACATTACATAAAAATATTCTCATCTTTACCTATAAGGGATGGTTTGATAATTTTATTTGAAATAAAATATACAACACAATGTTTATTGGTTTTGAAATATAACAAGTCTGTTGAACATTTTTCTTTTTGACACCTTGTGTATATTCTACAATTTAGCACAGTAATGTAGTCTTATATTTACATAAGTTTTTACAATTAAATCAAATAATTGACTTTTGTGATTGTCGAAAATATCTTGATTGGATATATGTTCATCCGTAATTGAACATTTTTGTCGGTATATTGCATTTTTTACCTTCATTTGAATAATGTTATTTATATTTTTAACAGAATGGCTACAGCGCTACAACGTGTCATCCACAGATGATGTCATCGGCGTCATAGGTCGCACATGCGCATTACGCATAACGAGTGTACGCAGTACAGCGAGTATATATCTTTCTCACTCAGTAGACCTTTCCACACATTTTACACACGAATAGCGCATTCTTTACTTAATCATCCTAGGTGTCTCTCATGAAATTTCTCCGGCATAAGAAGAATTGTGTCACCGAATGCAGCCTGCGACCTAAAATATTTATTTTTGAAATGGGATTGTTACGTATAAATGGTTGCCAACCCCTGATTTAAACAATTGAAAGACCATTATAAAATAAATGAAAAAGCTGATATATGAACAAAAAGACAAAACAAAACAGCAATTCTGCTGAATTCTATTAACCTATCTTGGAACAATATCTCCCCGGGCTGTAGACATTCCTATGGGACAATTGCTTACTTTTTCTTAACATTTGTGGCGCATGTCGCGTGTTGTATTAGTTACTTAGGCTTTTCAATTTTACGTTTATTAAATTTTTAAAGAAAAATAAGTATTTTCTCTTACATAGGAAATATTGGTTGAATATTACTATTATTATTTCGCTACGTCAATAACAGAGTTATATAAATTACTAAGGGACCAACCCTTTGGAAGCTTAACGGTCCAACCGTTGGTTAGCCCTGCGGGCTAACTTTTAATTGACGTTGAAAGACTTGAAGTTTCATAAGTTATTTGAAATAAAATTGTTACAATTATTTGCAGAGAAAATAAAACGAGGTTTGATCCAAAAATATCCGGACTAGCTTCGTAAAACTTTATTAATAAAAATTATTCAAAATTAAAATCCTTTCCATTTCCACATCTCAGGCACTTCTTGTAGGCATTTTTGGGAATTGCTCTTAGATCAGCTTCCAAATATTCGCTTAACACTTTAATCGTTTGAGAAACTTTTTAACGATCTCTTCAACAAAGAGAAAAAAATCTTTCGAAACAAACACACAAGTTAAGGAAGTACGAGGTTTGCTAAAAAAAAACTTGTATAATAATTAGCGTAATAAAACATTAATAACAAGAAATTATTTAAATTATCACCTTCAAAATAATGCCTTGCTACGACTACATATCGCTGCCAGCGTTTTTTCCGCTACTGGAAACACATTTTTTTTTCTTCAGTCGTTTAAAAGCGGCGTCCTTTTAATAAATTCTTCAGTTTTGCGAACAAAGAAAAGTAATCCAGGACAAGTCAGTAGTGTATGGTGGATGGAGTACGATAATGACTTCTTATTAGCGTTTTGGTGGACCCTGCACCTACTGGATTTTGGTTTTTTATTTTGGATTTGGATATTTATTTTTGGATTTTAGAACGCTAATTTTGCCGATGAAACATTTCATTCGGATGTATCAGGTTGTCAAGGATGAAATTTGTAGTTAATAATATTGCCAATTTTAACAGCTTATTATTTGACATTGGCTTAATATTTTACCGTTTACTGTTTTTTTGTTGGAAAATTACACATCTCGCCTGTCTAAAGAAATCATTGTATGCTATAAAAAATTATAAAATCTTTTTTTAAAAATTAATTTTGTTGAAAATAGAACGGTCGGAAATTCGCACTATTATGAAGTATGAGTTCTTACGTGGAACTACGGCATCGCAGACCGCGCGAAACATTAATAGTGTATTTGGCTCTAGTGTTACTACGCAGCAGACAATATCAAATTGGCTCGCCAAATTTTGTACAGGTAACTTAAAAAAAAAAAAAAAACTGGCTCATCGATCACAGCAAAAATACACTGCAACTAACTGGACGAAATGATGCAAAAACTTGAAGAAAAACAGCCTGGATTGGTCAACAGATCGACTACTATCTTATTGCATGACAACGCTAAACCACACACTGCACACATGACTGTGGCAAAACTACAGGAATTGGAGTTGGAGTTTCTTCATCACCCTTTATACTCATCAGACCTAGCCCCTTTTCCGCAATTTTTACCTGACTTTACCTGACATTACCTGACTACCACTTTTTCCGCAATTTGGACAACTTTTTAATAGGAAAACAGTTTAATTCCGACAATGCTGTAAAACTGACCTTTCAGAAATTGGCCAGTTTTACAGCACCGGCCTGAACAACCTGCCGCTTAAATGGTAAAAGTGTATAGACACTATGGGTGCATACTTTGATGAATAAAATAATTCCTTATATTTGTAAGTTATCAACCAACTTTGCCTTTTTTTCTACAAATTTCCTTGACGACCTAATAGATAGGCAACCCACATGTCATTATCGACTGTATTTTGTCATCGTTGTTTTTATCTACTGCAACGGCGCTTGCTATCTGTTGTAAAATTTTGAGAAATGTAGGGACCAGTACTAGGTGCTTCTCGTCAGACATATCCAAACCACTGAAGGCGTTTTTCACGCATGCTTTCCTAAACTGGTTGCAACGCCAATCTCATAATAACATCATTCGGTGTGTGCTCCAGGCTAGAAATTCCCATGGACCAGCGAAGCATGCACATCTCCATGGAATGCAATGGATGTTCAGCGTTTTTTTGTGGTCGGCCAGCATTCAGATCTATACAATGCGAAGGAAATCACTGTATTTGTAAATAATCCATAAAGGGTTACGAAAAAATAATACAGGAAAATCAACAAATTATATATGTTTACCTTTATTATTATATTATATTATATATTATTTTATATTATTATATTATATTATTATTACCTTTACATACATTTTTATTAGATTTTGATCGATTGAATAGCATGAGTAAACTCTATCTAATTGTTTAAATTTGTTCTTTTGCTGTTTTTACTCATAATATGCAATGGTGGTCGGCCAGCATTCAAATTCATACAATGTGACCGGATGGATTACTGTCTTCTATATTTTTGTTTTAAGGTGGATTGGCATTCGCTTGTCACATAGAATGCCAGTGACTTTCCACCATTTAAACCAAGCCGTGTTCTTTTCCAAAAACTGCCAAGCCATACTGGAACTATGAGCTGGTGGATTGTCGATTCTGTTGACATTGGTTAAAATGTCTTGACGAGGTTCCTATTGTCAGGGAGGTAATTTTGGTATTATTTCATAAATAAAATTTCATAAATAAATACATTATAATCATTTAATTAGAGTAAAATATTTAATCTGTTAAACGATACAAAAATAATCTATTTCTTAGAAAGGGCATTTAAGATAACGGGAGATTGTTTATTATTGCAACTTGACACTTTTGTCAATGTAACATGAAAAGTGAATTGAAAATTATTGTGTTAAAAATATACGTCAACCATAAGCACATAAATAATAATTAAATTCTGTCTGAGATATAAATATTATGATTCGGCTATTTTCTAATGGGATATTTACCTGAGTTATCATCAATAAATTATGAATTTTGAGATAGTAGAAGACCCATAGTCAAGAGGTGTTAAATGACATTTAACAGTTGGGCGAAGTAAGCATTCCAGGGCAGTCATGTTTTAAGGGGTGTTGAGCTTAAAACGTCATAACGTTAAGATGTAAAAAAAGTTGATTTTAAGCCGTCATATGGTTAAGACCATGTTTTGGAGTTGGTTTTTAAGAGACATGGGTTAGAGACATTTAGAGTGTTTGGGCGAGTCGAAATAAAGTAACAATGTAATTCCGTATGAACGTTAGTGTAGTGACCAGCTAAAAAAGTGGAGAGACAATATTTAGAAACATCTAGTGGTTAAATTAGTGTTTGATGTAAAGTGTGTCTAGTGGGTGCGAATGTGTGTCTCATTTGGATTTAGCTGTATCGACGTAATTGTAAGTCTATTGTAATTAGTGTAAATATTTAAACCTTAATCGTAATTAAAGTAGGTTAGCTAAAATGTTGAGTTGAATTGAAACAACCCTTAATCCTTCTAAGAATCATAGTAACCAGCTAGCGGACTCATAAAGGGGGGGGGGTCCAGACTTGATCCGCTCACAAGTCTTGGAACCCATAATGTGAGAGATGTACAGAGTAGTACAAATGAAATAAATAAATCAGCCAACCGTGACATTTCATATTTTATAAATCGTAGCTCCCCACACTATCCTAGGTATCCTATTTCATCCGTATTCTTTCTAAAACTAATTTGTCGACTTGTATGGAGTACCATATTAAAACGCCAGAACCACTTAAAACTCATTCGAGTGGTCCGAATGCTTTTTGGCACATGGTGTGGCAGAACCATTACACCTTCAAACTATAATTGAGCTAATACCTCACAATTTATACACTACTATACAAGTGCAAACTAATCCAAACAAATGGATAAAACACAGATCGACTCAGTGCATCTTTTCCAAAAGTTATTTTCCAAAGTTTTTCTCTCCGTCTTTTCAAGTATGGAACAAAAACTCACACAGGCTGCTATTCGACCTGGTCCATAAAAATCGCCAGGGAAACGAAAATTGAATTATGGAAAGTAATATAAAATTAGCGAAACAAAACTCAACGGCAGTCAACAAGTGATAACTGCATCATTTTAAGTTGTTATTTCCCTTTTCCACTCATTAGGTATTGCGCTTAGTTCGCGTAATTTTTTATCAAACGTCGTCTAGTTAACTTAATTGCTCATATATAGCACATAACATTTTATTTATGCAGGTCAGCTGCACAATATTTTACGTTTTTTTATTGATTCAACAATTTGGAACAAAGTTAAAAATAAAACTTTATTCTATGCAAATATCCTGCTTATATCTAATTAGTTATTGACGTTTTGCCCCAAATGAAATCTCTATCGATTTTGTAAACAACCCCCTAAAAAATGTAACAAAATCTTATTATAAATGCAGAATAACAAATCCGCAAGGACTGAAAATGTTCATTCACATTAAATGTTGAAATTTGTAGGGACAATGAATTGCGGTCATGCGCAATTTTACACAGGTGAGAATCGAGAAAACAGTGTCAGTACTGTATGGACTTCACGCTCGATACATCGGTGTCGGTTTGTTCGTTGTGGTGCGCACGTGTTCTACAACGCGCCAAAGATAAAACTATGATATTACACAGTTCTAATAATATTTTCATTTGTGACTTTTTATTTATCCAAATTTAAATTCATGTTATGGCTAATTTAAGCCATCATCATTTTTACAATCTTTCGGGCCCTTTCAGGCACGATGACCAAAGTCGCGCGGAACAACCTAACATGCACATGGTAAGAACTATTTCTTATTTTGAACTCACTTTAAGTCCTTAGAACTTATTGCATCTTTGTCATATTAAATATTATGTTCGAGTGCTCAGTCTACAATTTTTATTTATTTAGAATGCAGAATTGTTTCATACGTTTCTTATAGTTTCAATGCTCAGTAAGATGATCAACCTTACCTCGATGACAGCCAACATAAAATGCTCAACATTGCTCTGGATATCTTGTAATTATTTAAATACTAATTTTGTATTTTTTTTACTTATTAGCATTTATAGACTATGTTTTCGTATAATCAACAGACCCTTAAATCGGTACATATGTGCCCGTCTGTATGTTAGAAATTGGGGCCAACCAGCTAGACCTAGGTAGTTTAAATTTCGCATGCATATACCTGCATATAGCATGAATTTCCCATGTTAAATTTCCCATTGAATATTCTATCTTTACTATGAGTTTTAGTCAAAAACTTTATTAATAAAAATTGTTCAGTATTTTCCCAAGAAATTGTGCATAATTTTGAATCAAAAATCCTACTTTGTTTGAAAAAAAGGCGCACAATATTTTTTGTATTTATATCTGAAAATAACAGTTGACATACACAAATGAAAATTTAAAGCAAAAAATAATTAATATTTGTAATAATATTCATCCAAATGTAAACAGAAATTACCGAATTTACAGAATATACAATAGATTAGGTTTTTGTTTAGCTAATAATGGAAATTTATTTGAAAATTTAATTTAGATTTTTATATTTTGTAAATATATGTTTAAACTGAAAATAAACTTTGATTGACGTTTGATTTTCATTTGTGCATGGCAACTGTTATATTCAGATTTAAATACAAAAAATATTATGTGCCTTTTTTAAAACAAATTGGGATTTGTTGATTTAAAATTACGCACAATGTGTTGGGAATAAAATACTGAACAATTTTAATTAATAAAGTTTTTGTTTAAAATTCATATAGATGGAATATGCAATGGAAAATTTAACATGAGAAAGCTCTATGTTGCAAATCGAAAAAGGACATACGGTATAGAAAAAAATTTGAAAAAATATTGAAACTTTTAAAAACCCAATCGCTCAAATAATATATACATATATGATGAGAGCAAAGGACGAATATTATAATAGTGGAATATAATAGTGGAATATTGGTAAACTTGGTGGTATTATCATTTGCTATTAGTTCGTATTTATAACTTTCGAATGACTAGAATCAGAAAAAACTAGTCATAGACAAAAGTTGCAGTTTAAAAATTTATATCCAAGAGAAAAATGACCATAGTTCTTCAGGTTGGATATTCAATTATTCAAAATTCTGTTTAACTTTCTTTGAAAAACATTTTAATTTTCTTAAACTTCTTTACACGAAGTTATTATTTCTATAAAAAGTTTAATTCAAAATGTTTTCTTTCTGTACTAGTTTACAAATCCTTTGTAGGGAAAAATGATCAGAATGCACTATTTTTTTTTGATTTTGAATACTTTTATTTCACCATTCGTAATTTTCAATGTTCTTTATTCTGTAGATAATGACAGAAAATAAGTTTAATAGTGGTGAGAAATAAAAACAATCCTAAAATTTGTAAGTAGAAGAAGAGTTTATAAACTGAAATATTTGACTAAAAATTCAGTTCTTGTAACATCGTTATTTACATGAACTCTTCTTAATTTTTTTTTTTTGAAATAATAGATATGTTTCATAATGTTGAATGGTAAAACTTTTTGGTGCGTGGATTATAAATAAAATTTTATTTAAACAAAGATTATTACAACGGGATTTTTATTTAAAATATGCCTAAAAAATCTTTTATGTTCCACTCTATAGGCTCGACCAGCTTAGTGCTCCGCGTGCACTTCTCAGGGGCCCCGCAGCCATTCCAGGAAATAAAATAAATAAAAATTGAATAAAATCAAAAGTATTAGAAATAAAAAACAGAATCAAAATAATAAAACTGGAAATGACATTCTGAAAGAAAATTGGCCAAGTTGTATGTATGTCCAAGTGATTTCTGACTCTAGCCGGTTTATGACTCTATGACTAGCTGGAATGTGATCGGCGAGATGCATTTTTGTTTGAATAATCTGCGTGTATTTTGATTATTTGCTTCATTTTATAAAAATCTGTCTATCTATCAATATGTGAGCTGTGAAAGAGAAAAGTGAATTTATATTAACTAAGAAATCTACCCCCTCCCCCGTAACATTACTTTTAAACACCATTAATTTGTAAGACATAGAGTAGGCCTAGGGGCTCCGTCATAGAAATTGATTCTAAAAAGGGCTCCGCAAGTAAAAAAGGTTGGGAACCACTGGGCTAGACTAATTGGGTTAAATTAGTGAAAAATATAGAGTGAGACACATGAATCGGAGCAACACGCTTAGAAATTTTGATGCGAAAAGTTTTTCGAAAATTATTGCACTTTTGGCACTAAAAGTTAATAAAGCGTTTGTCTATTAATTGAAAACTCTTGATACTTGGTTGAAAATAACGTTTTCAAATTTTCTTGATTTTGATGCTATTTTGAACAAAAATATGTGTTATTTTAAATACCAATGACCCTGAAATATGTGAAAACTCATACTTCTCGTCAATTTTTGATTGTGAAAGAGAGACATATACAGGTGTCTATTTTTTGAGTTTCACCATTGGGATCTCATAAAACAAATACAAGGTCGGATAAAATGGACAAAATTTGCTTTTTAGGGTAGAATTTAATGGTGAAATTACATCTTTTAGTAGAAAAACATTTTGATCGAATTTTTAAACACGAATATCTTCAAAATGACTGAAAATTGCGAAAATTGTTGACAAATAAAATTTATAATAGGTATTTACAAAAAATGTGTCTCTATATTGCATAAAGTTGAGCTATGACGTAATTTAAAATATATACAGGAAATTATGTATCAATGAAAAGAAAAAAAGTATTCTATTTTATGATGATAAAAACGTATGGTGTTTCTATTTGATAAAATACAAATTAGTGTTACATTTCCAAAACTATGACATTATTTTTTTTTTTAATACGTTATTAATTATCTATTTATTTTATTTGAAACAATTTTCTCAATTTTGAGTCATTTAAAAGTAATTCGCGTTTAAAAATATTGGGCCAGAATGCATTTTTATTAATATCTAGTAAGCTATGAAATATTAAAAAGTGAATAAGTCATTAAATTGTACCCTTAAAAAGGCAACTTTTGTATAATTTAACTGACCTTGTATCTCTGCACAGTTTGAGACCCCAATAGTGAAACTCAAAAAATAGGAACCCTGTAGAAATTCTCTTAAACAATTGTGTGAAGTGTAAAGTTTCATACTTTTCATGGTTTGGCAGGTAGGGGAGATGTGGGGACGGTGGCACAATTGGTACAGTGGAACATTTGAAATATCTTTGAAATATAGAATATTTTCATGTCTGTTTGGGTATATATAGGCCCCTCTGGTACTGAGAAATTATACTATCCACATTTTGAGTCTATAAATTTAAGTCCCGCCATTTATGATGAAAATGTTGATTTGAGGTTGACAAACTAAAGTTTATCGTAACAAGAAAATTTTTATTTGAACGAGACACAACTAAATTAGTAAGAAATTTTGTATTAGATGTTGTAAATTCGTCATTTGTCTACAGAGTAAAGCAATTTCTAATGTTCTAAACTATATCATTTATTATATTTGATAAAATGTTCGGGAAAATAGGGTTAGGCTAACAGTGGCACACGTGTTATGTGTATACAGTGGTACAGTGAGCCACTGTATCCACGTACGTGGGTACGAGTTAGAAGAACAATTCCAAGCTACACAAAATAAAAAAGATCAGAAAATTAAAAGATATTCTTGTAAGTTCAGAAACGTATCAGATGATGTCAATACTGATGAGAATTCAAACTCAGATGATATTGTAAACAAGGATATTAAAGTAATGCAACATGCCTTAATATTTGAAGGATACGGAAAAAATAAAATTAAGAACCACTCTATAGGGGAAATCATAGAAATAACGACTGACGATATTGTTGTAACATATCACCGACGGCTGACTCTACTCTTTAAATTTATTAAAACACATTACACATTTAAAAAATCAGAGCTGATAAAAGTTTTACCATCTCCTGCTCCGTCTGGTAGCACAAAAAGCCGTTTAGACGTTTTCATTTTTACAGTAAATTTAATAAAATATAATTAACATTAAAATAAAAACTATCAAAACTTACTGCTTCCAAGGAACTTACCAGAGTTTATTTTTTTATATTAATAATAAATTTACATTTATATACCTATATTTATACACATTATTTAATTACTTTTAGTAGTAGTTTGTTCCAAAAAATTTGATTTTTTTACAATATTATTAATTTTTTAGTACTTTTCAGATGATTTATTTTTAAAGACATTGAAGTTTCAATAAAAATGATTGATACATATACAGATTTTTTAGATACCTGTTATATTTACTGTTCCACTGTATCCCTAATGCTGTTTCACTGTACCCTCACGTATAGGTACAGTGGCACAATTGCAGAGGTCAACAAAAATATTAATTATAAATGGCACGTGATAAGGACATTAATTTTTAACAGGTTATTTAAACACCGACATTATAAGTATTAAGTGGCGAAAAGATTTATTTAAAAAATTCAAAATTGAAGATGTTATGTACAGAAAACCAAAATGTGTGCCACCGTCCCCACATCTCCCCTATTTGACAGAGCGCCAATAAAAAAAGTAAATAATTTTTGTTCGATAATGTACAATTCAAGACAAAAAAAAAAAAATAATTTTTGAAAAATAATAAAGATTTAATAACTTGCGCTAATGAAATAATTAGCTCAAAATTTTCCAGCGAATTATTCCGGTTTACATATTGATATAAACCGGAAGAAATCAGAGTGTTGTACATTGGTGGAATACCCTATTTTTTTTTCAGATTTTTAAAATAATCCCTTTGAGGGATATAGTGGACAAAAATTTTTGGTGAAAATTTTGGCAAAAATCCCGTCAAAATAAAAATATTTTTAAATTAAATTTTCGTTCGTTTGTCTATGTGTTTTAATCTAGGGCAGCGGTTTCCAAACTTTGTTCAGTAACGACCCCCTTAGAAAAAATCCCATCTCTGGCGCTCTAATTTCTTTATTGAAATAATAATCACAAAAGTAGCAAAAATATGTAATGTAAGTAGTTTCTCTAATTCTTAAATATTTATTTTCACAACATAAATCACGAAAATCATATAAGAATAAATTATATTAATATTAAATATGTAATACAAATTAAAAATGTAATAAAAATCAATTTTAATATGAAGTATGGGCTTGTTTCTTCGCACATAATTCGTTAAATCGCGGTTTATATGAAGAAAGAGCCACTCTTATTTCGTCTTCCACTATTAACCGTGCGCGATATTTTGTTTTAATAACAGCTAATGTGGAAAATCCTGCGACCCGCGACCCCCTGGTGAATCTTGTACGACCTCCAAGGGGGTCGCGCCCCCCACTTTGGAAACCGCTGATCTAGGGTGTTTGGTCTTCAAAAATATACGTATGTATATTTGAATGATGTGTTTTTGAAGTGAAGTTTCAGTATTTTTTTTATAAGAAAAATACGAATAGGTATATGGGTCAAATATTTATATACCGTATGCCATTTTTCGATTTGCAACATAGAGCTTTCCCATGTTAATTTCCATTGCACATTCTATCTCTATTATGAGATTTAGACAAAAACTTTATTAATAAAAATTGTTCAGTATTTTAATCCCAACACATTTACAATAAAAAAAATCCAAATCTTTTTGAAAAAAAGGCACACAATATGTATTTATATATGAAAATAACAATAGCCATGCACAAATGAAAGTTAAAACAAATGAAAAATTTTATTTAGATGTAATTATTTTATTTTGTAAATTTATGTTTAACCTAAAAATAAACTTTGTTTGACTTTTGATTTTCATTTGTGCATGGCAACTGTTATTTTCAAATATAAATACCAAAAATATTGTGGGATTTTTTTCAAATAAATTGGGATTTTTTATTCAAAATTCGCGACTGAAACTAACGTTGGCGGCGCTGCGTACAACAGCTGAGGCGGACGAGAAGCGTATATGTCAGAAGTTTTTTCTTAATATTTATATGTTCAAACAATATTTCGGCAAAAAAGCACTGTATTTAAGTCACTATATTTTAAAATACTTCTTAACTCACATAAACTGCAGCACAACACGCTACAAATATTATCCAAATATACGCTTCTGTTTAATTTAGCCAGTCACCACCAGATGTCTCACTGTTATTTGCAGTCGCGAATAAGACACAATATGATGTGACTAAAATACTGAACATTTTTTTAAAATAAAGTTTTTGTCTAAAACTCATAGTGGTGATAGAATATGCAATGAAAAATTTATCATAACATGGGAAAACTCTATGTTGCAATTCGAAAAAGGACGTACGATATATTAAAAAATAAAAAAATGAGTGGTTCTGATACCACGGTAAAGCAGTGTGTTACACACACAACACGCACAACACAAGTGCATGTGTGGAAATCGACAAACGATCGGAATGGAGTATGGAACTTCAAGAAGAAATAAAAGAACAAGACACCTTTACACCTTTCTTCACTGGGGTAATTTGACTGTTATTAATTACTATATTAATACATTGTTGACCGGTCACAAGTTAATTCGTGTTTACACACCGAAATGTTGTTGACCGATCACGAGTTTTGAGACAGACAAAGGCAATGACGACAGATTGTATAACATTAGGCCTGTTTTGGATCACTTTTTTCCGAAATTTCGGTCTTTGTATATACCTAAACAAGAGTTAGTCCAAGATGAAGCAAAAGATGAAGCAATGATACCATTTAGAGACGTATAAGGTTCAGAACATGTAATCCGTCAAAGATAACAAAATATGGAATTTTAGTGAGAATGGCTACATTTGCAAAGATGACGAAATCGAGAGGTGAAGCAAAAAGCTACAAGAAACTATATTATCACTCTTATAGCCATATATAGCGAACCGGTTACGTTTCTTTATAACGTACCATTTATTGTCCACTAGGTAACGAGCCTGTGGTATAATATTACGTCTAATCTCAAACTGAAGTGAGATTACTGACTAAAGGAGTTCGGGTCGTAGGCGTGAGTGTTATCCAGGGTTCATCATTACGATATGTGAATTAAATGATATGTATTTGTACTTACCAACCGACTGAACAGGCATCTTGTATTTAAGTTTGGATCTAAGCTGTTCACTAAAGTTCTTAAAGGTGAAGGGTTTACACTCGTTAACACGGTTTAAAATTAATGAATTAAATTTATTAACAGTAATATTTACAAAGAAGTTAAGATAATTAAAATGTATTTAAAATAAAAAGATTACACATACAGAATCAAGTTGTCCACCAGAATGCCGAACCAGTCCCTCTACGAATGCCACTACTTAGTTCTTACTCCTCACAAGACCGAATACTATCTGATCTCCTCTTCAGAGAGTCGTGTGTTTTTGTAAGGCATTTCAGGGCGTTTCGACGAAAAAGGGAAAAAGGTTGTTCAAGGAACTGTCAAAGTTATTAAATAATTACTTTGAACAAATGGCTCCTTGAACAATAGACTTTAAAAAATATTTTAAAGTTACGTGTCGTTAACATAAAATTTATAAAATTTTATTATCTATTTGAATTCACAAAAAAATATACCCTTTTAAAAATCCCAAGAAATGCCTTTCAAAGGAATTCTCCCAACGGGTGTTTGTGAAAGTTTCTGATGGACTACTCGATTCGTTACACATATCTTGATTATCACTTTTAGTTTAATATATATCAAGAGTATCATTACAATAACTTTTCTACAGCTGATATATTATTAGAAAAGAAAACACTAATCTGTGGTACCATAAAGGAGAACCATGACTTGCCAAAGGAACTAAAAAAAATCAAAGAATCTTCAAAGAGGAGAAATGACATTTTTACATAAAGTACCAATTTTTGAAATACTAGCTGGTGACATGAGAGCGCTTTTGCGGAAAATCGACAGTCAACAATCTGTTCAAAATTGATAAAATATACCACAGTACAAGTTATTAAATCCTGACATAGCTCTGAGCAAATGTATTCCAATTTGAATCATAGTAACAATAGTGAAACAAATCTTTACAAAGATTTTTTATTTTCATCATTTCTATCTGTGATTTTTATCAGTGTTATTGTGATGTTTATCAGTGATCAAATAAATATACAAAACTATAGTATAAAGTACATTCAAATATAAAAAAACACAAAATATGAATTGTGTTTTTTATTTGTCTTATTTGTATTTTATATTATTGTATATTAAACTGAATATACTTTCCAAAGCAGGACTATTCCACCAACTGCAATATAGAGCACGGATGAGCAACCCGCGGCCCGGCATACTTTTTCGTGCGGCCCGTCAAAGCTTTTGTCTGTCAAATTTCAAGAAAGGCCATTAAATTACAAAAGATACATATATATTTTAAAGCATAAATAAGAGCAATATAGAGCAATTGGTTGCAAAGAAGCAATGCCAAACTTCTCATTAAAATTTGTTTATGATTTTTTCCCCATAATAATTATCTTTGACTGTTTTTTTACACCTAGCATTTCTATTATACGTTTCATTTGTGAATTTTTTTTTAAAATAATTTTGTTATTTTGTTAATAAATAGATAATTTGTGTTTATCATCTTGTGTTCATATTTTAATAAATTTCGTATGCGGCCCGCAGGAAATTTTTAAATTTCTAGTTGGCCCGTAGTAAAAAAAGGTTGCTCATCCCTGGTATAGAGTATTTTGGATATAAGTTGCACCGATACGCAAAGTTTTGCATACTCGTCGTTAGTTAATTAAGAAAACTGAACAGGTATCAAATTCAGAAGTATGTTTTCCTAGAATCTTCTTTTTCTCCATTAAATTTTTAATTACTACATATTTTATACAAAATGTATATAAAATTAATTTAACAATAGTAGCAGCAACTTCAACTTCTGAGAAAGAGCAATTGAAATAAATTATATGTTACATATATTTTATTTCCTACCATTCAAGCTTAATTAGAGAACTTAATTACGATGACATGGAATGTATGACAATTCAAATAATTGTAATAAGAATATTAAAAATAGGAGCTAAAAGTTAATATTACAAAACGGAATGTATGACTGTAGGCGTAATACAAAAACTAAACGAAGCATTCCATGCTCTATGTAATATATGCAAATATTTGAGACTGAAAATCACAGATGAAACTCTAGATAAAGTAATTCAAGACCAATACACGAAGGGTAGGATTGTTAAAAAGTGTTGTATATCTGTAGAAACCAAGCACATCATTTTCAACACCATTTTTAATACATTGCGTGCCATGACATACACCTATACTAGGGTTACCAACTCAGCCCAGCTCAAAAAGAGTACATTTCTTAAAAAAAATCGTACCCATATTTTATATAGCAATTCCTACATACCTACTAACTATCGTCTTATCATTTTCGTCAATAGTCATTTATATATTAAATAAATAATAAAATTGCTAAAATAAGAAATACGTGTATTTAAAAAATCAAAATAAACAATATAAACAAAAATAAACAATATACTTATTACAAAACATATTATACGACGAACAAAACGTAACTTACGAACGAAAAATTCCTAAGATACAAAATACGTGTAAATAAAAAATCAAAATACACAATGTAAACAAAAATAAACTATATAAATATTACAAAACATATTATAGGACGAACAAAACGTAATTTAGTCACGAACGATCAGCAAAATCATAGATATTTGGTTTTGCTTCTCACATCTTTTAACAAATTTTTATTGTCCACACAATATTAAAAAAATTGTTCACAATTAAAATTTTTTAAATTAAATTGTACCATCAGTAAGTTTTTTCTGATTCTGGCAAGAGTCTGTTTCTTTCAGCAGTCCAAATACTCTTCATCATGCTGAAAATCATTTCCGCATTTGCGTTGTGCGCTGGTATCGCGAAAAAAAATGAACATATCTTTTGGAATTCTGAAGATGTTGTTTGATTTCTTTCTTCAAAATCATTAATCCATTTTGAATCAGCTGACAATTTTGAAAATTCTTCATTTCTTCATTTTTTTTTAAAAAGAGTACTTTTATTGAATTTTTAGAAAAAGTAAGAGTACATAATTTTATTTGCTCAAAAAGAGTACATGTACTCTTTAAAGAGTACGGTTGGTCACCCTAACCTATACTCCACGAACGGTTTCGTCATTCATATATGACTGCCGATGTAGAAACTGAGAACTTACCTTCTCTGCCCCTTTACGCTTGTCTAGGCGTTGGGAACCTATTATTTATTTATTTTATTTGATATATGAATGGCGAGCATATATTGTTAAATAGTAATATGCCAGTCATATATTAGTCACGCCAGTACAAATTCTTATGGAAGATTTTTGCAGTGGCTCATGAGAAAACTGTGGATTACATTGCAAAAGGTAAAACAACATTACAAAAGCAAAAAAAAAAAAATATTCCAAAAAAATATACAAAAAGACAATATGTTTATTTATGGAGTATATTGAAACATACCAAGCACAACTGTGGGGTTCCTGGGCAAGTATAGCAAAATGTGGAAACCATTTTGGCATATTTTTTGGCATCCTCGCAACTATTATCTTGCTGTAGTTTTGGATTTACGGCATGATATTTTACCATTAGAATAAGTTCTGTGTAATAACAGGCAGTGGCGGATCAAGCCTTCGCCGGGCCCAAGACATTTTTGATTTTCGGGCCCCCAACCTATGATTTACGGGCCCTCAACCTAGAGGCGTTCAAAGTGAAGAGCAAAAAGAAAAAAAGGACATCACCACCCAAATCCAAGTGAAGAAAAAAAAAAAAAGACCTCACCTCCAAATCTGGGCCCTTAAAAATTTCGGGACCAAGACAAATGTCTTTTTTGTCTCATGCAAAGATCCGTCACTGATAACAGGTGGCTGGGAGTTGATCGTGGTTTTGAAACAGATGACACTACCTTTTCATTCTTTTCAACTTAGTAATTATGAAGCTAGTTTTAAGCTAGTGCGAAATGTACGATTTTTTATTAAATTTCTATTTCTATTATCTTTCATATAAGAATGAAGTGGATTCCTATGTCAATTTTACACCAAAATTAGCCCATTGGGTCACGTCACTCATATATAAATGACAACTGAATGAAATATAATAAAATACGATTTTGAACTAGTTAAAAGTAAAAATAAATAATGCCTAAATTCGAAAACAAGACAAATTATAAAAAATATAAAAATGTCGCTTTGACATTTTGTACTGAATATACAGTGACACGCAATATGTTAAGAGTAATTTACAGCAGTTTGACCATTGAAAAAGAAATCCGAATGTGACAGAAATTAATTTTTGAAGAAGAACAGCGGGTTATATCCAGAAAAGAAAAAGTGAGCAGTGAAAGAATTCAGTAAATCATGGGATTTAATCATATTATAGTTGAAATAGTTGAAGATATCAGAACAAATCTTCATAGATGGTACGGTCATATTGAACAAATGAGAGATGATACAGAAATTAACGAATTGAACGAATGGGAGATGTTACAGAAAAGTATTATCATGGACACCAGTAGGAAGAATAAGAAAAGAATAACCTACGAAAAGCTTAATAGAAAGAATCTGAAAAAAACTGAACGAAAGAGGACTGGACGAAGGGAAATGTTAGGATAGACAACAATGAAGATTTTAAATCGGAAGATGTCATTGAGCATTATAAACTGATAATCATAATAATTCGGTGTTACAATTTAATATCAATTAAATGATTATTTTAAATTTAAAAGACACTGTATATATTGAAAGCTATGGCTTGGTGAGACTACTGTAGGATGTTTATGGGCTAAAGAGGAAGAAAAGAAGGATCACATTTTCTTATAAATTTAAATTTTTTAGTTAGTCTTTATTATATCTCCCACGTATTATATTAGTTTAATAGGAAATTGATGTCTGATATACGCCTTTGTGTTATGTTGTGCTTTTCAGGAATTGCAACGCAAATCCAGAACCCCCTGTACATCGGTTCAGCCTAAATTTAGAGATATGTTATTTAGAAATGGTTTTCCATTCTAGAGCTCGCTCCAGGTAGACACTTTCAAAATTCTGTTGTCCCACTCGTAAATATAAATTCATGAATCGTAAAGTAGCAAGTCTAAATTTGTAAATTTCTCGCTGGCCTAAAGCTCATCTTGTTTTTCAACGAATATAAATCATCTTTTATATTATTTGACTGCTTCGATTTCAACATCAGAAGCGGTCAATTAGTGGTCTGACACATCACAGTAAATATTTAACCAATTTGTTTCTCAAAAATATTGCTGTTGTCGAACATTCAGTGTTGGAATGTTCAATTTTTCTTTAATATGGACAATATAATTTTGAATATCCTAAAAATTAAGTTATTCTGTCTATTATATTTATATTTATAATAAGCTATTTCAACAATCAATCCGAAACAAATATATTAAACTTTTTGAAAGATATAAACATTTACCATAAAATCTAAATTGCACAAACCCAAAATCTACACACACACACATACGTAAAATATACACTCACACACCCATGTTTATAATTAAAAATAATAATAATTTATGGTAACATATGAGCCTCAGTAGCTGAAGAACCTGTAATATATTTCAATAAAAAAAAAAAATAATAATAAAATAATAAGCTATTTAAGTTCAGTTTTAGTCCGTAAACTTTTGAATATGTGTATTGGCGCAATGCACTAAAACTTTAATTTAGGAATTGGTTTACGCATTCGATACTGTAAAACAGTGGTTCTCAAACGCTGTGTAGCGATGCATTGGTGTATCGCGAGAAATTAAAACATTCAGTGATAAAATTATTTTTTTTTTTCAAAAATATTTGGTTATTATTATTAAAACTGATCAATTTTCTGTCTGAAATGAATGCTTTAAACAGTAGGAGCCTCTAGTGGAGGTGCTGCAACCATAAGTATATTTTTTTTAGAAAGAAAATCATTATTAAGTTGAACATAAATTATTTTTATCTACATATACGTTTACAAATTATATCATACAAAATATAGAAATATTAAATTTTATGATTTAATATGTAGAGGAGAATGGCCCCCGAAGAATATCTAATAATATAGCTAACATCATCTTTCGGCAATAGCTCTTTAAAAAATAATAATTTATCAAATATATTTTAATTCGGAAAAATAAATGACTGCTGCACAGTCAAAAAAATCAAATTATTTCAATGATAGGTTAAATACCATACATTACCTTCGATTTTTAGTTAAATTTAGTTTAAGAGCGTTTAATGTATCAAAATAGTTTTATGTACAACTTTACATAAAACAATGTACGACCTCTCATCAATTGGTACGTAAAAGAAACATAATATTGAAGGAAAGTTTTGATGTTAGTATTTAATATAATCAATACAATAATATACAAATAACAAATAATCAAAACACAGTTTAAAATTGACTTCAGCTAAAAACAACTTGAATTTTTAAACCAGCAGTATTGTTAACCAGTCTTTACCCCGCTTTACCGCCTGACAGTTAGGCGTACCGTTTACCAATACATGCATCAAATTAATTTATTTACTATGATGTTCTTTCTGTGATTACTTCTGATCTATAAACGATAGGTACATGGGTCAAAGGGCAATTTTTTTCTTCGTAAATCTTTAAAGGTACAACGATATTCCACAAAAAACTGAGCGTTATAATTTTCGGGGAAAATGAAAACTAATAAATGATAATTGTGATTTATCTATTGACCTGCAATATATGCTCTCACGGACTTAGTTGTTGTAATGTTAAACCTTAAAAGTATGTCATATATATTTTCAATATATCTCTTACAGTTTAGCCGTCGTACGAATTTTAATGTTCCGCACGCAAGATTTTTTCCCACTTATTTCCATCCGTAGGCCCTAAATACATGTACATTATTTTTTTGAACCATTAGTTCCGCATGATCCTAAAGAGTAACTGTGCAAAATTTGGTCTAAATTGGTTAAACGACCTAGGAATGTATAGCGATTCTAGCCTAGTGCTATCAGCAATAGCAAACGTTCAAAATAATGGTGTACGCATAATGAAAGTCATTATAAAACTCAATTCAACTTGCATAATGACTCTCTTATGAAAGCAAAATAGTAAAATATGTTTAGTTATATTATGTTTTATACAATAATTTTCCTACCTTAAAAACAATGTTATTGTGATCATTATTTATTTGATTAAAATACGTTTGTTATATTTATTAACCAATAAATATGAAATAACTAAAATACCCTATGGAATTTTTATACTTTTATATTTTCATTTCATTAAATATTGGCATGCCGCGGAAGTGTGTCGCTTATGTGAACGACAGGTTGTAGTGTGTTGGGGTGGAGAAAGAGTTGAGAAACGCTACCATAAATAATATAAATGTGGAACTGAAAATCTCCCAAGATGAAACTCGAAACCAGGGGATGGTAACCGTTTTTACGTTGCGAGCCTCATACAGTAACAAAAATTTATATCGGGCCATATTTCCTTTTGCAATTTTTTTCGAGCATTTTCAACATCATTATTAAGAGCATTACAATATACAGCAAGAAATTTTCCGATATAATCAGAAAAATTGCTCAATGTGACAAAAATAAACTTCTGAAGAAAAATGAAGAACGAATGACTTCGGGAATTTTTGGGTGTTCATCATAGTATAGTTCAAGACATGTGGACCAAACAGATTAATGGTGCGATTATGGTCATTTCAGTTAAATATTTAAGCTCTTTAAATGTGAAGGTCACAGTCTTTAGCGTGAAGTGTAATTACGGTCACCATTTAACGTTAAATAAATTCTTAAATTTTTCTTTAAGCTACAGCCAGATATATCTCTCTATAGCGCTAAATTTGAGGTTATGTTTGACACTGGATCAGATTGTAACGTTTCTCGAAATTGTATTTAAAGTTAAACATTTTTATTTACAAGAAAATGGAATTGATCCATGTTTTATTTCATTTAATTGCCGAGGAAGATGACAATAGGTATTAAAAGATAAATTTATAAACATTATAAATTATCAAAAATATGTACTTTGTATTTTTAGGAACAATCTTCGCATAGAACGAAGATTTATAAGAGACACAGAAAATCCATTTGAAATGGTTAATGAGAGTTTTAGAATTTTTTTTCGGATGTCAAAAGAAATTATTTTCTACGAAATTTTGCAACCACTACATAATGGACAACCTGCCAGGCAAAACGAACTTCCACTACATCTGGGGAACCCCATTTTTAATTGAATGAGCCAGAGTAGTTTAAGCAAAGCTATAAAGTATGCAGGCTCATTACGAATCGCTTAAGCCATGTGTGTTATTTTGTATGAAAATTAACTACGAACATACATTTTTATCTTAAAATTATACTTTTACTATTTATTATTTTTGGGTAAATATTGTAAACATGGTTTAATAAATCATGTACTTTGAGTTTATTTTCCTATATATTTTTTTGTTTTTTCTTCTATAAATAAATATTTTAAGTTTTTGGTTATATCACGTTATATTTTCTGACAGCCAGCACTAAAAACACTAAATAAACATGCCTTTACTATTGCTTTCTCTCTATTCAATGCGCACAGACAGAGGCAGACCATGCTCAGTTGAACGTTACTAACTAGCCCCTAACAATTTAGTTGACCATAATAGCAAAATTTTAAATAATTTAACAGTCGAAGTTAAAGATTCATTTAGCCTTAAATTCTGTAAGATTTACATGTTGGACCATAATCGCACCATAAATAGTATAGTTATATACAACGACTGGAAAATGAAACGTTACCCGCAACAAGTTTTATCATGGACACTAAAAAGAGAAGACATAAAAAGAGCTAAATAGAAGGAATCTGAAAAGAGATGAACGAAAGAGAAGTGAGTGAAAAACAATAACTGGGTAGACAATACTGGAGGTGGGAAATCATAAAACGCCATGGAGCGTTATAATCTGATTATAAATAAAAAGTGTTTAAACTTTAGCAGTAAGAAGCAAACCAGAAAGCAAAACATAGGACAGTGCAATATAATGCAGGACAGATTTCTCAACAGCAAGACTATCCTATCAAATAAATATGGATTGATAGATATTTTTATTATTATATATTTTATATTTACATTGTGTCTTAGAAACCAGTTTATATAAACTTAGCTAGCAGTATACTCGCTGCTTCGCTACCGGAAAAAAGTAGTAGAAGCCGGCTTAGACCGGGTCCATGTCGGAATCGGTTCAAGACTGGCTTGGTGCGAATCGTTTTTAGAACATTCAAATATATTTATTTGTTTTTCTCTTCATTTCTTTCAATTTCTGTTGTTTTTGCATTTGCATTTGCTCATGTGAGAATCATTCATCGCCAAAGGCAGCGCCAGTTGCATGAAGCATTTTATCTTGTAACTTATGAAGTTATTTATTATAATTTTTATGATATTTATTATAATTACTCCGTGATTACTCCTGATCTATAAATCGCACCTATATAATTGTTGCAATTCTGTGGCAAATCTATAAGCTACAGACGATCGTATCTAAGCAGTTGTTTCATGTGTTGTTATGGACAGTTTCCTATAGGTTTTGTCTGTAAGCTTACAGATTTACCACAGAATTGCACCATAAGAAAGCAAATTCCTGTATTATCACTGCAAGTTTTATATATATTTCGATGGTCTACTATAATTAAAAACAAAATTATTAATTTCTCGTTTCTGATAGGATTATTTAAAGATTTTAGTTATATTGACGGCATTTCCTAACTGTATGCCAAATTTCAACTCGGTACCATATTTGGAAGTGGGTTTAAGTTTCCGGACATACACACAAATTCTCTGTTTTTAATATAAATATTTTGCAAGTTAGTTTTTATTAAAACTTTTAGATTCTTCATTGATTTGCAGTATTTCTTTATTTTCTCGACGAATATAGGCCATCTTTGTTTCAATATCAAAAGCAGTCAGCTCACTAATTCATCAGGGCATTAAATATTTAATCGATTTCTTTCACCAAACACTTTCCTGTCGTCGAGCGCAATATAAATTTTTCTTTAATCAACAGAATTTTGTACATCTTAAAATTGTGTATACTTTAAACATTTTAATCTATCTTTTGAAGTTATGTAGGTATATGAATAATCTTATATATTTTAAAATTGGCAACACCGTAAATATTCGGAATATTCACCTTCAAGATGCGATCATAGACCGAACCTCCAAATTTTGCTACCTGGGCAGCATTGTCACCGAAGACGGGGGAAGTAATATGGATATCATGTCTAGAATTAAAAAAATAAAGGTAAAGTAAAAGTGTTTGCCTCCTCGAACAAATTCTGGTCATCAGCCCACCTAACCAAGGAAACGAAAATCCGAGTATTTAATAGCAATGTGAAGTCTGTACTGTTATATGCCTGTAAGATATGGTTGATTAATGAAACATTCACCGATAAACTACAAGATTTTGTTATCAAATGCTTAAGAAGGATAATGGGAATCCATTGGCTTGACACTATAAGCAACGTAGAACTATGGCAAATAACAAAACAGTCAGAGATCGGAAATGAGATACGCTTGCGAGATGGTTGGGACACATACTTAGGTGAGACTCAGACAACATAACCAGACAGGCCTTACACTGGAACCCGCAAGGAAAAAGGAGGATCGGACAACCGAAGAACACATGTAGGCGCACAGTGGAGAAAGAATTGCGAGAAATGGGAAAGTCGTGGGGCGAAATCAAAACTTTAGCCCAGAACCGCACCAAATGGAGATGCTTTATTGGGGCCCTTTGCTCCTTTTGTGGAGTTGTAGGAACTGATATATATATATATATATATATATATATATATATATATATATATATATATATATATATATATATATATATATATATATATATGGTGTATCTTCTGTCAACTCTACATAGCAAATAGAATAAAATACACTAATTGATATTCTTAATATTATTTATTTTGACGTGATTGTAGCAAAAAACATTTTCCCAGTTCTCCAACACGATCCGCTAACCGTCATTACTTACTAGATACCTGTAAACCCCTGAAATATGTCATACTTAACATACATTTTTCATAGGAATCTCATTTCCATACTTGTTTAAATAGCATCAGAAAACTTTCCTGATCAATAAGGAAATGCCAAATGAAACTAAAAGTGCTATTTTCAAGTAGAGATTCCGATTCTAATATGTCATGCAAACGAATATACATAACATAAAAAAAAAAAACAGAAATACAATGACAAAACGTAAGACAAAAAATAATATTTCAGTACAATATAATATTTTGTAAGTTTATTGGTAGGATTTAAAGTCATATTATATTGAAATTGTTTACACGCTACCATTCGCTCCGGGTAGACACATTCAAAATTCTATTAAAATTTATAGATTTTTCATTAGCTCTCAGCATTTTTACATTTTCTCAACGAATATGAGCCATCTTGGTTTGTTTTCAGAACCAGTCATTTCTCTGTCTTTATTATTACTTTTATCTTTCCATCATCTGTATTCTTTAAATTTTTTATTACAATATTCTTCAAGTGTTCATTGTATTGTAAGTCTACGGTGATTATTATGCTTTCAATTGTTCTAAATATGAAGTATACAGTTTATTTTAGTTACAAGTGCGTCATTTTCAATTGTATACGGAATATGACGATTGCAGTGCAGTACAAGCATCGATAAGTGAAAAAATACCGTGCTTCTAATAATGGATTTTTCGGTTAATTTTTTAAATATATTTTCCATGTTTTCGATGATGGTTATTGAATCAATTTTATGGTATCAGACTCCGATTCTAGTTTCTTTAAAATTGCTTCCAACTTCACAGTCCTGCTTTATATACCAATTTTTCATCGATCTCAAATTGAATAGTGTCCCCGTAGATGATCCCTGAACCTTCATTATCTCAGAGTGAAGAGGATTTCATCGTTTCTAGATATTTGGCACAACGGATTTCCAACCTAGGAGGAGGTCTCAAATATAATTTGCGAATATGGACACCAGATTCACGCCGACAGGTTACATCTTGTTATGAAACTGCTTTGGCAAGATGTAAGGGCTATATGAAATCACTACACAAGTTCTTATGTGATTTTCGCGCAGAGGTTAACTACGTCTTGCGTAATTTCGTAAGTATGCGAAGTTCGTACTTCCGTCAGCATAGCCGCAAAATATGGATGGTGGAGACGGTTCTGTCCTCACTTCTCCTACTTCCTCCACCTTTTCTTGCCCAAGGACCTACAACCTGGGTTTCTAACGGCCGTCGAGAACCGTACCATTGAGGTACACCACAAGCGTGTTATTCGGGCTGAATATCTTCCCCGAATGAACGACGTCTTCGAGAACCATATGTCTCCAGTCAGTAGTCTGTGGGATATCGACTGTGCTGTATACGCTACAGCGACCGTTTTTAGCTCAAAGCACCGAAAGTCCAATGGTATGGGCAAACAGTTGATGACACAAACTAGTTGTGAGACATCTCGTATTCAATGTGTGCTAGACGTGCTCCAAATTAATAAAGCAATACCTCAGAAGCAAAAATAAATTATTAAAATGCTTCATTTACACTACACACAACGAAGCTATCCACTTTATTGCTTCTTAAGCAAAAAGCTTTGGAGAAACTCCGAGCTCTGTCCGTGGCGAAAAAAAAAAAAAAAATGGTAAACAAGCAGAGATGTGAGAGAATAATATATTTCTTTCCAACCCCACGTACTGGTTCAAACTAGATCCTCCATCTTTTTTTGTGTCACCTACAGTTAAAGAAATAAAAATCTTCTGGCGAAATATATATGAAAAGGACATCGTTCTTGAAGATACCCTGGTCACAGTTCCGGAGATTCTGCGATCTTCATCTTGATCAACGTTTGGAAGTTCCTCCTATAACTTCTGCCAAAATCGGTTGTTTACTCAGATCTTCCACAAGTTATGTAGCTCCAAGAGTTGATTTCATAAATAACTTCTCGTTAAAGTCTTTCCCGTGTGTACTAGAATATTTGGATCGAATTTTCACGGAGTACATAGGAGGAACAATGCAAATCCATCCAATTCCAATGTCAATAAAAGGGGGACGAACTGTGTCGATTCCCAAAAATAGAAGTCCCCTATTCTAATCCAGGCCAGAAAACTATCGTCCCATTACCTGTCTGAACACGCTCTATAAGATCTTGACGATAATTTTAAATGAGTAATGAGTATCATTGGCTCCCGACTGGAAACAGATTTATGAACAGAGGTGGTCACAGAGCTATCGCAGGTTGTAAAGATAACGTTCTTATCAACTGTTGCACCTGTCAGAATGCAATAGCTCATCTTCGAAACTTGTCGATAGCTTGGGAAGATTACGCTAAGCGAGATATTCGGAACTCCTGTCTGATTCGAATCATGAGTGTTCTCAATGGAGTGAAGGCGTTTTTCGAGCAGAATCTTAAGGTCTTACATGACTGCAGCCAGGTTAATAGCTCGCTAGTCTGCAGAGTGCTAAAAGCATGTTTTCATGTAAACAAAAATAGCTCTTCGCGCATTTTTAAAACACACGGTATAGGGCACTAGCCGCTGTCGCACTTTTTTAGGGTCTGGGGTGCAGCAGTGTGTATTTTCCGTGCTACCATGTGGTACCCATTAAGTGTAGTGTTTGGCGGAGGATAGTTTAAGACCAAAGCCACTACCACAATATATATACATAGTTACATTTCTGCTTTTATAATATACGTATATTTGTTAAATTATTTTTTCTTAATTTTGAATAAATTTGAATGATATTTTTCTACAGAAAAGAGTTTTATTGTGAAAAAATTCCAACACAATTTTCTACAAAACTATTATTTCGAAAAACACGAAATGCCGTTAGCTATATATCCACATGAATCAGACTGTTTGATTCAAGTCGAAATTTATTTTGTCAGTAAAGCTTTATAAAAACTCACCGGTGGGATTTGAATATGTTTGTTGGGGTTTTATGTATCAAAATGCATTATTTTACTTACTGAAATGTATATTGCATATGCATTTATTGTACAAGTTTATACAAGTTTGCATAAATTAAACTATTGAAACAGGTGTATGCAAAAGTAATCTATTAATTTGAACTGGAGGTTCACTTTAGTACTAGTTCAACCGTGAGAGAGTAAAGACGCGTTTCTAAATACAGTGAATATTGTTTCTTCTTAAGTTTTTAAGTTTTTATAAAAACTTAGAAAGACAATTTTTTTTTGGAACAAACTGTGTTATTGCTTTTCAAAATACTCGCTTTTAAAATTTATACACTTTTGCATGCGTTCAAACCAATTCTCGAAACATTTTTTCCATTCTAAAGTTGGTATCTCAAAAATATGGTTTTCGAAGGCTTTAACAACTTCTTGAGATGATGAAAATCGCTGTCCACGCATTTTTTGTTTAACATTGGGAAACAAAATAAAGTTGTTAGGGAATAAATCAGGTGAATCCGGGCAATAAGACATCAATTCCATGTTTTTCTCCTTCAAATAAGGATAATAATAAATCTCACACGTGTTTTGTGGGAGCTTGCATTGTCACGATGAAGAATGATGCGCCGTTTTTGGTTGTTTGTCCTAATTTTGTCAATGACTTCTGGCAAACCAATTGTTGTATACCAATCAGCATTAACTGTTCTCCGATCCTTTAAAGAAATGGTTGTGACATGTCCAGTACAACCGAAGAAACAAGTGATTATTTTCTTGGAAGTGCTTCGTGAACGAAGTTTGTGGGTTTCGGTTCATCTTGGAAGACTCAAACAGTGGATTGTTGCTTAGTTTCCGGTTCATAAGTTTCGTCACCGGTAACGATGTTGTAAACGGATTTTGCAGTGCCTAGGTGGAATTTTTTTAGCATTCCCTTACAGTAATAAACACGAGCCTTTTTTTGAGCTTCGGTCAAATTATGCGGAATCCATCGTGAACAGAACTTTTTCACAGCTAAATTTTCATGCGAAATCGAATGTATTGCAGTCTGAGATATGCCAAAGGATGCCTCTATCTCACGGTAAGTCACATGCCGATATTCTTCAATCATTTTGCCCACAGCATCGATGTTTTTTTGAATCACAACCGATTTTGGTCGACCTTCACGAGATTCATCACTGACGGACGCACGACCACGACGAAATTCAGCAAACCAATTGTAAACAGTCTTTTCTGATAGTGATTCATTACCAAAATTTGAACGAAGTGAATCTATGCATTAACAAAACCAACTAGAAGACGATTACTCATTCTCACCTTACGTAACGATCTTCATTCATTATTATGATATGAAGGGTTCAGCATTAAATTGAACTAAGTCCATGAAAGTCAATTTTGAGAAAACTATTGCACTTAAAAATATAATATTTGCACTGTGCCATGGCAATATTATTACGAGATTGGCAAAAATGAACTTGGTTCACTTTAACTCTGAACCCTCCAAATATCACCAAAAATTAATATTTTAGTTACATATCCTGCCTATATATTATCAAAAATGTTTCATTTAAAGCTCAAGATGCTAATCAGTTAAAACATTTTCGTTACAAGTTCAATAATTTAAATAATATTCTAATTCAATATTTTATCTAAATAGGTAGCATATTTCTATTTTCGATATGTTAATCGATATATTTATTTATTATAACTAAATTCTGAGACCTGTAGATACGAAATGTAAACTGAAATATTTTATATAGCCAGAACCGTTACGTTCACGAGATACACTCTTTTGAAATATTGATAAATCAATTCCAGTTAATCTGTTAACATCGGAAGATATGAAGAGTAACTAAACGTAAAATTGAAACTTGAAAAGGGCTTCACAAACAATTAATCTTGCAGAGCAGATATTTCAACGACTTAGATCGATTTAAAGATAATGAAGTGAGGGTCAAATGCATGTTTGCATAGTAGTGAGTGGATCTAAGCTTTGTACATTACGTTTAATTTGAAAACGGGCAACGACAAGTAGTTTTGTAGATAGCTCCATTATTACACATAATGTTTACTGCTTATATCTAGGAAATGAGAAGATGGGCAAAGTAGCATAATATGAAGAGAAAATGCACTTAATATGGTTTAGAACTTTACATGTATTACTTTCCGTTAGTTGCAGTTACGTTTGTTAAAATGAATTCTCTTTGAGTCAAAGAAAACCACTTCCTAGTAATTTCTTTAAATTTAGTATGTTTATACTCGTGTTACAAAACATCAAAATTAAGCAGGGTCTGTTCAAAAGAAGTTAGTGATTGCTTCCAGAAATTGGATACTGTGAACTCCATGTATTGTGCATTACAATAATTGTCGAAAATATTAACTAATATCAACTAACCGAAAATAAAAAACAAATAAATATTTCGTATTTTATAAATGAATGAGAGGAGTATAAATTTGCCCTGGGCTGTTTTGTATAGTAACAGCAATAACAACAAAAAGTTGATGTATAATTAACTAATGTAATAACTTTAATATGACTTACAATAAATAGCAAATAATTCTAGTAATTTTTATTTTTAAAACGTTAGTCAACATATTTTTTAAAAAAATTGTTTTGTTAAAAAAAATGTTTGGACACCATTATTTTGGATGTTTGCTATTGCTGATAGTACCTACTAGGCTAGAATAGTTCAATATGCATTGAGTATTAGTTTCAAAAAGATATTATACTTCATAAAATATAAAATTCGGACGTCAATGGTACTAGGCCAGAATACGAGGGTTGCCTCTTATATTTCGGGATTGCGCTAAAGTAGTGCTGCCATCTGACGCTTCCATCATAAAGTTTGACATTTTGACGGTATACGTACTCAGAACGTTTTGACGTATTGAGTATTATTTGTGTTGTTTACAGTAACTTGAAAAAATTAATTTCGGCTTAAAAATGGAATTAAATCGTGAACATTTTCGAGCGATTATTTTTTACAACTTTCGACAAGGATTAACCCAACAACAGTGCATCGATGAACTTACTTCGACTTTTGGCAATGAAGCACCTTCAAGGACTAATGTTTATCGGTGGTATGCAGACTTCAATCGTGGCCGTAGTTCGCTTAACCGTTAACCGCTTATATGACGCCTGAGAGGCGCTATGATAATTAAACTAATAATTATAACTCCTTATTATCAATATTTAAGAAAATCCTTTTTAGTACCCTTCCGATGAAATGTTGTAATATAGAATTCATTATAAAATTCGCTTAATGTTCACTATAACATTATAAATTTTATATTTTGTTAAAAACTACGTCATTCGTCTACATAGCGCCTTAGCGGCATTCTAACTGCTGGACATTTAAAATCCTCAGATGTAAGTGTTGATCGTTTGTGGAGTAATAAATGGACCTCCAATATTTCGAGCTACTTGTCAAAATACACATTCAAAGAGATAATACGTTTTATGAGATTCGATGATAAAAATTCCAGACCACAGAGACGAGCAACTGATAAACTGGCTTGTATAAGAGACGTTTGGGTTATATGAGACATCGTAACCAACAATTAGTTGGTTACGATGGGAAATGTCAATGATTCAGAAAATGGATATCCTCTAGGCGGAGTTCCTTATTTAGGTAAAGAGGGTAACGAACGAGCGACAAATCTCGGAGAAAAGCTTGTTGAAAAGTTGAGTACACCATATTATCACACCAATCGAAATGTGACGTGCGATAATTTTTTTACTACAAAACAATTGGCTTTGAATCTTAAAAGTTCTGGACTCACATTGTTAGGAACACTTCGAAAAAATAAGCAATATATTCCAAATAATTTTCAGGCAAATCGTTCCCGGGAAGAATTTTCTTCAATTTTTGGGTTTACCAAAGCACTCACATTAGTCTCCTACGTGCCAAAAAAGGGTAGAGCTGTTATATTACTATCTTCTATGCTTCACGATGATGCTTTGACAGAAAATAAACAAAAACCTGAAATAATAATAGATTATAACAAATCTAAAGGCGGAACTGATCTAATGGATAAGATGTTACGATCGTATACCTGTAAAAGAAAGTGTACTAGATTGTCTATGGCTTTTTTTATGAATTTATTGGATATAGCTGGATTGGCAGGATATATAATCCATACAAATATTTATAAACAATGGAACATGGAAAAAAAGATAGACGAAATATCTACCTCGAAGAATTGAGTGAAGAATTAATCATGGATCAAATTCAGCGACGTCTCTCAAACATACGGAGTAAATCTTTGAAGAAGAATATTTCTACATTATGTGGTCTGGATGAACCTTCGACATCAAACTCACAACCAAAAAAGAAACACCGAGCGCAATGCCATTTATGTGAATCGAAAAGACAAATTTTTCAACATTGCGCATATTGTAAAAAAAAATGTTTGTAATGATCATTCAAATTTGATATGTAATAATTGTGTTAATAAATAATTTAAATTATAGTAGATATACTTTATGCACTATTTATATCTTTTATTTTCGAGTTTTTTTATATCAAATCACAAAAAATATAACGGTTTTACTACAAGCGCCGGTAAGGCGTCGAGACAACTGATGGCTGACAAAATTCATATAGTCGGTTAACGGTTAAGGACGAATTTCGTGAAGGTCGTCCAAAATCGGTTGTTGTTCTGGAAAACATTGATGCTGTGCGTGAACTGATACTGCAAGATCGTCATGTGACTTATCGTGAGATTGAGGTATCCTTGGGCATTAGTGGTACATTTGCTATTACATGAACATTTGGCCGTCAAATGATTTTTCGCGTTGGATCCCACGTAAGTAAAAGCCTCAATCGAAGTGGAAAAAGTGCTTTGAAAATTGGTTCAAATGGATGCAAAAGTGTATTGATCTTCATGGAGAATATTTCGCAAAACAATGAAACCACTTTTGTCTAATAATATTGATACTCACCCTTGAGTAAATTTGTATTGCATGCAAATTTTGCACGCGTCTTCCATTCCGAATTTAATCAACGCATAATATGCAGTAGGGGACACTATCGGCACAGATCAGGAAATCTATAATACCACTAACAACAACATTAATGGAATGGCTTCTGCATAAGGTGATTATTACTTTAATCTTTCCCTTTGATTTGTACATGTTATCACAGCAACGTTAATCCTATTGCATTTTGCATCAGGTACACAAAGCTACATACTCTATAGATTATAAAAATAGTGTTTAAAGCTTATAGAACTAAACCAGTGGCTTTACTAAGGGCTAAAGAGAACTTTGAACTGTTTTTGTACAAGTATTGAGCACAGAGGGACAAGATCTATGTTCAGAAAGGGTTTTAGACAAAAGGCTATCATTAAAGGATTTAATTGCTGACTAGCCTCGCGTTAAGTATGCACGAGTTTGCTAACTGCCCGTTACAAAGATCTCAGGTTGTATCCCGATTCAGACATGGATAAAATTTGTGTACAATATTTCAAAAGTAGCAAATACTAAATATAGACAAATTCTAGCTGTTTGCCATTGTAACTAAACCACAAAAAAGTTTGAAGTGAATTGTCACTGTGGGAATATGTGGCTACAGAATTTTAAGTAAAATACCAGTGTTATTGTTTTTAATGATTTTGTATTTGAGATAAAACGATGTTGACTGTCCGAATATTCGTAGGAAACTCCCCAACGTTGCTAACAAGGGTTGGTTTCTCGTAGTGGTCAAAACGACATCAAAGTGAAAGAAGTACGTGACTATATGTGCAATCTAAAAATGTTACTTTGAAGAAGTCCACATGGGTAATTACCAAGAAACATGATTTAGAAATTTGTTGAAATTACAACACTTTTTAGCTAACCTTAATTGTACTATGTTATAAAAAATTTAATAATTTTTTATTTATTTAAACTAATAATAATTTTTTATATATACTATTTAAAACAAACTATACAAAAAAATTGATGTGAAGTGTGAATATTCACACATTTCAGGATTCGCAGGTATATAATAAGTGAAGGCGGTATGCTGAGTGTATAGGACAAATTTTACTTTGTAGTAATCACGGCAAAATGAACGATATTTTTAAAATAATTTATCGTCTGTTTATCATATAATAAGACTGGTTATTAAATTTACGCTCTTAAAAATTAAATACAACATTTGTCAAAATATAACTAGAATTTTGACAAAATAATTTCAACATAATAAAAACGCAAAAAAAAAACAGAAAAAATAAAACTCACTCCGTACTCGAACTCGAACCCTTCGTTTTCCAGAAAATTTTAGCTTCCGACACCAGCGCTCTAACCCGTTACGCCATCGTACGCCTTGCATATGAGTGTCTTACATTGGTATAACTTTTGTACTTGTGAACCAAAAACCACAAAAAATTCGTTATTTTCCGAAAACATAATCTGATCAAAAATTCCTGTTGTACTATTTCGGTTCACACCAATATACATTACTTAGAATTTTTTTAGATTTTTAGTTTAAACCATCTGGGCTACAGGGTGTGGGACAAAAATTTTTTTGCATAATTTTGGCAAAAATCCCATCAAAATAATTTATTTTGCAAAAATAAAAATTTGATCGTTAATCCACGTACTAAGGGCTTTCATTTGATACCTACTCAGAATTAAAAAAAAATATTTTTGTTTTCGATGAGCACATATTTGTTTATATTTTTAGGGGGGTATGTTTTTTAGATGTTTTAGTATTTTTCCTATGTGCGGATCAAAGAGTTGTATAAGCATGCCAAATTTCAACTCTCTAGGTTTAGCCGTTTGGCTACAATTTTAACCGAACAGACAGACAGACAGACAGACAGACAGACAGACAGACAGACAGACAGACAGACAGACAGACAGACAGACAGACAGACAGACAGACAGACAGACAGACAGACAGACAGACGACAAAATGACGGTATAAGGGTTTTTTGGTCATACCTACAAAACCCTAATAAATGACTTAGTATTCGTATTGTGTAATTAGGACTGATAGGAGTATGTCCTAGATACAAACCATCTGAAGATGTGTTTGAAGCATTTGACATCAGAACATTCGCTGCAAGGAGAGATAATGTCGTCCATTTTTCTTTATAAGGTCTTTAACAACTTAATCGATGATTCTTAAATTTTCCTGACTTTAGATTTAGAGACACATTATTTGTATGTAAAAGAGCCACCACGGAGCAATATGGAATGAGTACGCTGCATAAAACGATTGCTCTTTACAACCATCTTCTGTCTGCAGACAGATATATTGATATATTTAATGCAATATTTCGTAGTATTGTGTTATCCATGATGTAACTGGCTAGCGTTGTAGTAATAATCTGAGTAAAAGTTTACGTGCGAGTCATTATGATAATGACTTTACTAGTAAATACCTTCTTAACCTAGAACAAGATCGTGTGTACCATGATCTGGAAGAAGATGAAGACGAACAGCAATGAAAGAATTCATATTAAAATAAGTGAAATATTTCGTAATTGTGGAACTTTGAAACAGAAAATAATGGAAACAGATCCTAATGTTGAGCATGCAATGAAAGTGTACAGAAAAATAGAAAATTAAATTTTCTACTATTGAGTGATGTACCAAGATCTGAATAAAACGTGAAGCAAAGAAGTTAAGTAAAATATTTTGTCAAAAACTAATACATTTCAGAATATTTGAATCCACATGCTGATGCACTTTCATGAAATTTAAAAACTGCGTGCTATTTACTAAATACTTTATTGATTTGTACATAAAATAATAAGCAATTAAAGTACATACATTCAGTTTCCCGCTTATTGCTGTTTCATTTTTTGCGTTTTATTTTCCGTGACAGCGTTAACCACAATAATCCTGTATATGAAATAGTATATAAAACAAAAAAACTATAATCGTACATCAAGGTTGATGTACTCGGTTGATCCTGATGTTTTAATTATTTTATTTACTATTATTTAGCAATATAATTTACCTTTTTGCAAATGGCTATTATTAATACGAGGGCTATTTATAAGTATAATTTCCGTTGAGTTAACAAAAACAATTAAGGGTAATAAGAAAAGTTTTAATATACTTTACGCAAGAGTTAATCATACATCTAAATTATTTCTCAACGTTTATTTTTTACGGAGAACCAGTTTTGGTATACCCTCCTCATACAATGTTAGCGCCTGGGTTCTTAGCCAATCTTGCACACTGGTGTTCAGCTCCTCATTAGTGCTGAACCGCTTCTTTCCCAACCACACTTTCATCCTGGTGAACAAATGAAAATCGCTTGGTGCCAAAACTGGGCTGTAGGGCGGGTGGCCGAATATCTCTCACCTGAAATTCTTGGGCAGTTCATTTGTTTGTGGACAATGTCTTATGACAACATGCCTCTCCTTTTGTTCTGTATTGCTCTAGACATTTCAGTGTTTCACAATACATCGCTGCAGCAACTGTGATCCCAGGCTCTATGAACTCCACCAGTAAAATTCCTTTACAGTCCCAAAACACAGTAGTCATAAGATTTCTGTTGGACAAAGTTTGTTTGAATTTTTTTGGTGAGTTTATATGCATCCATTGTTTCGATTGCTCTTTTGTTCGCTGTTTACGAATTTAACCTACGTTTCGTCTCTTGTTACAATCTTTCCCAAAAAAAGCTTCTCCTTCTACATTGTAGCGCTGCAAAAAAATTGGGGCAGAACTCATTCGCTGTTTTTTGTGAACGTCTGTAAGATGTTTGGGGAGGCACCGTGCACAAAGCCGAGTTTTACTGTAACAAATTCATAAAGAGCTAACCTAGAAATTTGAGGAAAATCAACAGAGAGTTCAGAAATTGTGAATCGTTGGCGCTCACGAATCACTTTGTTCTCTCTTCGATAATGCCGTCTATTGCTACGGACTTCCATCCCCGACCTCCTTTATCATGGATATTAATTCCTTCTTCCCGAAAACGCCTACACCATTTTCGCACTGCACTTTCACTCATAATGTTTTCCCCATACACAACATTTATAGACTAATAGAATATAAAAATATGCTAAAATAATCTTTACCTTCTTGACTAATTTTTAAAGATTAAAGTTTTGGTTTACTGATATTAGTGGTTTAATAAATACGGTATTCGGTTACGGGATATCTTTGGAACAAAAAAAATAAAGGTTAACCGATTTTAAACTTCTGTTTAAATGCTTTCATGACCTAATTTATAGTAGAGATGTCCGTAAACATTTCCATTAAAATTTAATTTTCGTTACATAATAACAAGGTTTGGAAGTTAGGCAAAGTTAACCTATATCAATTCTATAATTCATACCGATGCTCGTACTAATTAGAGGAAACAAATTGGTTTTAAACGAACTGGTCAATATTACAACCATATTATTGGCAGTGTTTTCAGTTAATTTCAAGCTTGCTGATTTACAACACACCATCTTAAATGAAAAGAAATGTTTTGCATAAACATAAGTTGCGTAATACAAATATTAAGCATTTTCCTTTCAGTATGATCAAAAGTTATAAAATTGAAATTAAAAACCTAGGATGGAGCCCTGTGGTATACCGAATTTGATTTTTTATTGACTACTTTATTTATTATTGTAGAGGACCATCTGGATTCTATTTGTTAAATAAGAGTTTATTAAATCTAGAGCAATTCCATGAAAGCCATAGTGGTCTAGTTTTGCTAGTAAAATATTATGCGACATACAATCGAAAGCTTTTGATAGATCACATAATTTAATCTCACATACCGTCTTTATTTCAAAAGCGTTTGTAATGTAGTCTACAACATATTTTATTGCTAATGTGATAATGATAAGTATAATAATGAATACAATAACAACAATTAATAGTTTGTGCTATTTCCCTTATTGTTTATTACTAATTTTAATTTATTTGGCATATATTCCACAATTATTTTGTGTTTTCAAGCGTAATTTTTGACCATTTCTCTAGAAATACCCGTTATAGATCTTCTTTTTTTTTGGTATATTGTGTTTTAGAATTTCTGTCTCTAATTTTGACCATTCAGTTTTTAATAACGGCTGCTGACGACGATGGCCCATCGAGGGAAACCCGGTATCCTGATAGACCAGTTCAACACTGACCAAACCACCTAAAACACGAAGCTGGATTTGAAGCATCTTCTCCAAAGGCTGTTTTCAAAGTTTCAAGGGTTTTTGTTGCCACCTTTCCAAGTTTGAAATAAATTTCACCGGTAAACTCACCGGTAGTCAACTCACAAATAACAGTTGAATCATATCAAGTTACTATTTTTTATGACCACTTACTAGGAATTGCGCAACCCGCGTATTATTTATCAAACCTCGTTATATTCAAATATTTACAAAGTCTGGAGATCGTCCTACGTGTAGCCAAAATTTGAACGTGGTAATTGTAGAAGGTACATGCTAATGCTGCGCACCTCTCTCATACTAAATCTAAACAACCTGTGGCGTGGCGTATATATTGCATTTTCTCCTCGTAGAATAATAACAGGGGAAAAAAGTCTGGACTATTTATAAACACGTTATTATTATTAATACTCGGATAGCTTTTTACATTGTTATTATTCTACTCAGGATCGTATTTACAATTAGGCGCATGTGGCTATAGCTGAGGGCCTCTCCTAACAGAGGGCCCTGTGTTACTACCTGAAAATGTTTCTTTAAATCACATACATTATAACTTAAAATATTATTATTTCGCTAGTATAACGAATCCAATTAATAAAAAATTGATGTGAAGTGTGAATATTCACACATTTCAGGGTTTCGCAGGTATATAATAAGTGAAGGCGGTATGCTGAGTGTGTAGGACAAATTTTACTTTGTAGTAATCACGGCAAAATGAACGATATTTTTAAAATAATTTATCGTCTGTTAATCATATAAGACTGGTTATTAAATTTACGCTCTTAAAAATTAAATACAACATTTGTCAAAATATAACTAGAATTTTGACAAAATAATTTCAACATAATAAAAATGCAAAAAAAAAAACAGAAAAAATAAAATTCACTCCGTACTCGAACTCGAAACCCTTCGTTTTCCAGCTAATTTTAGCTTACGACACCAGTGCTCTAACCCATTAAGCTATCGCACGCCTTGCATGTGAGTATCTTACATTGATATAACTTTTATACTTTGTGAACCAAAAACAACAAAAAATGCGTTATTTTCCGAAAACATAATCTGGTCAAAAATTCCTGTTGTACTATTTCGGTTCACACCAATATACATTACTTAGAATTTTTTTAGATTTTTAGTTTAAACCATCTGGGCTACAGGGTGTGGAACAAAATTTTTTTTGCACAATTTTGGCAAAAATCGCATCAAAATAATTTATTTTGCAAAAATAAAAATTTGATCGTTAATCCACGTACTAAGGGCTTTCATTTGATACCCTAACAAGAATTTTAAAAAAATATTTTTGTTTTCGATGAGCACATATTTGTTTATATTTTTAGGGGGGTATGTTTTTTAGATATTTTAGTATTTTTCCTATGTGCGGGTCAAAGAGTTGTATAAGCATGCCAAATTTCAACCCTCTAGGTTTAGCCGTTTAGCTACAATTTTTACCGAACAGACAGACAGACAGACAGACAGACGACAAAATGACGGTATAAGGGTTTTTTGGTCATACCTTCAAAACCCTAATAAGTCTATTCAATAATTAAATAATGTCAATTTAATTTAGTCCCCGAAGTATATATTTTTGCCTACATGCGTTTATTTTCACTACATCCCTTGATTAGAAAGTTAGAACACGCCACTGTAATCAACACATAATATGCGATGGGGGGACACTATCTACACAGATCAGGAAATCAGCAACACCACTAATGGTTCGAATCTCAAACAACGTTAGCGTAATACTGTATGTGTTAATTAATGCGGTAGTGGTGTAATTATTACTTACTTAAGGTAATATTATATTTAAGGTACATCAAGAGCATCATACTTACAGGCTAAATGTTATTATCAGCAGACCCAGAAAATGTAGGGTGCAACGGGCATTCGGACCCCAGACACTATAGGGGTTGTATTCCGACATATAAGGCCTAAGAAAATATGTCCCTTAAAATAAATTCAACTAAACCATGGTGACATATTTTTATTATAGGTATATCTAAAATTTTCCTTATTTTCTTTAAAATGAATATATATTTCCCAAGTTTAGCACCTAATAAATTAATATATAGGTTCCATCATATGTACTAACCGTGGAGATTTTCGTTACAATTATTTGCTTTGATTTTGGTATCATATCCATTGAAGACCTTGAAGAAGACCCATATTGAAGACCTTGGAACTGAGGTATATAAAATCATGCACAACTTCGTAACTAGTTATTTCCCTGGTGTTAGTGAGTTTTTTTTTATAATCTATTACAGGGGTGGCCAAACTTTTAGACGCTGGGGGGTTTGGAGAAGATGTTCCTGCGGTCGACTACGTTTTTTAGGGTTTTGTAGGTATGACCAAAAAACCCTTATACCGTCATTTTGTCGTCTGTCTGTCTGTCTGTCTGTCTATCTGTCTGTCTGTCTGTCTGTCTGTCTGTCTGTCTGTCTGTCTGTCTGTCTGTCTGTTCGGTAAAAATTGTAGCCAAACGGCTAAACCTAGAGAGTTGAAATTTGGCATGCTTATACAACTCTTTGACCCGCACATAGGAAAAATACTAAAACATCTAAAAAACATATCCCCCTAAAAATATAAACAAATATGCGCTCATCGAAAAAAAAAAATATTTTTTTTTAATTCTGAGTAGGGTATCAAATCAAAGCCCTTGGTACGTGGATTAACGATCAAATTTTTATTTTTGCAAAATAACTTATTTTGAAGCGATTTTTGCCAATATTATGCAAAAAAAATTTTGTCCCACACCCTGTAGCCCAGATGGTTTAAACTAAAAATCTGAAAAAAAATCTAAGTAATGTACATTGGTGTGAACCGGAATAGTTCAACAGGAATTTTTGATCAGATTATGTTTTTGGAAAAAATAGCGTTTTTTGTGTTTTTTTGCTAATAATGTTGACAACTTATAGTTATATAATACGCTAAACAGTAACGTGTTTCTTGGTGCAGTGGCTAAGATACTAGCGTTCTGTCCAAGAATTCATATTTGAACTCATGTTCGAGTCCTACGTGAGGAGACAATATTATTTTTTATTTATTTTTTTTGTTTGCATTGTTATATTATATAAATTATTTTTTCAAAATTTTAATTATATTTTGGCAATTGTTGCATTTAATTTTTAATAGCCAGTGGAAATTGTTGAAATTATAATTTAATTATATATTTGAATGTACACGAAATCAAAGGGGAGGAGCTATGACTAAAAACAACCAATGGAAGCCATAGGCGCAATTTTCAAAATCTTAATGAACCTTGATATATAAAAAAAAAATACTGCACATCTTTAAAAAGTTAAATAATGGTAGTAGGCATTCGATTTAAAATTCATAAAAAAATATTTTGACATAAAATTTGTTTTGGCATCCCAAATAATCATCATTCACTTACTAAATACCTGCAAAACCCTGAAATGTGTGAAAATTCACACTTCACATCAATTTTTTAGAAGGTACATACGAATTGGGAAATTTTTAAGGAATTTTTAGGTACTCACAAATCGACGTATTTTGTTTTTTTGGAAGACGAATTGGTGACGTTTTTAGAAGATTCTTACGAACTGAGGACGAAGACATTTCACTATAACTGCTATTAAATTACATATAAAAACTATTTTCTAGAACTGGTCCTGAATTTTAAAAAATTTAAGAAAATGTAGGGAAAAAAAATATTGTTTTAAAATTTTTTAAAATAAATTAGGAGCTAATTTTTCAACAAAAAAAAATACAGTAAAAAAAAAAACAAAAACAATGGAATTTTTTTAATTTGATGACACTTGATATTGCATAGTTTCGACAAGTTTGTCAAAATTTGGCTCGTACGAACTTAAACTAATTCTTAAACACGATTACAAATGTAGATCCGATAATTGTGATCTGTTTAGTTTTTGCCGCATTCATGTAGGAAAATGCAGATTCACATAAATATGTTGAACCAAAAAAGACATTGAAATATGCAACAACTCTCCTAATATTTGGATATTTATCCCTGCTCATTAATTTCCAGAAGCTCACATTTGAAGCCATTGATTTTATATGTACATCGCATTTAATATTAACTGAAATAATTCTTTTTAGCTGTGTTTTCTGAAGAAATAAGTTGCTATTGAAAATATCTTTAAAACAATCTACTAATTGCAGAGAATAATTTAGAATTATTACTTTTTTATTATTGTTTTTTTTTTATCTAAGTACGCTCTGAATTTATCACTATGATTTGTCAATGTTCAAGTCAGCTTCGCGGGCGACTTCCAGAGGGTTTGCGGTCAACCGGTCGACCGCGGTCGACGCTTTGGCCATCCCTGATCTATTATAATAATTTTCTTATCTTATATTCATCATCATCATCACTGATTCTACAGCCCGTAGAGAGTTTTGACCTGTTTTGGGATCATCTTCCGTCCGTCTCTTCTGTTTGCCTACGTACTATACCTTATTTTAAGTTTTTTTTATGTCTCTTCCACTTGATCTAATAGTCTTGTTATTGGTCTTTTACCAAATGCTGTCCACCTTTTTATTTATTTGTTGGGTTCTGTATCAGCCATTCCTTCTAGATGTCCCTTCCATCTCAGCCTTCCTGTTTTACTGTTCGCGCCAGTCGCGTAAATTATTAATATTTAAGTTAGGGTTTCTCAGTCCGACATTATTTTTAGTTTAGTTACCGAATAACATTCGACCCATCGTCGTGTTAATTTTTGTATTCAGCTCTGCCTTACGCGAATGCCGTTCAGGTTACCTTCAGTGTTGCAGTTCACGAATGTATGTTGCATATATATTCGTCTCGTGTCTTAGTCTAGAAAAAACCTAGAAAACCTAAACCTAGATCTTTTGCTGCGTTTACCTAGTATGTCATTAGTTTTGTTAGTATTTTGCCACCCACAAAGACTCGATCCCATTTTATCCAGTACCTTCCTCCATAACATATGCAATGTGTATGTTAAACAATATAGGGAAGATGATGCAACCTTGTCTAACTCACGTTTTAATTTTAAAAAGATTGAAAATAAAGTCACGAATTTTTACCTTTGCTATACTGTTTTCTTAAATGCTCCGTAAAATAACCAAGAAACACGAAAAGCTACTTCATAAACTACCCTTGTTATTTAATGGATTCCTTTCAAAAACAAATGAGTTGCTAAGAAAGTAACTGAGAACCGGGAAACTGTTTAAAAATTTATCAGTTTATTTTTAAGATATTGTTGTAAAATATTAAGTACATGTACAAAAATACATATAATCGTCAGAAAAATAACCTGAATATATAAGTGGAACATATTCATGAGAATTGAATACGCACTTATCCAATAATATCTTGACACGGTAAATTTTAAGGAATGACGGGATATAAATAACTTTCTCTTGAGTTTCGATTTACGGAGATGACTTTTCTTGTGAAGTTAAATCTAATAATGCAATATATCCATTAACTGAACCGTAGTAGTACCACATCGAAGACATGGAAGGGGCAATAATATATGTGAGCCACAATTGGGCTACTGTTACTCTAAAGGTTTTACCAAGGATGGCTTTTATGTAAGGGCAAATGGGCAATGCCCCTCCATGAGAAATGAATCTTTTTATATCTTTAAATGTTAACATTTTAAAATTTTAAATTGTTAAGATTCTTATTTCGTTTTTAATTTAAATCTTTAAACTTATATGACCTTGTTTATTTTTATACGCTCAGTTCAATTTGAATTCGCGCGATGGTTCACACCGTAACGCTCCCATTTTTCGGGCATTCAACCATTTTGTCCTAAGACACTGCTTACATCTGTATGTAAACTCTCCTTGCGTAGCATCGTACGGTGCAACGTCGCTATACTCCCCATTAGGACATTGCCCAAAGCTATGCAATTAGCTACTATAGTTTATAGTTTAGTTATAATTATATTCTATAGTAAACTATGTGAAGTTACAATTTTAATGCCGCCGTAACAATTTTAATGTGCCTCACGCAAGATTTGTTCCTACATATTTCAAAATGGCTCAGAATCCTGATGTCATACCGTGATAATTTATAGCGTAAAATCTTTTCAGATAAATTTTCAATGCATTGGCGAAAACCACATCAAAATCAGTTTAGACGTTCTTTACTTTTAAGGTAACATAGTGACAGACAGACAGGGGCGGACTGGCCATGTGGAAAATGTGGAAAATTCTACATGGGCCGTATACAAATTGGGCCGTTTTCTAACTATGTGCATAATATAACGTTATGTCCAGTTTTATTTAAAAAAAATATATATTTATTTCTCTTTTATTAAGTACGATAAATTTCAATTTATCGGTGTAATATAGGTATATGTGTGGGCCTTTATCATTTTACCTGGCCCAACCCGAGTCTGAAGTTAGAACAGCCCGTCCCGACTCGGCCCGAACACGAAAATATATACCACTACTACAAAATTAGTCCAAAGTTAATTTTGAAACGCGGTCAGTCTTTTAAAAGGCAATTAAAAAGCCCCAAAGGCAATTTAAAAGGCCCGAAATATTTTGTACGTTTATGGACCAACCCGGCTCACAAACCGTGATTAGGCCGACATTAAGACCAAGGCCCGTGCAAGACTCGGGCCTACTGTACAATCAATATTTAAACTTATACATATACAATCAGTGTTGAATCCAGGAGGCGGGAGGGGCTGTATTGTCTCCTCCCGCACTTAAAAAAAGTTATTTTTTTAATTCCTTTTTATATATTTAAATATATGTAAAAAACAATATATTTTTACCGACCACCAACATATATAAGGGAGGTATCATACCGATTTTGACGTTTCGAGATTTCGATGGATCTCCACGAATTGAGATCCCTACATAACGTTTTGACTATTTTTAGCATGATGTCTGTCGGTCTGTCTGTCTGTCTGTCCGTCCGTCCGTCCGTCCGTCTGTCTGTCCGTCCGTCCGTCTGTCTGTCTGTCCGTCCGTCCGTCTGTCTGTGTACACGTGCAAAGCAAATTCGGCTGAAAGGATTTTTATGAAACTTCATATTTAAGCTTCTGCCATCAATGGAACAAGTTGATCAACTTTTGGTAAAAATCGGTTGACTAAAAATGGGAGTTTACTCGTGTCGATTTTAAGATTTTTGCGAATATTCCACAACAGAAAAATATTTCGAAAAAAATTATTGAACAAAAGTTGCTATAAAAGCAATAACTAACAACTTTTATTTGAGACATTTTTTGATAAAACGAAAAAAAAAAAATTAAAATTTTTCCAAATTTTTTCCTAATAGTTTTAGGTCATTACGGACCAAACATTAATTTTTTTTAAACAAAACAAGGTGTGAGAATTCCAAAAATTCAAACCTCAAATCTCTATGTCTTACCTTTTTTGAGATATGAATTTTTAAAATTACAAAAAAATCTAAATTTTCAACAGTTTTAGGTCATTACGGACCAAACATTATATTTTTATAGACAAAACAAAGTGTGAGAATTCCAAAAATTCAAACCTCAAGTCTCTATTTCTTACCTTTTTTGAGATATAAATTTTTAAAATTACAAAAAAATCAAAATTTTCAATAGTTTTAGGTCATTACGGACCAAACATTCATTTTTTCTAGACAAAACAAGGTGTAAGAATTCCAAAAATTCAAACCTCAAATGTCTATGTCTTACCTTTTTTGAGATATGAATTTTTAAAATTACAAAAAAATCAAAATTTTCAATAGTTTTAGGTCATTACGGACCAAACATTAATTTTTTCTAGACAAACCAAGGTGTAAGAATTCCAAAAATTCAAACCTCAAGTCCCTACCTCTTACCATTTTTGAGATATGAATTTTTGAAATTTACAAAATAAAATCAAAATTTTACCAATTAGTTTTAGGTCATTACGGATCAAATATTTAAGAAAAAACATCGTAAAACTAAATTTTTTAAAGATTTAAACCTTAGGTCTTTATTTCTTACCATTTTTGAGATATAGTTGTTGATTTAATACCCAAATTTCCAAAAATAACAATACACTTCACTTTCACATAATACACTTTCACAAGACCCAATATATTCAATGTTAAAATACATACATATGTACATACGTACAAAAAATAACTTAGAATTTATAAGAAAGACATTTTAATGTTATCTCGATGTTTTGTTAACCACAAATGAATTAGTATGGGATTAAAAAATAATTAATTCTCTTAAATAAGTTGATAAGGAAATTTTATTTTTATATCATTAGCAGGAATTACGTAAACATTTATGCAACGAAACATGTTTATCTGAAAAAATATATAAACTGTGAATTTTCATACTTTACAGGATTTCATAGGCAGGGCTGATATTAAAAATATTTGAGAAGATAACATTCAAAATATGATTTATCACAGTAATACAATTTTGAAATTATTGTAGAAAACATTACAAACCAATTTGCAACAAGTTTGGAACCTTATTTTACGACCTACTTATTTTTAAGGTCCCAAACAATTAATTCAAATATGTTATTAAAATTTTAAAGCACTAAATTACGAAAAATCGATATTTAAATTTGACAAAAATCACGTTTTGCATGAACTAAGTGGACAAATAATGGTTTAAATTGACAAAATAAGGATTAAATTTGATTTGAATGTTTATTATAATGTTTATATGTTTATGTTTGTTAATATGGATCTTACTAGCATTAGCTAAATAAATAAACTATTATTATTATTATTATTATTATTATTATTAACAAACATAGGTTTACATTATTTTATTTATTATTTTTTTAATATTATTATGTATTTATCATTTTTTTAAATATGGAAATGCCAACTTTAATTTTCCAAACAATCATATCTCAAAAACGGTAAGAAATAGAGACCTGCGGTTTGAATTTTTGAAATCCTCAGACTTTAAATAGTTTAGAAAAAAATTGAAGATTTAGTGGCTAACACACAACTTTATTAATAGGCCATCAAATAAAATTGTCGAAAAGTACCAAAAATTGAAAATTAAAAAAGTGATGTGAAGTGTGAATTTTCACACATTTCAGGGTTTCGCAGGTTTTAGTAAGTGAATGATGATTATTTGGGATGCCAAAATAAATTTTATGTTAAAATATTTTATTAATTTTAATTCAAATGTCTAATACCATTATTTAGGTTTCTAAATATGTGCAGTATTTTTTCTTTTTTTTATATATAGCAAGGTTCATTAAGATTTTGAAAATTGCTTAACCCCGCCCAGCCTGTCTCAATTTTTTATACTTACATGTAACGTTTCCATGGTCATGATAAATAATATCTCTGTTAGAAAATATTAGGCCAAGTTATTTCTACTCTGCTGCTAGAATGTATTTTATACAAGTACTTTATGATGGCGGTCGGTCCTGTGGTGGCCACAGCTGATTTTTTATTAATGGGCTGGTAACATTTTCTCCACACAAAAATTTTAGGGCCAGTCCGCGCCTGCAGACAGACGTTCTATTTTATATATTTTATACCCTTTTCACACTAGATCTTTAAGATCGGATGTTAAAGTGAATGTATCTTTAAACGCTAATGTGAAACCGTACGGCCTCGTCTAAACACGACCGATGTTTAAGACAGAGATCTGCGTCTTAAACTTCGTACGCATTGCCAACTTAATTTCTATTATAAAAAAATACTCCTTGAATTTGTGCTGTCAACATTTTATATTATCATAAACAAGAATACTGTATTATGTCGACGCTATAAGAAGTTTATACTTATTGTTATAATAAAATTATTTATTTTAATAATGTGTTTAATAAAATACAGAGCTACAATAATTGAGATAAAATGTATCGACTTACATGTTAATACAGGTGTAATATATTCTTTATTGTAGTGCCTTTATTGTAGAACGAAATGAAATATCCTTAATTGTTTATAATAATTCAAAATGTGCGTCTGCGCAGACAGTTCAAAACTGGTAATTTCATGACGGTAACTTAAGGACAAAATTACTGTAGCTGATGACAGCACCGGAGATTTAAACATCAAGTGTGAAAGCATACCGATCTTAAACATCGGTGAACTTTAAGTTCACTCGTCTTAAAGATAACATAATAATAATAATAATAAATTTATTTATTAATTAGCTTCCACAGCTAGTACAAAATACTTATATAAATAAATTTGCAAAAATAAAACTAAAAATTGTACATACATTTATACATGTAATACAAATTATACAACAATAACACTATAAAACCACATACAAATCAAATTATAGTTAATAATATACATTTATAAATGGGTCCCAGTTAGTTGTTTAACTAAAAGTTTTTTAAATGTTTTTACATTAACGCTATTGCGGATTACATTTGGTAAGGTATTATACTCCTGAAGACCTCTATGAAAAATATTGTTTTCAGCCATTGCTGTGTTAATGGGTGGTAGATAATAATTGTCCTTATATCTCGTGTTATACGTGTGTATATCTTTAAATCTCTTTATATCTTGAGATAAATAACTAGGCAGTAAGTTATTTTCCATTTTGAAAATAAAGGACATCGCATTCACCTTTATAAAATTTACAACATTTAACCAACCCAGAGCTTTTAGCATATCCGTTATTCTGGAGTATCTACTTTGTTTTAAAATTACCCTCATTGCTCTGTTTTGCAGAATTTGCAAACGTTTAATTTCAGTTTTGTTGCAAATATATAAAAAGGTACAACAATATTGGAAATGTGGTTTTATTATTGCTTCGCATATTTGCTTAGCACACCAGAGTGACACGTGGGGCCGTATTCTTCTTAAATAATTAATCTTTTTAACAATTTTTTTAGAAATATAATTTACATGGTTTTTACCCGATAAATCTTCGTCAATAATTACCCCTAAATATTTAAATTCAGATACTAAATTTATTTTTTCTCCTCCCATTTCTATTTTAAAACCATCTTTTGCATTTTTTGTTGCTTTGTTACCAATTAACATTCCCATGGTTTTTTTAATATTAAGTTTATTTTTATTCAGCCATTTTTCAATATTGATAAGTTCCCTGTTTACTGTGCACTGAATATTCTTTATATCGTCATTCGTGTAATAAATCAAGGTATCGTCAGCGAATAGGTGGACATTAAAATTTTTTATCACGTTTTTAATGTCATTAACAAAAATAATAAAAAACAGTGGTCCTAGAACACTACCTTGAGGTACTTCAAGATTATTCTTACGAAATTCTGACTGATGGTTATTAAATTTGACGGCTTGCAATCTATCTGATAAATAAGAGCGTAAAAGGTTGAAAGCTGTCCCTCTGATACCATAACTTTGCAGTTTGTTTAAAATTACTCCCCTATCAATTGTTTCAAAAGCTCTACTTAAATCTAAAAATACAGCACAGGTTAATTTCTTATTATCTAATTCATGTTTCCAATTGTTTATAATATAGTTAATAACCGTTTCACAAGAATGCTTCCTTCTAAATCCCGATTGTTCGGCTATAATTATATTATTTTCCTCAAAATACATTTCCAGCTGTTCTTTAATAATTATTTCAATAATTTTTTCCATGGCAGGAAGCATATTAATTGGCCTTAGTTCATTTGCATTATTCGCGTTGGCTATTTTAGGTATAGGTACAACAAATGATTTTTTAAGTATTGACGGGAAGGAACCATTCTCTAAACAAGTATTAACTATGTGTAATATTTGATACCCAAGTATGAAGAAATATTGCTTAAAAAACTTAAATGAAAGAAGGTCGACACTTGATTTGTTCTTTTGTGAAAAAATTACTGTTTTTAGTTTCTCAAGGGATATTTTTTCAAATTTACAAAAAGTTGTTTCAACAGACATATCAATACGTAAGGGACTAGTACTATGGATTGAAGAGGCTAATTTTTCTATACTATTAATATAAAACATATTCAATAAATTCACTTGAATTTCAGGATCTGAAGTAGATATAGAATCTATAGTGAGAATATTATTAATACAACCCTTATTATTTGGAAGTAATTTCTTTAAAGTTTTCCACATCTTTTTCGGATCATGTTTACAATTATCAATTTTAGATTCTAGGAATTTACATTTTTCTTGTTTCAGATCTAGTGTGAAAAGGGTATTAGAGATGTATACACACATATATTTGTTTTAAATGTTTGCAGCGCTATTTTCTAGATCTCGTAGCATAGTTTTGTGCCGCGACGCATCAATTGAGAAACACTGCTCTTAATGAACAGACTCTATCTCTTGTTAAGTTAAATGTTGCCTAAACAAATTTATTCAGTAAATTCAAACAAGATCTCACGCAGTGTTAACCGTATCAATCTAAAGCTTAATATAAATTTTCGTTTAGGTTAGTCCATTAAAATTTCAGTTATCGAGATCCCAATATTGCAAAACGTTTCATCGAAAAATAATTGTTAACATAAATATTGTTCCAAATAATTTTGATGTATATTTAATTATATCCTTTTATTAATAAATAAATCACGGAAAACAGTAGGATTACAATTTTATTTTTAAATGAAAACTCGATTGAGGGAAAAAAGTTAATTAAAATATAAAAAAAATTAATGAAGGGGAAGATATTTTCACAAATAAGCAATATTTTGTACATTATTACTTATTTTGTAATGTTACATTTAGAAATACTGCATAAGTTTTCTATTACAAAAATTATGAAAATAGTAAATAAATAAATGTACCATAGAAACCACTAAACCTGTATCATCATTATAATTATTGGGTCTACAGTCCCGGGTGGGCCTTGGCCTTCCTAAGAATTCTATCCTCAATTGGGCAACCGTCCACTAATTCCTCGCGCTTATCTTCCTTATATCTTGTAAAACTCCATTCTCCCATATGTTCCGGTTAATTTCAGGGTCATGTTTTTTACAAATCTCTTTTGAAATTTTTCTATTTGTTTTTTGTGGGACATTGTTTTTGGGATCCAGATTGTATTTGCGTGTTCTATTTTAGGTCGAACTAGTGCACAGTACAGTAACCAAGTTGTAGATATCTTAAAACTAACACTGTTTTTTTTTTTTTTTTAATAATAATAATAATAATAATAATAATAATAATAATAATAATAATAATAATCTGTGTTCTTCAAACATATTAAAAGTCTAGAGTTGTCCACCGAACTCACGTTCTCGTTTCTTAGGTCTGCTGGTTTGATATCAGAAACAGAAGGTTTTGTGTTTGCGTGTCAGGATGGTGTTATAAATACTTTGGCGTACAGGGCCCGCATATTCCAAATAGCGGAGTCCACACTCTGTAGGTTGTGCCACCACCATCCTGAAACGATTATGCACATTCTGTCTGCTTGTCCATCTCTTGCAGCGTCGAGCTACGTGTCTCGACATAATGCTGCTCTCCGCGTGCTCTACTATCATCTTAGACATGCCTATGGTATTGACCAAATACCGGTTATACCGTACGTCCCTTCTGACATAGAATCGGTGGTGGAAAATTCCAAGTGCCGTATTTATTGGAATTACTCCTTCCATTTACATTTACATTTACAAAAATTTTACAAAAGTTATTCAAAATTTTACAAAATTTTAAATGTTTTGAACTTCATTACATATAAAATGCTCCCTCTATTAATACGTTTTTCAATTATTTTCTAAATTGACATATTTTTAACTTTTTAAGTGCTACAGGCATCTATACCCTTAATCAGGGGCAGATTTCCTGTCGAGCTATATTTATACCTCGGTATATAAAATAAATCCTTTCCTCTCGTGTTGTGATTATGTACACAATGTTTTAGGATGCTGTTTTCGTTTTCCTTAATAAACATTATGATACTCAATATATATAGAGACGGGACTGTCAAAATTTCTAATTGTTTAAAAATTGGCTTGCACGACGTACGTGGTTTAATAGCAGCCATTATTCTAATGAACCGTTTCTGTATTATGAAAATCCTCTGCAAGCCAGAAGAAGCACCTCATAGTTCAAGGCCGTAGTTTATTGATGACTGAAAATATGCAAAATAGGCCAATCCATGTTCCTTCCATAACATGTTCCTTCCATGTTAATCGAGCATCCAAGTGAAATCCAAGAATCCGAGCTTAGAAAGCTGTATCCCGGGTATAAAGTTAAGCTTGTAGTCCTGATAGTTGGTGTTTTGGGTGGCATGAAAGCCTCCTATCGAAGGGAAATCGAGTCCATTCCCGCCTGTAGATCTTCTGCCAACTCTTTGATCTGCAGGATGCAGAAAGCAGTGCTGCTCGGGTCGCTCCGCATTGTGCGGGCACTGGATCTGGCGTAATTTCCGCGGCTGCATATCACCAGGGTTTGGGATGCAGTCGTGTGTATTTAGCTCCACTAGTCTCTAGTATGACGTGGCTCAAAAGGTTGCTGAAGTTTGAGATTAGTGGACGCTTGTCAAGACCTGACAAACCCCAAAATAATAATAATAATAATAATTTTATTGCAGGTTATAGGGGAAGTATTTTAAGATCGCAGCGCTATTTCGGCAAACTTGGAACCTTCAAAATAGACATTCGTTACATATAAACAACGTGAATTTTAATGTTTACTGGTGGTTTTTGTAATTTTGCTACAATATTAATACTTGTTTTTATGCAATTATATTTTTATGCAAACATTTTTTATAAAAAAAAACGCGATACAATGTCTATATCTGTAGTTCCTAAAATCCCACCAGATGTCATATCCCTTAGCAATTTTTCCCTATATACAAAGTAATTGCATGCCTGGTGTCAGGGGTTATGCATGTACCTGTACATACAAATACACAGATGCACACACACATACACATATACTCTTGCAAATACATATACACATGTACGCACACACAACATATCCGTACATACATATAAATACAGAACACACATACGTATCGTACATGCCAATATACATATACATACATACATAATATAATTTTATAGCATAATTTCACACTTATATATAATATACATTTTTAGTAAATACTTATTCTAATGGAGTACAGAGATATTCTTCGATTGTATAAAAACAATGTTTCAGTAACATATTCCTAACAGACTTTTTAAATGGTATATTTTGTAAAATTTTAAATTGTTCTGGCAGTTTATTAAAAAATATTGGACCCCAGTATTCTGGACCTTGTTTTGATTTATTAAGTCTAATTTTTAAAGTTTTATATTTGTTTTTATTTCTTGTATGGTGTGAATGAATGTTTGAATGAGTTGTATATTTTTTTATATGCTTTTTAAAATAAATTACTGTAAAATAAAAGATACAAGGTAGGAGTAGAATTTTAAGTTTTTGAAATAGTGGTCGGCAGTGAGCTAAGTAGTTTGCATTAGACAGAATACGTATCGCTTTTTTTTGGATAATAAAAATTTTATTTCTGTTACTGCTTGTTCTTAGTATAAATCCTAAAGTTTTTAGGGCACTATTCACCATACTGTCTATGTGGTCACTAAAATTAAAATCGTGGCTAAATAGTAGACCTAAGTCTTTTACTTTACTATCTCTAAGCAGCACTATTTTGTCAATATGGTAATCGTGGGTTATTTTGTTTATATTGTGTGTAAAGGATATTACTTTGAATTTGTTGATATTCATTTTGAGTTTATTTTTTTCGCATTAGTTCTCTGCCTTATTTAAGTCTTTTTGCAACAGCAGGCAGTCCTCCGACTTGTTGATTACACGAAACAGTTTAAAATCGTCTTCATAAAGAAGTGTTTCACTGGTTCATACTTCCACAGATAAATCGTAAATGAGTAGGAGGAACAGAAAGGGTCCTAGAATTGTTCCTTGGGGTACGCAAGATATAAGAAAAAATGAGTTCGATTCCGTGTCATTGACTCTAACTTTAGTTCTTCTCTGTGTTAGATAGGACTGGAAAAGACTGACTACTTCTGGGCTGCAACCAAAGGCACTCAGACAACAAAGCAATTAGACAACTTGACCTTTCACTTGTATGTAAGGAGGCTCCCCACAAACAAAATGTTTTTACGTTGGTTAGACACTGAAATTTTCAACTAAACTCAATGCAGAAATTGTTGTTTTAAATGACAATTTTGCGACTAGCAATTTTGTGGCAACATAAATGCTACCAACTTATGAAACTGAAATTACCTCACCGCGTTTACAAATTCAAACAGTAAGCACCAATTCACTCTTGAAGTTGCCTGGTATACCATCCGTATTATTAGATGAATGAATATTTTAGTATAGCATTATTTTTCTTTATGTTTTCGTAAAATTGTAGGCAATTTTCGTTAAAATTATGTTTTGCAAGCAATAAACTTGAAAATATTGAGACATTGAATTGAGTTTTTACTGGAAACCGCAAACATTTTCATTTGTTAATGCAATCTGCCCGCTACTTTATTAAGGTCTGCTAATTTCTACTTTATTTCGCATTATTGGTTTTACTAAGTACCATTTAACAATTAGTAAACTGAAAAGGACACCGGGAAAACCACCGGGCTAATCCTAAACATATGGTCACCCTTTACATTAGAGATTAAAAATTTAAAAGGAACACATGAGAATTTTTTATTCGTCTGGTTAATACCATCAAAGAAGTTAGGGTAGATTATTTTACAGAATTTGATAGAGATATTTTAAGTAAATTACTATTTCAAATTTTTTGTAAAAGTATGCAATTACGTGATTTTTTTTTTACAAACTTAACTGAATATATTTTACGCGATAGGGAGAACAATATACCTTATCTCGACTCGCAGACAAAAGACAAAAAAAAATATAAATAATGGGACAGTGCTATGATTGTACTTTAAAGGCTGATAATAAATTATTTAACTGTTTAAATTGCAAACTTATGTATTGGGAGTATGTTTATGCCGTGAGTCTGTCTGAATTGTGAACATAGGAGGGAAAAAAAACCTTTTTAAAAAGCAATATGGTTGAATTTTGCATAACACCGTCACCAATGTCCGAGACATGTGCGCGTAAACTTTGACAGGGCTAACTTGACTCCTTCCAGTTTACTCGAATGAGAGCGTCTGTTTTTCTCTCACTCGGCTAAACTCGGGAAAACCGAATGTACGTTTCATTGGGGACCTGACGGATCAGACTAATTCTGCTTTGCAACGCAGATCCATTAAGACCATGAGCAATCTGCAATACCGATCCAGCTGCAAAGAAAATGTTGTGGAATTGGGCATTTTAACCCTGCCGTCCCTTTACATCCATCAGTACCTCTTGCATGTTCATAACAACCCCTCTACGTACTCCAAAGTTCTTTCCACGTACACGACACGAGAAACAAGAATGATATTACTCCTGAATTTACCAGACTCAAGAAATCCAGGTATAGCGCTAATTATCATTCAATTAATTTTTACAATGTTCTACCATCCGCCACCAAGAGCCTTAACTTCGAAAGATTCAAAAAAGAAACTAAAAAATATCTAATTGCCAAGGCTTTCTACTCTACTGAGGAATACCTACGAAATGATTTTAGTGACTGGTTCTGTGATCAGGCTTGTCCTGCTTTTCATTCAAACCTCGCATTATGTTCAATCAATTTGTAATATTTTTTGTTAATTTTCCTTTTTACAATTCTTAAAATTATATTTTTATATTATTGTACTGCATACTATTCAAATTGTAATTTGTGTAATACATTATGGACTTTTGTAAAAATTTACAACATTTAATACAATAAAATATATATTATTATATTATTATTAATTCGTTCCCAGCAAAAATTTTCTGTATGCGCACCGTTGGGCCCAACGAAGTTTTCATTTCAAAAAGTGTTTAGGTAAAAGTGGTTTCTTTTCAAAAGCTCTATCCAAATATACCCAACACGACATACATGCCCATTTGAAAAACAAAATTGTCCTTGATATCCTGTAGTTCTAGTTTATTCCGGAAATTGTGGTCATCATTTTTATTTACCATTTTGCTCACACGTCGCGTTTTCGAGAAAAGTCCTGTTCCCTCTATCATGATTTACCTTGTATATGTATTTTACTACAATATTGGTAACTAAAATATTCTCTGTAGATTTCATTTTTTTGTTTTTATGTATATTTTTTTAAAGACACATCAGCTGCTTGTCTGAAATTACTGTGGTTACATAATTAGTATATTGGTACATAATTAATTTTAAACTTATATTAGATGACTAATATTGATTGCCTGTAAGAAATAAAGTACGTTATTGGTCATTGTTGAGTCTATGGTGCAATTTATATTCGACGAAAAAACAAATGAAATTAAAACAAACAATGTTGTATCTGCACAATGGAAATAGTTTTGGCAACAATACATCACAGTTAGCATATGTGTAATTAATCACGTAAAGTACAGTTTACACAAGGGTAACTATGCGTCTTGCCTCAGCCAGGGAGACCTTCCATAAAAGAAAATGCGTTGTTTAGAAAAAAAGTTAATTCAATGTCTTAACAGTTTCAACGCAATTGTTTGTAAAATGTAATTTTTACCGACAATAGCAAACAATTTTACGAGAAGATAAGGAAAAATAAAGTTACGCAAAAAAATCATAAAAAAATAGTTATCAGGAAGAATGAGTGGTATAAGTATACCTTAATTATGAGGATGGGCTGAAAAGATCGTAGCCTAATGTAGAAGGAGCAGCAGTAAACGCATCAACATTTGTTCTGGGGTTAGATAAACTGTTGTACAAAGGTGACATTTGTAATACTAAATTATTTTAGGTTAAGACTTCGTAGGTATATCAAAAAACACTTACACTCTTACTCGCGTGTCTGCCTGTCTTTCTGTACCTAGAAAGTTTAAACTTGGTATGCATATATCGTTTTTTAACTCGCATATAGAATAAATATCGAGAAGAAATCACTCGAAAAATATATTCTACATATCTCTTCTACCAGGACAACGCACCGATCTACAAGTGTGCAGTCGCAATGGCAAAACTCTATGAATTGCGCTACGAATTGGTTCCTCAAACAGTGACCTATTTTGAGGGCATCGAGAAATTATTCGGAGGGCAATGAAAAATTGGAAAATCGTTGGACGAAGTCTATAATTCTAAAAGAAGAGTAGGTTGAGAATAGAAGATAAATTGAGTTTTGCCGAAAAAGTTGTGTTTTCTTGCCTAGGCCGATTACTTTTCAACCGGCCCTCTTATTATTTGTGTATTCTGTTGTACTATTATTTCTAAATTCGTAACCATTTGTGATATATTTACAAATACAGTGTTTTCTTGCGTGCATGGTGTAGGATTCTCTTAAAGATAACATTCATTAATAAATCGGCAAAGAAAATATATGGAAATGTCATGAAAAATATAATTGAAAGAGTCCAGATTTGTGGCATAGCTAGAGGCGACCATTTGTCCGACATCATACTCAGTGTCACGAATTAAATAAATGATTCATAAATCAATTAAAATGTTTTATTTAAAAGTTATTAAAAATTTAAAATTGACCAAAGTTTTTTTAAACACCTTTTATTATCAGTATTGTTAACTCCAGGAATTTTACCTTAATTTTCGTAACAATTGCATACTTTGACATTAACTGAAATATATTTAATGAACAATAACTTTCGCTCGTTCACCCTGTATTTATTCCGAAACAGAAAATCGTATTTTGCTCCTTTGGTTGTGAATGAATATCGTCTTTAGATGTTTTTAAAAACTCTTACTTTTTCAAATTATTCTTCCAAATCCCTCGACATCAACGAGTAATAAGAATATCAACTTCATTGATTATTGTACACGGTACCTATCAGCTTCCGGATTTCCTCAACAAATGTTGTATTCAATGACTTGCTAATACCTAACTAGTCAGCAAAGTCAATACTCTGTGGACCTCTTCTTGTTTCGAGTCCATACGTGCGTCCTAGCATGTGTTGAATACTGAACATTCTGTGGATCATTGAAAACATTTTGTTCTGAAACGACATTGTCTGTACTTGTTCTTACAGTTTGTTGTTTGTATTTCTTGATATAGAATTTCAAATTGCTCTGAATATATCATATATATTTGACAGACCGTTTACTTTTTACAATATGTACAAGATTTTTGTTTTGTTTGTTTTTTTTTTTTAGTTTTGTCGTCTTTTGTTAAAGATTAGGCAATCTCCGAATTTGATGGCTGGGAAAAAATAATAGTTTTAAATGGATATTACTGGATGATGGTATTCCATCTTATAATATATGTTTTAAGTTCACTGTTTACAAAATCATTCCCATCTCAACGCTGGTTGTTTTGGCTGAACTTTTCTACATTTCTTATAAATTTTGAATATATTTCTATATTATATTATTGATTATATTTTCTAGAATATAGATACCGGACGGATCGTTACTGCGCGAAGGGTCTAAGATTACACATATGATCTTAGAGGTTGTGGTGGCCAATTTATCACTCTGGTCAAATGCGCTCGTTCATATGAATATATGTACCGTTGATCCCGATTTTAGGAATAATATGGGGAACAGTGGTCCGAATAACCAAACTATCCAGATTTTTTATTACAGTATATTATATTGAAACTCTTATATTTATAAGACCGGGAGCTCATGACATTTTTGGTCTCCGATTTCATACAGCATGCCTTTTGGAGGAGAGAATATTTACCCTGTGACAACAAAAAAGGGATGGTACTAAACCCCTGCACGCTTTCCGGTCATAGGGAAAATTGCATTTCCACTTGCACAAAATTTTTGTGTTTTTCTCTGATTTAATATTGCTTGCCCTTTTGTCAAAAGAAAGTTATAACAAATTTAAAGTCTTTTAATTATAGGCATACTGTATGAAAACGCGGAAAATCATATTTTTTTATTACAAGATCACATGACCGTTTGAGTCCTTTGGGACCCTCCGAATCGCATGCATATATTTAAAAGACTTTAAATTTGTTATAACTTTCTTTTGACAAAAGGGCAAGCAATATTAAATCAGAGAAAAGAACAAAAATTTTGTGTTTAAGTGTAAATGCCATTTTCCCTATGACCGGAAAGCGTGCAGGGGTTTAGTACCATCCCTTTTTTGTTGTCACAGGGAAAATATTATCTCCTCCAAAAGGCATGCTGTATGAAATCGGAGACCAAAAACTGTCATGAGCTCCCGGTCTATATCTGTCACACATGAGTGCAGAGGTCTGTCTGTCTATCTGTTTCGTAGAACACGCATATAAGAACAATATTGAGCCCTCAAAAAGAAATATTAAGTTATTTTGTTCTAATTTTCTAGTGGTCTTTGTAATTAATAATAACAATAATAATATTTTTTATGGGTCTAGTAGTTTATATCATACTTAATACTGGACAAGTCATTATTTCTCATACAAGCAGGACATTTGATTATTATTATAGTCAAAACAGTAATACTTACTACATAATTACAATAAATATATATACAAAAGTGCATCTTGTATTAGCGCAGTTTTATTAATTACTCATTACTCATTACTAATATAAATACTTCTTCTTCAAGTGCCATTTCCGCTTAGAAGGTTGGCACCTAATATAGCAGTCTTAACCTTGGATGCTACCGTCCTGAAAAGATCTATGCGTGACATTCCAAACCACTGTCTTAAGTTCCGTAACCAGGATATTCGCCGCTTTCCTGCTGATCTCTTGCCATTTATTTTCCTTCCACTATCAACCGTAATAAATGACATTTATTACTACGCATTATATGGCCCAGATATTCCAACTTCCTCTTTTTAATTTGGAACTTTAATTGAAGTTTCGTTTCCATATAGGTGAGTATTTCTTCGTTCTTTGTTCTGCTGATCCACGAAATGCGCAATATTCTTCTATAAATCCACATTTTCAAGGCATCTATTCTCCTACTTAACTCTTTAGTTAGAGTCCAGACCTCAACAACTTACAGTACTATTGGAAAGATGTAGCATTTTACTAATCAAAGCTTCAATTGGTAAGTCGCGAGATGTTAGAAGTTTCTTCATTTTACCAAAAGCTGACATTCCTTGCTCTGGGAAAATCTATGGAACATTGGTAGGGATAGTAAAAGTATTATTTGCAAATCTTTGCTTCAAGTTGGTTCTTAAAAAGAACATAAATATTTTTATGTTTTAACAAATACGTAAAAATGTTCTTATGACAACATAACTTTTCTTAGCAAACTCCAAACCGTAAAGACCTAGGTACTAAAAATAATGTCTGACAATAAAATAGCTTTATATAACAAATTATCCATTAGTACTAAGACAAGCATTTATGTCTAATTGAATCTAATGAGTTTTTTACGTGACCTACGAGGTGTTTCTGAAAATTAACGAAACTATATTTCCTTCTCGGAAACTGACTACAATACATAAAGTGGACTGCATCGAGTTAAGAACTACATTCCGACTTTATCGTCTGTTCAAGTTTCAACTTCCTAGTTTCAATACACGTTTTAGTTCATGTTTTGCTAACGCTTCACGAAAATGGAAAAGAGATGTAACGGATAACGTTATTTGATCAAGTTTTGCGTAAAAAGGAAAATAACCAAAACATACGACAATATAAAAAATTCTTTTGGTTATGACTAGGGTTGTATCAGTTCAAAAAATACCGATACAACGATGGTCACATCGGATGTCTTACATCGATATTGAAGAAACGTTAAAAAAAAAAAAAACTTCGATGAATTACTACATGGATATATCTACAGAAATGTTATTACTAATACATATACTAATAAAAAGGAAAAACACTTTCATATTTTTACATAGTTTATCTTTAATTTTAGAAGTTCTGCAGCGGAACGATTTTCGAAGAAACGAAAATGTTAAGACCTTCATTATTTATAACAACCACCCGAAATATAGTTGGAAACTTATATAGCAAAAATAACTTTCAACGAAAAAGAACTATATATATATACAGGGTGTTTACGGTCTTCTTATTTCTTTTTTAATGGGTGATAATATAGGTCAAAAGAAGGCGAAAAACCTTAAAACACTTAAGTAAAAGTTTTATAATAAAAGAGATATTTATTTTTAAAGTTTTTATTTTGATGGGATCAAGAGAAAACGATACGCACTCTTACAGCAGATGTTCGAAGATGTTCACTCTGCTGTTGTATGCTCGGCGTATCCATGAATCAGCGTATGCTGCAAGGCCCATGCCTTGTCGAAATTCCGCCGCTGCTGCTTTCACCTGGTTACGGAGATCCTCCAGGACCATAATTTCGGTAGTGTAAACCATGGTCTTTAAACTCCCCCACAAATGTAAGTCTAATGGTGTTAAGTTTGGTGACCAGGGAAGGCCAAGGAACAGGACCGCCCCACTTATTTTCAAATACATTATTTAAGTGTTAACGAACGCAACAGCTGAAATGCGCGGGTGCACCGTCTTGAAAAACCACATTTCTTGACGTACATTTAATGGCATATCTTCTAAAAGTTTTGGTAAATTATTTTGCAACAAAAATAAATCATTTTCAGCATTTAATCGATCTGGTAACACAAAGGGGCCAATCAACTGTGAGTTTACCAATCAGGCCCATACGTTCACAGAAAATCTGCCCTGAAACTGACCACGGCGAACAACATGCGGATTTTCGAAACTCCAGATGTGTGTATTGTGGCAGTTGTTTGTGCCGCTACGCGTAAACGTAGCTTCGTCTATTCTCTAATGCCTCACTCCAGTTTTCCAATTTTTGTTTTACTTCTTCTTTACTCTCGCTCATTAATACAATGTCATCCTTGAAATGCATCGAATTTTGAGCCGCCTCCTTGACATTCTCAGCTAGCGCATCCAAAACCACATTAAACAGATACGAACTAAGGGCAGACCTTTGGTGTTGTTGACCCTACAGATATTGGGAAACTATCAGTTGTTCCAACGCTTGTTTGAACTTGTGTATTTGTACATATCCTTTATAATTCTCACATATTTCTCTGTCGTACTTTTCTTCCTTAAGCATCTCCATACTTCTTGCCTTGGTATCATAGGCTTTTTCCACGTCTATGAACACAAAGTGCAATTCTTTTTGTTTTTCTAGATATTTCTCTGTCATCTGTCTTAGCGCAAATACGGTATCCACTGTTCCTTTTCCTGGCATAAAACCAAATTGCTGTGTGTCAGTTAACGTTGTGCATATCATTCACTATCTGTTATTAAAGCTGTATCATCAGTGTATCTTAAGTTAGTATTTTATTTTTTCACCACTAAATACATGTTAAAAAAAGATAGTTAAATTACTTTTATGTATGACACAGCATGTATGCTTTTTGTTGTTAAAGCAAAAAATATAAAAAATAGCAAAAGGAAAAAGATCAACTTCGATTATAGTTCAATTCTGCTCTAAGAAGCAAGACATATTTCAGCGCAACAAATGGTGGTTGAAAGTAGCAACCATTTATTTTAATATACTGTATCCCGTCAAGCAGTCTAGTGCTTGCATGTAGAGCAATTTTAACATTTAAAATTTAAACAAAATGAATACAGAAAGCGTTAATAAATAATTTTTTTCTAGTAAGCACAAATAAATCGAATTAAGCTTTCAGTTTGCCTCGGAAAAAACTGACAGTTATTTTCAAACTTTATTGCTTTACCTTTCACATTTATAGTTCCTGTACGGGAAAGTTATGTAATCGTCAAAATTGTAAATACTGTATTGCATAAAATAAAATCGATTTACAATGAAACTTCAATACATCATCTTTGAAGGGTATGGAAAACAAAGATGCTGGAAACGAGAATATAACAGTTTCGGAAAAACAATAAATATATAGATTATTAAAATTGAATGACATAATTATTGATAATTACATAACACTTCATTAATAATAATAGCCTTTATTATGTATCCCAAATTATAAACGATAACAAATTATAATCAATTTATTACAAACAATAAAATGTATTAAAATATATATTAAAGCGTATAGAGCAGTGCTTCTTAAAGTGGTGGGCCGCGGCCCCCTAGGGGGCCGTGGTGTTTCCACAAGGGGGCCGCGAAGAGTCGTAAATATAACACTCAATTATTTTATTACTTAAAAAGGATGAGTAGCTTTAACTTTAATGCTACATAAATATTATTCTTCATTATACATAGATTATTGAATGATCTGAGCGTAAAAAACTATATCTATGTATATATTTTAACTAATCTTGGTTCCAAAAACAAATATTAGGGGGGCCGTGGGTTATTGATTTGAGTTTCAGGGGAGCCGCGACATCAAAAAGTTTAAGAAGGACTGGTATAGAGTATAAAAAAAAATACTTAAATCCATTAATCAAGTTCATATAAACTTACGGAATATACTCAAAACATTTTAGGGCATAGACCTCCCCCAATTCTCGCCTTCCTTCACTGTTTTGCGCAATTCTTATCCACAGATTTCCAGCATGTTTCTTGGTTTCATTCTGCCATCTCTTTGCTTGTCGTCCTCTTCTTCTCTTCTTGTCCCATGGTATCCATTCGGTCTTCTTGTGCATCTTTTATCCTTTGATCTCATGACATGCCCTGCCCATTTCCACTTTAATTCTTTAATTCTTCTAGTTACATCGACAATTCTACATTTGCTTTTCGTTTTTTTTATTTAGCACCCACAGTTCACTTGCATATAAACACAGTTGGTCTTATCACCGTCTTATACAAACTTATTTTGGTAGCCCTGATTAATATTCTCTAGAGGAACTGTTGCAAGATTCTCTCTAAATGCTATATTTCTAATTCATACTTCGTTTTTCTATCATTCACGGGAATCTCATTTCTAAAGCTCTAAATTTACTTCTTGATTTTTCATCCTCCAGCTGTTTCTATTCTTTTTATTATTTCTGCATCTATTTTTTACCATTATCTGCCAACACTGATCCCAAATATTTGAACATTTGACCTCGTTCTGTTTGTCTTCCTCCTCGTTTTACCCTGTACTTCCTTTAGTTTTTACTGTAACCATGGTTTTGGTTTTTTCTAGAATTATTTTTTGCAGTTATTCATCATATAGATCCAAGTTTTCTTGTAGCTTCTTTTCAAAGATTTTTTTGCAAAGTTTATTATAAAATAAATAAATTTCATTACCATTTTTTTGCAAAGCAAAGTTATTGAGACATATTCTAATATAATTACAACTTTTTCCCGAGATAATCTTGAGAGCGAATTTTATAAAACTTATTGGTAGCAAAATAAATCTTCAGTAAGGATGAATATAAAAATTAAAATTGAATATATATATAATATGCATCAGTACATACGTAAATCTTATCAAACTTTGCTTTGCTAATTATGCATTTGTATTTAGTTTTTGGAAAATAAAAGACATGAATGAATGACATAAGTGATTCATGCAGACGAAGCATGCTGCACTGAACAACAGATGACTTCAAACTGCGTAATTATGCACGTATGCAGAACTAGAAATAACTTACTAACAAGTTTAGCAGTTAGTTTCCAGTATTACGACAGTGTGGTTGAAAGATTGATGCACTCAAATTAAATATATTATTTGTGAAATGTAGTTAGCAAGCTTCTAACATTAAAAGTATGTAATAATGTCAGATGATAAAAAGACTTTATATAATAATTTATAAATAAGTAATGTTAAAAGTGAGCATTTGTATCTGATGACTGTAATGGATTTTTTCTACTAACTCATTTTATCGTTCCATTTCTAGTACATTAAAAAACATATATATATGGATTCTGGTATCGTGTTGAAAAATGACGTTGGATTTGTCCAGTGTCCAGATAATCCATTTATTTTATATTGGGTTATTTTCCATTTCCATTTATTGGGTTAAACAATTGATTGTATTAGTTATCGGAGAGAACAAAACGTGGTGTTAAAAATTGAATATCACTAGAATGATTGGCAATAAATGAAATTTTTTAATTTTAGATAGGTAGTTTAATCAGTGGGTTGCACTCCATATGTCCAAAGTATGTAGTGTACAAGGTTTAATAAAAATTTTAAACATTATCAAATTTTATTCATTTTAATTGTAATAACATTTTTTCCAAACAACTGCTATTGATAATTATCTGCGCCGTCTACCGGCAGAATAACCGCCATTCATCTAAACAGCGACGCTCGGATAAGAGCAAGTAAATGATGAGTTGACAGTAAGCATTGAAGAAAATGCAGTAATTTATGCGCATTTGCATTAGCATTCGTAAAAACGCAAGAAAAAAAATCGTGGTTGCATCCTTTAACTAGTCAAAGACTAATTAAAACCCTAGTTTAATAAAGTAAATATAAAGTAAATAAAGACTTGTGTGTGTATCCCAAGATGTCCAACCTTATCTAATTCTTCCTACAAGATTAACTCTGTCCAATTATCTCCATGTACTAGTACAATAACCTCACACACTTCTAACCACACTTCTCCTTCACGTTTTTGTCTCTATACTCGGGAATCTTATTATTGTGTAAAGCAGATCTTTTTTCAATTTCAATAATTAATTTTTCAGCGTCACAATATTACTCCATTCTTAATTAATACTATATTGGATAAGTCTTCTCTAAACTCTGTACGAAGTTAGTGAGGAAGCAGCAGAGTTTAAATAAAAAACGGTAAACAATTTATGATGCCGGTATGTGCTCACGTGTATTTTTGTTTCCATTGGTTTTATTTTAATGGGCGGCAAACGTCGCTAAGGAAATATGTTCCGGTTTTTAAACCGCAATAGTACAACCGGGTGTACTTTCACACTCATAAAGCCAGGCTGTTCTATTAAATACGGCTGAAAACTACACCGCTTGCCGGATGCAAACTGGTCATGCACGCTCTTACCGAACTAGATTTGGATTGTTTTCATTAGAGATTATTTTAGATCAGCAATAAGCAAGGTATGACGATGAAACAACGATATCTACCATTTACGGTGGTATATTGGTCGGTGATAAGTAAACGTTTTACGAATTTATGCTGCTGCACCTTGTGCTAAAACTTTAATGCTACTGAGATTAATATATGTACATATTTATCTATTGTGTTAGTTTTAATTCCCATAACTTCACGGATGCACAAGTTTGAACTTGTTTGATGTGTTGAATCTTACCTCCGTCTTTCCATTGTCCCTTACAATTTAGTGAATATGCTATTGTGAAATTTCATGTTATGCTCTTTGTGTCTACTTACGTCATTTTGTGTAGAATTGATTTGATATTTGCTGAATATTTTTAAGTAAGTTTTCAATGTCTTACAGAGTAAACTTAATGAAAATAGTCCTTCTTCTTCCTGCATATTTTTTCTTTTCAGGAAAGTCGTAAACTTTGAACCTGATTTGATGATAATTTTAAATATTTCCTGCTGGCGATTTCTATGCTTGTCTTCCTACTAGATTAAGCCACTGAATGCCAAGTGATATATTTTCTTTGATCTGCCCATCTGATTTGTGACTGTAATACCGTCAAAATCCAATATTTTTGAAACTTAACTTAGGTAGTAATATAACATAAATAAAACAAAACCCATGATCATAAATAAAGTAACAGTAACAAATCAAAAAATGTAGAAGGATACCTGACAGAACAAGTGGACAAATTCAAGTTTTAGTCATAGTTTTCGGAGTGACAACACCAAATGTTTGTCTTTGAGATAAATCCTCCCACTCTGGAACTCGTTGAACCACCGTTCTACAGTAGCCAAGGATGCTGATCATCGCCAAATATCATACTATATTTTTTACGAACATTATTGTTGAGTTAGGCTATCTTTAAAATCATAATAAAATCGTGGCTCGAAGAAATTCGCGTGTTAATTCCATTTTTAATAGAAATGGTTTTACTTAAATGCATGCTAAAAGTTGTACACAACTTATTTCTGTGACAGAAACACATATACAGAAACTAACAGATACTAACATAAAAATAAAACATGGAAAATTCAAAAAACTTGTCGAATCCAGCATCTATCAACCAACAACTACACCGCAAATCTTAAGCAGCAACCCCCACGTACATAAATTAATAATTATTTATTGATTGGAGCAAGGATTGGAGCCAGCCTGATTAAACTTTGTAAAAGAATAATGAAATATTTTGCAAATACGTGCGTTATAACAACATGTTTCATATGTACAAGAGCAAAAATAAATAAATATAATTGAATAAACAAATATGTAAATCATAAAATAATATACAAATAACATAAATACTCAAATAATAAACAACTCGACTGTAAAATATCAAAAAGAACCAATTCAAAATTGAGAAAAGTAGTATGGAAATATATAAAATTTATAAATAAGTATTAATTTATAATATGTTGAACAACAAACTGACATCGGAATCCAGTCTACTTGTTAATTTAGTAGTTAGTATTCATGAAAGCATTTCATTTTTTAAGTATTTATTAAAGGGTTTTAATTAGTATAGGGGTGTTAATAACGATTAAATTTTTATGTCCTATAACTTGTTTTTATATATTTTACTATATTATTAACAATATTCAAAAACTAATAAATCGGGGGTAAATTAGAGCATAAACATTTTATTAGCACACTTTTTAGCAAACTCATATAAATCACAGTACTGATTAATTTAATAAAAGATACTTATTTGAAAATAATTTTTAAAATCAACCACACTGATGTGGGATTGCAATTCCTAATCACAATATACTGCAGTGAAGTTTGGAAATTTACAGATAAAAGCTCAATGTATCAGGAATGGACTGGAAGTGCAGTGGATATATCAAGGAGAGAAAATTAAGTAAGAAAAGCATTCGAGAACATATAGCTGAAAACATAATGACAAATCAGCTTTGATACTATGAACATATGTATACAACGAATGGGAGATAAAAGGTTACCAAAACATGTTTTATCATAGACAGAATCCAAAATGAGATGAACGAAAGAGGATTGAGTGAATAGCAATATCAGGATAGACAACAGTGGAGATTAGAATCAGAAACTGACATAGAGCGTATATTATATAAATATAATATATATTTGAAGGCATAAGTTCTTAATAATAATATTTGTTTGTAATTTTATCTGCATCAGATATAACAAATGATTGGTAATTTCGTATACAAATATACTTACTTTTTTTTTTTTTATACAGAAAAATATAATACAAAACATAATATTTTATGAAAATCAGTAATTATCGTTCAGAATGATAAGATCTTATATTGTCATATTCTAATATTAAGGTACTTCAATAAAAAATATAAAATCCCTTCATATAAAACGGATTTAGTTGTGAAAGCAATATCCGACGGTTTTGATTAAATATTAGTTTACATTTTGAATCCTAATATCAACACCTGAATAGCTAGAAAGAATAAATATTTCAAATTGCTCTTGGTGGTAATTGAAAGTATTTCTCTATATATTTTGCGGTTTGCTGCGAAAAAAAAATATATTTAGACTAGCGTCATAAAACGTTATTAATAAGAAATTATTGTGCATAAATTATCGAAAAATTGTTCTGCGTTAATACATCACTGCTAATGTCTTAACAACTTTTGGAAACACATTTTGTAGACAGTATTTTGAAATCACTTTTAGATAAATTATGTAGTTTTTCAGCTTTTCTATCCCTTGCAATCGGCGTACTTTTAACGTACAGGAATAAAATAAGTCATATGGGACCAAGTTAGGTGTCTATGATAGATGGGGAACGAAAATGAATTTGCTTTTCGTCGAAAACTACCGAAATATAAGTGTAAACTGGTGCATTGTCGTGATTGGTCAAAATGTCTTGACAAGACAATATTTAATTCATAATTCTTCTGCTAGTCCACTAACAGTCAATCGTTGATTATTACGGATTAATTCGTGAACCTGAATTACTTTTCACCAGTAGAAATTGAAGGCCTGCCCGATTTCTCATCATATTTAATTGATATTCTACCATCTTTTATTTTTTTATATATTTAGAGACGCTTCTACACCATAGTTTATTAGTGTCTTATTTCAAAATACATAGTTTTCATAAAATTGGTATAATATATAAACATGTTGCTTAATCTAGACATATTACCTATTTGAATTTATTGTGTATATTATTAAGTGGGCCAGTTAAATTTGTCTAGTAGTTGTGTATCTTGCAGGTATTTTAAAAGGTTTTCATATGTTGTTGGGTATTTTTTAAAGCTTGTTTAATGTCAGTACGTATGTTATATTTTGTCATTGTAGTTTCGTAAAACTGGCAGTCTGTTATTATATGTTTGATGGTCAGTGGTTCCCTACATGTGTCACAAATTTTAGCATTTTCTCCTATCATTAGGTATCCATGTGTCAGTCTAGTGTGCTCTATTCTTAGTCTGGCTATTGTAGTCTGTTCCTTTTTGTTTCTCCCGTTGTACTATGTCTTGATGTCGTCTTTAATTAGTTGTAATTTGTTATTGTCAGTGTTTGTCAGTGTTTGTCCATTTTGTTTGTCGTTGTGATTTGAGGACGTGTTTGATGTGTTGTCTCTTCTCATGGGCTGTGGATTTCAAGTTTATTTGTTGTGCCTCTTCTGTTTCACGAGTGGCTTTATCTGCTGTTTCTGTCGTTTCCTGGCATATTACCGTGGCCAGATACCCAAGTGAGAATGATGCGTTTGTTTTGTGTAGTCTTTAGATGATGGCATTTTTCTTGGATTTGTTGTATGATTGTTGTTGTGCTGTAACGTATACTTGGAGTACTCCAAGTGAATCACTGCAATTTATAATTTTCCTATCTGGGCTGTTTTCAGTTATTTCGAGGGCCTTTTGAATTGCAACTGCTTCTTCTCGGTACATGCTGGAATCTTGTTATAACTGGTATACGAATTCTTCTTCTCCATTGATTACGGTAACCCGACATATGTCATTTGATTTGGTGCCATCGGTATAGTAGAATTAACCATCTTTAAAACTGCTGCACAAATTAAAACATGCAGTTCGACCCGGAGCATCTTCTCTAAAAGATGTTTTGAAAAATTCAAGTGTTTTTGTCGCCAACCTTCCGAGATCATTTTCCGATTTATTTTTATCTCTTCAGTCATTTTAAAACGATAACCTTTTAACGAACTCCTCAATTTAGGAATTAAAAAAATCACACGAAGCTAAATTAGCCATAAAGGAAGTGTGATCAGGTGCGTTGTCGTGATCTATGGTCTATTTTTTTAGTTATCAGGTCAACTCTTTCTTATTGACTCGCGTAATCGCTTAGAAGCCCAATATATACTGTTTCACCTGTTGATATCAATTCGCAGTGAATAAATCTTTGAGAATCAAAGAATGTTATCTAGATGGTTTTCACAACGAACTTGACTTGCTGTATTTTACTCTGTCTAGGAGAACTCGGTGGTAATGGCTCATTATATGACTGACGTTTTTTTTTTTCAAGTCTCCTGTCAAGTTCCCTGTGATGAAGTTATCTATGAAGTTAGGGTTGATTTTTGCCCTTTCAAAAAGTATTTCTGAGATTGACAGTCTTTTCTCTTTTTGGTCTTCTGTTAAGAGACGTGACACAAACCTGCCAGCAACACACGACTCATGCCCAAACTGTAATTAAATATCTTGAAATCAACCGCCGGCCGGGTGCGATCATGACATTGCTGTTCTTCAAAAATGAGGCTCGAGTTTAAAAGTCGCATGTAGAAAACTAATTTTACTACTAGTACATCAAAGAAAATTGCTTGTTTCAGACTCACAAGAACCCATAGTCATCCGTCATAATTCCGCGCAAAGTAGAGCACAACTGACTACTTCTTATTATTTATTAATAACCCTACACTCCTAAAAATTTGCCACCTTAAAAATCTGCCACCAGTGTGCGGTGCACGCCTTGCACCTCGAGGTTGTGGCGGCTCTGTATATTATATTCCTACTTCTTCGGTACGCTCTTATAAACCTGGATAATCTTTTCGTTGGATTTAGAAACTAAATGCCTACCTAATTTCTCATCTTATATGATATTAAATTGTATTATATATGAAATGTGTGAAGATTCACACTTAACATAATTTTTTTATATCGAAATTTTTTCTTTTGTTCTTTTTATTTTAACTTTTAAATTAAGAATTTTTATTTATTTATTTATTTATTTATTTATTATATATAACATATAAGCAAAATGTTATATATTTATAATGTTATATATTTATATATAACATTTTGCTTGCAGAATATAATTCCAAATAGCAATTTAACTTTCTCATAAATATAACAGACACATAATAAATTAGATAATAGATTTTATTTGATTAATAAATGAGTGATAGACATGTTGAATAAATCTAATTGAAGTTGAATTTTTGATTTAATCCTTGTCTCGTATTCGTATTAGTGGAAAATAATCCAATATTGTATGACAAATCAAGAAGAGCTCCGCGTTCAGACTAATGTACTGATGCGGTACACCAGTTCTATTATAAACACCGTAGTTATGGCTTGTGCGTTGTGCTTTGGAGACATGCTATGTTATATGCCATGCGTCATGTTATGTAGCTATTATAAGCCTGGCTTTAGTTTTGTTCCATCACAAGATTTGCAAATTAATTTGTTTTAATTTTATTTATATTTATATTTTGTACATAAATTACATACTGTGTATTGTAAAATATAAATTCTAAAGTTTTTCTGAATTATTTTTATCAGCCTCTTTTTTAAATTTGAATAGATCTTTTACACACTTTGAACTTCTGGCAACCCTACCCTTACATGGATAATATAGATCACCCAACTTATTTTTTCGCATGCAAGTTTTCATAATAAATTACGAGTTACTAATGTCTCCAATTTTCAAGGGTTGTTTATGTGTTTTATTGCTCTTTGAATGTGTCTTTAAACCAGGATTAGCTGCCATTGTTAAATTATAAGTCAACAGTTGATAACCATATAAATATTAAACCCGACGAATTTAATTCAACAGTCCTTAAACCCTCATTAAGAATCATAGCAAACAACTAGCGAGCTCCGAAGCCGCTCGTGGGTAAGGGACCTCTTATGGAAGATCACTGTTTAGTTGTTTACAGAGTAAGTAAAATTACAATTCCAAACAAATAAATATTCAATATTTAATTTTTCTGACAATCAACAAATCAACAAGAATGGCAAGTTAACGTTAAGGTTTTTAAAAATAAATAATTAATATTAAACAAAACTTCTCTTTTTCATTTTGCACTGTTAGTCGGGTTAAATTTTTATAAAAATTTGAAAATGTTATATTCCGTTTTCGTCAAAATGAAACATTTGCATTTTTATCTAACAGGTTCCATTGTTGAAATCTGGAACCAGGATTGAGATTTTTGTTTTGAAAAATCCAGGTTACGTACCAAATCATTTAATTCATTAGTTATTAAGTGAGGTTCAATGGTAGTTGGTAAAAATGTTGGGTCACTACTGGTGATCTCAGGAAGTTGTGGATCAGATCCTGATGAAGAATTAGAATTATCGGGAAACATAACGTTCTCCAAGTTTAACGGCGCAATCGGCATCGGTAATTCCTGGCTATGAGGTACTCGCCTTAGTGCAGAAGGCAAATTTGGATACTCAATTTTGTTCTTTTGCTTTTTTGAATACCCTTCTGTTTTAGTGATACAGAAGTAGCAATCACTTACATGATCAGTAGGTTCTCTCCACACAACAGCAAACGGCATTGAATTTTTCTTGCGATGCATCTACTGCACTAAATTTACGTGACAACTCACACAGCAAACATTGTCTAAAACCAGGTAAAAACAATTTCAATAATCCCATGATATACGGGACAAACAGGTACTTGAAAATGGGACGTGTTAGGCCATTTCAGTGAAATGGCGTTTTAATAACTACCTAAATGAAACACAAAAAGAGCATATTCATTAATGTTACAAAAATCATGTCGACCTGTGTAATTAAATTTATGATATATGACCAATATGGTTTATGAATAAATCCTCCATAATTAAAAATTGCATTAATTAGTATAACGGAGAATGAACAAATATAAACTATAGTCCTTTGTTTTTAAGTGGAACTAGATATTAAATCCAGTAACTTTAGACGACTAAATGGTAATTTTCTAACAGACTCAGTGCTTTAAGTCAGTCGATATTACAATATTTTAATTTAGTATAATAAAATTTACAAATCAGAAATTACATTGATTACATTAAAAATACATTAAAAGATTTGTCATTTTATAATTTTACAAAACTGTGATATAACAATTCCTCTATGGAGTAAAATGGATTTTTAATAAAATAGTCCTTCATGATATTTCAAAATTTTGTTGAAGGCCAATTGTTTGATGTTAACCGATACTTTATTCATAAATTTAATGGAGTAGTAATTAATAGCATTTCTTGATTTCGCCAGTCCCATGAAATTGGAATAAATATTTGACCTGTTTCTTGTGTTGTGAACTGTGAACTTCTGAGAGTAGTAAGTCCAATTTGATTTTTATGCATATATTATATAAGAGGGTATAATAAATGTAGATAGATGGTAGCGTCAAAATTTTTAAGGTTTTAAATGAGTTTCTACAGTCAGATCTATAAGGAATGGATGCGAGAACTCGGATAGCGCGCCTCTGCAATGAGAAAACTCTTTCAGCTGCTGTAGAATGTCCCCATGCTAAGATTTATGCCACCATAAGGACATCCCCACTAACATTACTATAGGGGTTCCGTAAAAGAAAGGATATGGAACACAATCTACCGGAATGGATGTTAACATGGTGGTTCCATGTAAGATTAGAGTCCACATGTATACCAAGAAATTTAACATTATTCGTGTTGTCAAAGTTATGTTTGCGCAAGGTAATCAACATTTTTTGGGTCTTTTTAAGGTAGAGGGATAGTTTATTGGTGTCAAACCAGTATTTAGCCTTTTCTAGACATGCAGTCTTGACAAGATCATCCAAAAATACGAGGCTGAAGATGCATTTACTGCAATAAATGCGAAACGTCCCATGATTTAATTATTTATTTCACCTACATGACGATTTAAAAAAAAACACTACTATTATACCGTCAAGATCATCCAATGATATATATATATATATATATATATAGTGTTCTACAAGTTTAAGAACCGCTGGTCTAAACAATGACATTTTTTTTATTTTTTTTTTTATTACTGATGTTGAGACTAATTTTTGAGCTTTGAGGTCAATAAGGTTTGTTAGGTATACTACGTAGAAGTAAAACAAAACCTTGTTAAAGAATATTAGTTATTGAATACAGCTAGACAACTTGACACGTAGCATCCGTTTACCGGTTTTTCCAGACCAATAATGATCTAATCAACGAAAAATCGTTACGGCACCGGATCTTATTAGCGTATTTCCCAGCTTGTGCTGTGCAGATTCATTATAATGATGTGCTCTAACATGCATATACATAAATAAAAGTTGTAAAATTTTACAAAGTGTCTCAAACAACTTTCTTTAACTTTGAGCTTTAGTTGTGCTACATATTCTTTCTAGATTGTCGTTTGTTTTTGTTTGTCAAGAGTTTTTCATTGAGTTTGCTTTTTTTTAGAGCTCGTAAACTGTTACGGTAATCAGCGATTCGAAATTATAATATAATTGAGACTTAATTAAACTTTCGTTAGTAAAAATATGAGAATATTATACAATACAGCAATATAATAATTGTACGAGGGTTCTTTGATAAGTCTGTGTCAAAATAATGAATACGACTTTTTTTTAAGATGATTTTTTTATTTATCTACGTAATTTCCCTCAAGGTCGATACATTTGGTCCAAAGATTTTCAAGCATTTTTATCCCCTTCATAAAGTAAGACTTGTCCAACTGTATAATAGCGACAACTTATCCAACAAAATAAGCGTTTGTTTCTAGTACTTTGGAAAATAATGCAAATTTCTTCTCTGCAAAAGATCCAGTAAAGGTGAATGTATCCCAGAATGTATGTACATTCTGGCGGTTGTTTTTCTTTTTTCCAAGTAGTCACTGAAGAATACCAAGGGTAGTCAAGGGTGGTCTAATTTTTTGTTATATCTTAAGGCCTTATCACACTAGAGTTATTATTCTAAACTTGGAAAACTAAAGTCTTGGCTTTCGAATGTGATAGCATGACAAAAAACCTAGGTCTTTAAGTCTGAGCAAATACATCGAGATATATTTCCCCCGTCTTTAGAAGACAGACGAAATCCAAGTCGTAAAATGCGCGTGCGCGGCCTCGACCTCTCAGTCAGATCAAGTGAGATCAATCTATTGTTAACGTTATGTACGCAGACGCAAGTTACTTTTCCCTGTTTCACGTGTGATAGCTGAAGACGTGATCACTTGAATCCTCGAAGAAGACTTGCAAAATAAAACTTGGATAGCGTTCTAGGGTGATACGCCCTTTATGGGAAATCAATTTATCCGTTCAATGATTCAAACATTAGAAAAAAATAAAATAATGCAAAGCTGCGGAAGGAGTGAAAATTAGAATTTTTACACTATAAATATGCATTTTGTAAACCATAACATATTCATTTTTACTTATAAAATCTTTGGTTTTACATGATAAGTATGAAAATCCTCCCTCATCTGTAAAACAAAATCAATTTTCTTGTGACTGGTTTTGTGGTTCAGGAGTTTTCAATTTGTTGTCATCAATTGCTTCTTTTTGTTTCTTAGTTTTGTTGTTAGGTGAGAGAGGTTTAAAAGACCTATCCAATGTTGACTGAATCTGTCGTTTCCTTAACGCCTTTGTAAATTGATTAACGACATTTTCATTTAAGATATTGGTGACTCTAAAAACAACAGCTTGATTTGGATAAAAGAGGCTTTAGTTTATTTGAAAAGAAAAGCATTATGGTTCGTTTATCGAGTCTAGGTTCGTATCTAGAGGTCAAAATAAACACAAAAATTACAGGACTAAAAGGAACTAAAATAGTTATCATTTCTTTAAAATGGTCAGATTATTTTGCGGTACATTTATATTAATTATCACTACTTTTTTTTAAATTTTGCAAGAGATTAGAATCCGAATATTTCTACCTTATTAGAAAGTTCAAGGATACTGCTTAAAATAGTTTTTTATTGGTTTGATTTTTACACGATAAAAACTGTGATATTACTGGCCTTGTTTCTGTAACTCAAAGCGTTACGAAGATTTGTCAACATTTCGGTTAAATGTGAAATTATCTTCGGTCTGAATCCTACTGGGTAACCATACAAACATGTTTTCCATTATACATGACTTTAAAAATTGTCATTTGAATTAATCTGAAAATATTCAAGAATTACTGAAATTGTAAGGAATAAAATGATTATTAGAATCTTAATATACATTTATTTATTTTTTTTTTGGCCTTTGCTGCTCTGGCAATTAGCCAGGACAATTTTTTATTTGAGAAAATTTCCATGCGTGATCGGGATTCGAACCCGAGACCTTCGCAACGCAGAGCAGATGTGTTACCACTACGCTACGCCGGTCGGCTAATATAAATTTGGTAGATATATTTAGCGACATATGATCGACAGATCCGCCAAGAAAATTGCACGACACGAAATTTCCCCGCCAAAATATAACAGTAAATCGTAAATATATATAGTATTTATGGTATGCTTACTTATTTACTTATATAATCGTTGAACCCTTTTACCATCTCTGGTGTCGGGCTTGTAGTATTTATGCACGTACACAAAAAAAAGGTTTTAAAATTTTCTTTATTCATACAACATACAAAAACAATTGGAGCGCGGTTTAATTTTCATTCTCAGTTTCAAATCACTTCCCAGCAAACATTCAACTAACGGCCGAATGCTGGCAAACTGCTTTTATGCTGGTAAATTACTGGCACCAAAAGTAAGTGCAACGCCAGTATTAATAATGTACTTCACATTTGTATTTCGCATTCCGCCTATACGAAGTACTTTACCAGCATTTTATAAGCACTCTTCTTCACTCATACTTTTTACTTAAAACCATCAGAAATACATCTTGCAACTAATGCGATTATTTTGCACTTTACCGTTGCTGGGCCGGCAACTGATACATCAATGGGCCAGTAACGGCCACGGGGACACCGGGGTACTGGCCCATTACTTTCAATGCCGGGGAGTATGTGCTTTACCAGTACTGGCCCGTATAAAAATGTTTGCTGGGTTATAATTATTTTCATATATAACAACAACGTTACAATTTTGTGATATATTTCAAAATGTAAATAATTAAAAAAAAAAAAAAATACATTACGATTTATTAAAGGTATACCTAGTCTTACCATAAATACTATCACAAAGTTTTCAATGAATGTCCACAAGATGCTTAAAGATATTGTAATTTTCTTTTAGTACATAATAAACTGCGTGACATTAAAAATAACGTCCAGTAATAATTAGTTTATTTCAATAATTTTTGGTACATATGTTTGTTTGGGCAAAATAAGTAAACGATCAAAATTGAAGAGAATTGGACATAGCTGCTACAATGATACAGGCTTTTAACGTGCTTGATTATTTCTGTGTCTATACCTCTTTTCTTTAGACATTTTCTTAAAACAGTATTTATGGCATGACTAGGTTCACATATGTATATTATGTTTTATTAGGGTTTATCAGGTCTTGACAAGCGTCCACTAATCGCAAACTTCAGCAAGCTTTTGAGCCGCGTCATACTAGAGACTAGTGGGGATATATACACACGACTACATCCCAAACCCTGGTGATATGTAGACGCGGAAATTACGCCAGATCCAGTTATGTTTTATTATTATTTTTATTTTAAATATTATTTTCTAGAACTAACTTTAAGTGTCCGAATGTTTATTACATTTATTTTGTAATTAAATTTGTATATTTGTAATTTATTTGATTAATATGAATATTTAGTTTAATAAACTAAATGGTGCTTTCAAAGTAATCATAATAACTTTACGCTTATGTCGTACTTTTCAACTATAGTATGGTCAACACCCATTATCTCGAACTGAAGATCGTACATATTAAATTCAGTTTAAAGATAGAACACTATACGTTTTAGTAAAACAATATTACCAACTACACATTTTGTTAAGCTTCCAGCTTTAGCTTTTAATGCTGCGTGATATGAAATAGTAACAAAGCTTATTGCCAATTGGTTCAACGAGTTTGGTCATGTGAAACAGGTCTTGCTATTTTTGCACTAAATCGATATATTGTTGTTTTAGTAAAACATTTGCTTGTTATTTACATTACAAATAATGAAAGCTATTAAATGCAATCTGCATTAAATTCCCAAACTGATTTAGAAACTTTCAGAAAGTATTATAACTACGAAACAGTAGTTTGAGCTATTTTATAATGTGTTCAAAAGTTGTGTTTTATAATATTGTTCCCAACAGTAATCATTTATTGTATATATAATTATATTAAAATGGAAATATTTCCATTATAACTTATGCTGGATACACGTTGGACGTTTCAAATTAATACAATAAGGTATTGCATATGCTAATTAGATTTTTACGGGGATTTTACAGAGTGGGCGATGTTAGAATAATTAGCATTATAGTAACAATAAAATTTGCTAAATCATTGTCCAAACTATTGGGTGAATACCTGTTATTTTACACTTTTTCAGAAACTTCTTTTATATATATATATATATATATATATATATATATATATATTTGTTTTACCGCTTATGCAAGCCAATTCTATGTACTCAATGGACGGTGTCAAACCAAAATTGACGTTTTCAGACCAGGGGAATGGTCTGAAAACGTTTTTCATGTTTTTTGGAGCTCTTGCACCCTGATTATATAGCAGCAATGACAGAGAAAATTTCACAAATGGTCTGAATACGAGGGTAGATCGTATATTTATATACAAATTTAGTTCACTGATTTGTCCTGAAGAGCGCGCGCCAGTAGTTTTTGTATATAACTTTTTATACAAAAAATGTACGATTCCGACTTTGTCAGACCAGCACAATTCAGTCGACGTTGTCAAGCCTTAAATCTGGCAACACTGTATAGAATGAGCTAGATAAACATTCCAGTCATGATAATTTTAGTTCATTGTAAGAACTTAAATATTTTCTTTCAATTTGTCTTACAGAAAAACTTTAAACTCAAATTTAGTTTTGGCAGACTCGTAGATACTTGAAAACAATGCATATAACCGATTTGTATCAAATTTGTTCAAATTAAAATTTTGGTATTTGCGCCATGAAATTCTTCTTTTTTTTCCAATTTAGAAATAATTACATTTTTATAGTTTATAGATTTTTTAAAGCGTGCTGAATGTTACTGCTTCAAATGAGACGTTAAATTTATTTAATATTTTTATTAGAATCCCAAATAAATGTACATTTTAATAAGTTTGAACTTTGTTCATATATTTCACAGAAAATTATTCTAATACGGACATCTATGTCCATAATTTATTCTTAATTCCAAGGAAAAACACAAAAGGTTTCAAATTACAAATAACTCGTTTGAACAATTACTTTTCTTAATTGTAAAAAATAAAAATAATTGTAAAAAACAAAAGTTCCCATTTCATTTTGAGTATTGAACATTTATGTGTACGTTTAAGAGCGTACTGTACCTGGGTTACGCTCAACGGATACGTGCATTTGAAAGGGCCAAAGAATTCGAACCAAATGTTATCGGATCAATTTGATTTTTTTTTTTAATTTGAAGATAAAGATTGGCTCCGTTGGATTTAAGAGTTAAAATTTGGTTTTATTTTTAATTTTCAGTTTTACAATGTCCTAAACTTTGTCTAACTTCACATCACTGTTCCTCCGTAAATCAATAACAATTGCAAATTCCATAGCTAGAATCCTATAGATTGTACTTTTATCTTTAAAATGAGCCCTTATTTATGAAAATTAATTAATATTTAGCGCCAATTCTTTGGCCCACACCGAAACACTATTTATATGAAATACTGGCATTTACAAGCATCGAGAGATGTATCCATCTGGTAGCGTGGTTTTAAACTAATCTAATCATAGTAGAGGGAGTCTTAAGCTCCGCCTTCGTTTCCTACACATATCTTTGAAATCGGTTGAAATGGGTAACAGAAGATCTTTGGAATAAAACAGTTTGTGACGTCAAATTTACCTGTTTTATTTTAGACTTTCCGTGGTAGAATACAAATTCATATTGACACAAAAAAATGGTCCCAAAAATTAAGTTAAATAATTATGACCGACTTCTGAAAGCTTAGTTAACTATAACCAAATGGTCAGAACATGGTTGTTATGGTAACGTATGGGATTGTTATACTGTAATCGAGTTTAACCAAAAGGTTAAATCAACCCCTAAAGGGGTGAATCTATGATTATTAACATAATTTTTTGATGATAAAAAAAAACTATTATTTCTACAAAATTATCTGTAAAATCAGAATTGGTAATAAATATTAATCACTTTTCACATACAAGAGCTTATTTTAAAGATAAAATTACAATATAGAGTGGTTAAGTGTTAACATTTGTAATTTTTATTCATTTACTGAGTAACAGTCATGTGAAATTGAAAAAAGTATAGCACTGTAAAATTGAAAATTAAAAATAAATCAAAATACAAATTTAAACTTATTAAAATATTTAATTTATTTACTTTATTTTTTATTAAAATTTATTTACTTATTAAAATTTTGATATTTTCTTTCATATCTTGAAATTAAAAAAAAAATCAAATTGATTCGAATATATTTAATCTATATTTTATGATTCCCAAAAATACAGGTTGATTTATAAATATTAGCACTTTTCCCTCTCCCTGTAAGCTACTTCCACTTTGGTCACTCCCCCAATGACGTAATACGACTTCTCGCCACCGCACCCCGCGTGCAACGATGGACTTTGGAGGTGGCTACATTCGCCTCTTAACTTCAAATTTTAAGATGCCATATCATAGGCTCGAAACCAGGTTTCACTCTGTCATGACATTAAATGACGAGAAAATATATATAGCTCTTGTTTTTTGAATGTCAGATAAATAAACCCATAGAAAAAAAGCATATCAGACAGACAGAGAGATTTTTTTTGTGAATTTTGTCTTACATTCACTTGGAACATGTAGAAACGAAAAATGGGTACCAAGAAAAAATTATGTGAAGTGTGAATTTTCACACGTTTCAGGGTTTCGCAGGTATTTAGTGAATGATGATTATTTGGGAAGCCAAAACAAATTTTGTGTTAAAATATTTTTTTATTAATTTTAATTCGAATGCCTAATACCATTATTTGGGTTTCTAAAAATTTGCAGTATTTTTTTTTATATAGCAAGGTTCATTAATATTTTGAAAATTGCGCCTACGGCTTCCACTGGTTGTTTAAGTCATAAACTCCGCCCCTCTGATTTCGTATACATTCAAACATAGAATTAAATTATAATATCAACACTTCCTACTAGTTATTAAATTTACGCTTTTAAAAATTAAATGCAACATTTGCTAAAATATAACTAGAATTTTGACAAAATAATTTAAACAAAATAAAAATGCAAAAAAAAACAGAAAAAATAAAAATTGACGGGAGTTGAACAGTAGTTTGCAACTTACGAAGCGAGAACGTTACCACTGATCTACGAACGTTCACTCCTTTACTGTGTTAAATAGCGGATTAAATATTTTACATATTTTAGTTAAAAACACAAAAAATGCGTTATTTTCCGAAAACATAATCTGATCAAAAATTCCTGTTTTACTATTCCGGTTCACACCAATGTACATTACTTAGATTTTTTTCAGATTTTTAGTTTAAACCATCTGGGCTACAGGGTGTGGGACAAAATTTTGCACAATTCTCGCAAAAATCGCGTCAAAATAATTTATTTTGCAAAAATTAAATTTTGATCGTTAATTCAGGTTTCAAGGGCTTTCATTTGATACCATACACAAAATTGTAAAAAAAATGTTTTTTTTTTAGATGAGCATATATTTGCTTATATTTTTAGGGGAATATGTTTTTTAGATGTTTTAGTATTTTTCCTATGTGCGGGTCAAAGAGTTGTATAAGCATGTCAAATTTCAACTCTCTAGGTTTAGCCGTTTGGCTACAATTTTTACCGAACAGACAGACAGACAGACAGACGACAAAATGACGGTATAAGGGTTTTACAAAACCTTAAAAAAGAACAGATTTAACCTCCAATTTTATTTATATATGTAAATTTTCCACAACTTTGTAAATTTCACTTAGAAGATAAAAGGTTGTTAAATGATGCTTGTTGTTACGTTTCACAGATTAGTTCACTGACTGTAGTTTCGGCTCACCGTAAATTTGAGAATTGCCAGAGCCGAAACTGCACTCAAAAAAAAAAAAAAAAACAGTGAGAAATAACAAAAAGGTTACGCCTGACACGCATACTTCTTTTTGGTGTATAGAATTTCGTTTATCGGTGATTCTAAGGATCTTGCTTAATTTTACTTATCACAAGCAAGCCTGTGGCTGCCAGCAATAAATCGTTTGTGCTTGCCGTTGACCGCTCGCAAGTAGATAACAATTAATTTGTTAAAATAATTTGTGTAAAAAATATTTAGACAAATTACGGGCTCTGCTTAGCAACCGGCTATAAGCTGTACGGACATTTCTGTGTGCGCTAAACAATAGACGTAATCCTGTCTATATTACTCCTACATGTACACAGATTGAAAATGTGGTCACAAAACTTGAAATCAAGAGATCTAGACTCATCTCGCGCTGTCGCGTCAATGATGATGATGACTTCTCTTTATTTTTCATATGAGAAATATAATTGTAAATATTACCTTTTATTATCACGACAGTAATAGTTTACTGAATTTATACAGTAATAAATGTCCTTAATAACAAAATACGTAAATAATACGCCAATATAATTAAAACCAAGATACAATTTGTAAAAATATATTTTAATGCGCAGTACAACCTAGTGGCTGTGCTTTTCGGGTCAACTTATGATCAAAAAGTCTTTCAGTCTCAGATGGCTTATGTATTATAAATTGCAGATCTTCTTTTGTTAATTGAGTATTCATAATGCACGTGTCATTTGTCGAAAAAAAGGAGATTTTCTTATATAAAACATAGCCGCCCAAAGAAAGGACATTTCGATCCACATGTTACATTGCAAATACGTATATGAATTATCAACAAGTGTTTTTTCACATATAATATTATTATTATTTATTTAAAATGCACTCTTGAGTGTAAATATACCCCTAAACAGTAGGACTGAATGAGTCGGTTTGAATGTTTTCAACTTTACAAATCTTATTATACACTATGATAAAATTGGCAACGTCGCAAGGCCTGACAATGTCGATTGAACAACACTATTTTATACAGGTGATACTGAAAAAGCGGTTCCATATACTGGGTCTAATAATGTTTATTAAACATAGCGATTTTTTTTTTTGAGATTTTCTTACCCCTCTCAGTGTGCCCTGAGAGTTATAACTGGTAGATTCTATATCTGGCATATATACACGCGAAATCCTTTAAATAACGGTAGGTCTTAGGTCGCCTGTTGGATATCATTGGTCTGACCACGTCGGTTGTATCAATATATATATATATATATAATTCTTTATTTCACCTAGGACTTGCGGCGTATAGGGTTTTAACTATTACATGAGAAAAATAATCATAATAATAATAAAATAAAATAATATAGTATACATTTTATGATTTTCTTTCTTCTTCTACTTTCTGCTTCCGGTGTTCCTCTCTTTCTTCGTAATCTATTTCGGCTTCCGTCTCCGGTCTCCTTCCTTCTTGACTCCAGTTATTCTTCCCCTCTTTCTTCGCTTCTCTTCCCTCTTTTCTTTTCTCCTCCTTTGCCTCTTTCTTCCTTCCTGTACTCAGTTCTGTCTTACCTCTCCGCATTCCTTCCTTCTTTCCTCGAGTACTCTCACCCACCTTTCTCCCTTTCCTTCTTCACTCAACAGCTCCTTTATCTCTCCCTCCCATTTTTCCACATCTTTTTGTAAGATGTTCCAAGGATTCTTCCTCCTCTCTACACATTCTGCATACCCTATCCTCTGGTTTTGCCCAATACCTACTACTCCGTTCTTCATTTCCGCATCTTAATCTGGCAATCCTTCTAACTCTGCCCCCTGCCTTTCCTCTCCTTCCTTTCAAATATTTAGGTATTCCTACCGTCCTTATCTCCCTATACCTTTTCACATTCCTTGAATTGTCTATTATTACTGTTCTTTCCTGCTCCTGTACCTCCTTGTCTCTCCTTCTCAATTCTTCTACTATGTTTCTTCCTCCATTTCTCTTTCGCTCAGCTTCCCTTATGTCCATCCCACATCTCCAATAGTACTCTTTCCTTGTTTCTCCCCATTCCGACAGTTTACCTTTTTGTTCTTCCTTCATTCTTTCTTCCCAGCATTCTCTTAATATCTTCCTTCTTTCGTCCCTCCTGATTTTCTCCTCATACTTCGCCGCCCTCGCCCCGGCTCCTACTCCAGCTTTTCCCTCTTCATTTCCTCTCTCACTATATATCCTGGTGTCGTTCTGTCTAATCTCATAATCCATCTCATGTATCCCTCTTGTACCCTTTGTACAATCTCCCATTTTTTCCATCCCCAGATCTCTACTCCGTACATGAGGATACTCTTCACAATCCCGTCAAACAATTTCATTCTCCACCTGATATCGTCGTCAATCCTCCTCTCTCCTATGCTCCATAGCTTCCCCATAACTATTCTTGCTTTCTTCACCCTTTCTCTAACAGAAACTTTTTTTAAAGAGGTTAGGTTAAACTTAAAGAGTTTTGCCACGATATTCTAAGTTTATTGGAAACCATCCTTTAAACATAACAAAAGATTAATACAATTATTACAGTATGTAGGTATTATTGTGGGCCGTCTATTTGATAGAAGGGTTATTTGAGTTATTAAATTTAACAGTGATTTAACCTTCCGTATTATTTCCAGAAAATAAACTACAAGCATTGTTAGATCCAGTCCGTACTAAATTATGTGTTAACCCTAAAGTAGACACTAAATAATTGAAAAGTTTCAAAACCAAAATCCAACCACAGGGTACAACAATTAATTAATTTTAATTTTGAAACTACATTGAAACTACTACGAGAGTTTACATTTTTAGGGATTTTTTCAGTAGTTGCTAAATAGTGCTTTGGGCAAATTTTTGTGCCTAAAATTTACGGGACCCTCGATATATCCTAACCTTTGTCAGCAATTACTAACTACGTAATTCCGGAAAATTAAAATATCGGATTTTGAACTACTTTACCTTACACTTTATTTTAATTTATACCTACTAGTAATTACTAATATCGTAGTTTTAACATTTTGTATACAGCCTTCTTTTACACTTATGTGTCGGTCTGTCTGTTAGTATGATACAAATTTCGGCGAAACGGCTAGACCTAGAGGGCGCAAATTTGGCATGATATACTTTGATCCGCATATAAATAAAAATATAAATTTGTATTTAACGAAGACATAAATATTTACAAAATAAAACTTTTTGATGCGTAATAATCGATCAAAATTATATTTAAAAAAAAAGTTAATATTATTATACGAATTTCGCCAAAAATGCCAAAAAACTTTTCTCACTCAATTTAATTCCTATAGAGGTTCTCAATAATGTAAACTGATGGGAGGCCGAATTAGTTCAACAGGAATTTTTAATCAGAAAAACATTTTTTTGTGTCGTCGAATAAAATAATTATTTTATTAAACTTGATTGTGTGGTATTAAAAAGAAGCTCATAAGACGTAGATTAAGGAACGAAAATATTTTCTAAATTAATGTATTCCAACACAATTTTTGCCAAAAACCTGAAGAACAACTTTTGTCCCAAACCCTATAACCATATAATAATTCTTTTCTAAAGATATTTCTTTTGATAACACACAAACAAAAAAATAATTATTTTTAACAACGACTCAAAAAAATTGATATTTTTCGAAAAACTAATCTGATCAAAAATACCTGTTGCACTATTTCGGTTCTAATCTAATTACGTTATTGAGATTTTTGCAGATTCTTAGATAAATTCATCAAATACTTGTGCGCACAAATTATTATTATCTTATTCATTATTATTTTGGAACTATTGAACCGATTTTAATAAAACAGCCTAAAATCTGACCAGATGATGTAACTACAGATACAAAAACGCCTGAAAATCAATGCGTTAGATACAAATCGAAAATATGGTTTTTGTATTACCCGAGCGCACAAATATAATTATATATTTGGAACTAGACAGATTTTCAAAGTTATTTTAAATCTGATTAGTGTATAAATCGTGTACCAACTTTGATTCTGACGAAATCTATGTTGTCGCTGACAATTTCAAGAAAATGCATTAAATATGAACGGAAAACAAGAAAGTTTTACCCGCGCGCACATTTATAATTATAACTTTGGAACAACTGAATCGAATGTAATAAAACACAACCGAAAAACTGACCAGATGATTTGACTACAGATGAAAACAACCGCATGAAAATCAGCAGTTCTCGAGTGAAAAGTGCACATACAGACAGACAGAGAGACGACAAAGAGACATTGTCTTTTATATATCTAGAAACACATAGAAGATTTGCTGCCAATGGCTGGCCCCTGCAAAAGTTCAAAAGTGACAGACAGACAGCAGAGAGATGTCTTTTATATATATAGAGATAGAGATGCAGGTACCGTTCGAGAATGTTTGCTTATATTTGTTATCGTACGCAATTCTCCAACGATTTTAAGAATTAACGTTCTATGCGTCATGTGCGGTTGGCTTTCGACCATAGTAATAAATAAATTGTACCGAAAACCGTAAATAACGACATTCCGTCAAGGTTCAGGACAAATTTAGTGACGCTTTGCACAATGAATACAGGCATGAGGGAATATAGAAGGTCCTGTTCAGAATCACTTATGATTTATAAAATTTAGTACACTATTTTTAGAAAACTCTAACTAAATTAACGAATATATTAAACGAAAAGCTAGCAAAACATGTATTTTTATAAAATATGCAATTGAAATTCATTGAAAAAGGTACATGTAAAAATCTTAATTACAATGAAACAAAACATTTATATTACCATACAATACTTGTGACGGTTCGGGAATTTATGTACTGGCCATTTTACTCGTTTTGCCCTACTTTGTGTTTTTTTGATTATTAATTCGGTTCGTTCTTGGAACGGGAAGCTATGTCTATAAAGAAATGCCGGGACACATTCAAATTAAATTGTTTATTAACGATCTGGTCATCCAGAAATATTACAGACATGTTTTATTTGTACATCTGACAGTGGCGGATTAAGCCTTCGCCGGGCCCAAGACATTTTTGATTTACGGGCCCTCAACCTAGAGGAAGTTCAAAGGGGACGGGGAAAGGAGAAGGGTTCGTTTGGCCCTTGAAAATTACGGACCTAAGACAATTGTCTTTTGTGTCTTTGCGAAAGTCCGAAAGTCCAATCTGATTGCAATTGCTGTAAGGTAAATTAGTATTAACACATATACGGTGATAACAAACGTTTCTAGTCAATTATAGTATGAAATATACGCTAACAATCTAACCAAGTGGTCCGTATCATGCCTTACCATTGTTTAAGATTTATTTGTAATCACTAATGTGTTACTCTTTTATTCAAGACGGGTTGGTTATCCGTGTATTTAATTTAATCACCTGCTTTATGTGCATAACGGTGTCTTCGGTTATATTCGACAAACGGGTCTGCTACCCACGAATACAGTTTTGTTGGGTCTGTCAACCCTTTGATGTGTTGGTGAATTTCTACGCCAGTTATTCGCAGAAATTGCAAGTTCGTGGGTACGTCTACGGTTGTGAATCGTGAAAACCCAGACAGCATCCTCATAGTGTGCACCACTTGAGAAACTCGACCTTCTTGGGCAACCCTTCGCTAGTCGCAGGTATATCGTGCATGACCTTGAAGCTTAAATATTGTATTACATATGTTTGAATTCATAATTTTAAATAATAAGATGAAAATAAAATTATATGGGGTACCAGTGGCTGTACCATCACATACTCAAACTTAAAATAAATAATGAAATGGAAGGTCATATTTAAATTTAAATTTAGTTCTCTAAAAAAGAAAATCAACCTGTACATAAATGTCTTGTCAGTTAAAACAGCTGACATCATATTTTTGATATTCTTACGTTTTTAAAATATAAAACATCAGATGAAGACAGTTTCACATAAAACTCCAGAGTAATTTTTTATTTAGTAATATTCAACAATACATCAACTGCAATGGTTATTAATACTGGGATAAACAAACAATACACATTATGTATACAATAAATTGCCTAATTAATAGGTATCATTTAACAATAACTCTAAATAACACTAGTTATTAATAACAGAAAAATAGTTTTTTCAACCCAAGAGTATTCACAATACGGAATAAACGCCACTATTCACAAACTATCTATTACAAATTAACTTTAATTAATCTTACAGAGAGTTCTGGTATTAAATCAGGATCTGATTTGAAGTGTGAATTGGATAGACTAATATCAATTTCGATATCAAAACCTAGTTTATGCAAGCAGGCAAAAAGCTTCTCTAAGGAAGGAAATAAGCTTATATGAATCAACGCATTCTCTCACACCTAACTTGACACTGCCTTTAGATAAACTTATAAAAATTGGGCCAATGCCAATACAAAATGGCAGAAAATTTTCAGCATTTGATAACTTTGTTATAAAATAAAAATCACGATTATCTAATAGGGTAGTTAATGTTCTATGCTTCTTAATACTGTATTGTAAGATTATGTTTATCACTAAATCATGACAATTTACAAACTTGATGCCAACTATTTAAAAGTGCAAAAAGGCGGAAACTTCTTGAATTAAATCCAAGTAGCAATAATTTCACCAGAGCAGTTAAAACAAAAGACTGTTTTGCAAACCCACCGAATAACATTCCGTATCTGTTACGCAACCCTTAGGAGTTCTGGTAGCCAAAGGCTTGTCTAATAATATTACTCTGCTCTCTACGCAGTATATGACCTACTAAGTTCCATTTTATTCTATTGATTTCTGTTACTACTCGGAGATTATCCTATAAACGTTACGAGAAATCGAATGATAACATCTGATTAATTTTTTTAATTAACAATGAATATTTATTACATTTTCTAAAAATGTTTACAAAAAAGAGATATAAGGAACTATACGTTGAACAACTATATATAACAATACCTACTTGTAGGTATTAATCTCTGGAAATGATGTTCGAGTGTAGGAGAAAAACCTTAAGACGTAAAGATTTTAATATAGATTTATATAAATATAAATATTATACTTTTTATTTATTTACTATCATTTTTAAAATGTTTCATATTCCATTCGCAGTTTCCTGTGGTCCGGAAAATATATGTAAAGGTCTGGATACGGGTGGTGATCTATCAGTTGGTGATCCTCTATATTATTGACTCTCAATTCCTAGGTCGTGCTCAAACTCGGAATCTCAAGAGATTTTTTAAGGAGCGCGATGACGGCCATTTTTAAATTAATAATTTATAGCCAAATAACTTGCTGTGAATATTCTCTTGATTTTTAGTGCGTTAACGTATTTCAACTGATTAATTCGGCAATAGTCAACTTACTCAAATCTTTCATAAATATTTCTACTTAAAAAAAATTGTACAAAAAAATCACACTAACACTTAGTTCAGTTTAAGCACAGAGGCGCTAACCTCTATTTTTTTTTGCAAAACTTGTATCTCATTTGTAAAGGAAACTAATTTTCAGTTACACCGAAATCTGACGTAACCATTTTGTTGCACTCTGTCAGCGGCGGCTCATGGAATCTTCTAATTTAAGTGCTACAACCAGAATTATAATTCAGATTTTCTTTCTGGAAAGTAAATCATTATTAAGATGGACAAAAAAAGTTTAAATACATGTACACTATCAGCCATAAGTAGAGAAACATTTTAAAAATCATAATATTTTAAATTGAATGAAAAATTTGATAACACAAATTTTGTTTATTGTATCCTTGATTACATAAATTTTACAAAAAGTTATACAATGTTTTAAAAACATAATGGGTTCAAAAAAAGAGAAACAAATAAATTATACTAAAAAATATAACAAAAATATAATAAATACTGCAAAATAGTTAGTAATGAGTGGAGTATTATTTATTCTTTATTACTGCCGCGCATCTATTCTTCAAAAATAGTAATAATATATCTATTTTGTCATGATTTAAATTTTGCCATGCGTCCCTTAGTGCCAAAAATAATTAGTCTTTAATTTTGTATTTTTTTTACACTTATTTTATATCAACGTTATCCCAGACGTTCTCTATGGGATTTAAATCAGGACTCTGAGCTAGCCACTTTAATTTTATTGACTGTTAACCAATCTTTGCTACTCCGGAGGCATGTTTCGAGTATTTGTCATGTTGGAAAATCCACTTTAGGGACATGTTTTTTTCGGCAAATGGTAACATTGTCACATCCTAATGTATTTATCTAATAAAATTTGTCAGTTATGTAACTGGTTTCAATGAATGGGCCCATACTGAAACCTGAGAAACATTCCCACACAATCACACTACCCCCACAGTGTTTTATAGTTGGTTTACTATTAGACTGGGAGCTCATAACATTTTTGGTCTCCGATTTCATACAGCATGCCTTTTGGAGGCGAGAATATTTACCCTGTGACAACAAAAAAGGGATGGTAGTAAACCCCTGCACGCTTACCGGTCATAGGTAAAATTGCATTTCCACTTGCACAAAATTTTTGTGTTTTTCTCTGATTTAATATTGCTTGCCCTTTTGTCAAAAGAAAGTTATAACAAATTTAAAGTCTTTTAATTTTAGGCATGCTGTATGAAAACGCGGAAAATCATATTTTTTTATTACAAGATCACATGACCGTTTGAGCCCTTTGGGACCCTCCGAATCGCATGCATATATTTAAAAGACTTTAAATTTGTTATAACTTTCTTTTGACAAAAAGGGCAAGCAATATTAAATCAGAGAAAAGCACAAAAATTTTGTTTTTAAGTGGAAATGCAATTTTCCCTATGACTGGAAAGCGTGCAGGAGTTTAGTACCATCCCTTTTTTGTTGTCACAGGGTAAATATTCTCTCCTCCAAAATGCATGCTGTATGAAATCGGAGACCAAAAACTGTCATGAGCTCCCGGTCTATATATTTTGGATCCATTATTTTGTTGATAGGACGTCGAGCCTACTTCATACCATCGGAACCGAACAAATTAAATTAGCAAACTAATCCGAAAAAACGACTGTTTTCCATTTTTTAACTGACTAGTTTATAAGCTGTTTTGCAAATTCTAATCTAGCCTCTCCATTCTTGGCAGATATTAAAGGCTTCTTGACAGGTCTGCACCCTCGTAAGCCGGCTTCTATAACGACGATTTATTGTAGTTAAAGAAATGTTTGGTCCAATTCCTTCGTCTAATTATTTTTTTATATCCAATGATAACGCAAAAGGGTTCTTTATTGACACTATTTTAATTTTTTTATTAACAATTGAGTCAGTTTTTCTAGGTCTACTTAGTTTTGGTAGTGCTATTACACTATTTCTTTCATTATGATTATGAATAGTTTTACTTATGTACTACTGAACGGTGTAAATTTAATTGTTCCGCAATCATAATTTGTTTTTACCGTCATTATATTTTTTATTAATTCTTTGATATCACTGCCTAAATAAACACCCCTTGCATTTCTAATTTTCTAAATTATTACCCAAAACACAAAAAATCAACTATTATAACAAGCTTCCCAAGTTATACTGAATAAAAATAATGTTTCTCTATTTATGGGCTAACAGGTTTCAATGAGTCTGTTATCATTTTTACAACAAATATTTTTAAAAGCAGGTTCTAATTTATAACTTGTTGTTGCTATACCAGGAATATAATTCAATAACATTTGTTGTACTCAGACCGGGATTTATGAAAATATTTAAAAAATAGTTTTGTATCTCTACTCATGGCCGATAGTGTACGTATACAAATAAAATCATATAAAATATAGAAATATAACAGTTTATGATTTAATATTTATTATTATAAGAAAATGAACGTTTTATTTGCTGTACAGAACATGTAGGATATCATTCTTATTCATTCTTTAAAAATATAAAAGTATCTGGATATAAACGTTCACGCAAGATTTTAACTGTAAACGACTGCAGCTTTGAAAGTGTATAAGAAAGAGTTATCCCCATTCAGTGCCAATCACTGCGTTACCATGACAATTCGAGCTGCCAATGCTTACAGCACAGAGAACATCATTAATTGTAGACGAAGTACTTTTTTACGCATGATATAGTAGTGAGTGTTTTTAATAAGAATTAATCTAAATTTAGAGATTGAAAAACATCATAAACATCAGTAATGTTTAAATTAATTTAATTTTGGGGGTGCTGCAACTTCACAGCTCTTTTGTACGGGCCGCCACTACACTCTGTATTTAGATCATTTCTTATATATTTTCAGCGTAAATACAAATTATCGTTCAGTGATTTTTCATTTATTGAAAGTAGTTTTGAAAGTTTGGGATTACTTACTGATTGAAACTAATCTTTAAAATTAGAATCTCTTTTTGCTTTAATTTTATTATTATTAAATTTTAACCAAACATGAACGTTGAACGTACGAGGATTATCTTATAAATAATACACGGTTTGTGGGGGATTTTTTGACCGTTTATAAATGGGAAACACTTTGTTACTTCTATATAATGTAATTGTATGTATGCGTATGCCATGGAAACGAGAGTAACAAAAATATTGTAGTTGACAGTTTAAAGATATAAAAAATATAAAGTATTATTTTTGTATTAAAATAAAGAAGCATAAAATGCAAAACGGGTCAACAGCTCAATTTACAGCCTAAGTGTAGGTTAATCAAAAATGGGCTTCAATAGACTGAACCAGTTGCATAGGTCTAAACTATGTGGAGGACATTGACCTTGGGCAAACATAATCAAGCTCAGTTTCAAGTGTATCTGTTGCTTTTTTTTCAGATTTTAAACAAAATGAAACACAGACATGCTACTCTTCAGGTCCATCTTAAAAATCACCGGGTGAAAGAAAATCGAATTACAAAATACTCTTGTTAAATGCGGAACCCTGCAACGTTCCCAAATGGCGACATTGGCCAGGTTACTGTTCTAGGAGCATGATCACAGTTTGCGGCAAGACACATGATTTAGATGGAAACGCGAAATAAAGCGAATGGACTGTACTGGGCGCAATCTCACGCGATTGTAGAATACTGGAGATGGGATTGGATATATACCATATTAAGGCGGCGCACAACCCTATAGTCCTCAATAGTTTCTTATACAAAACTAATAATCGGAAATAAAATTATTAACAATCTATATATCAAAATTTGCAGCGAATTTTTATCTATCTAATAGGATATTTTTAATTGTAGAAAAAACTGTAAGGTAGTTGTAAATAAGCAAATTGCATTATAGACGCCATCTTGTAAACCAATCGACGCATATTTGCGTACGATGCGGAAAATTGTACCTAAAGCTTCATTCTACAAATATGATCCGAGCTATTTTGTTGTATTGTGAAAATTACTTATAGTTATTGTACTTGGTAATCTATTTTTGCCGCCCTCTTGAATGTGCCGCGGTTTTCAAAATTGGTGTTACGGGTAAAAATGATTTATTTTTTGTGAAGAATACGTGTACCAAGTGGCATTCTATTATCTTTAAGTATAATATTTTTCGACGAAGGCTCTAAACTATAAGTAATCAAGTCGAAAAAAAAATGACGTATTATTTGAACATTTCTACACAAAACTATATAAATATAAAAGTTATTCGAAACCCACAAATAGATTTAAAAAGTTACAGAACAATATCGCTGATGTCTATTTTTAAGTTATTGAGCGATAATATTTTTATAATAAATGTTTCTACAATTGAAACTATCATATTAGATAGATACAAATTCGGTGCAAAATTTGATGTATAGGTTGATACTAATTTTATTTCAGATTGTTAGTTTTGTATAAGAAACTAGTAACCTCCGGGGGTTATACGCAGCCTTAAACCATTTATGAAACATTCCATGCGGCGGAGCAGATTTCTCATTTTTTTTTTTAGGATTGCTTCAGTTTCCTTACTGGAGAGTAGTGCTTTACCAACACACGAAACATTTTTTATGGTAGCAAATAAACACAAACTTATCCACTTCCGAACGTTGTTAAAATTGTACTATTTCACAGCTCTACTTGAACTTAGTGTGTGTATCTACAGTGAATTGCAAATATCAGAAATAGTATCAAACTTGCGATCTGAGCGCCATCTATTAACAAAATAACTGACTTATTAAACACTCCTCGTACTATTGTCTGAAATAGAATAGGCTTAAATATTTTACAAAAGTATTATAATGGAAATTTGTGAAACAAAACTATAATAAAACCAATCACAGGATTACGACATCTAGACATTGTGATGCTCAGCTGTCTGATTAAAAAACTATTTGTCAACGTCTGACATATGTTGCCTGATTACGAAATGCATACGCCGCATTTCGGTAATGAGGAAATATTTATCATGACGAATGAATATTGGAACTGGGTCAACCATCAGTACAAATACTTAGATGTCGAACAGTATCGAGGCAGAGGAACCTAGCCAACTCATCTACACGTACTAGTTCACACGGTGACGACCAATACATCGACGCCAGACACTTGTACCGCTGGTGAGCTAAGCAAGCCGTCACCATGTGAGTGGGAGAAAGCTCCTCGACTCCCTGATGGGTAGCCCCCGCCTCGGAGATAGGTCCAAGCCAATCCTGGCCAACACGGGGTAGACCGAAGACTTCCCCAACTCCATGGGCAAATTCATACATTGCATTGTAATTGGATATATAATTAATAAATTTGTATTGTTAAAACCAGGAGTTGCCTTTCAATCAAGCCACCCACGTGACAATATTAGTGCCATAATTAAACTGTTATTGTGTTAAAGCTGTAAATTAAACAACCACATCTCTTCTTCTTATTACAAGTGTCTCATGTTGAACTGTTGCCACGCACTCATTAACTATATTGAATGCAGTTGTGACCCGACGCATGTGACAGTTTAACTTCAGTGGAAATTAATGGACATTAAACACCAACCACAATTAATTCAATTATTTAACACTGTCTTATTTGAATAATAATATACCTAACTAGAGTCGAAAAACAAAATGGTATACGCTCACCAACCAAAAAAAGATTGGACAGTCTTAAGATTACTCATATAATTGAAAGTCTAATAAAGAATTATTTAACCGCATTAATAGAAAACTATAGATATCGGGAAGTAATACAAGACTTATATGAAAGTCTATATAAACGAACATTTTTATGCCTAAACTAAACTGAACAGGCTATAAAAATAACTAATGTCTGATTGAATAAAGATTATATAATTTCGCTTATTAAGTAAACGTATTTTAACACAAATAACTCATTGTTAAAATAATATTTTGGGAACTAATTACCCCTCTTAGGGATTTCTAAACTCTTGTAAGTGTTTTGTGCAATAAAAAAAATACGACCTGAAGACGTTGCACAAGCTTCGTTGCTACATGAAGATGGCTGAAATATTCGAATATCGCTGGCATTTTGGAAGTAACTAAAACACTATTGATTCTGCCATAAGGTGTCATCAGCGAACTGGTCCCTACGCAAAGAAACCTTGTGCAAATCTTCCAGGAGCCACATGATTTCTAGATGATCGTTCCTTTACCTTAACTGTTCTGTGCGATTTTGACTTTGCCTCAACTCTTCTCGCATGTCGTCTTGGAAAAAATCACAATTTGACCATTTCGCCACGAAGTGCCCAAAAAATTGATTGAATTAACAAGGTCTTGTATCCAAAAGACCTGTAACTACTCAGGCTTTGCTCAGAAATAATCGCTTCAAAGAACTTGTTCATAATGCTATGACATTAGAATTTTCTTCACACGAATACAACACTAGAACAAAAGGAAATATTAAGCACTTAAAAACCAGTAAAAGTATATCTCGGTATAACTTTTTGTAGTACTTACCTAAAGTATACAACAAATTTAGTAAATTCACAAATAATAACAATATTATTGTCACTAAATCAAATATAAACAAATTATTAACGAAATGGATTAAAACAGGTATAGAATTGCACGACATTGTATAATATATTAATTAATAACACTCTTATTTACAAATTTCTTTTTTATTCTCAATATTAATTCGAATTAAAATTAAAAGTAAAAATTTAAATTAAAACTATGACACCAATGCACATTGCTCGAGTTATTTTCAAGTTTACTAAACCAGTTACAGACTTTCAGTCTCAGTGGTGGTTATTATCGAAGATGATATCATAATAATTAATAATGTATTTATTAAAATAAAAATATGTATATATTTATGTAGTATATAGAGAATGTATGTTGCATTATTAAATAAATTAAATTAAATAAGCTTTTGGACTGATTGGCCTGAAACTAGTGCCGCAACTTGTTCATAAATGAGTCGCGGTAGAGTTTATAATCTTCAGAAGAACGTGAACGTTTGTTCTGAAAGCACGGTCAGAGATTTTCGACATACAGCATGCCCATTTGGTAGCGGTAGCATAAGGGTTTAAGCAGGCATGTCAATGCAATCTCATAGCGAGCTTGTTTAGATGGAGTATATTTCTTTGACTGCAGAAGGACACACCAAGGATCGTTTAAAAGATTATGTCTTACCTTATCCTCCAATATATTGGCAATAATTCTACCTTAATGCCCGATAATTCACGTTCATATGTAGCGCAAATGAATCGTTCAATGAAGAAGGAATACGTTAATTATGGTGACCATCTCGCAACCCAGATGTAAATCCAATCCAAAATCTATAAGATATATTTGAGCTACACATTAGATATTTGGTACCAGTACCGATTAGATAGCAGATAGAGATAGCTAATCTAATTCAAAGTATGCCAAAACGTCTCAAAGAAGTATTGAAAGTCCAAGGAGGTAACGCAGGTTATTCAATTTGATGTGCCACCCTTATTTTAGCACTGTTATTAAATTTAAATGATACCAAAATCTTTTACTTTACGTAATTTTTCTGTTTTTGTTGATTTTTTTGTGTAAATTAAGCTTTAAGTTAATCGATATGGCTTTTTTTCATCTCGTCACACACTATATCTCATAATATATTAAAATGCACTTACTATAGTAATTTCAATGATATCAAGAAATTTAGCACTGTCCCTTTTTTTGTTGGCGAGTGTATACTACGTTAGTAGTTATTTTTAGAATAATTCTCGTAATTCAAAAATGTCTGATGATTTTTAGAATTACTTAAGAAATTTCGTCCACAAATATTATAACAGTGAGGATAGTGCAAACATTCCGAGTGAATGTTTAGAGTGTAATTAACTTGTCTTCATGTAGAATACTTAATTGGCTTAATCTTAAAATAGCTGTGTTAAATTTTCACACAGCTAAACGAGTGTTACGCCCTCATTAGGGAATTAACATTTTTAAAACAAGATGTACAAGAATCACTCTTGACTTTTATAACCGTATATAAACATCATTAAATCTGCAAATAATTTATTTAACCACGCGTAAAAGCAGGAATATCAAGAATGCTTTGAGAATATTTCAGAAATTACGCATTACAAGTACGAGATTTAACAAAATTCCTAGTTTATTAATACGATATACTTGTTCGGACAAGATTAATAAAGAGTTGATTAACCGGACTAGTTAATAAGCTAGCCAGCTCTGGGGTTGACCCAGCCTTACGTATTTAATACTTAAAATGAATACCTGTTTATACAGGGATAATAGAACTGGTCAAAACATTACATTAACTACGTGACTTTCACATCTATGGTCGAAGGACTAGAAACGGATAATTTACATTTCCTACCCTTATGCGCTAACTAGGTATTGTGAACCTATTATTATATATTACTTCAGTTAAGGATGGTTAGGTTAATTTCAGATAATTCGGTTAGTTTAAATTCGGTTAGTTTAAAGGGCAGTGTCGTAGAATCGGTGTCAGATTCTGAATCAATATTGGTGCCGCTGTAGTCAGTAAAAATGTCCCGATGATCGACTCCAACATAAACATAAAAAAACTACGTAAATTAGCCAAGAGGGCATGTTCGCGATCCCACAGATCTGGAGTATAGCGGAGAGAAAAATTAAAAGAGAATATACTATAAGAATGTTGATGTTCGAAGCTCTTATAAAAAGTTTAATTATGTACAGTGTGGAGGTGGGAAGAATATGAACGGTTGGAAATGGTGCAGTCTAAGTATATTATATGGACTCGGACTAGATCGGATTACACCAACATATATAGTAATTGAGAAGACAAAAGTAGAAAAAACAAAAATAGAAGCAGTTAAAAGGACAATAAGGTATGAAGAAGATATAACTAGACGCCCGGAAAAGCAGTTACTAAATGAATGTTGAAAATAGAGAAAAGAGATGAACAGAGAAAAATAATATCAACTTAGGAGGCAAATAGGAAAAAATGTATGAATATGGGGGTTTCTCAACTGAAGCAGTAAGGAGGATCAGAATAAATGGACAAGGAATACATGCAAGAAATGGTAAAAAGAATGAAAGACATACAACATCAAGAACTTGATATTAAAACACAGAAATCAAGATATAATAGCAAATTTAAAAAAACTTGGACATCGCAACGGCCACAATACCTGAAGGAGATTGGAAAGGGGGGAAAAAGAAGGTTATTGCACGTTTCAGGTGTGGTGACGAAGAGAGAGAAAATGTATTTTGAATGAGGGAAGAAGAAAATATATGCAGGATGTGTAGAGAAGCAAGAGAGACAATTGAGCACATGCTGGAGGAATGCGGAGAAATAAGAAATAGGGAAGGAACAAGAGAGGAGGTTTTGAGCGAAATTGGAGAAGAATATGCATGGATGAATGTTATAACAAGAAGGAAGGAGATTAAAGACATTGAAAACAAGGAAAGAAAAAATTAAAATAATCTACAGAATCAAAAAGTCCAGAAACTGATAATCAGATTTCAAACCAACAGGCAGAAATTATCTATTTTATTTTAAATTATAAGAGTAAGAAAAACTATGTAAATCGCAAAATTACACTTTTGAGTTGGGAATTACATCAATGCTATCATCTGTCGACAGACTAATAGAAACAAAACATAAATAATCGCCACCACTAGCTGATTTTCCAGTACTTCTTACTGAGTGAATAGTTCATTTAACTCTTACCCTTGGCATTAATTTATTGCAAGATAAGTTTTGTCTCTATAGCAGTAGCTGCTTATGTAAACTTCTAATGGGGGGTGTTGCAACTAGAAGTATAACTAATAATTTCTTTCGGGAAAGTAAATCATTATTAAGATATCAGATATGAGATATAAGATAAAAAGTTTAACTAGATATACGTTTTCAAATAAAATCATATAAAATATAAAAATATAACATTTTATGATGTAATAACTGTGAACTTTTGATATTTGTTTTAAATTAGCCTGAACGTTCATTATTTGGCTTTATTATTTGAATTAATGATTACATTATTTATTTTAAAGTCAGCACTGCATTTCTGTAAATAATTATTGAACCTGAGAGAAAATACATGTAAAATGTAATAGAATGGAATTTTAGAAATTAGTTTAGAAACCAGTATTGAGAAATTTGAGACATAGTATCTAGTAGTATCTAGTACCTCATTGTAACTTTGAAGTTGAAATTTGGTATGGATATTTCCACGTAAACCATCTACGATGTTGAGTGGGTACTTCGAGTTAATGAATGGTTTAGTATTCAACACTTTTGGTTATTCAATGCAAACATTATGTAGGATTACTATCTACTATATATATGTTTCTTTCACTCCTTAGTGGAGCGTAGGGCCTCTACGAACTGCTTCTATCTGACTTTATTGCAGGCCAGGTGTTAAACTTCCACCCATGTCTTGCCAACGTTCTCCGCGTCCATCGAGATAGATCGTGTCCATGTCATCTTGAACCGGCCTCTTCCTTGACTTGCGTGTGGATTCCAATCGAAAACTTATTTTGTGATATTAGGCTACTTCGAAGCGTGTAACTGGTCCAAGTCTATTTACGACAATGGATTTCAAATTTTAATTTTGTCTGGTCGGTGTTTTACCAAAGTTCTTGGTTAGTGATGATACTGGGCCAAAATTTGAGCAAAGCACTAGTAATTTTCTATGTTTCATAATCATAAGCAATACAGATTTGACATTGGTGTTAAATAGTCTTAGCTTCGTAGGATTGCTGTAGTGAGGAGTGTTCCATATGTTAGTGAGCATGTCGAAAGCTTTTCAAGCTTTCTTTATCCTTGAGAGGAACAGAAAACACCATTTTATTTATTCAGAATAGAATATCAATTTATTTTAATACTTCTGATACACATTCTGTTGTTTATTTTGTCACTTTTGCTTATAGATATTTGTCGATAAAATGTTTTGCGATTGACTAGAAACAACTTCGTCAACAACTGTGCGATCGGGCCATCTGTTTCTTTTCAATTGCTGTATATCACTCTTTGCTAAATTTAACAACAGCCGCTCCGAACAAGAAACGCGTAAATTATAACGAAATTGTTTATAATAAATATGAATGTAAAATTCCATATAAAACAGATAATTTTGTGCAAAAACTTAACCTTTATTGGTCTCGAATGTACTCAGAAATGTATTACCTCCATCGATCTTTAGACATGAATCTGGAAAGAATTCTCCTTTCCAAAAGAATAAGACTCCTTTGATTCTTACGGTATTTTCCGGGGTTTGGTAGGTTAGTAGCCTTGGAGGATTACACTGTAATAAAATTTGCAGTGGAAAACAACAGGATAAATTTTACACAAATAAATAATTATAATCACTGGAAGTTCATAACAAAAGAATATACTGTATTCTGCATTTCGCGGTCAAAAAATGTGATTTAATACCATCGTATTATGGTAATTATTACACTGGCGTGTATTTTTCAAAAGTTCACACGTTTGTAAGGCAGCAAATGCGAGTGAAGGGTAGAATGTACGTTAGATTAGTGGTTACTGATGGCAGTCCTATAAAAAACTTTATAAGAATGCAAAAATTTAACCAGGTAAAACGGTAAACGGAAACGGTAAAACACAAACATTTTGTCGGTGAACAAGACGCGCACTTCCCCATACCAAAAGCTTTCTGTTCCCGGACAAAAATCGGAAAGTGTATTGCCAGCGATTCCAAAACATTTTTTATTTACAATAATAAAAAATACATTTTATGTAAATGAAAGGTGGTACGCGCTTATGCGGGCGCTACAGGTAGCTTGTTTTATTATTCTCAGTTCTGTTATTTTCGCCGTTACGCCAGAAGTATTTTTACTAAGAAAACTTTATTATTTCCATTTAAGTTTTATTAAGGTTTGTACCTAGTCTTACTATAAATACTGTCACAAACTTTTGACATGTGGTTCACTGTCGCCTGTCTTCAATATTAACAAATATTTAAGTAGGCATGAGCTTACAGGTCCATATGAGTTCATTTATAGTAAAAAGTGATTGTTTGACTTCAATTTTGGAATAAATTGGGGTGATTATGAGAATCATGTCACGGTTATAGACATATTGATGAACATTAGGGACATTTTTAAAACAGTTTAGAAGTTGATAATCTCTAGTAGGTTTGTATATAGCATTATTTAAATGTTTATAAAGTCTGTCCTCTTGATGGTCGCCCCAGATCAGGACGTGCATCTTAAAGACAGATAACCTAGTAAAAGCAGTGGCGGCTCAAATTCGTAGGAATCCAGTGAGGAGACAATCAGTTATGGTTTGTCAACTGAACCTCTCCGAAATGTTAAAGTCCCGCGTGGTCAAAAGTGATCTTATAGGTGAGGTATAGGCAGTGTTGCCAGATGTCGAAGGAGAAAAAATCTTACAAACACTTCAAAATGATCGTATTTAAAAAAAAAAAAAAACGTTTCAATCGTTTTTTTTTTAATGAGCGTATAAAAAAATTGCTGTGTAATTAATTTTGTATTGCACAATCATATGTAGCAGAAAAAGATAAAAAATGTATAATTTTTCCTCGAACTGTTTGAATTGAACAAATCTCACTCGTAAAAAGGGTATTTTTCAATATATTTTTACTACATTCAAATTCAACACGAACACGAAAAAACCGGGCCGATTTGTGTCTGTAGTACAGTACACTAACCAATGAGGAATGAGCTTTATATATTTGATTATTCGAATATGTCCGAGCATTATCGATCATAGCGAGACCTACCGATTTTTTTTAAGAGCGCGTCGATTTGAAACCCGAAGACGAAAATATTTAATGTACCGCATTATATAATATAAATATTTAACTTACTAAAAAAATATATAAATATATATGTTTTTCAATAAAATCGTACATCGGATACCATAAAATCGTGTATCGTACACAATCAAAAATAATCGTACAAGTACGATTTGTACATCTGGCAACACTGGGTATAGGTCACTTCCTTATACCGCAACTTAAACTTCAGAGGACGATCAAGCCAAAATGTTTACTTAAACGTTACACGGACACAGGAAATTGTTTTTCACTGATGAAAAGATTTTTAATATGAATTAGGCTTTAAACGGATAGAACGACAGGGTGTATGATCAAAATCACGAGAAACTCATGAGAAAACGTCGAGGATCCAGAGGAGTCATTACCCTGCTTCAGTTAGGTTTCGGTGGGGCCTGAACTATGACAGTACCAACTTCATTTTTGCGAGAAAGAGATAAAAACGTCGGCCAGAGTCTACTAGGAGATCATGTTGGAGTCGATAGTTAAAGAACTGAACAACTCCTTCTTCGTTCGTTACTGCTGGAGCTTCAAGTAAAACTCAGCGCCAACCCAAAATGCGAGCGCCACACAACAATGGTTTGAAATCAATGTACTGGACTTCTCCTGCTGATTGTCCATCTAACAGCTCTGACTTTAACTCCGTGGACAAAGAATTGTGGTCCGTGCTTCAGGACATGGCTTGCAAGAAGAGACACCCTAATATCGCTAGTCTGAAGCGTTCTATTGTGAAGGCAGTGGAGGGGTTTCCTGTAGCAACCTTTCGTAATTCTATTGATGAGTGGCAGCAGAGATATAAGAGCTGTACAAAGGCCAGAGGTGGTCATTTTGAAAACTGTTTGGCGTTTCTTGTTTAAAATGCATCCATGTATTATGTACTAAAATAAAATAAAAATATCTATAACCATATTATAAAATTTCATTGAAAACTCTGCGATAGTACTTATGGTAAGACTAGGTATACAGGCTCAAGAAATATTAGTCAAGTTGGATTGTTGAAATAAAAATTTTGATGAAATATTGCTAGGTAATTATTGCGATTTGCATTGTAAGTTACGATTTCAAAACTGTTCAAAGCTTGTTTATATTTTGTGCATACCATTAAAAGCCGATTATTCACACATCAATCATTCAGACTGTAAATTTATGCAATAAATTCAAAATAAACATATGTGCATTGCTTCCTCAAAACGTTTTGTTTATTATTTACAAACCCGTTCCTAAACCAATTACACAGTCCCGTGATGGATTTTTTGCGTGAAATTTTTTACATTTTCTGAATTACTTGTTATTACGTTCTACTTCACATTAAATTGGGCTTGATGAAGGAATTTGTTAAACCTCCAAACAAATACGGCGAACGTTTCAAGTGCCTGTTTTTTCCAACTCTTTCTGGAGCAAAACTTACAGAAGTAATTTATGTAGGTCCCCAAATAAGAAAGCCAATGAAAGAGAAAAGATTTAAATTTACAATGTTGATGTTGCATAAAAGCTTGGATAGGCTTGAAAATTACTATCAACAAATCAAGTTATGTAGATATCATTGCTTGAAAATTTTAAGCAGCTAAATTGTACCGAGTTTAAAATTTCATTTCCTCAATTCACACCTGGACTATTTTCCTGAAAATCTTGAAGCAAAGTGAAAAACAGGGTGGAATATTTCACCAGAACAACTAAGAGATGGAAAGGAGAAACCAGAGTAAGCGGAACGTGAAAATGATGACAAACTACTGTACTACTAGAACTACGAATAATAGAAAAATAACAAAATAAAGTTTTTACTCCAAAAGCAAAGATATTCTGAAAATATAGAGTATTCGTTTTATGAAATTATAGATCTTCCACCACATGAAAGGATTTACGTCATCAATAAAATCTTCTATCCATCTTCCATAATCCATCTTCTACTTTACTTTTTATTTTAATGTGTTTTTTTTAAACATTTTGCTAAGAATATAAATAAACGAGTCTTTATTTCATATTTGCAAAAACAAGAAAAACTTGTGGAGAATAACTGAAATTAGATTTGAAATTAGCATCACTTAGTTAACAGAGAAAACAAAGTAAAAAATAATTAAAAAGCAAGCCTCTGTAATTTTTATAATACTTTTCAGCACGGAAAAGAAAAATACTTTTGAGTACATTTAGTTACACTTTGAATACAAATTGAATATACCAGTTTAATATTAGTTTATTGTAGTCAACCTGTACAAATAATAATTGGTTACAATGCAATTAGTAATTATTTAGTACATTAAACAAAAGAGCCCGGACTATTGCGTTGCTTGAATATACGTTCTCTGCATGAATAGACTCGTTCGTTCCCAGGATTAAACTTGATTGTAGAACACCGAATATTTTTTTTATAACCTTTTTCCCCATTATTTGAACTTATCGGGTAAATCGGACAGTGTCTTACCAAGAACTCTTGACTTTTCCGACAAATAAAATTATCTGTCTGCTGTCAATTTTCAACAGGCGATTCAACAAGTCAGGCAAATGTGTGAGGTTAACCTTTTAAATTGTCGATTGTTTTATTAGTAGCATATAATAGATTGTTGTAATAGTCGTAATGGTTTATTTATTGATAGTTAATTATTAAATATTATCAGATAAATAGGCCTACGTTTTAATTGTTTTTATTTTGTTTCTTTTCTATTAATTTATTTTGTATGGAAAATAAATGCTTATTTCAAATCCAGTGGTTTTTAGAAAATAAAAAGTAAAGAACTCAGCAACCTACGTTATTTTTCTGAAATGAAATATTTGCATTTTGGCACTAAAACTTCATTTCGTTGTTAATCTCTTATGCATGCTATTAGTACTATATTTTTTTTTCTTTTCGTTGATTTAGGGGTGCTCTAACAGCTCGGTTATTAGCATCTCGGGATATTAGTTTAAATATACATTTTGGTACATATTTGTTACATTAGGTTTTACAATACTGTGTGTTACATTACATAGATATACAGAGTGATTATAAAATGGATCCGTGAAGTCAGAGATTTTATTGCGTTGTGAAACTTACTAACGCAAAACTTGTAGAGTTATCTATTGGCAAAAAAACTGAACTGGTGAACTGTCAAAAACAAAATATTTCAGGTTAGCTTGCACAAAAAGAATATAATTTTCATAATATTGCTCATGGAACTATATTTTTAGCATTGTAATAGAAAAGATTAATAAGGTTAGTAAGGTATATTACGTCTTCAACCTTATTTGAAATAATATCCAAGTCATCTGCATACCCTAAATTCTTGTGGTACCCATTGAGCTGTAGACCACGTTGGTTGGTATCTTGGGCTTTTCGTAACACCATCTCCAGCACGAGGTTGAACAGCAAAGGTGAGGTGGCGTCTCCTTGTTTGACTCCAGTATGAATTTCAAAAGGCTGTGACAAAATGTTTCCTACTTTCACTCTGCTTTTGGATCCCGACACACACACCATGGTCATCTTGATAAGTTAATACGTTGCATGTGTAACAACAGACTATGCTGGACATAAAAAGTAAACTCTATATTTTCTTATTGTCGTGCCGCATAAAATCATTCGACGGGGCGCATAGTCTCACTGGCTACCGGATTTCGACTCCGGTTTTACTCGACGTGTGTGACAGAAACCTTCTCTGTAAACTGACACTTTTTACTCACTGGGTAAAATGTTCTAGACAATGTCTGTCCTGGACTATTACACAATTTTAACAATTCGAATTAATAAACCTTCTCCAAAAATAATTTAATATTCAATTACAGCATTTAGCTAAAACTTGCTAGCAGTTATAGGTTGCCAAGTGGGCTAATTTGAACGAGTATAGTGTAACAAGAGATAATTTATAAAATAAGTTCACAGTCGTAGCTCATAGTAACATTTTCCACCACAGACGGTAGTAACCAGTATAGCTCTAACGGTAACTCATCTGATTATTAAATGGAAGAAATGTGATCCGATCAAAAGAAAATATCAAATATCAAATTATATACAAGTAACCTTGAAGAACACTCTAGAAAATACAAAAAATATGCTAAAATATCTACAAGAAAACTACTCTAAAGAAGTTTTAAAAGCAATATCAATAAATGCGTAACTATTATATAGGTAGGTAGATAGCTAAATTACACTATCTGTTATATGAGTCTCAGTTTAACATCTGCTATATCTCTCTAATGCCCGGTTGTATAAAACTCTTAAAACTAGATGTAAGCAAAAACTCTATGATAAAAAAACTAGATGTATGTAAAACACAAAATTGTCTAGCACCGCAATGCGTTTTAATGCATTTTAAGACTTTTATGCAACCAGGCATGAGAGATTCTGTCCCGATCTGTTTTTAATAATCTTAGTTCATATTAAACCCTATCCAAAAATAATTTAATATTCTATATGAACATTTAATAAAAATCACAATTTAGGACTTATTGATTTTTATGTACAACATTTTTCAGAAGGAAATGTCTGAGACACAGGCTTGAGTTGTTAAATTTAGCAAACAATGATCTACAACAGTATCTGAGAACCATTTGGCCCCGATCGCACAATCGATCACGTACCTATTTCCAGGCAGTCGCAAAACATTTTATCGACTTATATCTATAAACAAAAATGACATAAAATAAACAATAGAATTTATATCACAAGTATTAAAATGGCGAGAAGTACTAAAGTATATTGAAATTCTATTCTTAACAAAACATTTCCTTTTTTCTGTTGCTAGAAATAATGTTAGGGTAGCACTATAAAATTTCTCAAATATTACTCAAGTAGGAAGAGTTTTTGAGGGTTGTCGCTCACATTGAAAGTTGAAAATAACATTTTCACACATAAAAAATTTGTCTATACCCAGTGGGATTACTTAGATCAGTGTTTCTCAACCATCTTGGCATCATTGACCTCTTGTAATGTCTTGAAGTTGGCGGTCCACTCTCCAGGGGCTTATATATAATACATACACTTGACGAATTTTACTGGAATATTTTTCCGCATCTTACATACAGTCCCGACCTCGCGCCAAGTGATCATTTATTCCCCATCTCATTTTCTTAGTGATAGATGACTGGAAAATAACGACGAAGTGGAAACAAGATTGACAAACTGGCTGAAATATAAGCGGCTGATTTTTACAATAAACATTATTCAATCTAAATGGAGACATTGTTTAAAAATATATAATAATGGGTGTTTTTTTTAGAGGTATAGAACTTTAAATTGCAATAAAACAACGATGGATTATTCGATTGACATGAATTTTTTTTTATTCGAAAGATAATCTTGTGGCATTACATTTTAAATATGATTTCTGGCATATGACCGCCACGGCTGGCTCGGATGTAGTCCAATCTGGACGTCCAATTTTCGATGACTTTTTCCAACATTTGTGGCCGTATATCGGCAATAACACGGCGAATGTTGTCTTCCAAATGGTCAAGCGTTTGTGGCTTATCCGCATAGACCAATGACTTTACATAGCCCCACAGAAAGTAGTCCAGCGGTGTTAAATCACAAGATCTTGGAGGCCAATTCACAGGTCCAAAACGTGAAATTAGGCGGTCACCAAACGTGTCTTTCAATAAATCGATTGTGGCACGAGCTGTGTGACATGTTGCGCCGTCTTGTTGGTATGATTTAATGTAATGCCACAAGATTATCTTTCGAATAAAAAAAAATTCATGTCAATCGAATAATCCATCGTTGTTTTATTGCAATTTAAAGTTCTATACCTCTAAAAAAACACCCGTTACATACCCTACAGAGGAAAGAAGGTCATGAAATTCTGCCACGGAAGACAATTTTTAGAAATGGCACTTAAATAAAAGTATCTTTAGTGTATTTTTGTTTGTCAGCCGTGCTTTCAGTGGTCGTCTACCTGTGTGCACACCTATATTGCGAAGAAATGTTAGATTTAATTAATAAACCATGAGGAAATTTCGCAAGTTGTTCATAATGGGAAGAAAAGTAAAAATATTCCTGTCAAAAGTGGAGTTAAACAAGACTGCCTACTATCTCCTCTATTATTTAATACCTTGTTGGACTGGGTTTTTCGTAATGCTCTCACAGAACATAGATGAATCGCAGAATTTTTTTCATTACTTGGTCAGAGCATATTCCCAATATTCATCTTTGGGAATTGACAACACAAAAACCTATCCATTTGGAAATCATAGCAAGAAAGTGAAAATTGGATTGGTCATACCCTCCGAAACGGATAAAGACGAAGAACGCACCACGAAAATTATCTATATATTAACGTTTAGTAGATATTAAATATTCTGCAGAAGAGACTCCAAAAAGAAAAACTGATTCTAATAGTTTCAAACCTGATTTTTCTACTACTAAAAAAAGTTGAATTTGATGATATTTGTGGCTGAACCTAGGCCAGTTCTGATGTTTTGTGTTCTACAACATTTTTGTATCACAATATCTCCACATGCAATTGAGCAATAAGGATGATAATTCAACAATTAACATAAATACCTTTAATAAGAACACCAAACTAGTGTAAGAAATAATAGTGTCCCAAATTGGGCTTAAATTTTTAAATGAGACTTCTTTATTCAGTTTCATCTCTTATGCTGCAAAGGGAAATCTTTTTTTGGTTCATGTTCAGCATGTTTTTTTCTTATTCACAGCAAAAAGATAAATTTGATTAGCCATATACAGATCAACAGTTGCTTTGGTTGTCGAGTTACAGAAAGTCACACTTCGAATATTCTTCTGCCGTTAACTTCGATTTGCCTTCATTTGAATACTGAAATCCGTGAATCTTCACTGGGGGCGTGTCTGGTTTAGAATGGAGAAACGATTATTTTCTGTTTTACTTGAAATTATAATGTCACTTCGATATAACAAATATATATATAAAAAGAACCATACGAAGTTACAACATTAATAAGACAATTTATGAATTAAATTCATGACACCAGAAGAACAGAATGTTACAACAAAAACAAATTCAGACCATCCTACTCTTCGTGGAAATCTACAATCTTGATAGTTCCTATGAAATTAGATGCATCCACCAGAAAATAAGGTATCGTTTACGATAAAGCAAATGATAAAGCTGTCAACCACAGATATTCACAATATTTTCTATTTTATAAATTAGGTTATTACAATAATTTTTAATAATGGAACTAGAATTCGGATTCCAGTAAGCAAAAATGTGCAATAAAATTACAAAAAACATCAGTTAATACGGAGAATGGCCATTACGAATTCCTAAGAATTTACTTTGGTTTTGAAAACGCGCCATCGATTTTCCAGCGTTCATGGAAAATATTTTACCAGGAATTTCTAACGTCTATCGTTTGAGATACTTAGATAATAGACCATTATAAGATACAGATACCACACTGAGACCGAATACAGATACTAAATTGACTATCAACTCGAACATTTCTAAATTTTTTTCATGAATTTAATTATGTTACACGTACAAAATAAAGAATGTGTTTTGAAATTTTTATAATTTTGAAGTGTATGAATATTTAGCTGACCAGGCAATATTTGTTAGCAAGAGTTAAAAGATCGGTAATGTTCTTTTTGAGATCTTTTTCCAGCTAATCCACAGCGAAGTTCTGAATCCTATAAGCGGCATCCTCCTTTCTCCGCAGTCTGGATAGAATAGAATGTCCGTTTGTCTGTATATCCAAGATTCACTCAAAAATAGTTGGATATATTTCTGCATATTTTAGAATGATGACAGAGCAAAACCGGTATTTGCGCTTAAACTATGTTTTATGTACAATAAGCATACTAATATATTTAAATGTATAAAAACACATGTCTCTTTTATATACTCGTATATATGCAGAAACGCGGTGTAAACTTACACTAAGTCAGGCTCACTCATTATTCACAGAGATGCGTCCTTTGCAACGGTTGTCACAAGACTGATTTATTCCAATAAACAACCACCGTATAAAATATTAATTCTGTATGATAAAAATTACAATCTTGTTAGCTGTAAATGTAGCCCTCTCTCAAAAATGTATCGTCACCGTAAATCTGCTTAAAAAATCTTTAAAAAGATATATAAATAAAAATTAATTGGTGTTATTAGTATACTATATGTCAAACAAATTAATCAACATTTGGAATCCATTTATATCAACTGCCACATTACAGTCACAGTATTTTGCAAATGGTAAGTTTGAACTGTCTGGGGACATGCAATAAAAAGTGAACGACCTCGCGATAAAATCGGCGAAAGCTGGCCCGTTAGAAAAGCTTTCATGAATACATAAATTGATATCTTCGAAGAATTCTTTGGATTTATTAGTCACATAGACATACAGGGTGTTGAATTGACCAGGTACATATAGAGATTTAAGATATAAAAACAGATATATGCGACTTCCTGCTTCCTCGCTGGTTATACAGAAAAAAATTCAATATAAAAATACTCATTTACATTAAATATTTATTTTTTTATGTTTATTTTTCCTACTGATATTAACAAATTATTAAAAACAGTGCGCCATGATGACATTGTTTACTATAGTTTTTGTTTCATCATTTTGTTTTTTAAGTTGTTTAAGATTATAATCAAAATGAGCACTTACAGTTGAAGAAAAAAGCAGTTTATTAAGTGGTATTACAGCGGAAGCAGCATTTCACAAATAAGGGATTTATATGTTGGTTTGATTGAAACGTACCAGCAATCAAGACTACAAAAAAGGTAATTGACAATTATGATAAATTTTGATCTGTTTTTACACCATGCCAAAAAAAGAGTAAAATTCAAGAAAAAATTAAAGACGATATTGAAATAAGTGTCTTAGCGGCAGTAGCCAATAATCCATACATAAATACGAGATCAATTTCATTAGATTTATGTATTCACTTAACCAGTGCATTTAAAATTATAAAGAAAAGTAAGTTTGTTTTCCTATAAATATTCAAATCATCAAGAAACTTTTGAATTCGATGGTTATTTAAGAAGATTTTTGGTGAAAAAATAATGGATATAGCAAATATGGATAGAAACTTTTTAAAGAATATTTGTTTTACTGACGAGGCAACGTTCACCATTAATAATGAACCAAATATTCAACATCATCGTTATTGGAGTCGAGAATATCCACATTTAATAATTCAGAATCATACACAATATCCGCAGAAATTAAATGTATGGATAGGGTTTTTAGGCGCCCATATTTTAGGACTCCTTTTATAGATGGTTGTTTAAATACAGAGAAATATTTGCAATTATTGCATAATAACGTTGGATCCGCAATAGGTAATATTGCTTCAGAAGAAGACATTGTTTGGTTTCAACATGATGGTTACCCATCACATTATAGCAGAGAATAACAGCGTACTTAAATGAATGTCATCAAAATTGTTGGATTGGGCGTGGTGGACCAGTTAGTTGACCAGCTAGATCGACCGAATTGTCACCAAACGGTATCTTTCGGTGGGGGCATCTTGAATCTAAAATTTATAAGACAAGCACTTGTACACTTACCATAGATCGACAGTGATCACTTGCATCACTCTCGATCTTCATCACTCTCGTGATCACTGAAGACGGAAACAGATCGTTGAGCAGGTTTCCGAAAAATTCCGAAAGAATTTTATGTACCTCATTAACTATTATACCTTTTTGATACTAATACTCATTATATTGTAACGGGTGGGGCAAAAGTCCCGCTACCATTTTGATTGCCTATAACTTTGTTCAAAGAAAAGGTAAGTAGGTTTGGTTTTCATAAAAAGTTTATTTAGTCTTTAGATTTTTTTTTTTCGTTATGATTAAAAAATTATATCGGTTAAATGGTAACCGCTATTCGCTATGTAACTCTCGGCTCTTTTTAGGCCATTTTTCATGACATCCTGTAACATTTCAGGCTGAATTTCTTCAATTTCGTGACGAATATTGTCTTTAAGATGTTGAATCGTTTGGGGCTTATTCACATAAACTTTTGATTTTAAAAAACTCCATAAGAAAAAGTCTGGTGCTGTTAAATCCGGAGATCTGGCTGACCATGCTAAATCGCCATTTCGCGAAATTAGTCTTCGTGGAAAAACGTCATTCAATAATAGAATTGTTGAACGGGCTGTGTGTGCTGTGGCCCCATCTTGCTGAAACCACATTTCCTCTAGTCCTTGCTCTTCCATTTCAGGCACAAGAAAATTTCGAATCATGTCTTGGTACCGTTCAGCAGTAACAGTAACTTCAACACCTTGGTCGTTTTCAAAAAAATAGGGACCAATGATGTTTCCAGCATGAATACCACACCATACAGTTGTTTTTAGTGGATACAATGATGTTTCATGAATTAATTGAGGATTCTGTGTTCCCCAAAACCGACTGTTCTGTTTATTGACATGGCCATTGAGAAGAAAATGGGCTTCATCGTTCATTATCAATTTAGACGAAAAATCTTCAATTTCACCAGACAGCCTTAGAATTGCATTACTGTATTCAACTCGTTGATCAAGATCTCTCGGTAGCAATTTATGGACTAATTGAATTTTGTACGGGAACATTTTCAAATCAGTTTTCAAAATTCGCCTTAAACTGCGTGCAGAAATGTGTAACTGGGAACCACGTCTCCGAATTGATGTTTCTGGAGACTCTGCAACACTATCGCGAACCAGAGCGACATTTTTAGCGTTACGAGACGTCCGTTGTCTTCCAGACCGAGGTCTGTCTGCTGTCGTACCGTACTGTCGAAAATTTGCATGTAAACGATAAATTGTAGTTTTGTGGGGCACTGGACGATTAGGATATTTTTGACGCAATTTCCGCTGAGTGGCAATAATGGAACGATCATTTTCGATAAATATTGTCACTATTTCTGCTCGTTCTTGTGGCGTATATTTATCCATTATAAAACTGGGGCGTCTACACAACACAATGCTTAAAGCGAAACTGATCTAAACGTCACATAACCAAGATGGCGCGCAATCAAAATGGTAGCGGGACCTTGCCCCACCCGTTACTATTCTAGCCTAGTACCATCAGCAATGGTCTTAAATAACTGTGTCCGTATTAATATTGGATCATTGCAAAATAATTTCAAAGATATTTTTTTCACAGATAGTAAGCAAAAGCTCCAATGTCATGGCACAACATGGTTAAAATTTGCTTTAAATTAAAATATTTACTGCAAATGAGTATTCAATTCAGTTCTTATGAATTTATTAAATTCAAAATAAAATTCTGAACAACTTTAATATTTATTTTTTTCTATATAACCAACGAGGAAGAAGGAAATCGCATCTATCTGTTTTTACCGTTGAAACCGTGTATGAACCTGATCAATTCAACTGTATATTTGCAAATAATAAGAAGTAAAATTTTATTGGTTACGGTAAATTCTTAAAAGAATTCCTAGTAAGGTTTGCTGCCATGCACTGGTATACAATCCACGAGGCAGAAGGAAAAAAATACCTGTCATCGAGGAACATTTTTCAAAGATAAATGAATGAACCAATACAAAAGACTAAATAAAATAAAAACACACAAGATGAAATTCCACTAAAGTCATTAAAATTTTGCTCTATTTCAGCAGTTATGCCATCGACACATTTATTTATATTACAATATGTTCCACCTAGATATTACAGCTATGTAATTCTCCTATTTTCATCGAGTAGTTTTTTAACTGCAGAAATATTTACAGGAGTAACTGTTCCAAGGGGCATTCCTGGACGAAGATCATCATCTAAGTTAAAAATTTCTATTTGAAATTGTATATGCCAATAAAACACTGTGCTCCGACTTGGACAATTCTCAGAAAAAATAGAAAAAATTTCGGAGATACACTCTTCCACAGACAAACCACGTTTGAAATTGTACATAATTATTGCACGATGATCTCATCGAGCTAACGCACTCATATTGATAAGTTTACATTTGCAATAGAGTGACTACATAAAATTTATTTATCAGTGTATCTATTATGTTTTGGACGGTCTAATTAATAAGGCAAAAATAAACTTGCTGTATGTTTCTTTATACAGCTGTATCTCAAAACTCTCCTTGCGCCCTACGTATATAGCTATCAACGTAATTATATATATAAAAGCCCTAATTTCTGTGTGTTCCACGTAAGGCTAAGTTGCGTGGTGTGAATGGGTTTTGCGGGGTGTGGGCGGTAACGAAGTTAGTAGTAGGGGGCGACGTATACGACGAAACAGCTAGCTTACCAGACACTAGAGCAGACCATTGCAGTACATACGGTGACTCGAGCGTAGGTTGTTGTGTCAGGGACATGTTTTGAATTGATGTTACGCAACGTATAATGACCCGCGGGCCGTCTCCAGCCCGATATTAAATTTTTAAACTTTAAACGACATGCATTGATCGGCTTTTTTGGATTTCCTAGGTATAATCAGAAACAGCTATACCATTGATGTCCAGAATATGACCCGCGGGCCGTATACAGCCCGATACTAATTTTTAAACTTTAAACGACATGCATTGAGCGTTTTTTAGGATTTCCTAGGTATAATCAGAAACAGCTATATCACTGTTGTCCAGAATATGGCCCGCGGGCCGTATCCAGTCCGATACCAATTTTTAAATGACACGCATTAAACGGCTTTTTAGGATTTCGTAGGTATAATCAGTAACAGCTATAACATTGATGTCCAGCATATAGCCCGCGGGCCGTATCCAGCTCGATACTAATTTTTAAACTTTAAACGACATGCATTGAGCGGCTTTTTAGGATTTCCTAGGCATAATCAGAAACAGATATACGATTGATGTCCAGTATATGGGCCGCGGGCCGTATCCAGCCCGATACTAATTTTTAAACGACAAGCATTAAGCGGTTTTTAGGATTTCCTAGGTATAATCAAGAAACGTTTTTGTTTTGTTAATATACGCAGAATCATGCAAATTTTAATAATTAATTCCTGCTTATATTGACTTTTATTCGATATCAGTTTGCCAACGTTGTTGGCAACGGGGTCTGCTAGTATACATATAACGAAACAAGATAGCCACAACCTCCCTTCTTTACCTCACGTACAAATCAATGGTAAATGGAGAAACCGCAAGAATGTTGATAACCGAGCACAGTATTTCTGGGTAAACAGTTGATTTATTAATGGCATTTGTGTTTAAAACAAAAAGTCCTAACCAAATTTACGCAACTTGTTTCCTGCAAATCAAGATTACAATAATTCTTTATATACCCTTTTTAAATCACTTACTAAACCCTAGTTTTACAGAAACAAGTTTAATATAAAAACCTGGCTGCATGCAACAGAAAACTCAAAAATAGAACTCAGTATTGTTCTTTATGATTCTAAGCCCTTCAAATTTCTTTATATCGCTACCATACCAATAAAAAAACGTCATATTCGTAACAAATATTAATTCGCTTTGGAAAAATGTCCAAGAATATAAATTAAATTCTTTACGAGGTACAGAAATCTTAAAAGTTAATAAAATATTTCACCCCCCATAATCCTAACAGATCGTTCTTGATAATGGACTAGAATTTAAAAATTCAGTTTCAATGGAACTCTTAGAAGTACATAAAATTAAAGTACACCTTATAAATTCATAACATCTTGACTCTAACTGTATCATAGATTTTATTTAACTTGACTAGTATATATTTCTGCTAACTGTCAAGCGATAAAAACCGCAACGTATTGGCAAAATGTGTCGTGCCGTTCCGGACACGAAAAGTATGTAAGTATAATAATAATTTAGATCAGTGGTTCCGAGACATTGACAACTCAAGGACCTTTCTTTAAAAGAAATATTTTGGCAGACCTTTATTTTCAGCTGTTAATAAACTATGCTGCGCGGCATTAGAAAAAGAACACCTAGTATTTATGAATATATCGCAGTATTTTTCTAAATACAGGTTTAAGACAAGAAACGAACAGTTTTTCAACCATATCGATACATTTGAGTTTTTTCTAAACATGTTTTTGTTTTTAAAACATAATTGGCCACGATGGACTTTTGTAGCTACAGTGAGCATATGATTCTCGTACAGTACATGTCTAAGAGTTTCTTAGATCTGTTCATTATGCATAGAGCAAGGAGACACGCAAATCTTCATCAACTTAGAGAGTGTGATTGGGGGCGAATAGATTTTCCTTTTTCTTCTCATTTTCTTCTCATCACTTGATTTTGACATACTATTTTCCTCTTTTTTCACTTTCAATCATTTATTGATTTTAGGATACTGTTTTCTCTTTTTTATTGCTCTATTAACAGCTCCTAAAGAAGAAGAAATAAATACTAAACAATTGTAATATCAATAATAAACTGAAAGTTCCTATAATTCATTATTTTATTAGCGTTATAATGTACGGGTGAGAAACCTGGAGTGAGGATAAAAAAAAAAATCTGAGGAAATATAGAATACGCAGAAAGTCAATCTTGCTAATATTCAGCTTTAAGAATGAGCTAGCAATAATCTCATGTGAACCAGTGGGGGCTCGTGATAAAATTTCGTGGTAGACCCAATCTCGAGCCAATCCCCGCCTCAATTTAACCAATTTTATAAAGTTTCGAATCAGCTCAACTTGCAGTAATTTATTACCTTCGTTTTTTAACAATTAAAAAAACACATTTTCTTGTCCGTGTTTTAGAAGCAAAGGTAGAAACAGAATTTTTTAAATGTCCAAATCCGGCAGCGGTCTTCCCAGTTGTTTTATTTTGACAGAATACGAAGAAAATGTTTTTTTTTCAAAATAGATACTGTTCATTTCTAATAGTAACACAAAACTTAAACACACACAAGACACGATACAGTAAAAAACACTATATACGCGATACACACAACTATAATACGCGATGCTTTCTTTATGCAAGCGTTACTCAAACTAAACAGCCAAGATACAGCTGGCTCCGTTTTTATGTAATTCTAGTGCATGGTCTGACCACCATCTCTTACCCCGACTCTCCGCGGAGGAAAACTGTCTGAAAACGGAGCCAGTTTCAATTAAGCTCACCTGTCTAAATAAATACAAAATGTGCTTCTTCGCATCAAATGTAAGGCAATAGCAGCGTTCCGTACTTAAACGCGTATATGTTTATTTGTATTTATCGGCATTTTTAAAGAAAATAAATCTTTTGAATGATTAGTTTGTGATGGTGTTGCCATAATTTTGCAATGGTAGGGCTGGCTCCTTAACTCTTCATGAGCAGCCGCCACTGATGTGAACATTTCGTTTTTACAACTAAGGACAGAAATTTGTGGAGATTTCTGATCGCCGATGTCTGCATCCGACATGTCAGCTAAATAATGATTTATTTATTTTTGATAAACACTGCTTGTTGAACTGAATTTGTATGGTCGACTACAACTGCAAAAAATAGCCTGTGGGAAAGAGCACTTAATTTTAGTTGTTTAAGTGGTCACAGATTCAACTAAGTTTGACATGTCTGAACTAGTTGAAAAGTAACTGGTTAAGAATATACTGAGTAAATGTTGAAGTTTCTAGGTAATCATCAACTGACGAATTAACGAATTTTGTCGCTTATAAATGTATGTATATATACTGTTGGATTAATGTGTCGTCAAATGGAGTTAGTTCAAACATTTAAGTTCAGAGATACTACTCATTGTCGTCGAATATTGTCTTCGTAATAACGCAGTTTCTATATTTATATATACATATATATAATTATAGAATAAAGAAATATAAGCAAGGACAAATTACTGGGGATTATTCGTGGGATAAATAAACAAAATTAACACAACTATAAACAAATAAAAGTCAGAGTAAATTAAAACAATTAATTTGTAAATGGAAACCGCAAACGTTATTCTCACCCATTATAAAACGCATAATAATATGAATTTAACTAGCATTTCCACTTAAAACACTAGAATATAAACTTTGTAATTTATGGCTTCATATGTATTCAGCAGGATACAAACATTTTGCTAATAAATCTAGGTCATGCAAAACTTCAAAAAAACAGAATATTGTTACGGTTTCGTACGGTGTGAATTAATTCATAAGTTTATATTTCTCGGTTGTCTTTTATCAAACCAAGGTTGCTCTAGTGAATAAATATGAATACGCATCGAAATCCTAGCGTTCATCTCTGGCGAAGCTGTGTAAAGCATGATCTGACAGAATCTTCAAGGTCAAACAAAAAAAAAAACAAAATTATATGATGGTGTTCCCAGTCTTATTTAATTCCCAGAAACTTGGACTATTCTAGCAAATCATCGTAGACGTATAGATGTTTTTGAGAGCAGGAGACGTCTGCTGCGAATACCCTGAACGGATTGTCGCAATAATATCTGCGAGAGCTCAATATACCTACAACAGCGCATCTCATTCATATTTTACGACCGTATACTCCTAGTAGGCTATTGAATGTGTAAGATTATTGGTGGTGTGTATAATATGAGTGGTATGGTTGATTGGATTTTCACCGAATAAAATATTGATGTTATTAGTTAGGATATGATCTTTATTGAAGTTCTACCTTACTAGTTTCGCTCATTCGAGCATTATCAAAGCTACAATAGAATAACAAAGTGAAAAATACAAGTTTGAAGATATACAAATATAGGAAGTATGATAAAATGGTGAGTATATGGTAAAAAATATAAAGACGTACCTCTCGAGTTTTATTGACGACATAATTAACAATTTCAATAAATTCAATTCGAACATCAAGTTTGCATTATTTCTATTTAAAATTATTGGTAGAAATATACATCATTGTCAAACGTAGCATTATTATGATTGAATATCTTCTTATTTTTCTATACTTGGTTGGCTCCGGTCGGTAGACCATTTCACCAGCACATAGCGTTTCTAGATGTAGGTTTTATTGTATTATAGTTTCGTTCCTATTGCATTCAGAAATACGGATGTTGTTGAGCAGATCACTGGATTGGGATGAGAATCGATTTAGTGTCTATTGGAAATGTTACATGAATAAAAAGATCTTGGTATAGTTTCATAGATTGAACTGTATGATTCGAGCAGCAGAACACGATATGGGTCACATCCCCAATTTCTCCACAGGTACATACATCTGTTATACTCTGGTGCTTGTGGTGTACTCTGATTCTATGAAGATGTGTGTATGTGTGGCAGTGATTAAAACGCATACAACAAAAGATAAAGATGGTCATTTTGGAAATAATACATTATGAAACCATGGTTCAGGTGTAACGTAGCGCTGTACTGAGTAGAAATGTACTCCTCTCTGTTGTGCAGTTGCGTTTCATTCCTCTTGCAAGTTTTGGGACAGAGTTTGGCTTACCAGTGAGAGCAGATTTAGGTAGTGTACTGAATTGATTGAAAGTGCGCCAGGTTTAGCCGCTCCTGTTTCGTTGCCATGAATTCCACAGTGGCTTGGTATTCATACTACCTAACTTCAATTCCAGACGATTGCAGTGAAGGTGTGAGAGTTTTAATATGTAGAGAAGGGATATCTGTGTTGGTGATTCCTGTTTTGTTGATGGAATGTAGTCCGCTTAGTGAATCGGTTAAAATGACTTATCTTATGTTTAGCATTGGAATTAAGGTGAGCTAATATCGAATAGCCAGGAGTTCGACAGACATAATCTGGAGGAAGGGTTAGGTTTTCTGCGAGATACGCATATCCATTGAGGGGATGTAAATACCATAGCCTGTATAGTCTGAAGAAAGGTTTTTTGTACCATCTGTGTATATATGTCACAATCACTGTAACGTCACAAAGCCTCACACCTCACAACACTCACAGTGTTTAAACCCGTTATCGAGGTTCGTTTATTTCGTTAAAACTGTCCTCAATACTTCAGACTACTTCTGGTTCGCCCACTACACGATACCGGGTTACTCAACCAAATGCTTGAGAGGTTCGTCCGACTACGGTGAGGGTGTACTCACGACTCCCTGTTTCTCACAAGATTTATCTAGCCTTTTTATTAAAACTAATAATTTGATCTCTGAACCCCGTTTTTTTGTCGTAAAAATAATCAGCTCTCCAGTTAACTACACAAATCTTTTAACTTATCTTGAAGACTCGTAATTCAAATCCCAATAATTCATAAATCCAAATAATTTATTTTGACTCGAATTACCTACTCGAAAATATATGGTCATACAAGGTGTCTCAAAAGAAATTTTATATTTAGTGGATCGATTAAAAAAAAGTAAGCCGTATATAGAAAAAATGTTTATTATTTATTAAAATACACTTTTTGGGGATTTATTTCTTAAAAATAATATCGTCTAAATGTAGACCCTCGCGTTCTCGGCACTCATTTAATCGAACAGTAAAATTACTTATGACGTCTCGGCAGGTGGACTCAGGGATGGCTGCCATTTCGTGACGGATATTTTCTTTCAAATGCGCCAGTGAAGTCGGTTTATTGGCGTAAACTTTAGATTTAAGATAACCCCATAGGAAAAAGTCCATAGGGGTTAAATCTGGACTGCGTGGAGGCCAATTTATGTCACCTCTCCGGGAGATCAATTTGCCTGAGAAAATTTCACGAACACGTGGCAGAGACATATTGGACGTGTGTGAAGTTGCTCCGTCCTGTTGGAACCATGTTCTTTGGTTATAGCCAGGAAAGTTTTGCAGTTCAGGTACCAAGAAGTTGTCTAACATCTCCACATAACGCTCTGAATTCACTGTAACTGCACGCCCCCTTTCGTCTTCAAAAAAGTAAGGGCCGATAATTCCTCGCGCCGACATCGCAGCCCATACGGTCATTTTAGGCGAATGTAGGGGTTTCTGATGTTTGCGTTTCGGATTCGTTGCACTCCAGTAGCGGCAGTTCTGCTTATTTACGTGGCCATTAAGATGAAAATGAGCTTCATCCGAAAACAAAATGTTGGTAAACGTTGAAAATCGCTCAATCACCTGATCTACGAAATTAAGCCTCTGACTGGCATCTTGGGGCTTTAATTCTTGCACCAATTGAATTTTGTAGGGGTGCAGCTTTAGGTCTTTGTGCATAATGCGATGTAATGATGATCTATGCACATTTAAAGCACTTGCGCGCTTCCGAATTGAAAGGTTCGGGTCGTCACGAACAGACTGATTAACATTCTCCACGTTTTCTACCGTTCTTGATGACCTAGGTCGCCCGGATTTTGATTTATCCAGCGTTGTACCAGTCTCTTCAAACTTTTTAACCCAATGTCGAATGAGAGGAATGCTTGGCGCATCATTTAAGTGGCGAAAACCTCGAATACTGCAAAATTTTCTACGCGCTACAGTCACCGAATCACCGTTTTTGTAAAACTCTCGCACGCATAATGCGCTACCGATTGACATACCGCGCTCCTCGCCCCTCGGATACGCCCCTCGGATACGTTGCGTTCACGCAGTAAGCTAAATAAATATAAAATTTCTTTTGAGACACCTTGTATATCAACATCTGTATAAACATTTGACCATGTACTTGAGGTAAACAGTGGCAACATTTTAAACAAATCATATAATATACGATCGTATATGAAAAGTTGAAAAGACAGGGGGACACTGTCTTTCAACATTTAACTAAAAATATACCGTCGCTGATAAGTCAATTAATCTCCGAGGATGTTTATCTTAAAATAGATTAATTTTTATATTTAAATAATTTGAATATTTTTAACTAATTGAATAATTTTATTTTAAATAATAATGAAATTTTATTTCTGAAATTACCTCTCCCACAATCGCATATGTTCAAAACTTATAACTTGCTTAAACGACTTAAATTTCTACACCATTTTATTTTCTGACAAGGTTTTGCCGCGTATTTGTCTGAATGACTAACTTTTATTTATTTTGGTATCAGATAGCGCTTTATGTTTTTACTATATGTTTGCTATTTTACAATATTTCATACATTTGTAAATCTTCAAAATTGTATTTTTCACTTTTTATTCTTTTGTAGCTTTGATAATGCTCCAATGAGCGAAATAAGTAAGCTAGAACTTCAATAAAGAACATATTCTAACTACAAACATCAATATTTCATTCGGTGGAAATTTAAAAAATCGTACATCTTTTAGTAGGCTAGTTGTTGAGGACAATGTATAGAGTAAGAGAGCTCGGGGATGCTTTTCAGCTAGGTGGTTTGATAGTGTCAAGAAAGTTACTGGCAGTTCACTCAAGCAGACAGCTCGTCGAGCCTCGATCAGGATTACTGGAGACAAGCAATTCAACAGAGCCTATGTCATGATGAGTACGACGCCTCAGAAATGAGGTTAACCGACTGAAGAAGTTACGTATGAGAAAACTAAATAATTTTTAATGATATATATTAAATTAGCAGTAAAAGTATATAGAACGGTCTTAACGTAACATAATTCTTCCATCAATAACAACTCTCTTGTTTCTAAAGGATGGAACGTGATCTACCGTCAAGGACTGCCAATAAGAAGATCTCATTTTCCGTGTTTGGAACGCCCTTTAGTTACAATTACCGTTGAGTTTAATTAACAAAAAAATAATTTGAAATTTGAACGCCTTGGAAAATAACTACAGTATAAAATTGTTTATCAGGTCACTCTTATTAGGTCTCTCAATAGATCGGGGTGTAACAATTTTTAAAAGTAAATTTAATGCTGATAGTATAGTATTAATAATATAAAGGTTTTGGTAGTTGATAATGAACAAATACGACTTTTTTATACTAAGGTTAATTTAAAAAAATAAGTTGTGTTGGGAAAAATTTTAGGGTTAAAAATTAAATAAAAAAAGTAAGTTCAAAAAATTTTATTACAGAAATACAAACAATGTTTGCAACATATTTTATTAGAAATTCAATCATTTTTTAGGGTTTTGTAGGTATGACCAAAAAACCCTTATACCGTCATTTTGTCGTCTGTCTGTCTGTCTGTCTGTTCGGTAAAAATTGTAGCCAAACGGCTAAACCTAGAGAGTTGAAATTTGGCATGCCTGTACAACTTTTTGACCCGCACATAGGAAAAATACTAAAACATCTAAAAAACATATCCCCCTAAAAATATAAACAAATTTGTGCTCATCGAAAAAAAAAAATAATTTTTTAAATTCTGAGTAGGGTATCAAATGAAAGCCCTTAGTACGTGGATTAACGATCAAAATTTTATTTTTGCAAAATAAATTATTTTGACGCGATTTTTGTCAAAATTCTGCAAACAAATTTTTGTCCCACACCCTGTAGCCCAGATTGTTGAAACTAAAAATCTGAAAAAATTCTAAGTAATGTATATTGGTGTGAACCGGAATAGTACAACAGGAATTTTTGATCAGATTATGTTTTCGGAAAATAATGCATTTTTTGTGTTTTTAACCAAAATATGTTAAATATTTAATTCGCTATGTAACCAAGTTGATACGTCAGCGCTCATAGCGATGTGCGTTTAGTCATTGGTTTTCTAATTTGTCAAACAGGTAACTTGCAAACTAGAGTTCGAATCCTGTAAATTTTAATTTTTTTGTTTTTTTTTTTGCAGTTTTCTTTGGTTTAAATTATTTTGTCAAAATTCTAGTTATATTTTGGTAAATGTTGCATTTAATTTTTGAAAGCGTAAATTTAATAACCAGTGGGAAGTGTTGAAATTATAATTTAATTCTGTTTGATGTATACGAAATCAGAGGACGGGGTTAATGATTTAAGCAACCAATAGAAGCTATAGGCGCAATTTTCAAAATCTTAATGAACCTTGCTATGTAAAAAAAAATACTACACATATTAAGAAACTTAAATAATGGTATTAGGCATTCGAATTAAAATTCATAAAAAAATATTTTGACATAAAATTTGTTTTGGCATCCCAAATAATCATCATTCAGTTATTAAATACCTGCAAAACCCTGAAATGTGTGAAAATTCACACTTCACATCAATTTATTTTTTTTCATTTTCAAAAATATGCTCGACGAGGAACCAAGTCGCTTTCAAGAAAACAAAACCTCAAATATTTTTCAAATTCTATCTTTCCCTATTAGTTAGGTATAGGTTAGTGATTAATATAAAATTGAGGCAAAACTGTACGGGAAGAATTAGGTCTATTTTTTGGTTAAAACAAAAAGTCTACAAACTAAATTTCGGGATTGATTTGGATAGATTAATACATTCTGTTTGGGATGCCATTAATGAAACTTGAGTTGGAGAGTTGCATGTAGTGTTTCGTGGGTTTAAAAGAAGATTAGAATTGTCAGGAAATCGGTGGTGGACTGGTTGAGACATGTTGAATTGTTGCCATTAGTTTATTTGAATTTAAGTTGTTACTCTCTGCATTTATTTAATTCAACAAGGATTATTTTTGAATGCCCTATAAAATATTTCTTATTTTAAAGTTAATTAAGATTGTTTTTGAATTAAGCAAAAAATTCTGCAAATTAAAAAGAGAATACTTTTTTCATTTCTTGTCAAATTTTGTCCATCATACTCCCCACCTTTCTACCTTTCCTTCTCCACTCAACAGCTCCTTTATCTCTCCTTCCCATTTTGTCATCTTTCCACATCTTCTTGTTAGGTGTTCCAAGGATTCATCCTCCTCCCTACACATTCTGCATAGCCTATCCTCTGGTTTTGCCCAATACCTGTTACTCCGTTCTTCATTTCCGCATCTTAATCTGGCAATCCTTCTAACTCTGCCCCCTGCCTTTCCTCTCCTCCCTTTCAGATATTTAGGTATTCCTACCGTCCTTATCTCTATATACCTTTTCACATTACTTGAATTGTCTATTCTTACTGTACTTTCCTGCTCCTGTACCTCCTTGTCTCTCCTCTTCAATTCTTCTACTATGTTTCTTCCTTCATTTCTCTTTCGCTCAGCTTCCCTTACGTCCATCCCACATCTCCAATAGTACTCTTTCCTTGTTTCTCCCCATTCCGACAGTTTACCCTATTGTTCTTCCTTCATTCTTTCTTCCCAGAATTCTCTTAATATTTTCCTTCTTTCGTCTCTTCTGATTTTCTCCTCATACTTCGCCGCCCTCGCCCCGGCACCCACTCTTAGCTTTTCCCTCTTCATTTCCTCTCTCACTATATAACCTGGTGTCGTTCTGTCTAATCCCATAATCCATCTCATGTATCCCTCTTGTACCCTTTCTACTATCTCCCATACTTTCCATCTCCAGATCTCTACTCCGTACATGAGGATACTCTTCACTATCCCGTCAAACAATTTCATCCTCCACCTGATATCGTCGTCAAATCTCCTGTCTTTTGATTCTTTATAATATAGCGAGAGTTGAACATTATAACAATTTTAATCTACAAACAACCCTCGTATGTGGTTGGAACAGTGGGATTTTAGCAACACGTCAGTTTTACCACAAATTATGACGAGTTGAAATTTGATATGAAACGGAAAAGGGGAAACACAGATATACAGCATGTTGTTATCAGTATACCTTAATTAAAACATATATTATATATTTTAGACGAAATTTTTTGAAGAAGGCAAATTTAAAGTACAATTGGGCATTTTAAATCAAAATAAAAACAATTGCTGTAATTTCCACTTAATATATTACAAAATATCTTAATACATCGACACCCCAGAATTGGTTTGTCCTATCTCGATTTTTTAGTTAGAGTTAATGTTATTTTTGGGATTTTCAGAACTGTTTTGTTCTCTATCCATTCAAATATTTTACTTTTTGCAGCCACATTCGATATTTTTGACTATATACTTTGTTATATATCCAAAAAACGATTACTATTCTAATATTGTTTTGTTCTATGTCCTGTCTTAAAACTCTCATAATTTTATTTTTTATCAATATTTTAATACGATTAATCGATTAATCGTATTAAAATATTGATTAATCGATTATGAAATATACTCTCGCCGACAAAAAAAACGGTCTTGATATTGTGTTTTAAAGGCTGATAAAAAAATATTTAACCGTTTTATTAGGAAACTATAAGTAATGGCAGGTAATACAATGTTTGCATAAACAAATATTTTTTGTTGTTTATTAAACAGGCTGTAACAATAAATAATGCCCGTTTAAACGAAGACTATATTAAATCGTATATTAATTACGTTAGTTTTAACACAAATAACTCATTGTTAAAATAAAATTTTGCTATTAGTTACCCATCTTAGAGATTTCTAAACTCCTACAATTCTTTTTTTGTTCAATAAAATAAAAATGTGGCCGGAAGACGTTGTACGAGCTGCGCCATTATATGAAGATGGGCGCAGTATTGGAATATTGCTGGTGTTTGGGATGCAACTAAAAACTCTATGAATTACGCTATAAAGTGTCATCAGCGAACAGAATCCATGAGCCACAAGCGCTCGAAACGACTGATTTCTTGTCCTAATTGTTCTACGCGATCATGACTGGTCCTTAAATTTTCTGGCACTTTGTTTCGAAGAAAATCGAAATTCAGCAATTTCATCACGAACTGTCCAAAGACGATTGAGGAAACAAGAGCTTGTATCCAGAAGACCTGTAAGTTGCCAGGATTTTCTCGCGAATTATCGAGTTGGAAGATTGCGTTTCGCTCCTGAGCATTTAAACTGACTGGACGCAAGCTATAGCAGTATATTGTGCAGAAATGAGTAGCGGTTGAGTTTAATTCTCCAGATGGGCGAGAACGAGTGTTCTGAAGGCCTAGTAATCTCGGGACTTTATTGAAAAGAAGAGAGCAAAGTTTTCTACCGACCAGTATTTCAACAATACAACTAAGAAATTTCTTGTAAATAAAATAGTTATTAATTAAAATAGTAAAGTTATCGATTAATAATAAATTAATCGATTAATTATTATTTAATCGAAACCAAAAATATCATATGATTAATCGATTAACTGAAACATATAATCGATTATTTTAATCATTCGATTAATCGTTATCATCTCTAGTATTTAGCATTTCCTTGCTTTTAGTTTACAACATTACATTATAGTAGAAAATTTAGGGTTTACAGCATAAAATTATTGGTTACTTAATCCGGAAATTTCCAAAATGGTCACGCAAACTTTACAAACTTTATCAAAGATAAAAATAAAGTTTCGTTAAAGTTCGTAATCGTTGATTTGTGGAGTAATGGCAAGTAACCGCGCTTCTATCAAATTATGTATATTACATATTAATTATAAAAGTCCAATAACATATATATAATATTTCTACATTCAAATGTTTAATATAATTCTACACGTTGCTGACGACGATCGATAGGGTAACTTGTCAAGGTTACAAACCAGTAGTTCTTAAACCCTAATAGACGTCTGAAACAGAATGTTTATTGTACATCTCGTAAAGTTGACAAATGCTTAGTTTGCTTGTTCTCTAATACTTAGGCTCGCTTAGGGCTTTCAAAAGGGTATTTAAAGAATGTCGGAAACCTCAATTTGTATGAAACAAGAAGTTACGTTAATTTTATTAAGTCCTCAGGCGTACCAGAATCAATAACGAACGTTCATTACATTAATTACATTGTAAATTCTCAATACTAGTTAATCTAAAGTAATATTACATTACCTTGATAACAAGACTATCTTACAATACATTTATTAATATATATGCAACTTTTAATTCTACTTTCGAATACGAATTCACTCACAAAAAAAGGTTACCTGCCCTTTTCTGATCTAAAACAGGGATAAAAATGGAAAATTTCATGAACCAAAAAATAGATAGGTATCTTACGTACAAGAAAACACTGTTTTTAATCAAACAATTTTTTATTTAAACAATTCTTATTGTATTGATTATTCACGCAGTGGTTAGACTTGAAAAGTGCTTAGTAAGATTAACTTGTCCACGAATTGATACATTTGTACGCTTATCTGTGCATGGTATTCGTAACATGCGGCGCCAACACCACATTTCTGATGCGTATATTTGCTGTTCTGATTACCCAGCACGTGCCATTTGAATGCGGTGACGTATTTCAAATTTAGATGTACCTGATCTATGGATAAGTGATCCTAGATACACAATACTGTCATCAACATCCCAATCAGAAATTCTTTGAGGTTTCACCTGACTTGTTTTCCCTGAGTCTTGTTTTCCCTATTAATAATTATCATTTCAGTCTTGTTGCAATCGTAATCTGTCCTTGTAAGCTTAAACTTGTCTAAGAGATTTATTATTCTTGAAAGTTAGGAGTTTCGTCCTAGAGAAATCTACTAGACTACTCCAAAAATGATGAAAATACGAAAATATTCGGAAATGTGTTTAGCGTAAGGTAGAGTTAAACGGTCTAGGGAGAATAACACAGTTGAATTTTCAAACTATATATTTACACAAACGTTCACTACATGTGTAATATTCTCTAAGAGCTGTCTAAAGTTCTAGGTGATCATTCTGCAACGAAAAAATGTTTTTCTTTTTTTTTTTAATGATTAAAAGAATCAAAATTATACGAAGAGCGACTATGGCTATTTTGTCCTTATTTATTTATTTATTATAATTAAGGACACTACAGACCAATGGTCCCAAATGTGCCCATACATAAAAGTAAATATACATTTACAACTTACAACCTATATTTAACAATATGTGTATACATATATAAACTTATAAATATGTATTAAACATGTAACAAAATGAGAAAAAATAACTAATAAAAAATAGAAAATGTGGAAGTAAACTTATAAAGTAAAAAAATTTTATACGTTCAAGATAAACTTTTTGAACACAACGAAATTCATATAAAACAAGTCAATGTCTTCATTCATTTGTAGAGTTTGGTTATATAGTGATACCATCCGGTTAAGGGGGCTCATTCTGTACTGATCAGTTCTAGCATGCCGAACTTGAAATACTATATTTTTCCTTCTCGCTCCAACGCGTGGAATTTTGATATTAATCTTATAGGAAGTCACAGACAAACATACTACTAGTAACATTAAATCAATTAGACAATTATTATTATTTTTAATCCCCCCCGTAACTTATTATAATAATGATTATTTATTTATTTACTTCAGTAAAAAAAAAGAAAAATAAAAAAATATATTCAAAAGAAAAATGCTTAATAAACAAGACTAGAATACTCTATTTAAATTATTTTTAAATGCGATGTAGGACAAGCACATGATATCCAAATCCGGGGCCAGGTCGTTATAGAGCTTGCACATTCTGTCCAGGCTGGAGTTGAGTCCGTAAGATGTTCGCGCTTGGGCAGGTGAAATAAATCCACGTTCCTTATTGGGTATGGTGCAACTCTCAGTCCAACCCTAGCGAGGATGTCAGGAACGTCAGTGGTACCGTTCACTATCTTGTGGAGTAGACATAAGTCGAAAATCCGACGCCTATCTTGTAGAGGTTTCAAATTAAGTGCGGACAGTCGTTCGCCTCTCGGTATAGCACTGTAATGAATACCCGGTTTATAATGTGCATAATTACAGAATTTGATTTGCACGTTTTCAAGTCTGTGAATCAAACTTTGTTGAGTTGGAGACCATATAGCTGTGGCGTATTCTAAATGACATCTTACTAGAGAATTGAGTAAGACTTTGATGTTATGGAAACTTCTGAAGCTGACAGACTGTCTTTTTATGAAACCCAACATGCGTAACGAGTTGCTGATAATTGTGTTGATGTGGGCAGTAAAATTAAGGTCGCTACTAAATAAGACTCAAATCCCTGATATCTTTGATTTGCTCTAAAGGTGTATTGTCTAGTGAATATACAACGTTCGATGGTTCTCGTTTTTTAGAGAAGTAGGAGGGGCAAGGATTGTAATCGCGAAAATTTTCGATGTCGAGATTTTGACTGATGACCACGTTTCATGGTTCAAGGAATCCAATAAACCAATTTTCGAAGTGCCGTCCGTATGTGTGTGTGTATAAACGATAACTGAAGAACGGTCAGTGTTGCCACCTGCCTGAAAGGAAAATTCCCTACAGTGACCAGTTGTTTTACAATGGAACTGAGACGGGTGCTGAAAAAAGCTTCTCACCTCTCAAAAATTAAGTGATGAGCAAAAAAAAGGTCCTCACCTCCCAAAATCCAAGTTGACGAGCAAAAAAAAAGTCCTCATCTCCTCCAATACAAGTCAACTGCACAAAAGAATGCGGGACATCTATCATTCTATCAGATGTGGAAAATTCCCTTTTTTTAGCGAAATTTCCCTTTTTACCTCAAGACATCAAAAATTCCCTGAAAAAGGGAAATTCCCTATCAGGTGGCACCACTGAGAACGGTTCAACTTAGAGAGTTCGTTCTGGTACTAAAAAATTCTCCTATTAATTGGGAAGAAGCCTATTGTTTTTATGAAGATCCGAAACCAGAATTTATTACTCTTAAAAATTCATAACTAGTAAACCAAACATTGAACTAAAATATGTATAAAACATAATTAGATGTATTTTTAAAGATTTATCTATTTTTTTTTAAAATTTTTTATTTATTTTTTTTATTATTATTTTTATGGGAGGGCAAGTCTAGTGGAGGTCTCCCTTCACCACTGGTTTTTCATTGCGCCCTTGATTTCAAAAAGGTCGGCCACCCCAACTTTAAAGCTTGTGTTGTATTGGTAGTGTTCTACGCAAAAATATCAGAAGTTAGTGTTCCCCGACTTCAAAAAGACTGAGAACCAAGGCGGTATAGAATTATTCTCTCAAATTTATCTTTAGTTTGTAGACTTTGTAAGTTGTTAGATGTTAAATATCAAAAAACATAAATAAAAAAAAATAAAAAATGTTAAAGATATGAATTCTTATTTATGAACACATTTTCCGTAACATAATATAGCCAGTTTCCCATTATGATAGCAGTCGGAAATGATTAATATCAGTATAAAAATTATATATTTGGTACATTATACCATGATATATATATACCACAATACATTTATTATTTTTTATTCCATATATCACGACATGCATAAACATGATATAGAAATACATATGTATACAGGACGTAAAGTCTATAATTTAATGCTGATAAGTACCTACATCTTGTGATAACTTTTACGCATAAAATAATAACAGTGACCTTTATAACAATAAAATAGTATAATTGTTAGATGTCAAGATCAATTTATCGCAATTAATTCTTCGAATAATTTGTTCGCGTAAAGCAACATCGTGTTAAGTGAATTAAAAATCAGTAAGAAACTTTACAGTTGATCCATTAATAATGGTATGTTTATCATGGGTATAAGTAGGGATGGGAACGATATATCGATATATCGAAAATATCGATACGTTAGAAAAATATATCGATATTTTTATATCGATATTTGAAATGCGATATATCGCGCAAAATATCGATATTCGCACAAAATATCGGTATTCTTGTATATTTTTTACATTTAAATATATGCTGTTCACTTTTGTAGAAACAAACTATAGGCTATTCCAAACGTTTAGGCGGAACTAATTTTTGAAATCTGGTAATTTTTATCAAGTAATTCAGACTTTTGGTCATTTTGTTTAGGCTTTGAAAATCATGCTCACATTGCAAATTCTAGATTAAATTGATTGTCATTATAAAATGTCCTTTTCATTACATTTTAGTTTTTTGTCATTCTTAATAAAAATTTCCCATTTATTAATTTTTTTGTCTTCAAAATATGGAAAAATGTATTAAAATATTTGACATATGTCATTCGTTTCCATGGTTTCACTGTTGGAATTTTAATTTTTTACATACCAAACCTCAAACATAAAATAACCCAAGCAAGGTCCCTTTTCGTGATAGCCTAAAATAACGAGATTTCAATTTAGTTCCGCCTAATCGTTTGGAATAGCCTGTAAGACGAAATTTTGATTGCAATAATTTGCACCTTTGAAATTGACGTGTTAGTAATAAAAAATTATAAAAAATGTCACTTTCTTAATAATGATCATAACCAATAAATCTAAAGTCGGTTTTACAGTGTAAGGAATATTTTTAATTGATATTTAAAGACCGTAATACACTATAAAAGTAACCAAAAGATCTGGTTTGTCCTTACAAAAGTGAACAACATATATATATTTAATTAAGAGAGCTGTTAACAAGGATAATATTAGAAAGTTGGTTGGTATTTGGGTGAGTACCAACTGTAAAGTGATTGTCTGTCAATTGGCGACTTCTTTTCCCGCCAAGCCAACCAAAAAATATGTAATTTATATATCTTACATGTTACGTGTTAGTTATTTCGATATATCGAAAATATCGATATTTTTCTTCGATATATATCGAATATCGATATCACACTTACGATGTATCGAATCGCGCATATATCGATATTCAAAAATAAATTCCCATCCCTAGGTATAAGTAATACACGGATTTTTGGCGACAACCAGTGGTGTTCGGTGAGGTAGGACGCAGTGGCGCCTCGGGAAACCTTTAATGAAGGTGCTGCAACCAGAAGTCACAATACTGCTTGATACTACCGTTATATTATTTCTGTCATCCATGGAACATAGGTAGGCCGGAAATTTTTGACGCCTACCTCGGATTTCGATGTTCAGTGGTCGACAAAAAGTAAATTTAAAATAATAATTCTATTTATATATATGTTTCCTCTGCTTTCATTCTAATCTTTCCACATTACGTATAAATTACAGTTTATCATGATATATCATATGTAGCGTGAAACTTTACATTTGTTCATACAGGAATATATTTTAATTTATGTTTATATATTTTTTAAATTATGTTAATATATGCAATAGGGCTGCGGAATTTATTTTTGCAATTGAAAGTAACTGTTATACGAAAGGCTGGACGAAAGATAGCTCAACCTGGTGTTTCAGCTGTAGATTTGTTTGGTATAATGGAGCGCTACATAGTTCAACAACGCCTTGTTATTATTTATATAAAAATCCTATGTTTGTATTTCCGAAACGTTCTAGGTATGGATCGGGGGAATAGGCGTACGGTGGTAATACATGCTGAATGGAAGGGGAACAAAATGCTCGATGCCTGCTCACTGAGAAGTGACTAGTCAGTCCAGTGCTGAAACGTACCTTGCACGTATTTAATATTTGCTTAACGGTTCATGTCAATATCCATTCCTTCTTTGCTTATCTTTTAGAAGCTTCCTCGCTTCTAGCACTAAACTCTTTACTATGTAATAAATATTTTAATACTGCATTTATACTCGAGCTCTAAATACGGTTAAGATATTTTATTTAAAATGAATGAATATTTACTCAAATGATTAAATAGGTAATTTTTATAAATGTAATATTTAAAATATGTGTATAAGCCATTTTGTACTGTTGCAAATCATGATATGATTTTGGGAATACGCAATTTGTAAGCCAGTACGCCTTACTAAAGAAGATTCTGTTTCATAATAAGAAGTACAACAAACAATACTTGAAAACAGGAAACTTGTGACTGAAGCTAATGATATTGTACTCCAGGCCGCATACTTGAGAGTAGAGTGGCAAAACTTTACAAACAAGCCTCAATCTCTAATTTGAAAAAAGAAAAAAATAAACACACATACAAACATTATCAAGTGGCATTTGTTGTGTCTATTTATAGTACAACTTGTAGTTTATTAAGTCGAACAGGACTTTGTGTCAGTACACAGCAACGCGAGAAATGTCGAAGTGTTGTGAAGTATAACGATAGGAAAATTTCGTTTGCCTTTTACATAAAACAATTCATTAATATACTTACATTAAATCAGTGGCGGCTCTTCATGAAGAGCCAAGGAGCCAAGAAATTTTGGCAACACCATAACAAATTAATCCTTCAAAAGCTTTTATTTTCTTTAAAAATGCCGTTAAGTACAAATAAACATATACGCGTTTAAGTGTACGGAACGCATCTATCTCACGCTTTGTATTTATTTAGGCAGGCGAATTAAATCAAAACTGGCTCCGTTTTCAGGGTGTTTGTTGGCCTCCGCGGATAATCAGGGGAAGAGCGGGTGGTTAGACCATGCGCTAGAATTACATTAAAATGGAGCCAGCTGTATCGTGGCTCTTTAGTTTGAGTTACGCTTGCATATAGAAAGCGTTGCGTATTATAATGTGTTTTTTACTGTGTCGTGTCGTGTATGTGTTTAAGTTTTGTGTTACTATTAGAAATGAACTGTATTAGTAACCTTTTGAAAAAAAAAAACATTTTCTTCGTATTTCCTGGAGGAAAACCTCGAAATAAAACAACTGGGAAGACCGCAACCATATTTAGACATTTGGAAAACTCAAAATGTTTTGCCTCTGCTTCTGAAACACGGACAAGAAAATTTAATAGAACATTTACTTAAAGAACAATTGGATTTGCAAATGCAACGTAAAGCAAGCTGTTTTTTTGTGTTCCTTGCGTTTTATTTGGGGAAGAATTAACATGGACGAGGAACGGTATTACAGATTTAGTGCACATCTGAGATTTTGGACATCAATATTATCACGAGCCGTCACTGCAATGTACGACTGATCATCTTGCTCGACTTACAGTTCATATAAGCAAAAATTGCAATTAAACAAAAAAAAAAAAAAAAACACTGGTCTAGTATTACTAGATGGTGAAAAAGTATTACACAACTTAATAATCCTATATATATATTTTTATAAGATTTTTATGCCGGTCTGGCGGCCTCAATTGTTACTGGCCTACCGGGAACTCTCCCAGTGTCCCGCTGGCCCAGTTCACCACTGATAGAATACTTGTGTCAATAATAAATCTCGTAATACTGATCCAGAACTGGCAGTTTTTCAAAATTGTTATGCAACCCGCGTAACATTGGTGAGCTTTGTGCTGTTTGTTTCCTAGGGGCTGTGATGTATTACTGTATTCTCTCCTAGCAATCCCGAGCGATGGGATTGTACAATAGGGTGATTTTTTTAGAATATAAATAAAATAAAATATACAGTAGTTTTCTTATTATATATAGTTAATTGAGACTTACACAGAGAGAGACTTTTATATTATATCTAGGGATGAATATCAATGTTCGATATTTTTTAAACATCAATGTTTCGAAACGTTTCTATGTTTTTAACATCGATATAGCGAGACCCGTGTTACCAAACTACGATTTGTTTTGAAAAAATGAAAAAATCTATATGTACCAAATCTGAAAAAACGATGCGAATATTTTTCCAGCGATCCATTTCTTCATGTTTGATGAGAGAAATATGTCGCAATGGGACAAATCTGGAAAATAAGATGGATGAGAGAGCAGTTTGTAGTGCAATTCGACCAATTTAGCCGTTTTTCCCTAATAGTTTTAGGTCATTACGGACCAAAAATTAATTTTTTCTAGATAAAACAAGGTGTGACAATTCCAAAAATTCAAACCTCAAGTCTCTATTTCTTACCTTTTATGAGATATGAATTTTTTAAAATTCCAAAAAAAAAAATCAAAATTTTCACTAATAGTTTTAGGTCAATACGGAGCAAACATTTTTATAGACAAAACAAGGTGTGAAAATTTCAAAAATTCAAACCTCAAGTCTCTATTTCTTACCTTTTTTGAGATATGAATTTTTAAAATTACAAAAAAATTAAAATTTTCAATAGTTTTAGGTCATTACGGACCAAACATTAATTTTTTCTAGACAAAACAAGGTGTGAGAATTCCAAAAATTCAAACCTCAAATCTCTAGGTCTTACCTTTTTTGAGATATGAATTTTTAAAATTACAAAAAAATCAAAATTTTCAATAGTTTTAGGTCATAACGGACCAAACATTAATTTTTTCTAGATAAAACAAGATGTGAGAATTCCAAAAATTCAAACCTCAAATCTCTATGTCTTACCTTTTTTGAGATATGAATTTTTAAAATTACAAAAAAATCAAAATTTTCAATAGTTTTAGATCATTACGGACCAAACATTAATTTTTTCTAGACAAAACAAGGTGTAAGAATTCCAAAAATTCAAACCTTAAGTCCCTATCTCTTACAATTTTTGAGATATGAATTTTTGAAATTTACAAAATAAAATCAAAATTTTTCAAACTACGATTTTTTTTACTAAAAAATGAAAATAAAATCTATATGTACCAAATCTGAAAAAACGATGCGAATATTTTTCCAGCGATCCATTTCTTCATGTTTGATAAGAGAAAGATGTCGGAATGGGACAAATCTGGAGAATAAGATGGATGAGAGAGCAGTTTGTAGCGCAATTCGACCAATTTAGCCGTTGCAATTGCGAACGAATAAGCTGTATTGTTATGCTGGAACAGAACTTTCTTCGCCAAATGGAGTCGCCTTTTCATCAAATCAGCGTGTAATCGATTCAATAAAGCGGCATAATGACTTCAGAACGTTTTCCTCATCTTCAAATAGTCGATAAAGATTATGCCTTGCGAATGTGGCAAACTTTTCCGGCCGAGTGAACTCTTTTTGCCGCACTTTGACATTTATCTCACTGTTAATCGTGGTATAGTATGACATTATATATATGCTAGTCTTTGAAGAAAAGGGGGAAAAAATTCACATATGATTAAAGTAAATTACCTATTTAATAATCTATATGAACTGAACTCTATTAACCTGAATTATTAATTTAAAATAAATGTTTAACGAATATCGATTAAATTTAAATTTATTTTAAATGAAAAATAATCATTTTGCCTCTTCGTCTATCCATGGTTTACTGGTTTTGATAATATAAATTTGTTGCAGTATCTGGGACTTGTAGATAAGTAAATTTTCCGGAAATGTCTCGCTGTAACCCACCCATGTCTTCACTGTGGTTGAATTATTGGTTGTAGTACTAAAAAAATGATATAACACTTTTTTTTTTAATACGATTTATTTAACCAGTTCTAGATACATGATGTAACACCTAGTTTTTACAGTACCATTGTTTGTCAGGGTTTGTCTTGTTGTGGGGTCAGTTCTAAGAACTCCCCGGTCACCGTATTTTATTTCTGTTAGTCAGTGGCGAATTAAGTTGCTTAGGGGCCCTGGCCGGTAAAATTAAAATGGGCCCTATATTATTTTAAATAGAACGGAAAAATTTGTATATAGGCTTCGGCAGGCCCCCCGGCTTTGCGGGCCTCGTGCTGCCGCCCAGTCCGCCCATCGTTTAATTCGCCTCTGCTGTTAATTCACTATTAATATTTTATTTGATTGTTCGGTCTCGGCATTATCAATATCACTGTCTATTATAGTATTTTGTGTCTTCTATTCACTGTATATTATTGTATTTTCTTTTTAGCTTTTTGTGAATTTTTGGCTTGCCAATTTTATAGTTTGTGGCATCAGAACTCTGTTCTTTGCTATGGAAAAATATTGTTGACTGTTTTTTTCACAAAGTCCTCTATTATCATTATAATCAGCTCCTCAAGTAAAAGACTGATAACACAGGGCTGCGAAGGTTGGCCGCTTTTAATAATATATGGTAATTTTAATAGATAATTAAGTTTTTTTACCACACTTTAAAAATTAAGGTCTTATTATATATGACTCATATTTTGTAGTAAATATTGCAGTTGTTTTAAATTTCATATAAATAATTGTTATAATATGTAAACACTTACACATCAAATGTGTTGAGTTATAGAAATCACATACATGCGGCAACGTCAAAAAAATCATGCATTCATGACAGTTCCGCAAACACAAGAGAAAGGCTACAAGACGTGCTTTTCTCCCTGAGAAGTGTTAGTAGTAAGTAAATAATTATGAATTGCCTTTATCATAAAAAATTCTCCATATTTTAATTTGTTTTATACTGATGTACAGTATCTAGACAAAATATTATAACCAGTTATGATGTTTTAAAAAATCATTGTTTTACACAAAATCAACAAAATAGTAATACACCAATTTTATTTTTATTTTGTATTTTATTATTTCAAATTATTTTAGTACATTTATAAAATGTGTTTTAATATATTGTGTTGCCCTTTGCTTTTATTATTGCCGCAATTCTTGGCGGCATACTCTCAATACATGCCCTAATACAATTTTCAATTTCTGGAGAGCCATGCCATACTTTTTTAATATTATCTATTAACTTGTGTATTAGTGTTATTTAAATCATAAACAAGTCTTTTCAGGAGGTTCCAAAGATTTTCGATAGGACCGACATCCGGCGAGTTACCTGTCCAGGACAAAATCGGTACTTTTTGTTCTTGCAAATCAGTCTCAGAATAAAAATACAGAGTTGAAGATGTTTAAAATAGCTTATCTTTTAATAAATACACGATATGTTAAAGAAATAAATAAAGTAGCATATGATTATATGTCGGCATTTTTAATAAACAGTTGTTTTTGTAAGTGGTTATAATATTTTGTCTAGGTACTATAATTTATTTACAAATATTATCCATGATACTTTCTTTTGAGAATTACAAATAAACTAGATGTAATGGAGAAAAACTAAAACTTAATATGAAATCAGGTTTCGCTATTCTTACGTAATTAAATGCCTAATATCCATAGTATATTTATGATATTTGGAACAATGGTATTAGGTCTAAAAAAATATATAGGTCCTTCATGGAATTGAGAATATAAGAGCTCCAAAAATGATTGTTACATGTTTAAAATACAAGTGAGGACGTTCCCTTTTTTTTTAGCCATCACTTGTATCTTAGAGGTGAGAACCATTTTTAGGGTTTTGTAGGTATGACCAAAAAACCCTTATACCGTCATTTTGTCGTCTGTCTGTCTGTCTGTCTGTCTGTCTGTCTGTCTGTCTGTCTGTCTGTCTGTCTGTCTGTCTGTCTGTTCGGTAAAAATTGTAGCCAAACGGCTAAACCTAGAGAGTTGAAATTTGGCATGCTTATACAACTCTTTGACCCGCACATAGGAAAAATACTAAAACATCTAAAAAACATACCCCCTTAAAAATATAAACAAATATGTGCTCATCGAAAAGAAAAATATTTTTTTTAAATTCTGAGTAGGGTATCAAATGAAAGCCCTTAGTACGTGGATTAACGATCAAATTTTTATTTTTGCAAAATAAATTATTTTGACGCGATTTTTGCCCAAATTGTGCAAAAAAAATGTTGTCCCACACCCTGTAGCCCAGATGGTTTAAACTAAAAATCTAAAAAAATTCTAAGTAATGTATATTGGTGTGAACCGAAATAGTACAACAGGAATTTTTGATCAGATTATGTTTTTGGAAAATAACACATTTTTTGTGGTATTTGGTTCACAAAGTACAAAAGTTATACCAATGTAAGACATCACATGCATGGCGTGCGATGGCTACATGCGTTAGAGCACTCTTAAACTGGCTGGAAAACGAAGGGTTTCGAGTTCGAGTACGGAGTGAATTTTATTTTTTCTGTTTTTTTTTTGCATTTTTATTATGTTGAAATTATTTTGTCAAAATTCTAGTTATATTTTGACAAATGTTGTATTTAATTTTTAAGAGCGTAAGTTTAATAACCAGTCTTATTATATGATTAACAGACGATAAATTATTTTAAAAATATCGTTCATTTTGCCGTGATTACTACAAAGTAAAATTTGTCCTACACACTCAGCATACCGCCTTCACTTATAATATACCTGCGAAACCCTGAAATGTGTGAATATTCACACTTCACATCAATTTTTTTTAGGTTATCACTTGTATTTAAGAAGTGAGGATTTTTTTTTAGGTAATCAATTGTGGTTTAGGTCATCATCTTTTGAACCCCCCAAGAAAAATTCCAGGGTGCGCGCCTGTGTTGACAAATATATAAATACAAATTATTGTATAATATTTTTTATGTACGATATTTGTTTATGAATTATTTAGTTCAATCTTTACATTACCTACTTCGCCAGGTTATCTACGTTATTAAATTTGAAACAAAAGTTCTATGAGTCATAGATATTACAAATTTCAAAACACGTTAAAGTAATAAATAATATGAGAGGAACACGACGAGAAAACAACTTTCAATAACTACGATACTAATAAAAATTAAATTTTATTTGTATTAGTTTGAACTTTAAACGCAACACCATACACTAGCAGTATTTTATAGATTTGTATTAATTCCAAAATACTGATAACAAACACTTGAAATATTGATTTTGGAGCAGGGTTTATCGGTTTACAAACAGACAAACACTGCTTTTTAGAAGATTTTGTTAAATTCGAAAACCGAGTTTTAAATTAAAAAAAGTTACATAAATATTAAAATAACTGAAAGATTTTAAAATAGGAATCATATTTTTTGTACTAATTTAATTATATACAGGTACTAAGATAGACGGAATACAATTTTTCTTGAAAACTCAACATTTGAGCAAGTTGCGAAAAACATTTTGAATGACATTTTTCGGAACAAACCAGAAATACAGGATAGTCCTTTATATCCTGTGATTGATTATTTAAATAGGAATATGTGTTGTGTTTGGGTATATTTGGATAGAACTTTTTAAAAAGAATAATTTTTATTCAAACTGTACGAAATATTGTATTCTCTATATCCACTTTTTTTTTTTAATTTATAAGTGTTCAAGGTGCCTTCTATTTTTATTTAAAAACTTTCGCATTCTTAAGCTGCATTCAGAGCTCAGTAAATTAACACGCTGTGCGTTATGGATAGTTTTTAAACGAGTGCAATTGGTATGATCGGACAAGCTCGTACTATATCGCTCAACAGTAGTATAGCAACGACAAAGCACGAGCATGTCCGATCATACCAAATGACCTCGTTTAAAATTTATCCATAGCGTACTACGTGTTGATTTACAGAGCTCTGAATGCAGCTTTACTCTTGAGATATCTGTAGCTCGGGGCATAGTACGAGGTGTGTAAATTAAGTAACCGAACTGATTTTTATTTTATTTTTTTATTCGAATAGAATTACAATTCAATATTGTCTCCCTCAAAATAACTTAAGAAGCTTGACTAAATAACCTTGAGAAGCCACACAGCGCTGGAGACAATTCTTCCAATCCTCATAGCAGTGCTGGAACTAGAATACTGGAATAGCTTTCAGCTGGTCGGTTACGGACGTTTGAATGTTTTCGAGTGTCCCAAAATGACGTACCTTGAGGTGATTTTTCAATCTTGGGAAGAGGAAAAAGTCACAAGGACTCAAGTCAGGCGACTAAGGAGGCTGAGGAGGCATAGGAGTGTTTTTACTGGCCAAAAACTCGTTTATTGCTGTGTGATAAGGCGTATTGTCATCCCCAATTCATTCCCCAGGTCAAAATCTGATGTACAGTAGTGTGAGTCAAATTCAACTCTTCCCCGATCATTTTGACTGTCAACCGACGATCTGAGCGCACAAGAACCCGGATTCTGTCGACATTTTCATCAGTTCTTGAAGGAAAACCTTCCGCTGCGTGATTCATCTTCAATCAACTCTCTTCCTTTTGCAAATGCCTTAAACCACCAAGAAACCTGGATCCTTGACAAAACACTGTCTTTGTAGGCCTGCAAAAGTTTCCGTTGCACTGTGCCCAAGTCTGAAGCAAAACCTGATAGCACACCGTTGCTCGAAATGAATGTCACTCATTTTTAGAACGCGCTAGAAAAATCTGTTTTACGAAACAGACAACAAAATTACTCATGCGAGTTCAAACTCGTATTGAAGGCGTATCACATGTTCACCTGCCGTCCCTATAAGTTCCGCGTCCCAAATGTTGCCAGATCAAACGCTATGTTGCCAGATCAAACGCTATGTTGCCAGTCTGGTTACTTAATTTACACACCTCCTAAAGAACTACAAAAACCTCCACACCTGTTTTATACATTGGTCTAGTGCAGGGCTTCTTAAACTGTGGGTCCCGACCCCCCGGGGGGTCTCGAGGCTACTGAAGGGGGGTCGCAAAGATCTGCTACTTTTGGGTAATAATAAAAAATCAGCTGTGGCCACCACAGGACCGACCACCATTATAAAGTACTTGCATAAAATAAATTCTAGCAGCAGAGTAGATATAACTTGGCCTAATATTTTATAACAGAGATATTATTAATTATGACCAAGGAAACGTTACATATAAGTATGAAAAAATAGAGACTTAGAAAAAATTTCGAAAAATTTTACAGAAATTATTCGAAATTTTTCGTTTTATCAAAAAACGTCTCAAATAAAAGTTATTACTTATTGCATTTATAGCAACTTTTTTTACATAATTTTTTTCAAAATATTTTTCTGTTGCTAAATATTCGCAAAAATATTAAAATCGACACGAATAAACTCCAATTTCTAGTCAACCGATTTTTACCAAAAGTTGATCAACTCATGCCATTGATGTCAAAAGCTTAAATATGCAGTTTCATAAAAATCCTTTTAGCCGAATTTGCTCTGCACGTGTACACAGACAGACAGACAGACAGACGGACGGACGGACAGACAGACAGACAGACAGACGGACGGTCAGACAGACCGACAGACATCATGCTAAAAATAGTCAAAACGTTATGTAGGGACCGCAATTCGTGAAGATCCATCGAAATCTCGAAATGTCAAAATCGGTATGATCACAATACCTCCCTTATATATGTTGGCGGTCAGTAAAAATTTTTTAGAATCTACAAGGTAGATTCTACAATGTGGCGATATTACACCTACATCTACGGTCAATATTAATAATTTCATTACATGGTGGGTCGTTTAAAATTTCCTAGGCTTGAAGGGGGTCGCTATATGAAAAAGTTTAAGAAGCCCTGGTCTAGTGCACATGAGAGAACTCCAAACTGAAAAATGTAGTAGTGGGGGTAGGCTAGTGGTACAGTTACTATCTTGTTTGCAAAACTACTATCCTATCCCAACTACTAGTGCGAGTACTAGGGCTAGTTCAATCTAAAGTGCTTACATTAGGATATTAGCTATCTTTGTCACTAGCAAGCTAGCTACTAGCTCGTTTACTATAATGTAAAACCACCATAATAATCACTATTTTATTGTTTTTTTTTTTTTAAGGTCACTAATTATTATTTTATCGGTTAAAGTTACTGCAAGATATATTTATCAGCATTAAATTATAGACTTAATGTTCTGCATACATAGTATTTCTATATCATGTTTATGCATGTCCTGATAGAGGAAATAAAAAATAATAAATGTACTATGGTATATATATCATGATATGTGGTACCAAATATATAATTTTCATTCTGATATTAATCATTTCCAACTACTACTAAAAAAGACTTCACACACCTAATATATAAGATATTAAATTTATTCAAAATTCGTTAAAATATCCTACGAAAATACACAATATTTAATAATTTTCAGCTTTTTTGCGTGTGTATTGTTCAACACATGGATACTTTTCAGGGCATAACGGTTTTTAACAATCGTTTCTACATTTTACGATCTATGATTATTGTAGCGCCCGCCTACGTTGGGTGGTGACCGTAGGACAAGACAGCGCTACACAGGGGTCGACAATTTAAAAACTCGAAGGACCGATGTGTATGGAAGCGCAGCGCGCCGGTAAATTGAGTGGTCTATTGTGTCGCGGACGAACGCGCAGTGAGTTGAGTAACCGCCGGTTTAACCTTAAGGAAAGAAGGGGGATTTTAACTCTTCTGCTCCTAGGGGCAAATCTAGGAGACTGCACAAAGGAGTGGAAGCCCTCGCTGGGGAGAGAAGGGTTAAAGTCCAGGCCCACAAATAAGGTGAAAGGAGGAGCCAATCCTGGTCGTTTCCCTCGATGACTCCTACCGATGATGTACCTAACACGAAAATATCGTAGACTCAACTCACTGGATACAAAGTACACCTGGCAAGATACGGTGCAATGTAAGCTGGCCAGTGTACTTTGTCGGACACAATACAATAAACTGTACAAACTTATAATTTACACTCTATATCTAGACGTGTTTTGGTGAAAGCCAAGCCTTAGTTCAGTAATAGAACTAGAAATAAATATGCAACAAACAGATGGTTAAATTGCATTAATACATAAATAAATGTCAGCTGAAGGCACGTGAAAATAAACTACAATTAATTAATGTTAATACTAGAACATTAATATCTGCAAATTAACAATAATATGCAGTATTATTGTTACTAAAATATATTAGCTGAAGGCTATACTAAGAATTAACAACAATAATAAATCTTAAACTGAAAATGAGTAAGTTCGGAATGAACTTACTCCAAAGTAAACAATATTTTAATACAAACAAAATTCTAAATAGAATATTTTTAAGTACAAATAAACAGAATAAAACTACAGTGTACGACACTTAGCTGGATTCTGGATCTGGATTCTTCCTGGTAGCCGGATAGCTCGTCTGGATGAATCAGCTGATCTGGTTTTCACTCTAAATTATAAGATGCACTGATATGATTTGTCAGGTTGTAAATCTGACAAAGAGCGGTTTAAATCACTGATATTTCGGGTTGTAAATCCGAAATATACAGCATAAAAAATAGCCGGGAAGCAAAACACTAATTTTTAGGTTAAAAAAAAAAACGTTATATTAACGAACAGGTTAATTTGTAATGAATGGTCAGCGACCTGTTAATCGCGGTTAACTAATGAATTAAATTTTCATAAAAGTGCAAAGAAAAATTGGCAGATGGCCCTAGTTGGCCTAAATCATAGAAAAATATATAGGAATTATGTTTGAACATTTAAATTAATTAAAATTACAAAATAAGGAACTTGGGGCGCCTAGCGGGCCCAACATTCCGCCGGCCAAAACGAATGTTTTAGAACCGGGAACAACAAATTATGATTGTCAAATGGAGTGGCAATCAACATACTGGAGGACAATAATCGATTGGAAGGGGAGCCAGTTTCACTACTGGCCTTACCAAGGTACCCTTGGCGGTCTTGACGGTGGCGACTCTCACCACGTCGTCTCCTCCCGGGGAGACTGTAATCACTCGCCCCAACCTCCACTGCAAAGGGGGCAGGCAGTTGTCCTGGACCAAAACCAACTGTCCTACCTGCAACGATAACGCAGGTTTGTCCCACTTCTGGCGTTGTTGAAGCGTGTTCAGATACTCATTGTTCCAACGCCTCCAAAAATCTTGAACAATTTTTTGCGTGAGTTTCCATCTCTTTAGTATCGCAATGGGTTCACCTTCAAGGTTGGGTTCTGGGACAGAGACGGCAGGTTCCATTGTAAGGAAATGGCTGGGCGTGAGCGCCTCACAGTCCTCTGGGTCCGTGGACAATTGGGTGAGCGGCCTCGAATTAAGGACAGCTTCAATTCGGGCCAATACAGTTGTCATCTCCTCATACGTGAGCACTTGTTCGCCAATAACACGAGACAAGTGGAACTTCACGGATTTAATAGCAGCCTCCCACAATCCTCCAAAGTGTGGGGCTGACGCAGGGTTAATGTGCCACTCGACACCATCCACTGCCAACTTATTGGCTAAACAATCGTTGTAATTCGAGGAAGTTACAAATTTCTGGAGCTCCGAAAAGTGAGCTTTAGCTCCAATGTAATTTGTTCCTCCATCGCTGTAGATTTTGGAACATCTTCCTCGCCGGGAGATGAATCTATGGAAGGCGTTCAAGAATGTTTCAGTGGTCAAATCAGATGCAAGTTCAAGATGTACTGCTTTAGTGGCAAAGCAGATAAACAGGCAGAGATATGCCTTATGACACTTATAGCCTCTACCTTTATATGGCGTGACCATGTAGGATCCTCCGTAATCAGTTCCTATAATAGCGAACGGTTTCTCTGGTCTGACTCGGGGTTGAGGCAGGTCTCCCATCATGGGGTGCAAAAAGGTCGGCTTATTTCTGAAACATCTAACACACTTACGACAAACTCTTCTAATTAGGTTCCGCGCACCTACTATCCAGAATGCGCGTTCAACGATAGCTTGGATGGTTCTCGGCGATGCATGTAAGTGTTTGTCGTGATAATACTTCACTAACATGTCGGTAAGGATGTGTTTTGAGGACAACAGTATGGGGTGCCTATGATCGTAGGTTCTCTCGGTAAATCTTAGTCTCCCACCTACTCTCATCAGGCCGTGTCGATCGAGGAAAGGGTCCAGCTTCCTTAGCGGTTTGGAAACCGGTTTACGTTCAGCAAGACATTTCAACTGCGGTCCGAATGCATCGACTTGAGCCATTCGTGCCAGCCGCATCTGGGCTCGACTTAGTTCAGCAGTTGAAATGAATCCATAACACTTGTTTCCTCGGGGTCGCGAATTATTGATAAAACGCAGGCATAAGGCAGTAATTCTCATCAGTCGGGAATATGATGAGTACAAAAGAAACATGTCATTTACTTGCTCGTTCTGCTGAACGAGGCATATAGCTGGTTTAGTCTCAGCTAGTACATCTTCCTCAGACGTTGGGGAAATGGTACTGGTATTTATTGGCCATTCTTCAATGGGTCGGTTCAGCCAAATGGGTCCAGACCACCAGAGCGGGCGCTCTGGCAGTTCAGAAGGTAACAGTCCTCTGGACGCGTAGTCTGCGGGGTTGTCCGTTGTACTAGGAGCAGGAGCGGAAGCGTCCTCACCAGGTGCAGGAGCGGAAGTGTCCTCACTAAGTGCAGGAGCGGTAGTGTCCTCACTAAGTGCAGGAGCGGTAGTGCCCTCATCAGGTGCAGGAGCGGTAGTGTCCTCACTAAGTGCAGGAGCGGTAGTGCCCTCATCAGGTGCAGGAGCGGTGGTGTCCTCACTAAGTGCAGGAGCGGTAGTGTCCTCACTAAGTGCAGGAGCGGTAGTGCCCTCATCAGGTGCAGGAGCGGTAGTGTCCTCACTAAGTGCAGGAGCGGTAGTGTCCTCACTAAGTGCAGGAGCGGTAGTGCCCTCACCAGGTGCAGGAGCGGTAGTGTCCTCACTAGGTGCAGGAGCGGTAGTGCCCTCATCAGGTGCAGGAGCGGTACTGTCCTCACTAGGTGCAGTAGCGGTAGTGTCCTCACTAAGTGCAGGAGCGGTAGTGTCCTCACTAAGTGCAGGAGCGGTAGTGTCCTCACTAAGTGCAGGAGCGGTAGTGTCCTCACTAAGTGCAGGAGCGGAAGTGTCCTCACTAAGTGCAGGAGCGGAAGTGCCCTCGTCAGGTGCGGGAGCGGTTTCGTTCACCTCCTGAACCACCGATACGTGGAAGGACTTAACTTTGTTAGTTGGTCCGGGAAATGGACCGGTAATTACTACGCCCAAAGCGGTTTCTATCGCGTATGGGCCTTCAGGTAATTTCATTGGTTTTCCTTTAACCAAAGAAAAATAGACATCAGCTCCCAGTAGCATGTCTACTGGTGCGGTTTGGTTGTAACTTGGGTCTGCCAGTTGCACTCCTCTCAACATGGGTGATGTGAATGGACGGAAAGTCTGGGCTGGCAAGCAGGCAGCAATGTTCTTAACCACCAGGGCATTGGTAGAAAAGTTGTTCCAGTTGTGACGCGGGCGGAAGTGACATTTAACAACTCCTGAGACCGCGTCTACCTCCACATTGGAAACTCCAGATATGGATGTCTTGGTAGGCTTCAAATCTAAGCCTAGTTTGAGACAGCAGCTATCCGACATCAAGCTGGTCTCACTCCCGCTGTCAAGGAGTACTCTAACTTCCTTCCAGCGTTGTTGGGAGTCTCTCACTTGGATGCGTGCGGTACTCAACAAAACACGCGATAACCTCGGTTGAGGTGTGGTCCTCGTATTGTGTACTACTACGAGAGTTGAAGTTGAAGGCTTTTCCTTGCTAACTTCACTGTCAGGTTGGCTCTTTGGACGGAATGGTTTAGCTTGGGAGACATCATGTGCTCTTCCTATTGGGAGGTGTTCCCCAATATGAAGCAGTGTGTGATGTCGCTGGTCACAATGCCTACAATTGTACTTGGAGTTACAAGTCGGTGCTTGATGGTTTGGCGAGAAACAATTGTAGCAGTGATTGTGTTTCCTTATGAGAGAACGTCTCTCATACGGCGTGAGACTTCTAAACTTCGTGCAAGAGTGCATAGGATGTGACGTTTTGCACTCTAAACATGTTAAAGTTTGGTAGGAAGTGGTTACAAAAGCCTTTTTCTGCCTTTGTGACCTCGGGCTTGCGCTAGCTCTCGGGTTTGAACTAGCCTTTGCTGAGGGTTCTATTATCGGATCTTCTTGATCCACAGTCTGCCACTGTTGGGAGGTAACGTATGTGCTCAGAAAATCTAACAATTCGGACAGCGTTGGTAAGGACTTCGGATTCAGATGGCGCTCAAATCTGTTCCTGGTCTGAGTGTTCAGTTTCCTGACTAGGATGCAGGCGAATATTTGAGACCAGTTGTCCACAGGCTCTCCCTGAGCCCGTAGAGCTTCTACATGGCTGGTGATCGATGACACAAACCTTGAGACGTTGTGGAAAGACATGTTGGTTAGAGAATCCAAGTCCAATAGTCCGTCCACATGATGTCCAGAAATCAGGCGAGTGTGCTGATATCGCTTTTTCAGGACGGCTAAAGCTGGTTCGTAGTTAGCATCAGTGAGCTTGAGATTTCTTACAAGTTCTAGTGGTTCTCCAGCCAGACTGGCTTTCAGGTGCTGAAATTTCTGTACTGGAGCGAACGATTCGTTGTTATGTACTGTGCTCATAAACATGTCGCAGTATGAACTCCATTCGGAAATCTTTCCTGTAAATGTAGGCAGATCCAACTTCGACAATCGTGTATGGGTTGAAGTAGACTGGATGCTGCTTTGGAAGGCAGTGTTAGGCAGATCAGTTCTGTCACATGACTGAGGAACGTTCTCAGCGAATGGTGACTGATCACAAGTAGTGACGACTTCGGTGACTCTCTCACAAAAATCATCATATTCAAGATTCAGTTCCTCCTGTTTGTCCACAGTTTCTGGAAGAGTCAGTAATTCCAACATGCACTCTTCATAGGTACTCCTCCGTGCTGGTAGCTCCTTGAGTTGAGCACGCACGCGAGCGAGTTTGCTTGGATCGGTCAAGGCATCCTGAATGGACCTTTCTAACGTGTCCAAATACCTGACACAAAATCCCTTTTTTACTGTGAGCCTTGTGACAGCGGCCATGTTGAACCGATGGGAAATCTTGGTCAAGTACAGAGCGATCGCGGGATCAATGGTAGTACAAATTTTAGTATATCACAAATACTAAATTCTTGCCGTGCAGACTGGAGATGCCGCCGGCCTTGGGGTAATCGGACGCACAAATCAGACTGATATGTGATCCTGGCGTTGAAAGAACCAAAAGTCGGATAATCGAGCGTGTCGGATAATCCAAAAATTCTTCCAACTAACGTAAACAGGGTTAACAGCAACGTTAACTTGTTGTGGAATCAAAACGGTTGATCAGTGATCGGATAATCCAAAAGTCGGATAATCCAAAATTGCTTCCAACAGCGGAAACAGGGTTAACAGCAACGTTAACTTGTTGTGGGATCAAAACGGTTGATCGGAGATCGGATAATCCAAAAGTCGGATAATCCAAATTTGCTTTTTATCCTGGAAAACGGCCTAATAGGTCCGTGGAGCTGCCAGACACTTCTAGCCGGCGTAATATGAACGATTTCAAGATAAATCGGACAATAAAAATTCAGACTTACAAAAATCGGACTTCCAAAAACTCGGAATATTCGTAAATCGGGCAAAACGGAGGTTCTGTATCCGAAATGTACAACAGTCGGACACTAAAAATCGGACTTACAAAAATCGGACCTGCAAAAAATCGGACTTGCAAAAATCGGACTTGTAAATCTCGCAGAACGGAGGTTCGCATCCGGCTCGTGGAGGACCATGAAATGTAGCACGAGTCGGACAATAAAATATCGGATTTACAAAAATCGGACTTGCAAAAATCGGACTTTGTAAATCGCACAAAACGGCAGATCAAATCCGGCTCGAAGCAGACCATGAAATGTAGCGCGAGTCGGACAACAAAATATCGGATTTACAAAAATCGGACTTGCAAAAATCGGACTTGCAAAATTCGGACTTTGTAAATCGCACAAAACGGCTGATCAAATCCGGCTCGAAGCAGACCATGAAATGTAGCGCGAGTCGGACAACAAAATATCGGATTTACAAAAATCGGACTTGCAAAATTCGGACTTTCAAAATTCGGACTTTGTAAATCGCACAAAACGGCGGATCAAATCCGGCTCGAAGCAGACCATGAAATGTAGCGCGAGTCGGACAACAAAATATCGGATTCACAAAAATCGGACTTGCAAAAATCGGACTTTGTAAATCGCACAAAACGGCGGATCAAATCCGGCTCGAAGCAGACCATGAAATGTAGCGCCCGCCTACGTTGGGTGGTGACCGTAGGACAAGACAGCGCTACACAGGGGTCGACAATTTAAAAACTCGAAGGACCGATGTGTATGGAAGCGCAGCGCGCCGGTAAATTGAGTGGTCTATTGTGTCGCGGACGAACGCGCAGTGAGTTGAGTAACCGCCGGTTTAACCTTAAGGAAAGAAGGGGGATTTTAACTCTTCTGCTCCTAGGGGCAAATCTAGGAGACTGCACAAAGGAGTGGAAGCCCTCGCTGGGGAGAGAAGGGTTAAAGTCCAGGCCCACAAATAAGGTGAAAGGAGGAGCCAATCCTGGTCGTTTCCCTCGATGACTCCTACCGATGATGTACCTAACACGAAAATATCGTAGACTCAACTCACTGGATACAAAGTACACCTGGCAAGATACGGTGCAATGTAAGCTGGCCAGTGTACTTTGTCGGACACAATACAATAAACTGTACAAACTTATAATTTACACTCTATATCTAGACGTGTTTTGGTGAAAGCCAAGCCTTAGTTCAGTAATAGAACTAGAAATAAATATGCAACAAACAGATGGTTAAATTGCATTAATACATAAATAAATGTCAGCTGAAGGCACGTGAAAATAAACTACAATTAATTAATGTTAATACTAGAACATTAATATCTGCAAATTAACAATAATATGCAGTATTATTGTTACTAAAATATATTAGCTGAAGGCTATACTAAGAATTAACAACAATAATAAATCTTAAACTGAAAATGAGTAAGTTCGGAATGAACTTACTCCAAAGTAAACAATATTTTAATACAAACAAAATTCTAAATAGAATATTTTTAAGTACAAATAAACAGAATAAAACTACAGTGTACGACACTTAGCTGGATTCTGGATCTGGATTCTTCCTGGTAGCCGGATAGCTCGTCTGGATGAATCAGCTGATCTGGTTTTCACTCTAAATTATAAGATGCACTGATATGATTTGTCAGGTTGTAAATCTGACAAAGAGCGGTTTAAATCACTGATATTTCGGGTTGTAAATCCGAAATATACAGCATAAAAAATAGCCGGGAAGCAAAACACTAATTTTTAGGTTAAAAAAAAAAACGTTATATTAACGAACAGGTTAATTTGTAATGAATGGTCAGCGACCTGTTAATCGCGGTTAACTAATGAATTAAATTTTCATAAAAGTGCAAAGAAAAATTGGCAGATGGCCCTAGTTGGCCTAAATCATAGAAAAATATATAGGAATTATGTTTGAACATTTAAATTAATTAAAATTACAAAATAAGGAACTTGGGGCGCCTAGCGGGCCCAACAATTATAATTTATCGATTTTGTGTTTTTATTTTATATTATAATCTTTTTTTTTCGTGGATTTTAAGTAGTTTTTGTTTATTTTCATTAATTTTATTAACTAGATCGTCTTAATGTTGTACCAGATTCGTTAATTTTCTGTGCAGAAATTTTGTTTTGTTATTGTTAATGGAATTATTAACAGGTGGTTGATTTAAATCTGTATTGAAAGGGTGATTCTTCGTTTAAATAGCCAGAAATAATTACTGCAGGTGTTAATTTTGTAGACGAGTAAGTTCAGTTACTGTAAGCTAAAAGGGTGTAATTAACTTTAGTTTCAATGGAATCAGCCTTATTGCTTAATATCTTATGTGCTATGAGGTTTAAGATCCTGAGTATATGAATGTTATATATGCACATATTAATATATGGGTTGAAATAGCGTCATGTCTAGAAAGTGGTGTGCGGGAAGGAGAGATTTTAACTCAACACTTTTGCTGAGATGATTAAAAAATATAGGTGTTTGAAGAACAAGAGAGTCTGCGATGTACAACCGCCGAGTGTAGTCCAAATATTTATTTGATTATTAATAATTGGGAGTCCACGGCGAACTGATGTCGATAGCAGTCTAGTTATTTATTTGATCATCGATAATGGGGAGTCCACAAAGAATTATCTTTAAGAGTAATTCAGTTAATACGAGGGATGTTTCCTAAATTCTGGGAATTGTGCTATAATTAAATTACGCAGAACTTCTAGGCAATGTTATTGGTGCCAGACAAGTCTTAACATGTTTATGCAACTATCTAGTGCAATATTGTTCAGTCTGATTTAGGTGTTCGACTGATATAGACGCGTATTCATAGCACTGTTTTTGTAATCGTGGAAGACACAGCAAAATCTCAAAGAGCAATAATTTTCTTTTTGTGGAAAGAAGATGTGAAAACATCAGAAATTATTCAGCGTCTGCAAAGAGTATTTGGTGAGTCTGCAGAATCCAAAAGTACTGTTTATCGGTGGATCGATCGTTTTAAAACCGGTAGAACATCACTAGAAGACGATCCACGCAGTGGGCGCCCAAGCACGTCGGTAAATGAAAGAAACATTACTGCCGTCGAAGACCTACTGAAAGAGGACAGGCGAATGACTATTCGTCAAATTAGTGTGCGCCTAGGGATAGGTACACGACAAGTTCATGATATCTTGCATGATTGTTTGGGCGTTAGCAAGGTTTCGCCGCGCTGGGTGCCAAGGCTGTTGGGACTAGGTGGATTGAGGAGACACCGAAAAAGTTCTTTGAGGCCGGCTTAAAAAAAATTAGTTTATCGTTGGAATAAATTTATTCAGTTAAATGGAGATTATGTTGAAAAACTACATTGTAATATTGACGAAAATTAACAAAATAATAAAAAATATAGCTAAATTCCTAGAACTTTGGAAACATCCCTCGTAGTTTGCTTATTAATAAAAGTGGCTGTAACCAAAATAGTTATACTAATTCAAAATTAAGCTCGAACTATATTCTTGGAAAAGTTTTTTCTTATTCCCAGTAGACAGCATGGGTGATTTATCTTGGTTGTGTCGGGGTTTTTTAAAGTTGATATCCCGAAATTTGGTGATCAAGAGTTGGTCATCCTAATTTAAGGCTTCTACCGTTGCATTCGTGCTTATTGTTGCATGACAGAAGGCATCGTTTAAATGCAGTTTAACTTTCGTGATTATTTTCGATAACTTTCTTGCATTTCTACATGCAACTATTTCTATAAGCAGACGACAAAATGAATTGCAGTATTTATGTAGTATTGTTACAAAAGAAAAGCTAATAAAATAAATTTACATTTTACAAATTTGTAATAATACTTGCGTTCGTGAGCTGTTGAATTCGAGCCCGTTATCGGATATAATATGTTCTGGTGTTTCCTGGCGTGTAAAGTGTTTTTATAAATTATTTACAAGTTTTATTCCTTGCACAGAATTTAAATTATGCGCATTAGAATATTTTTTAATCAAATCTGAATGTAAGATATGTAATATTTTCTTATAAATAAAAAATGTATTGATAAATGGCTTCATTTTTTTCAATTTCAGAAAAGTATTACTCGCTATTAATAATGTGTTATTTGATTTATAAGTATTTCACTATTATAAATGATTTATTCCTCTTTGATACATTAAAAACAAAATAATTAAATAATTCAAAAAATATGAAATTGATTCTTAACTGTTCTTTTTTTTTTTAATTTCAAAAGCAGGCATTACCTTAGCCTTAAATATAAAAAATCCATAACATTATTAGCCATAATTTATACATAAATTAAAAAAATAATTTTGTCAAAAAACACAAATACCGCAATATTTTCCAAAAATTCAATCTGAACAAAAATTCCTCTCGTACGTTTCCGGTTTAGATCAATGTACATATTTCAGATTTTTATTTAAACCCCTTTGGATTAAAAAGTGCGGGAGAGTAATTTTTTAACACATTTTTGAAAAAAAAAAAAAATAAACATGTTAAAATAAAGACATTATAAAAAACTACTTTCCATTCCTTATTCAACATTTTAAGAAATTTCTTTGTTTCCACAGAATAAACTTAAATAACATTTTTTTTTTCAACGATAAATCTAATCTACTAAAAACTAATCTGATCAAAAATTCCTGTTGAACTATTTCAGTTCCTATCAATATATGCAATTGATCAATCCCTCTGGGAAATAGATTGGGGGACAAAAGTTTTTGAAATATTTTTGGCGAAATACCAATAATAAAATCGATTTTAAAAAAATAAAATATACGCATTATCATGTTTATATACGCATTAAGAGCTTTTATTTGATACTGCACTTAAAATTAAATAAAAAAGAAATGCAAAAAAATATTTATTTTTTTATTAAATACATTTGAATTTGAATTTTATTTTTAAAATAGGGGATACGCATAAAATTTGTATTTCCTTAAAACTACATTATTTTGATATGTTAATGTTAGTTATGTCACCTAACGAAACAAAAATCACATTTTAATTAATATTATAGCCAAATTTTTGAATTAAAATATTGTAAATTTGAAATAAGCCGACCATGGAGCTAAGGTTGCCGAGTAAAAACGACTGAGTATGACGTCAAACGATAGGGGTTTCACGTCACAGATACAGCTACAACATAATCTTTACACGTGTGTATATTGTATTGTTCGAGAGTTTTGTATTTGTTTTTAAACAATTTTTCACGCATTTATTATTAAAATGGCAGATAAAGATTTTGTTAGGGCTCAGAGTGATAATTTACCCAACATTGATGCATTTATGCTCATGGAATATATGAAAAATAATGAATGCTACAGTGCTGAAGAAATACGTGGTGTCAAAGCAGACCTATAAGTAATTTTTATTTTATATTCTATAACTTTATGTAAACAAACGCTGCAACTCTGTAAAATGTAAATATTTATGTAATTTAGATGTCAGAATTTTACTACATTGTTTACATGAAGTTACAAAACGTTAGAGGCATAATTGAAATACTGCAATATAAGTTATATATTTTAATATAAAATTTAATTCGGTAAAACATGTATAAACTGTTTTTATAGAATTAAACTTTATTTTAATTAAAATCACTCTAACTTTACATAACCTATAAAAGTTATACAAACAAATAAGTTCACAACAGACTATGTACGCTGGTAAGCTAGTAGTGTCATGCGTCAGTTAGAAGGGGTATGACGTCACACGTCGTTTTCGCGCGCTACATACATTTATGATTTTTTTAAGCCTTCAAATTAAAAAAAAAATTAATAACTGTTTTTTATGTTTATATGCAACAAGAGGAATATAATAAATAATTTTAAAAAAATCATGCCTATCCCCTATTGAGTAAATATACAAAATCATATAATACTTCTATAAATATTCACAAAAATTTTACATAAATAGTAATAATATAAAAATACAGTGCCATAAAAGACAAACGTCTTGTGGAGCCACAACAAGAAAAAAATAAATATAGAAATAATCTTTACAAATCTTGATTAAAAAATCTTGATACTGAAAAATAGAAACGATATATGGAAACAGCAATAACGCACATATAAAGATCTACAAAAAAAAAATACAAAATATCGAAAAAAGTAAAAATCAGTTGTTATGTGTCAATTGAAATAACCAAGTTTTAATCTTTTCCATGAATACACGTTGTGAAACTATAAAGAAGAAAGATCTAATATCATCATTGTTTATATTAATCTCGAGGTGTGTTTTTTTGAATTATATATATTTTTTCTATATATGGCTCAAATATTTGTAGTCATGCCATTTTCAACTTTCTCTGTTCAGCCGTTTGACTGCAATGAGTGACGTTATAAGGATTTTTTGGTCGTCATACCTACAAAATCCTAAAAATTTGTGTAAAATATTTCTTATGACTATAACGTGGGAAAAGTGTTGGGTTCTAGGGACAAATAAATTATAAAGGAATTGGAAGTCAACGTATTAATTGATTTGTACGTTTCTTCCTTATGAATAATTAAACTTATGGCTGTTATTTTTTATTTATAAAAATGTCCAGCTGTAAGGAATATAATCTTTGTATTATATCTGGAATGATTTTGCAGCTAGTGGATAAATTTAATTTCAAGAGTGTTCTATTGTTTTTGTTATCTGACATAAATCGCAACCCTTGATGAATGTTTGGATTGACTGTCATTGATTTGGACAATAATGTCGTGATTTGATTTTATCTCTCGTTCCCAATAGACTTCAGTTGTTGATTTTCCTTTCGTTGTGATATTTGTCAACTTTTTCAATTTTGTCTTCCGGTTCTATATCATAATTTATTTTTACAAGCATTTCTCGGAATAAAGTTGAGTACATTACAATATATAAATTATGACTGGCATATAAACAACGAATTTTATAAAGAATTTTCCCATTCAGTATAACTTTGTTTAATTTATCTTATTCATAATTTTTTTGACAGATTTGCCATCTATCCAGTTTTCACCCAGTCAAAAAAGCACCAAATTTAATTGCACCAACAAGCCTCTAGTATTACTTTAATCCTGGAAAATAGGAAATACAAGTTTATTTTAATACCATTTGTAGAAAAAATATTTTTTTGCCAACCAAAATTACTGGTGATCGGGTTTCAGTGTAAGGATACAAGGACAGGGGTTCCATTTTATATAAGAGGCCATTATAAAACTTTCTATTGCTGTTTTTAATTTGATTCTAATTACTTGTTCAACTCTGGTATTATCTCGTATATTATTTATATTTCCACTGGAACTTATGTAGTTAATTTTTAGGAAAATTTGAGGGTGAACTGATTACTAACTAAACCAGTTTTTAGATTTATTAATTTTAATTCATCAAAGCATTAAAGACAATCCAAAAGTTTGTGGAATGGAACGGATTTTTTTTTTATAAATACAAAAAAATATATATATAAATTCAAATTTTGTAAATTCTAAAATAAGTTTATAATTTTAAGGTAGTAAATACACACACAAGACTCGTCTAAGAATATTAAAAAAAAAAAGTCCCCTCTCGCAGAATATCTTTCTAGTCTTTGTATGCACAACAGTATACAAGTTTCTTATACAAAATGAACAATCTGAAATAAAATCAGTAACAATCTATGTATGAAAATTTGTAGCGAATTTTTATCTATCCAATAGGATATTTTAAATTGCAAACATGTTTGTTATCTAATTGTTAATAAATAAATTGCATTATAGACGCCATCTTAAAGTTTCATTATACAAGGTGTCTCAAAAGAAATTTTATATTTAGTGGATCGATTAATAAAAAAGTAAGCCGAATATAGAAAAAATGTTTATTAATTATTAAAATACACTTTTTGGGGATTTATTTCTTAAAAATAATATCGTCTAAATGTAGACCCTCGCGTTCTCGGCACTCATTTAATCGAACAGTAAAATTATTTATGACGTCTCGGCAGGTGGACTCAGGGATGGCTGCCATTTCGTGACGGATATTTTCTTTCAAATGCGCCAGTGAAGTCGGTTTATTGGCGTAAACTTTAGATTTAAGATAACCCCATAGGAAAAAGTCAATAGGGGTTAAATCTGGACTGCGTGGAGGCCAATTTATGTCACCTCTCCGGGAGATCAATTTGCCTGAGAAAATTTCACGAACACGTGGCAGAGACATATTGGACGTGTGTGAAGTTGCTCCGTCCTGTTGGAACCATGTTCTTTGGTTATAGCCAGGAAAGTTTTGCAGTTCAGGTACCAAGAAGTTGTCTAACATCTCCACATAACGCTCTGAATTCACTGTAACTGCACGCCCCCTTTCGTCTTCAAAAAAGTAAGGGCCGATAATTCCTCACGCCGACATCGCAGCCCATACGGTCACTTTAGGCGAATGTAGGGGTTTCTGATGTTTGCGTTTCGGATTCGTTGCACTCCAGTAGCGGCAGTTCTGCTTATTTACGTGGCCATTAAGATGAAAATGAGCTTCATCCGAAAACAAAATGTTGGTAAACGTTGAAAATCGCTCAATCACCTGATTTACGAAATTAAGCCTCTGACTGGCTTCTTGGGGCTTTAATTCTTGCACCAATTGAATTTTGTAGGGGTGCAGCTTTAGGTTTTTGTGCATAATGCGATGTAATGATGATCTATGCACATTTAAAGCACTTGCGCGCTTCCGAATTGAAAGATTCGGGTCGTCACGAACAGACTGATTAACATTCTCCACGTTTTCTACCGTTCTTGATGACCTAGGTCGCGCGGATTTTGATTTATCCAGCGTTGTACCAGTCTCTTCAAACTTTTTAACCCAATGTCGAATGAGAGGAATGCTTGGCGCATCATTTAAGTGGCGAAAACCTCGAATACTGCAGAATTTTCTACGCGCTACAGTCGCCGAATCACCGTTTTTGTAAAACTCTCGCACGCATAACGCGCGGTCTGCTCCCAAGAAACGCTCCATAGCGACTAAATTCCCAAGAGCCAGGCTACCGATTGACATATCCCCCGCGCCCCTCGGATACGTTGCGTTCACGCAGTAAGCTAAATAAATATAAAATTTCTTTTGAGACACCTTGTATAAATAAGTCGTCACACCAGTATTGTTTTGTTTTAAGTCGACTTTTCAGTAATACGAGAAAATGAGATTTTAATGTTAGAGTTGATATTGTTTGTATACTACATCACATACAGACATTTTTTTTTAACATAAAATGGTAAAATCATGTTAACTTTAGAGTGACTTTTTAACAAATAATTAATGCAAGGGACTTAATTAAGAAATTTTAATTTGGAGATAGAACAAAATGTTAAACTTTCTGAAAGTTTTAAATATTTTTTGGGAGATAGAACAATTGATAAAGCAAAAAAATCAATATCGAATTAAAAACATGTTTTATTAATTTATATATTATACATAATTATTGTATATTGGATTGTAAATTACATTTTAACTATAAAACCTAATATTTTTAAAATTAAGAAAACCAAATATTCATAGTACTTTTATTAATTTAATTAATTAATTAACTGGAAACTAGAACAAAAAATATATTGAGGAAAATGACAAAACTATTTGAATGTGAGAATAAAACAAATTGAATTGAATTGAATTATATTCTTGTTCTGCCGATGGCATATAGGGTTAAATTTCTGTGTTTAGTTTCGGAACATCTAAGATATTATTATTCGTTTTGTGCATATCTTTTCTAGTTCTTTTTCTAATCAATTGATATGCTGTTACATTTTCTTTGTAAAATGAAGTGTTAAAATTAATAGAAAAACTATTTTTTTTATAAATTAAAATGTATTATTTTTATACGCTAAATTGTAAAACTCAAAAGATTTTGAAATGATTTGATAATCAAAAAAGTGTCCCTCTTTCAATTGAATAATTTTCAGTTTTACTTTAGGATACTGTAAACATGCTGAAACGTTCAAAGCAATTTCGGATACCGTTTATATGAAAAGTTAGATATAAAATAAAATTATGAGAGATTTAAGACAGGACATAGAACAAAACAATATTAGAATAGTAATCGTTTTTTTGATATATAACAAACTATATAGTTAAAAATATCGAATGTGACTGCAGGAAATAAAATACAAGGTGTCTCAAAAGAAATTTTATATTTAGTGGATCGATTAAAAAAAAAGTAAGCCGTATATAGAAAAAATGTTTATTAATTATTAAAATACACTTTTTGGGGATTTATTTCTTAAAAATAATATCGTCTAAATGTAGACCCTCGCGTTCTCGGCACTCATTTAATCGAACAGTAAAATTATTTATGACGTCTCGGCAGGTGGACTTCAGGGATGGCTGCCATTTCGTGACGGATATTTTCTTTAAAATGCGCCAGTGAAGTCGGTTTATTGGCGTAAACTTTAGATTTAAGATAACCCCATAGGAAAAAGTCCATAGGGGTTAAATCTGGACTGAGTGCAGGCCAATTTATGTCACCTCTCCGGGAGATCAATTTGCCTGAGAATTAAGCCTCTGACTGGCATCTTGGGGCTTTAATTCTTGCACCAATTGAATTTTGTAGGGGTGCAGCTTTAGGTCTTTGTGCATAATGCGATCTAATGATGATCTATACACATTTAAAGCACTTGCGCGCTTCCGAATTGAAAGGTTCGGGTCGTCACGAACAGGCTAATTAACATTCTCCACGTTTTCTACCGTTCTTGATGACCTAGGTCGCCCGGATTTTGATTTATCCAGCGTTGTACCAGTCTCTTCAAACTTTTTAACCCAATGTCGAATAAGAGGAATGCTTGGCGCATCATTTAAGTGGCGAAAACCTCGAATACTGCAGAATTTTCTACGCGCTACAGTCGCCGAATCACCGTTTTTGTAAAACTCTCGCACGCATATCGCGCGGTCTGCTCCCGAGAAACGCTCCATAGCGACTAAATTCCCAAGAGCCAGGCTACCGATTGACATAACCCCCGCGCCCCTCGGATACGTTGCGTTCACGCAGTAAGCTAAATAAATATAAAATTTCTTTTGAGACACCTTGTATTTGAATGGATAGAGAACAAAACAGTTCTGAAAACTCCAAAGACAACACTAACTCAAAAAACTAAAAAATGGAGATAGGACAAACCAATTCTGAGGTGAAGTGTCTGGTATTTTGTTCCATTGTGAAAATTACTTAGTTGTACTTGGTGTTTTTAATGTAGGTGCTGCGGGTAAAAATGGTTTAATTTTTTTCATAAAGAAAATATCCCATGTGTCATTCCATTATTATTAATTATAGTAAGTTTTTGAACTATAAACAATGATGTCGAAAAAATGTTATGTATTATATGAACATTTATACACGAAACTATATAAATGTAAGAGTTATTTGAAATCCACGAATATATTTAAAAAATTACAGAACATTGTTGTCTGATATTATTAAGTATTGAACGATAACATTTTTACAGTAATTTTTTCTGCAGTTAAAATTATCCTTTTAGGTACATAAAAATTTGTTCAAATTTTAATTAATAGATTGTTACTAATTTTATTTCAGATTGTTAGTTTTGTTATTTTGAGAAAATATAATAATAATTTTCTTTTGCTGTTTTTTGAATATAATCATTTAAATTGGAATCCGTTTCTTTTTTTCAAAAATAGTTATATTATCAGAGTTACCTATAATTTGTTCAAAATCGTAACACTTTTTTGTTGATGCAACTTGTTTGTTTTTAAACTTTACTCATCAATTTCAAGCGTAGGTTTACAACTATTTGGTTCATTTGATCTAGAACTAAATTGTTGACTTTGTTGTTCCTATAGTCTTGGTAGGTGTTACTAATTGCTATACGCATACATTGGCGTAGGGCTTTACCGAGTCCAAAGGGGCAATTCACAAAAATAACAAATAAGATCGGCTGCGGAAATTTTAAAATTGTGCACCAGACTCCGCACATCTCTAGCTACGGCACATCACAATTAAATGTGTTTGATAAAATTTGGCTTGAGTAGAGTTTTTTGTTTTTTTCTTTTCAGGTCATAAGTGTATTTTATTGTAATAGTAATTAGTAATAATGATAATAACAAGAGAATTAAAATCGCAGAAGTTAGATAATTACAATTGTGATTAGTAGGGAACAAACGTACTTAGGCCCTGAAGTTGAGTTAATATATTTTCCTAGACATAGTTTTTAAAAATATAATTTTGAAGTCTTTTACACTATTAAAAATGTAAAATAAACCTGAATAAAAATTAATAACGCTAGTAATAAGAACAATTAATAGCATGAATGGAAATAATCTATCTCATTAGAATTTTATCTTTACATAGGTCCGCCCAGTAAGTCAAGTTTTCGACTTGATTTATAAACATAGTAAGTAAATGTAGTATTTTTTTGGATGGCTGCACCACAACTGGCATTAAAATAAATAAAGAATATATATAGATATTAAATATATTTTTTTTGTTTTTATTAATTAATATGTACTAGTTAAACAAAATGTGAAAACCCTTTTTTATTTGGTGTGCAGCACATACTGTCATCTAAAATTAAATTCAAATATTTTAAGCTTTTATAATCTTTGAAACCTGCGAATATAAATTTAATTCTGCACATTCATATGTTGAATAAAAAACACAATGGTTTCAATCTACATTATTTTTTGCATTATTTTTGGGATAATCCATGTCGACTTTATGTTTCATTATGTTATGGCTATCCTGATATATGGCACTAAAATAATATACAAAGTTTGGTAAAAAAAAGTTGCAGACAAGCGTCATTATTTAATTTAAACTATTAATAAGAAATTATTTTACCTTTAATTTATCACCTATAGATCAAAATCACTTTTAGATCAGTTTCCGATTATTTTTTATATTTTCAATCGTTTGAAAACCGCGTCCTTTTAACGAACCTTTTAATGGTTCGGCAGAGAGCGAACCATAAGGGATGTGTGAGTTGGTGCGTTGTCATGATGTAACAATCATGATATTTTCCGACTATGATGTTGTATCTTCCTTAATGACTCACGTGATTGCTTCAGAACCCCAAGAAAATAGTATTTTGTTTAAAAAGCCTATATTTTTGGAATCTTTGGAAATACTAACTGCTCTAAGTATTTATATTTTTGAAACTTAAATTTTTACTTTAAGTTCACAATAATAGGCCACACTGTTTATTGCCATTGTGGTATAATTGCATAATTTTTGTTTTAACATCGCAAGAATAATATCTGTTCTGAGGGATGGTACTATAAAACACGTCAATACAATAATGAATAAGTTTTATACTAAAATTTTCAATTCAACAAGCTTCCATACATGTTTCAACAGGTTTCCATATTTTTGACCAGGCGTATTTTAAAATTTCAATGTAAAGTACTGAATATGTAAAAATAATTTATTCTAATTATTGGAGAATATTTCTCTTTTCTCTTGAATTATATACAAATTGAAAGAAAAAAAAATCTATAATAATTTAATTTTTATTAGGAAAAACAAAAAGTTTCCATACTTATGGCCACCACTGTATGCAGATTTGGTAATAATTAATTCACTACATTGCTAGCTCACCTAGTTTATACAATCATATATATCTCTTTTTTTTTGTTTCAGTTAATTTTAGACATAAATGGACAAGTGGCACTTTTTCGAGATCTCTTGATACATATCGGGCAGACCAGGGATTGCCCTGAGCTTAGGGAAAAGATAAGAAAATTACGTAGGAGTTGTGTGGAAGCCTGCAAACAAACAAGCCAACTCTTACTTCCACAAATGCGCAGGTAAGTGTAAACTTCAAAAAAATATTTTTCATTCTTATTACTTTCAACTATTTTTGTTTATTTAAGACTTGGAAATCTTTGTAATGTGTTTGCTCGGGATTTTTATATTATTGGTTACTCCAGTGATATATTTCAAATTTAAGTTTTTACGGGACATTTTCGCTTAATAGATAAAGCCAGTATTTTTCAAAGCTTTTATCTTGCGATAAGGTAGTAATATTACGACATTTTTCTTATCTAAAAACCAGTTACAACAAATAGTCTTTTCAGATCTTTAAAACTTTTAAATTCGGCCTTTATCTACATGTAGAATATGAAATACGAAAAAGTTAAAAATATAACAGAAATAGAATAGCAAATATATTTAATACTCATAGTCTAGATCAGTGGTTCCTCGTTTGATACTGTTTCATTTAGCGCTTTGTAGTCTAGGAACGCATCCTAAGCGCTAAACGAGGTCCCTACTGTACTTTGCTGGATTAGATGGTAGGATTTGTAACTAATGGGAGATGTAAGGTTACCGAAACTAGTTTTATCAAAAACACCAACAGGGAGGAAAAAAAATAAAGACCTAGAGCAGTGTTTCTCAACCTTTTCTGGCCTGGGACCCCCCGAAATTATGTAAATATTGTCTGCGGCCCCCCTATACTATGGTGTATGAAGATAATGAGAACACGTTTTTTTTTTTTTTTTCGAAAAAGCGACGTGTGAGCAAGTTGGGAAAAATTTTGAACTAAAATTTATCCACAAAATTGAATGGTACTATTGAAATTTTCCGGAAAACCCTGAAGTACAGGATATCAAGGATAATTTCGATTTTTTAAATGGGAACGTATGTCATATTGGATATCTTTGGATAGAGCTTTTCAACAACTTTTAAGGTTAACAAAAAACTGTGATATTTTTAAATGACGATTATATTCCATAACGACTTGAAAGTAAAGTATTTTTATTTTATATATAAGTGTTCAAAGTGCCTTCCATTTTAATTTAAACACATTTGCATCCTTACTCTTGAGTTATCTGTAGTTCGGCGAACAATTAAAAATATATATAATAAAAAATATTGCACTTTCAAGTCGTACCTACTTCAAAGTACAACTTGAAAATACTTGAAGTACCTCCAACGCGAACCATTGTCAGAGAATCCCATCAACCGACACATACAATTTATTTTACCTTGATATGGTCTACTTATAGTCTGTTTGGTTAAAGCGGAACTACATTTTCAAATCTAGTAATTTTTATCAATTGAATGAAACTTTTGATCATTTTGTTTAGTAAAAGTCTATTTACTCATTATAAAGTTAGCTAGTGACAACTTAAATGTTTGAAATAGCCTGTAGTTTAAATTTGTTGTCAAAATAAGTAAATTATGTATAAAAATAAATAGAATATTTATTTTATTTATGTTATGAAAGGTATATTTTTATGAATATAAATGTAAGATATTTATAAATATGGATATAATTTATATATTGCAAGATTGAGTGCATTTTTATTATATTTTCATGTTTCAATCTTGTATATTCCGGTTGAGAAACGCTGACCTAGAGAAAGCTTACTTAAATGGACAGGAAATTACAGAGCTGAGAAGGACACTTTAAATAAGTACTTGTCAGTGCAGCTGAACATCCCAGCCTTCTTCAGCAGTTTGTAGAACAACCCCAACGACAACAAAAATCGATATAATTCCCTCAGCAAAAGGTGAAATAATATATGCAATAAATCACCTCAAAAGTTGAAGATGCCCGATCTTATTATTTTTCCCTATAATTTTAACTATTTTCGGCAACAAAAATATATCCTAAAACATATTACTTCATCAGAATATTAAACATCTCTGTATTTGTATGCAAAATTTAACATAAAACGCATCGCTGAAAAGGCAAACAAATACTTTTTACTTTATTAAAATAGAATTGTTTGTACTCGTAATATGTACCATGTTTCTAGTATACGAGAACAAGTAAATAATATGAAAAACGGTAGGGTTGAACATAATTAAATATTGTTTCAGAGTACTAAAATAATTAACAAAAAATAACTAAATAAAATAGTTATGATTAAAATTAGTCGAGCAAATATTACAGGACTTTCATCATATTGCAAAACTGAAATAATAATGGAACTAAATGTTGGTACATGGTAAAAATAATTACATAGAACATAAACTAGCAAAAAATAAATATATATTCAGTCAAATTATTGCATTAGCACAGTATATACCAGTTGTTTCAGTTGTTGTCGGCTCGTTTGATGTTGATAGGGCAAATTTTCGTGACCAAGGGTCCAATATTACCACCAGAGTTTATACCAAGCTTAGCGGTAAACCAAGATTGACTTCAAAAATTATTATTACCGTTCGGGGTTAGCGCTGATCTAAGTTTGAAAGGGTCGGTGGGCTAACTGACAGACAACAACTGACAGACAGACAACGTTAAGAGTGGGTTTTGTTCAAATAAAATGACAAATTGGACGACTGTTACACACATTTAGTGAAATTGCGGAAACAATGCAAACGCTAAAAGAAAGAATATTGAATTAAAAAATATTAGGTAAGAACATGACAAAAAAAATTAAAGAATTCCAAAAGAAAATGAAAAAACGATAAAGAGCATAAAATTAAATATTGTTATTATTATTAAAATAAAACAATAAGAATAATAAAACCTTTTATATATATAGATATTTTATTGTCACCATATTTTATAATAAATTAATATTGGTCATATTAAGTAAGTTTACATGCATCCATTTAATGAATGTAATATTCATACGCTGTCACTTGTATCGAAATAAAATGAAAATATAAGAATCAGAACAGAATAGAAACAAATAAACTATTCTAATAGGCAAAAATAGTACTAAAAAAGGCTGATTTGATTCAAAAATATGATCAAAGAAAAGAAAATAGAAATAAGTTGAATTTAATCGAAAAAGCTATGCACTACACACAATATCAAATAGAAATCTATAAGATACAGAAGCGGATTTAACGGCGGGCGTACCGGGTGCGCGCCCGGGGCCCCGACCTCTGATGGGCCCCGCAAAAACCTAATTTTACTTGAGGGGCCCAATATTCTTACTGTGCCCGGGGCCTTAACTGACCTAAATCCGCCACTGACTATAACTGAAAAATTAAGGCCTCTTGATTTTTTTAAATATTTTTTTATTAATCCTCACCCCAAAATTACCTAACGGCCATATTTTGGACTGTATAAGGAAAACTTTCTTTTTTCAAAGAAAAAAAAAAAAGTATTTATATTTCAAAAACTAAAAAAGATAGGGATCTGCGGTTGGAATTTTTGAAGTTATAAGGTCTGAAATATGGTAAAGGCACATTTTAAATCATATCCTAAACAAAACAAAAAATTGTTAAATTTTGAAATTTTTTTAATAAAATTTAATTTTTCAAAAAATTATATTTCAATAACGGTAAAAGATAGGGACTTATGGTTTAAATTTTTGAGTTCCTCATGTCCATTTTATTCTAGAAAAAAATTGGGGCCTTAATAACCAAACTTATACAAAAAGCACGTATCACTAAACAAAACCCTTGAAAATGGCAAAAAATCGAAAAAATTGTAAGGGGTACCCCTTTGAAAAAAAGAACTGGCCAAATAGACATAAACCTACAAATAAGAAGAAGAAAGTATGGTCGGTTAGGGCACACTCTGAGAGGAGCTTCTAACGAGGTATGGCACAATTGCATACAACTCGCAGGGCAGTAGGAGAAGAGGACGACCAAAGAACACCTGACGTTGCTCAACACCGTCAGAAATACATAGAGCTCATAACATCAACACAAATGACATCACTGACTTGAAATCAGTGGCCGATAGACGAGTTAGATGGAAACATTTCATGGACAGTCTATGCTCTTTTCAGAGGCAGTCCAAAATGACACGATTTTGGACAAGGCTTAATATGTTTTTCAGTGATTATTTTCGGTTATACCTATGTTAATATTTTCTGGTTTTATTTCCTTATTTAATTATAATTTGATTGCAACAAACACTTATTCCGGGATCATTTTCACACTTACTTCGAAACATTTTCACAGTTTTCGTTTAATTCGCAGATTGCGTGTTCTTTCACGTCTTTTATTTCTTGATTAATTGAAATGTAAAAAGTTTCGTGTTATCTTTGTTATTGGACATATAGTTATTGTACAAGCTGTATATTTAATTCTAGATTAAAATGCGATTATATATGTAACAATAGTACCATCAAAAGTATTTTGATAACAATGATAATATTAAGTTCGTAAATATACAACGTAAACTTCTAAGTTTGTGGAGTTAATTGTCGATAATGCAGATGGAATGCAGTTTACGTTTTATATTCATCAATTTGTGGTAAAAATGGATCATATCCAAATTCTGTAAACGTTTATGCAATACATAATTCTGCTATGTTAACAGTTTGTTATTAAGGTTAAACAGTGTATATAACATTAGAAAATCATGTTTTGTACAAATAATGATTTTTAGAACATATTTAAATAAAATGATTTCTATTCAAAATGGAACTAACATTTTCGAGCAATTATTTTTTTGTGATTTTAAAGATGGCTTAACTCTAAAATGTTCGCAACAATTAAATGGATTTTTTTGGCGCTGAAGCACCATTCTGGGCTACTGTAGAACGGTGGTTCAACGAGTTCCAGCGTAGGAGAATGTCTCCCAAAGACAAACACTGTGAAGATCGATAGTGTCGCTCCGAAAACTATCGATGGTGTCTGGAATAAGTTGAAGGTGGATGACTACTGCACTTACAGGGATACTGAGGCATTTTTGGGCATATCCATGACTCGAATTAATATAATTCTACATGAACATCTAGTCGTCAGGAATATTTGTGCCCGGTGGATACCTAACCAGTTAACTGATGTTAAAAATAAGACGCGTGAGTGGATCAAGAAAGTACTTATTAAATTTAACAGAGACCAGTCAAAAGCTGTCTATGACATAGTAACAGATAACGAAACATAGATTAACTGTTATGAACCAGAAAGTAAACGGCAGGCGGCTCAGTGAATTTTCCCAGACAAAGATGAAGTAGTCAAAGTAAAATGACACGGAGCACTGGCAAGAAAATTGTTGCTTCATTCTTCGGACGTACGGGTCATATTGCCACTGTTCCACTGGAAAATTATCGTACAGTCACTGCTAAATGATATACCACAATTTGTTTGCCGTATGTGTTCCAAAATGTACACGAGAAACGTCCAAAAGGGAGAATTCTTCTGCATTATGACAATGCACAACCACATACCGTAGGAACTATCGAGTTCTTGGCCGCTTCAAGATTGAAAGAAATTACTCATCCGCCTTACAGACTTCCGACTTGCCTTACAGACATCCGACTTAGCGCCTTGTGACTTTCTTGCTCTTCTCTTCTCTAAAGGATAAAATACATAGATTCAAATTTGGTAGCTCTAACGCGACGATTGAAGCCTACGAAATCTCGTTTCTGAGGTGACACCTGAATAATGGGACCAGTGCTTTGAAGATTGGTTTCATCGGATGGGAAAGTACATTGAACATGAAGCTGAATATTTAGAAAAACAATAAAAATATTTAAATAAACAAATTTTGTTGTTTTACTCGTTATCTGCAAATCTTAATTAGCAACCGTAGTATCAACATCTGAGAAATATTTTATTATATCATATAGAATACAAAAACGATTCTTGACTACTGGCGTTTTAAAAAAGCTACAAAGAATGCTGGATTCCATATTTCAATAAGATAACTTGTAATAACGTTAAAAGGAATTTTCTTTGCAAGTGGGCATGGCATTCAAATAATATTGCTGTTTGTACTGCTTCCATTTTTTAGTAAAAAACTATATTGTCCGAAGTTGCAATCATATTGGTTATATTAATGTCATCTAAAAGGCAAAAAGTGCTAAATGTTAAATTAATTTTCTGCTCTTCAAGTTGAAAATCTAACAACAGTTATATATTTATTTTGCTCGGACACTTTTACTTGATTACATACTGTCAAGATACCATTTGGTGAAAATATAGAGGTGCTTCATCTTGTTGTAGATAATCGCTGCTTGAAGTTGTGTTCAAGATGCCCAGTTTGAGTAACTGTTTAATATCTTGCATTTTTTCTTTCAATATGCCATAGCTCTTTAACTATTTTCGAATAGGAACTATGTATATATATTAATAAAACTTTTTTGCTTAAAAATATTGAAAGAGTACACCCTTGAAGTTTGGAAAATTCCTCCTGGGACACTATATTTTTCAAGCAAAGTATTTTGTTTTAAATCTCGGCATTTATTCTTTATGCGGCTCAAAGAACTGTTTGCATGTTAAATTTAAGCTCTGTAGCTCCAGCCGTTTGCCACAATTTCTTCCGTACAGACAGATAGACACATGAGCGACGGTATAATGATTTCTTGGCAGTGGCGTAGCCAAGGAAATTTTACAAAGGTTACCCATACACATGTTTAAAAACAAACTGAGGATTTTACACTAATGAGACCGTCAATATACCGGAGCAAAGTACGGGTACTCAGCTAGTAAATAATAAAAAATAAAGAATTATCAGATTTTACTTGATTTAAATCCAGAACTCCAGAGAAACTTGTCCACGCCACTATTTTTTAGTTACATCTGCGCAAGCCTTATAGGGTTTGGAATTTTATCAAGTCGGCTATTTTATCAAGAATTGAATGAAGTGGAATAAAATAAAACTAAATCATTTAAAGTAATTTTATAAGCATCTTATTCTTGAAATATATATCTTGCTCTAATCCAGCCACTCCGAACTATTGAATAAACTGTAAATAGCTAAAAGGGTACAATACAATTTTATTTTTATTGATTCCATAACATAATCATGTTGATTATTATATATTCTAATATGTTCTATTAATGCGGACTGAAAGCTTTCGATTATATAATTATATTGTGTATGTTAATTGCTTATAAAATATAATTTAATTTAGTGCAATTCAGTAAGCTCTGTTAAAATATAGTTTTTAAATTCAATTATGTTATGCACATTTGCTACAATGTGCGATAATTTGCATAAGCTGTTAGAAACTTCCTGGAATCATTATTTGAAATCTCAGTTGTACGAGGTTTGATAAAAAATATGTGAACTGCGAGCGTTCCGCAATATCTAATAGTGGAGTGGAAGATTTTCAGCCTTATTAAAGCACAGTTTACGTCTTAACTACTTTGAAGCCGTATTCAACGATGATTGGAAATCACTTAATTTGATATATGAAACTCTTCGTTCAGTAGAAGTGATTTTGAAAGTTATTTGCACAGAAGATGATGATTTGCTTAAAGTAGAGTCTTCATTAGAATTTGTATTGAGCAAACTTCGACGAATCAGCTAACCCTTCGGCTTAAAGCTTCGTCAAAACCTTTTAAATCGTTACGATTTGCGAAGAAATGTTGGCGAAAATTGTGGCTCTGCTGAGTTATCTTAACAATTCAAAGAAGTACAATAATGTCGAGTCAACCACAAGAAAATTTACTTTTCCAACAAAACAAGTTTTAAAGAAGCATGCTTGTGAAACATACAAGAGATCATTTCCTGAACATTACAACAAGAGTACAGCAAAATCAAGTGAAGAAAATGAAATTATTCAACTAAAAAAGTTGTTGATCAACTCATGCGTGATTATACAATGAAGAAACTAAATGCGGATCATAAAACGGACACATGGGAGTGTGAAATCTCTAAAGATTTAAAGTATTTTGAAGCAACTTTGAATAAAAGTGAAGAACTTGAAAAACTTTACAATGCATTGTTTACAATTAAATCTGCTAGCATGGCTTCAGAAAGAGGTTTTTCGATTACTGGACTATTCAGCACAAAAATTAGAACAAGTCTTTCCAATAAAACGCTCAATGTTTTGTGTTTTTTAAGAAATCATTTCCAAAATAAAATCGATCAATAAACATTCCTAACGTTGAAATAATTTTTTCTGTTTAAAAATGTTAAAAGATTTGGTGTTTATTATTTTAAGAAAATAAGACCAAAAGTTTTTGTTATAAATAATTTAAATGGAAAGAACAAAACACACTGTATAAAACTAGAGGACATAAATTTGGAACAAGTGAATAGCTAGAAATACTAAGGAACAACAATAAACACTGACGGTGACCTAAATGATGAAATAATAGAAAGAATAGGAAGAACAGGAAGAACAGGAAGATATTTTAATATCATCAGAAGTAAATTCCTGAGAAATAAAAAAATCCCCACAGAGGTGAAAATAGAGGTGTTCAAAAAGGTGGCAGTACCAATACTCACTATATGCTAGTGAATCGTGGCCTACCTCTACTAAACATCAAAGTAAGATCAGAAGCATGAAAATGAGATTTTTGAGAAAAATATTGGGAAAGACAAAGATGGATCGAGTTAGAAATGTGACGTTCAGGGAAGAATTACAAACGAGACGAACATCTAATTCAAGAAAGTCAAATGAGATGGCTAGGGCTTGTTCAAAGAATGGGAGATGAAAGAATAGCCAAAGCAACATTTGAGGCACGACCAGTAGGAAAGAGAAGAAGAGGACGACCAATTATGATTTGGAAGGACGAAGTGAGATAAGCGACAGAGAGGCGAGGGGTCAAATGGATAGATATTAAAACTTTCACGGCAAATAGGAGAGCCTGGAAAGTAATCTAGAAAAGACCACCAGAAGAGATGTACTGTGACTTTCCATCACAACGCCTTACACCAAAAGGTAGAAAGGCTTAGGATTAAGTAAGTTATTTCAGAATAGTTCTGTGCGCTGAACAGGGTTGCTATTGAGTTATAAACCAGTTAGTGACTTGAATAACAAACCCGTTTCGTTACTTCAGAGAAGTAGCGTGTGCGGACAGCCTTTATTAAAAAATTATCACATACAATAAGCAATAAACAGACGAGTACTGTCAGATATTCCCGTTATCGACTGATATGTCTCAAACTAGATTATATGGCTTGTAATATTAGACTGATTAAACAGTCAGTAGTTCGAGTACCATTTTAATTTAATAAAAGTGTCGGATATAACTGACAGTAGTTCAGAAAGCACGTATAACGACCTGACGTACATATCCCACAACAGCCTGGAGAGCATTTTCCTTATTGCCGCATTAAAACGGCAATAGTCCTTAAAGGGTTAACACCATTTCATAACCCTTGTCCGTGAATTTTTTAATCAGATTTTATACATAAATAATGTGACATATTTTAATTATAGTATAAAATTACAAATGTGTAAGTGCGTAACAGTGTACATGGAAAATTACTTCATTTAGTAAGAAGTACAGTTCACTTAATTTCTCTTAATATTAAAGATAATATTTCATCGTTAGAAGTACGCTGTAATTATTATTCAGAGAAGCGCTTTTAAGGTTTCAATTATTAAGAACAGAACTGAAAACTTTTTTACTTTTGAAATCAAGATCAAAAAAATTCTGATTATAATTTAAAGAAACTGTTGCATTTAGAAAAATAAAAACGAAGCAACTAGATTTTAACAGAGACCGAAGCTTTATTAGTTATATATACATATATATTTCAGATGCAGCATAGATTGTTCCTTTCAATAGGATCGTCTACTGGTTGTTTCAGTCTGTGGTCGATCTATATAGATCTTTGTTATTTTAAGCGAAGGGATAGCTGATTTTTAAGTTCGTCTTTGACAGGCAGCTATTTGCTACTCCCAATTGGTGGCTACAGTTCTTCTTATGGCAGGAGGAGTAATATTTGATACTATGGGTAGCCACGTTATCGGCGTGGATAAAGAACTAAAACTTTTTTAAAGAACTAAAACTACTTCTGCAATATTTCCACTACTTTACAACACTTGGGAGGTTTCATTTTTAATGCTAAATTTAAAGCATATTCTTTGATCCCTTATTGTGAAAAATAAAAAATCGTCGAATATACAGAAACACAACTTATTTAATTAGCTGTTATAATAACTCTAAAATACCCATCCAATATTACTACCAATTGAGACAGTCGTCAGAGACATGTTAGCCAATATGACAACAAAAAAGTTTATCAAACAATCAAATGTAGCGCGGGAATTTCAAAAATTACACGAACTTTTTAATTAAACCTTGTATTTTATAAAAGAATTATTTTATAAATTAAATTCCATCATATTTCTCCTCAAACATATTTTATAAAATATCTTTTACAACGATCTCTGATAGTGTAATGCCTGCCTAAGACATGTGGTAAACTATAAGATTTAGTAGAAACAATTTGGTAATAATCAATAAGCCAGAGCGCCCTATAGGCTTAGTTGAACTTTCCTCAAGATAATGCGAATACTATCTAACAAAATTCACAGTGTCTCAAGATGATTGGGGTATGAAACTAATTGATAAATTAGCACTTTTCGCCGCTTGTTTAAAATGTATGTATACGAATTTTGACCAAAAACTACGCTAACTAGCATAAAACTTATGAACTTAATAAGATATTATTTTAAAAAGAGAATTCAAAAAAACACATCTCGAGGTAAATACAGGGTGCCCGTTTTTCGAGCCTTACAATTGGGATCTCGAGAACCGTAAGAGATACGAAGTTGGTTAAATTGGAGCAAAGTTGCCGCATTAGTTGGCCACTTTAATTATGTATTTAGTTTTCCAGAAAAGTGCACAGGTCACTAGTACAAGGTGTCTCAAAAGAAATTTTATATTTATTTAGTTTACTGCGGGAACGCAACGTATCCGAGGGGCGCGGGGGTTATGTCAATCGGTAGCCTGGCTCTTGGGAATTTAGTCGTTATGGAGCGTTTCTCGGGCGCAGACCGCGCGTTATGCGTGCGAGAGTTTTACAAAAACGGTGATTCGGCGACTGTAGCGCGTAGAAAATTTTGCAGTATTCGAGGTTTTCGCCACTTAAATGATGCGCCAAGCATTCCTCTCATTCGACATTGGGTTAAAAAGTTTGAAGAGACTGGTACAACGCTGGATAAATCAAAATCCGGGCGACCTAGGTCATCAAGAACGGTAGAAAACGTGGAGAATGTTAATCAGTCTGTTCGTAACGACCCGAACCTTTCAATTCGGAAGCGCGCAAGTGCTTTAAATGTGCATAGATCATCATTACATCGCATTATGCACAAATACCTAAAAAATTCAATTGGTGCAAGAATTAAAGCCCCAAGATGCCAGTCAGAGGCTTAATTTCGTAAATCAGGTGATTGAGCGATTTTCAACGTTTACCAACATTTTGTTTTCGGATGAAGCTCATTTTCATCTTTATGGTCACGTAAATAAGCAGAACTGCCGCTACTGGAGTGCAACGAATCCGAAACGCAAACATCAGAAGCCCCTACATTCGCCTAAAGTGACCGTATGGGCTGCGATGTCGGCGCGAGGAATTATCGGCCCTTACTTTTTTGAAGACGAAAGGGGGCGTGCAGTTACAGTGAATTCAGAGCGTTATGTGGAGATGTTAGACAACTTCTTGGTACCTGAACTGCAAAACTTTCCTGGCTATAACCAAAGAACATGGTTCCAACAGGACGGAGCAACTTCACACACGTCCAATATGTCTCTGCCACGTGTTCGTGAAATTTTCTCAGGCAAATTGATCTCCCGGAGAGGTGACATAAATTGGCCTCCACGCAGTCCAGATTTAACCCCTATGGACTTTTTCCTATGGGGTTATCTTAAATCTAAAGTTTACGCCAATAAACCGACTTCACTGGCGCATTTGAAAGAAAATATCCGTCACGAAATGGCAGCCATCCCTGAGTCCACCTGCCGAGACATCATAAGTAATTTTACTGTTCGGTTAAATGAGTGCCGAGAACGCGAGGGTCTACATTTAGACGATATTATTTTTAAGAAATAAATCCCCAAAAAGTGTATTTTAATAATTAATAAACATTTTTTCTATATACGGCTTACTTTTTTTTAATCGACCCACTAAATATAAAATTTCTTTTGAGACACCTTGTATAAGCAAAAAACTAATTTTGGTCGATTAATTTTTTGGCTCATAACTTTTTTGTTTTAATTTGTTATTAATTTAATGAAGACTTAGATACAAAGCAAATGCTGAAAAAAACTCTTTTTAATATGAACTTTATTATGACGAAATTATTTAAATTTAGTTTAAAAGAATTAAATGGAAGCTTTTACTACTCAAATAACGGATAAATGATTATCAAAAAACTGTTATATTGATGTTATATAGAAAAATATTGTCCGAAACATCCAGGAATCTGTTGGCTTCTTATTAAATACCTACAAAACCCTGAAATGTGTGAAAATTCACGCTTCTGATCAATTTTATTTAATTATCTTGTTAATTGACATGGTATCAAAGGATTATTTATATTTAGATCAGCAATACAATAGTATTTTTGAATAGAGGGAAATTAATTAATGCTTGTATTTCCAGTGCTGCTGCTGAAGGAATCCCTGCCGATAACCCGCATCTAGTTATACTATTCTTCATGTCACAACTTCTGCTGAGGGAACTTGGAAAATGTCATCGACTTGTTCAAGTCATACCTATGGATATGTCCGGATATTATGGTAAAATGTTTTCATTAATTAGACCTAGATTTACATATTGTTAGCAGTGTAATATTTCTTTAAATTTAACATGAATTTCCACTGTTTGTAATTTTACTGTAAATATTCGCGACGGTATTTTATTTTATATATTTTTCCGATTTAAGATTTTTAATGCTTATTGTATCTAGATGTGACATGTTGTGACCAATTGGTGTGTTGTTAAAATTCGTGGCCATATGTGTGCATCTATTTGTTTGTTCCAGATGTTGTTCAAATGTTTCTGGTATTACGACAATTAAGTGAAAATTATGACTGGGTATGTCTAAATCCAAATAATTTATTGGTGTTGAAGAGAACAACGTATACTTCAATGTATTTTTTTTTTATTAAATTTTGCTCCCAGTTTTTAAATAATAAATTGTTGACATATTTTTTCGCCCTATTCATTGATGTTGTCTATCTGTAGAGCATGTTGGTTCTTGATTGTTTTTGACGTTATTTTTACATATTTGATGTGCTTCTAAATTAATAACTTCACTCCTGTATACTACAGTTTCTTGACATTACTAAATTATCCATTTGAAGTTTGAATATTGCCCCAGCCTTCCATTAGTACCTACTAATATACTGTGTAAAATTCATATTGCATACTCTGGTTGTACAATTTAATTTATGTCAATTAATAATTTAATTGTTGCCTGGAAACATAATTAGGTGGTATTATATGGATTTGTAACCAAAATTGCCAATTTCTTGTACATGGTACCTTTGAAATTAGTTTAAAATTTATTAAATAAAATATCTCATTGATTTAACAGCAAAAACGTATACGGTAAAAATTATTTAAAATAAGAAACCAAATCTTTTTTATTCTGTGCATGTTTTCAATTGAGTGAATATTTGGGAAGTAATGGGGGAAATAAAATCTTGAAATCACTTATGTACTTTGCATCTAAAATAAATATGAGAAATATTAGTTTAGAATAAAAAAATATATCATTTTGATTTGTGTTTATTGACCAAATAACGGTTCTACCAAACATCCCTTCTGACATAGAATCGGTGGTGAAAAATTCCAAGTGCCGCATTTATTGGAATTATTCCTTCCCTACCTCGATGGTACTAACATCCACTAAACTGGATATAACCCTCTTGGATATCGGAGACCAAACAGATGTTTGTGATCGAATTCTCGAGTCCAGCTGAGAAGAATATCTCTCTCAAAGAGGAGGAAAATAGGTCCAAATATATGGATCTCCTGTCCGAACTTAGAAAGTTGTATCCAGGGTATAAAGTTAAGCTTGTAGTCCTGATAGTTGGTGTTTTGGGTGGTATGAAAGCCTGCTATCGAAGGAAAATCGAGTCCATTCCCGCCTGCAGATATTCTGCCACCTCTTTGATATGCAGGATGCAAAAATCAATGCGTCAACACTTCGAAACTGAAAGTTTTGATGTTTACAAATTTAGAATTGATAATGTTTTTCAATTTCCAGCGATTCATGTGAAAAATAATCGACTTATGTATATATAAAATTTTATAATTTTATACGCAGTTGCTGCAATCTGCGTTAGTCCATTAATCTCAGATTTATAACCTAAGTTTATCAAACGTTAATTTAAAATTAAAACAAAGATATGCGCTGCCAGAACTTGGAATAGCTTGATTCAGGAATTAAGTTAACCTAAATTTAAGTTGATTCGCCATTTTTGACAAGTTAACTTCGTTAATGTCAAATTAGTGTCGCACGTGTACGTCAAAAATACCCCTTATCACACTTTATAACAAGTTGGAGGATTAATCTGGTTATATTAATGTTTTTTTTGTAACATGACATATTTACCCATAGGTTATGATGCATAATATTTATATGATTAAATGTACACAGACGAGTTGTTTTTATTAATTTTTCTCAAATTTTATAGGTAGGTGAGTAAAACAATGGTAATGGTCATTAGTACAGGACAGATATAGATAAACTTAACCTTGGACACAGTGACAATTGAACAGTTCAACAGTCTTAAATATCTAGAATCAGGACGGCTTGAGGGTCGTTGGCGCCTCTAGGCAAGATATAATGCAGCGCCCCTGGCAAGACATAATTCAGCGCCTTTAGGCAAGACAATAGGGGATAGGCATGATTTTTTTAATTTTTTTTATTATATTCCTCTTGTTGCATATAAACATAAAAAACAGTTTTTATTTATAAGTCCTAAAAAAAGCATAAATGTATGTAGCGCGCGAAAACGACGTGTGACGTCATACCCTTCTAACTGACACATGACACTACTAGTCTACCCAGCGTACATAGGGTTACATGACGAAATTTCACTGGACAAAATTACACGGGACAAAATTACACAGAAGAAATTACACATAGACAGAATTACACAGGGAAGAAATTACACAAGGACGAAATTACACATACGAAAATTACACTAAGACAAAATTACACATTTAATTTACTTTAATTTACACATACGAAAATTTTCTTCTGTGTAATTTTGTCCCGTGTAATTTTGTTCAGTGTAATTCTGTCCTGACACCCGTACATAGTCTGTTGTGAACTTATTTGTTTGTATAACTTTTATAGGTTATGTAAAGTTAGTGATTTTAATTAAAATAAAGTTTAATTCTATAAAAATAATTTATACATGTTTACCGAATTAAATTTTATATTAAAATATATAAAATATGGAAGATCCAGGCCCCAGTACTTCGAAACATAGTCGAAAATATTGTTTAGTACCAATGTGCACAAATAATTCAATTAGAAATCCAAAAAAATAATTTATATCATTACCTGATGACGAAAAACAACAGAAAAGCTATGAGGCGAAATAAAACCGATATTTCAGAAAAAAGTAAACTTTATGTTTGTGAAGACCATTTTAATGTGAGTACATATATTTTATAAATTATTTTAATAATAAATGCGTGAAAAATTGTTTAAAAACAAATACAAAACTCTCAAACAATACAATATAAACACGTAAACATTATGTTTTGCCTGTATCTGTGACGTCAAACCCTTACAGTCTCAGTCGTATCTACTCGGCAACCTTCGCGGCGTGGTCGGCTGATTTCAAATTTACAATATTTTAATTAAAAAATTTGGCTATAATATTAATTAAAATGTGATTTTTGTTGTGTTAGGTGACATAACTAACATTAAAATATCAAAAAAATGTAGTTTTAAGGAAATATAAATTTTATGCGTATCCCCTATTCGGTGCCCAGTAAATATAATTCCATTGAGGTATAAGAAAAATATTAAAATATAATTTTTACATGATACACATAAAAGTCCTAAATTCATGGCCCTCCGGCGCCCCCAAACCGTGGCGATCCTAGTCGCCCAATGATAAAATCGGTCGTGCTCTAGGCTGACGGATCGCTACTCTATCTGAATTCGGGATTGGTAATTTTAGTTTTGACGTTGTTTCAAAAATACAAGCTACATTGTTTATAAATTATCGTAAACCAGAAAACACGCTGTTGATTGCTGAAGTTAGTTTTTCCTTTATTTTCCTTCTTATTCATTATTATTTTTCATCAATTTGGCGCTCTTTTCCACTGATCATTTGAAGCAAGTGCCTCGTTCGACTCACCCTCGATCAGGCTCTGTCTAGGACAAGAGTAGCGAATCTGTTTGTTCTAACTTGTTAAATAATACCAGATGTTTGTAAGTGTCGGCGTTCCAATCTTCATCTTCTTCATCTCTTGACATATTCTTTCCGAAAGTTGGCTATCATTATGGCAATCCACACTTCCATTCCATCCGAAAGAGCACTGTGTATAGTATTAACCCTCTAGTGCCCGCAACCGCCTTAAGACTGGTCATATATAAATTCATGTAAAAATAAAATACGTGAAAACTTTGCCCATATAACTGTTTTCTTTGTCTTTTTGGGACTGACAATCGGGTTAATTTTGACCTTACTCACATATTTCCAGGTGTCGTATATCAATACACGCTCGAACTTACAGTAGTTCGAGCTACTCGTAATGAAAATGTATTATTTTTAATTTATAAAATTCTATACGTACATCACAGACACCGGAAAAACTTGAAAAATTGTTGTTAATCTAAAAATATCGTTACCGACGAACGTGTACTATTTCAGTTGATTGCTGTATGCTGTCGGACACATGCAGTTTCAAGAAATATTGATATTAACGATTTATGAAAGGATATAAGTTCAAGACGAGGACCGTGCAAATATTGACAAACCTTATGTACAACAAAATACTAACGCTATCGCCTGTTTATCAATTTGAGTGTAAGATCGTTCCGCTTTTGTCAACATATGTGATATGATCAATATGATCATAGTGGTTTCGATTTTCCCACTAAAATATGTGTTATCCTGCATCGAAAGTATATAGCAGTGGTGTGCACTTCATTTTTGCGTAAATAAAAAAGCAGTTGAAATACAAGGGCTGACTGATAATTGTCTAAACGACCACATAGGTGGCGCGAGTATATTTATAAAAAAATTTAGCACAAAAAATATAATTAAGTTTAAAAATTTATTATAATGTAATATTTATAATTAGTTTCAAAGTTAACATATATGTATGTATTAAAATAATGACAAAATAACAGAATCAGGTAGACTACCAGAATACCGACACAGTGCCTCTAAGAATTCAACGTTCTACATGTTTTCACTAATCGGACCGAATACTTCTTGCATCCTCTTCAGAAAGACGGGTGCATATATAAGGGTTCTGATAGAATTTCCAGTAATAAGGGTCAAAAATTGTTCAAGGAATTGTAAAGGTTATTAGGTAATAACTTTGAACAAATGTCACTTTGAACAATGAACTATTTTGTCACTTTGAACAAATTTATTTTAAAGTTACGTGATGTACATATGGATTCTAATTTTCTATTTTCCGAATCCTCACAAATTTTAACTATTATGAACCCTTAAAATTCTTCTTTAAATGCTAGCAGTTCCTCTCACTGAAATCACACGACGAGTGGTTTTTTAGAAAGTTTTTGAGGCATTGTCCGGATAGACTAAACGATTCATTATATTGGGTTTCTGAAGAGATGTCTAGGTACCCGGGAGCTTTTTTATACTTTAATGTGTTTATTATCGTTCTTACCTCAGTTTCACTGGTGGGAGTTTGAAGAAAATTGATTTATTATTGCAAATAATTAATTTTAGCATAGATTTCTGCTCATTTACATCTTTATTTATTTGCAATGCCAAACTTTTTGAACGCTTGTGAAACAGTCATTAAATTCATCAGCTATATTTTATTTACTAGTTATTTTTTTTTATTATTAATTAGAAAATTCGTTGTGGACTGTTTTCATAATCAAAGATTAATTTGCAAATATCCATAAATTTTGCGAATTATTTAGGTTGTATTCTATTTAATTTTTATAATTTTGTTTTGTTATTTTTATGAGGTTCGATAGTATATTTTAGTTTATTTATATCTTAAGTAACAAAATTTAACTAGAAATGATCATATATATTGATAATATACCTGAGTAATCCATGGTTTTCTATTTTTCTTTTACTAGCAAACACTATGCTGCGTACAACTTTTTATACTAGTAGTAATTACAGTGGTGGTCATAAAAATAGAACCAAGAGTTTATATTACATATAATGATGATTTTTTTAAATCGTAGGGAATATAATTGCAATTACACCTAGTAAATAAACTCCTGCACTAATGTATGAATATTTAGTAAACATAAATAATGCCACCTGATTATTTTTCCATCATTTACAAAATAAATTTCATTGACATTTCTTGTTTTACCTGGTTGGATAAATAGAACTAGGTTGCCAAAACGAGTCGTTACTGTACGTTTAAACAAATTAATATTAAAACATTTCTGTTAGGTATGCTCGTCATATACTATAAAAACTAAACCGTTGCCGTGGCAATTACTGTTCAATTAGTAAAAGAAATTTTATAGTTTTATAACGAAAAGAGGGGAAAATCTCAGAGAAATTGCAAGAATCCTTGGACGTTCCAATAAAACTGATAGAAAATGCATTAAAGTACTAAAATAAACCAGTAATTCGAGCAGCAAATGTAAAATAACTTCACGAGATGATAGATGGCGTACGTGTTTGGAAACTGAATCCTTTCAAGTCTTAAATTATAAACCAGAATTAAATCTCGACAATACCCGCATGGTTAGAAGAAGACTACGAGAACTTAATATACACGGCTGGACAACGAGAAATGTTTCTTTGCAGTAGTGTGTTGGTTACGCTGGATAAGAAAAGTTAACTTTATATTTTTTTATTCGTCCGACAGTGGCCGACCTCTAGCATAGACTATTATTCCAAAAAAGTATTAGCAAATTATTTTTTAACTGACTGTATTTATGGCTATATGAATCATGTCTTTTGTGTTAATGTATGTTTTACAAATATTTTGTTTTTCTCAAAGTTTGACTTACCTTTGCATTTTGCTTAAATCATCTTCAAAACAAATTCTAAGCAATGAGGAGTCACAATCTTTTCGTATTAGTATTATACTTGTCCCACACGTATTTATAACCAATTTCATGACCCCGTTTTTTAGCAACCCATAATTTATTTGATTTAATTAAATGTTCCTGAACGTAGATTTTTTGTCTCATTTGTACCTGTGGAATGTTTTTATTAGTGATAACCAGTTTTGCTTTGACCAAGAGATCTTACTTGGTTCTATTAGTAATTTGAGCTACAGGCGGAGGTGAGTTTCTTTTATTATTGATGAATATACGTTAGACATCAACATTTTCAATATATAGATCAACGTCTTGCCCAATTTTCTTATAGTTTCCTTTTAGTTTTCCCATTTTCTTTCGTTGCTGCTAGGAATTTTTAAATCATGATTCCTTGTATACTGTTCTAGATTACCTTGGAGTTTAGGATATTTTATTTTATGATCTTTTTGTTCGTTCAATGTAACCATTTCTTGCATCAATTTATTCATTATTTTTTTTTAATTTCATTTTTGTTGTCAGATAATGCATACAGATGTCATTCTTTTCTGACATGAAGTTCATTGCTTTCTTCATTTCAGTAAATTCATTTTTCATTTGAAAAAATTCTTTAATATCTGCATTTATATTATTTAATTTCTCATAGAGTTAAGGTTACTCAGAATTCCCAACACCCTGTTTAACAAAATAGGAATCACGTATACACAAAACAAAACATTATAGTATTAAATAGAATGAATTTCTTTCAAATCTGCAGCCACAAAAGGTAAATTTATAGAAAGTTACAAAGTTTCTATAAAAAAAACACCTCATTTCCACCTTTACAAAATAATGGAACCTACAACTACTCGAACAAATATAAAGCAAACGCTTTAGCAGAGCAATTTTCCAAAGTCCACAAACAGAATGTCAATATTGGAAGCATCCACCACACAAAACAAGTTTGCAGTGAAATTAAAAACTACTTCAAACAGCATCCAGTGATTCCAACTGAGGCAAATTGTACAATACCGAGTGAATTAAAGTTAGTAATCCAAAAGTTAAAAATAAAAAAGCTCTAGTCACAGATAAAATAACCCCTCTAACTACTAAAACAACTTCCCAATAAAACACGAATTCTAAGTAACCCAAATTATCAATCATATTAAGTTACTTAATAAAGCTAAAAACTAAAAAACTTATAAACCAGCTGACTTACCATCCTGCTATAAACCCATAAGCCTACTGAGTACTCTTAGTAAAGCAGCAGAAAAGATCTACCTTGAGGTAGCATTCAATCCTATAGTTCCCAATAATTTTTTATACAAAACTAAGAATCTGAAATAAAATTAATAATAAGCTATACATCAAAATTTGCAAATAAGATTGAATTTGTCAATGGAATTGGGAAAGTCTTCAGTCCACCCCTTGTTGGCTGGAATCGGCTTGGATCTATCTTCGAGGCGGGGGTTGCCCATCAGGGAGTCGAGGAGCCTGAAAAAGGCTTCTCCCACTCACATTGTATAGCTCACTTGGCTCACCAAATGTATTGGATATAGCGTCGTTATCTCAATCGTCACCGTGTTGACTGGAACTTGTGGAGGAGTTGGCTAGGTTCCCCTGCCCGGATTCCGTACGACATCCAAGTACTTATATCTCTGATTGACCTAGGTCCAATATTCATTCGTCATGACAAATATTATCTTATTACGAAAATGCAGCGTATGCATTACGTAATCAGATGACATATGCTAGACGCTGACAAATAGTTTTTTAATCAAACAGGATTTAGTTTTTTAGGATTACCTTTGTGATAATATAAATATCTACTAAATAAAATATAATTTCTGTGTAAAATTTATATTTTTCTGCATATTTAAATAAATTTATGGTACTCATGATCTAAACTTTTTTAAATAGAAGACTGGATTTTTTCTGTATGAGGTTCTGTATATATTTAACTAAATATTCAACCAAGAAACCAAGCTCTATGTTTTTGTACCTAGCTTACAAGACGACCCCTGCTTTTTTATGTGTCTTGTGGTTTTTAAGTTAAGGGCCGTCTTATACGTAGGTATATATGCAGTGACGGGCACTCAAAATTGTAACAAAGGGTTCTTTCAGGGTCAGTATATTAGTAATTATTTTAGTAAATAGTTTTTAAAGTGTAGAGAAAAAGTTTATTGGATTGTAATTCTTTTTTGAAAAAGCAGAATCAAATAGACCTTTGTCTTTTCTTTGACTTTCCATCGTTATCTCCTTTATTTCAGCTGCAATCTAAAACTATTCGTATAGCTGTAACCAATCGCGTCAAATTCTCGACTTTCTCTTTAATTTTTTTATGTTAATTCTTTCCAATAATAAAATAAGTTTATTTGTCTGTTATTATGTACATTATTTACCTCTCTTAATTGTAGAGTTCGTAAGTACACCTTACCTTTATCTTCTTATATTGTACAATTTCTTAGTTGTGATTTTACCTGTTGATATTTGTTAGGGAAAATATTAAGATCGTTCCATGACATGAGCAGTCAATAAGACAGGATTTTTCGAAATTCGTCCTCTTAGGGGATGATAAGGGGTAAAATGTGTTTTCACGGGTTCTTCAATATTTTTTACAGTCGATAAGATATCGACTTGGCTTTTGCTTATAAAGGTTTCCCATACAAATGTTTAAAAACATATTTCACGATTTTGCCCTAAACAACCCCAAAAGGGTAAAGCTACATTTAGAGTTGATTATATAGCACCTGATGTATGTCATGTGTTTGTTAAGATATAACATTATTTCTTGGCACAAAGGTGTCTTTTTTAAATCTTCAGAAACTGTTTTGACTGTTACTACCTTAAAGGGGTAAATTGGTATTTTTAATTTCATAGGACATCCGTACCTAGAAAAATAAAATTCAGAGAGTATATTTCTTTCATAGCGTAGACACCCAATAAGAAGGAATTTTTCGAAATTCGACCCCCAAGGACGTGAAAAGGGGTAAAATGTTTTTTCATATCTCAATATCTCTTAGATCTGATGAGATATCGACTTGGTTTTTGCTTACAAAGATTACCCATATAAATGTTGCAAAACTTATTTCAGGATTTTGTTCTAATCAACCCCTAAAGGAGTGAATCTACATTCGGACTAAATTATAGAACTCGTCGTATTTCCTGTGTTTTTGTATTATAACATTTGTTCTCTTAGGGAGGAAAAATATATTTCACGGATTCGTTGATATTATTTAGGACAGATTAGATACCGCCTTGGTTTTTTATCACAAAAGTAACCCATACAAAACATTTCTTTCTGACATATAAGTGTATTTTTAAATATTTTGAATGCGTTTTACCGTTTTTTCTTTTTATTTCACCTCTAAAGAGGTAAATTGGTACTTTTTATTCAATAGAACATCCCTGGATACATATATAAATATGAAAGTCTGAAATCTGCCTGTCCGTACGGGCATCACAACAAAATGGCTAGACCGATTTTCACGAGATTTTCAACACGCCTAAAGGGGGGGGGGTATGGTTAATTTAAAATTTTTTAAGCATATTTTTAAGAACGATTTGTGTAAATCTGGTAAAGATAAGCTAAATGGGTGAAAGTCTATCTTAAAGAACAACACTTGAAGAGTATTGCGTTAAATTTTTATTGAAAAATATTGAAAAATGAGCCATTGGCGTCATTTATTAGTAAACACTCCAAAAAAAAAAGTTGATTTGCGGTGTACACGATATCTAGTGACACAATCATCTGAAACATATAATTCAAAAGATCGAAAGTCAAAAAATCGAAAAAAAACGTAAAAAATCGTGTTTGGTAATCGGAAAAATGGTTATAAAAAAAATATATTCAAAATAAAAGCAAAAACTTAACGTCACTACCTAGTAAAATGATTTATAAAGAAGTGAGCAAAATTTCAGAAAGATCCATTCATTAGTTTTTGAGTTATGATGTACACCGCATCAAAAAAAGCTATTTTTCAGAAAACGCGTTTAAAAATAAAGAATGTTTTTTTATTAAATAAATATATACAGCACATATATAGCTTATATACAAGTATATTTCAATATATGTATCAAAGATATTCGTCACGAGTCCCCTCTCTAAGAGTATAAAGCAGCTGATATCGATATTAAAGCCACATGCGCACAAAAGCGATACAACGCCACATACATACGATAGGCGCGAAAAAACAAATAATAGGTACTAGTATTAAAATGAGTATATCTCAGTCAATTTTGCTCCGATTTACTTGAAATTTTAATGGGATACTCTTGAAGATATATCGAATAACCCAATAAAAAAAAAAAAATGAAAAAAAAATCAAAAATACCATACCCGGGGGGGTATTTAAGGGGGTATTAAGGTAAATCCTGGGCAGGTTATAGGCTATATTTCGTTAAAATTGCTCAGTAGCCCTGTGTTGGTCGCGAAAACCAAATCGCTCAGGATAATAATTTGATTTGCTTCTATACGATCGCTAACCGGGCATATTATAACTTTTTATTCTTCTATTTTGCTAAGATTTGAGAGCAGAGTCGTAGCAATGTTTTTGGCGCCCTTGGCAAATAAAGTAAATTGATTAAATTTATCTCCCCAAATCCAAGTGATGAGCAAAAAAAAGGTCCTCACTCCCTAAATCCAAGTGATGAGCAAAAAAAAGGGTCCACATTCCCTAAATCCAGGTGATGAGCAAACATACTCTATGGCTCCTCTCGTCAAACCTCGCGCCCCTGGTAAGTGCCCCGATGCCAACCCGTTGCTACGGCTCTGTTTGAGAGCAGCCTTATCGGTCTATAATTGTTGTATAAGGTAGCATCTTTGTTCTCTTTTGGAAAAGCGATTATTTTTGCAATTTTCCATTAAGCTGGAAAATAACTGAGTAGGAGTATTGCATTGATTACTTTTACTACGTAAACAAAATTTTAAATGGACATTAGCGATATATTTGCCGGCAGATTTTTGTGATTTTCAAATTTGTAACCACTTTTCTTCTAAGTAAATGTTTTTAATATTCTTAATATATTAAAGTTTGCATAAAATTATTTAATGCATTTAATAAATCTCGAAACATTTTTATTTTATTTTAAATTGAGTTTCTACTGAATTTTAATTTTACTTTATTACACATTTTGATACCATGTGTTGGGTCTTTATTTAACAAGCAACTGTTACCAGCTAACCATACATGGCTAATGCTATTATAATTAATATGTATAATATAACTGCAACTGGCATGTTAAACAATGACACCAGTACCTAGAACTCTTTGATGCTACCTCTTATTTAATATGTATTTTCCATTTGTTATCCTCTATGTTTATTTTTGTTTTCCTGTTTTGTAATGTTTTTTACTCTTTTAAAATATGATATTATACTAAAATAATATACAGGTCGGACCCGATTTACAACGGTCCATTTTACAAATTTCTACATTGACGACTGTTTTAAAGTTACTTAAAATTAAATTATAACAATTATTTTGTGCATAAGCAGACTCAGAGATAAGCATATGAAAATATGCTTTTTCATATGCTTATCTCTGAGTTCAATAACCGGACAATATGATGTGTTCTCTATTAATTTTAAAATTGTTATTTTATATCGTGATTATTAACTAAGCTCTGATGAAGATTTAAATTAAATCGAAACGTTAGCGAAGTTAATAAATTTGTTTTTATTTTCTGACTGGTCCGAATCCCATTACCTTCAACTATAATTATAATACTTAATATACAATATATATATAATACAAAATATAAAATTGTCAAATTATTGCATCTAGCGTTCTAAACGAGTCGAATAGATATGTTGTGACATGTCATAGATCCTGTCATAGATCCTTGGCAAATACTTCCCACGTTGTTGCGGCGAGTTTATGTACAATGCTAGTATGCGTCTTAAGTTTGGCAGAAATATTATTTATTTGTTTCCGGAATGTTAGTGATCTGTTCACAGTAATTCCGAGAAAATTGGCAATAAAACGGGTCCTATCTGTATTTTCATCATTCAATCTTAGAATTTTTAGGGAATATTTCGAGGTATTATGGTATATAGACCGATATAATAATTGTTGTTTTATAAAATTGTATTTTAAAGGACCATACATTCCACTAATAATATTTTTTCAACTGTTTCAGATAACAGAGCGGGACCATCAAATTTAGGAAACGTAATTTCGCAAATTCTGCTTTGTAAACAAATTACTCCCGACTTCAACCAAGAGGAACTCTGCAGTATTACAAAAGACTCGCAAGAGATTTCTAGGATATTAAAAGAAATGCAGGAATACATGCCTCAACAGGAAAATTATATAGGTAAATTATTATCATTAATTTGAATGGGAACAAAGATTTAAAGTAATATTTTACTTTTAAAAACTGTGAGGTGTTGTGCATGTTGCTTAGTTAACATCCATGTGTCGGAGCCATACGTAAGAATGAGGTGTAGTATAGTTTCATAACGCCTGATCTTGTTTCTACCTGTATGTAGAGTTTTCGTTTTGATGACAGGGTTGAGTGCAATGTAAAACGAATTAGCAGCTTGAATTCTGTTTCTGATTCCTAGGATTTTTTATTATTTCGAATTGAACAGGTTTATGCATTGCGGTGAGCCTTATTGTATGTAAATGAAATAAATCATATATTAGATTGTTTTTCCAATTTATAATTCTATTTGTTCAGTAAAATACTGTCCCTTTCTTAATTAAACAGTTCTCAATAACACCCATTTATTAGGATAGTTGACTAATGGAATTTATTTGTTACAGAGAGGAACACGGCGTTAACAGGCGACGAGGCAAATACTCTGTGGACCAATAAGAAAAGAAGAAACTCATTATACAAGAATATGGGTGCTTTTTGTTGTATTCGAAGACCAAATTACTTGTAACAAGCGATTACATATAATTGAACCTAATTTAGTCATATCTATACCTCGTGATATTATATTTAATTAAGTTCTATTCAGCCTCTTTGCTGTTAATTTCAATTACCTATTGTGATAATTATGTGTCGATTTTGTAAAAAAAAAATTGTGCAATGTGATCTCTTTATGAGAACATTTTAAACCCACATTTGATTTTTCTGTGCTACCTTTCCAACCTAACCTTCCTAACCCATTATAATTCTTGATGAGTTTTTAATGTTAAAGTTTATGAATCGACCTAGTCAACTCTTCTTGCCACAATACTCATAAGCACCAAAAATGAATATAAGCCTTATTTAAAAGGACAACTGAAAATCAAATGAAGAATAATTTATAGAATAAGTTACATTTTAAAGAAACTCATCTTCTTTTCATATTAATATATAGAATCTACAACTAACTAGTTTGTTTAATTATATACAGTCAAATGCAATTATACTATTTTATAACTATCACATGAATCATAGACCTATAATATATAATGTATAAATAAGTTATAAATAAAATGGAAGACATTAAAGAAAAAAAATATTTACGTTGGGTACAACGCACATAAAAAATAAACTTGGTAACAAAGGAGTTCGCATTAAGAATTGAGGTACAACATATATACAACACTATTTCTTTCTTAAAAACACAGTAATTATGATTTAGACATCAGGTAACCAAAAACGTTCCTAGGACTTTATATTATCTCGAATTGAACAGGTTTATGCATTGTGGGGAGCCTCCTTGTATATAAATGAAATGTCACGGTTATCTGCTTTATTTGAACATAATGTTGATATACTTTATTTGTACGTAATGAAGTCATAATCCGCGAGCGGTCTCAGATATGAACACTCCCGGTTCCGCTGACTGATTGCAATTATTTTTAGGAAGAAGTTAAGGGTTACTGAATTAAACTCGACATTTTAACTAACCTACTTTAATTATAATAACGGGTTTAATATTTAGATGGTTAAATATTTATACAATGACTTACAAATAAACGATGGCAGCTAAGTCCAAAAGAGATAAACATTCACCAACACTAAACAGCTGAGAGGCTCTATTACACACGAAACACTTGTCCACTGGACATCAAAATTCTCACTAACAACTCTGAAACCAATTTCAAGTTCCTCATAAGTCTCTGAATATTGTCGCTTCATCTTTTTATCTATACCTACATACTACACTAATACGGAATATACGGAATTATTTGGTTTCTTCAAATAGAATCGACCGAACACTTTAAATTTATTTAACCCATGATGGACAATATATAACTGCCCTTAAACTTGTATTAACCTCATGACTGTTTTAACTGAACTGCCCCGATTCTGTAACAGACCCTCCCCCGACTGTAACATGGTCATCTGTTTTAACTCAAAAGTCAGGCGACAATTATGACTTAAAAAATTAGACAGAGCAAACTCGTTAGAAAAATAACCAAAATAATATTTTTATTTTAAGACATAAATTAATAGTTTTACACATATGGTCCGAATACATCTATTCTATTAATATGACATTTTTGTGAATTGTTATAGAATTTATGATGCCCTGTTCCATGTACATAATATTAAGGACTAATAAACATGTTTGCACTTAAGTGATCCTTTCTAAGAAAATAGATTATTTTTTTATATTTAATATTTTTTAATGTTTGGATAATTATATTGAATTTATTTATGCAATTTTTATTATTGAAACAATATCAAAATTATCTCCCTTACAGTATTACACTATTTGGCCAGACAATACTTATCACCATCTCCTACCAGCATCTTCAGCGAAAGAATGTTTTGCGTAGCAGGTATTATTTACGAGGAGAAAAGAAATAAACGCCTTCCGCCATATGCCAAGACACAATAATTTCTTCCTTATGGAAATTAAAGTATTAAATTTAATTTTTTACAATGTATTGTTTTCTTTAATAATAATGTTACGTCAAAAGAAATTTCATTTAGTTTGTTGCCATTCACCCTTTAACTTATTTTATCCCATATCCCATGATATTTTTTGTGTTCGATGGCTTCCATGCCGTAAGCAACTACTAAGAAGGGATTGTTAGAAAGTCGATCTCTAACGGAGTGAAAATGGGTAAAATGTTTTTTCACGAAATTCTCAACGTCTCTTAAACTCTGTAAGATATTAACTTGGATTTTTGCAGACAGAAGTTACCCATACATATGTATACAAAAGTCAGGTTTTTGCCCTGAACTACCAAAGGGGCGAATCTAGATTCGAGGTGAATTATAGAACACTTTTTATCTCATGTGTTTGTTATGTTATAACATTTCTTTTTTGAAATGTATGTGTCTTTTTATAATTATTGGAAAGCGTTTTGACCGGTTTTTTTTAATTTCAAGAGGTAAATTGGGTTAATTTTTAAGTATAAATTTATAAAAATTAGAGTATATTTCTTTCATGACATAAGCACCAACTAAGAAGGGGTGAAAACGATAATATGCTTTTTCACGGATTCCTCAATATCTCCTAGGTTCGATGAGATAACGGCTTGTTTTTTATTTAAAAAGGTTACTCGTACGCAAGTATAAAAATTTTGTTCTTATCAGCAACTAAATGGGCGAATATACATAGATTCGAGCTGAATTATAGAATCTTTCGTATCTCCTGTATTTGTTGAGTCATATCATTCATTTTTGGCATGTAGGTGTTTTTTCTTAATCTTTAGACAACACATTTTTGCCAATATTTTAAATTCACTCCTAAAGGGGTAAATTGAGATATTTTTACTAGAAACATGAAATTCGGGCAGTATATCTTTCCATAACGTAAAAAACAACTAAAAAGGGATTTTTAGAATTTAGATCCCTAAGATGTGAGAAGACGTAACATGTTTTTACAGGGTTTCCTCGGTATTTCTTAGGTACGAGGAAATATCGATTTGGTTTATGCTTACAAATTTACTTATATACACTATATAAATAAGGATTTTACCTTAATCAGCCCTGAATGGGGCGAATTCGAGGTGAGGGATAGCTTTGAGGGAGGACTTCTCCTCACATGGGCAGTTTTAAGTGGCCTGCTCCAAAGTGAGTTCACCCAACAGTGAATAACCAATGTGGTTTATAAAGAACTGTGATTTTTAGGTTTTGCCAGACCGTTAAAATACCAAAGCGGTACACGAATACCTCAGCTAGTAATTAATAAAATTAAATGTTAAATTTCACATATTGGAAACTGGAAGTTATCTAAAAAACTCTATATCTGATGGTAGGCTAAATAGCAATTTCTACATTTTTGTGAAACACAAGGGTACCCCATTGGTTCCTGGCCAAGTACACAGTTTTTTCACTTATGAAGATGACTAGCTCATTCCAGCCAATGAAAAATTGAACCTAGTCGCGTTGAATCAGAAGGATGACAACCATCTCAACCACTTCTCATAATTTTAAAATGCGTATTGAGGACTGGGTCACTTTTTCCAAATGTTTTCCAAAATCTTCTTGTTACGCTAAATCAGTAGATGCAAAAAAAAGTATTATAAAAACATTATTAGGTAAGGTCCAAAATTGGTCCAATGGTCTGAAGGTCCAAAGGTCTAACATTGTTTCCAAAGTTGAGATAGAAAATTTGACACAGTGGGCATTAAAGAGTTAAGACTACAAAGAACGCAACACAACAATTTAAAATGTCAGATGAGTTAAATACGCTAGTACCTAGGATATACCTTAGTTTTCAGACCAACTCGCCATTACACTTAGTAAACAGAAAGAGCGATGTTTCAATATCTACCTTTCAAAATTGCATGAATGTTTTTGGTTACCTGATATATAGAGGCGCTAAATATTAGTGAAATATGCAGTGAAAAAGGCACTAAGAAGTATTAAAATAGGCACAAAAAAGGCAACTAGTCAGAAGATATAGGCAAAAAAAATCATATATATAAAAATATATATTTATTTATATATTTGTATACAGAATTTATTATTAAAAGAAAATAATCTAAACAATTCTTATCTATGTTTGACTGAGTTGAAGTAATTGTCAATGCAGTGGATTAAAAAGGGCACAACACCCCCCAAGTAACAAGTTAAAAATGCCGTTTCTGCCTATTTTAAAAGACAAAACATTTTTTTTTTTTTTTTTTTCTCGAGTATTAATAAATTAATTGACATATCTGACAAATGTATTAGGGTTACGGAGGAATACATTGAAAAGGCAAAATAATATTATGTTTTTTTTACCCTTCTTCCCGTCTATCCCGCGAACTATTTGACCTCTCCTCGTATATGGAGAAGTTACAGAAAAATTGTATTTGGACTTTTGTCTGTTGCTTCTGAGTGCAACATTTTTCATTGATTTTACTCTATTTTACAATTTCTTTGTATTTGTTAATTTGTACAATTTATTATAATCTTAGTACACCTTAAGATCATTGAACTTTACAGAGAAATACAGGAAAGTTTTTCAATGTCCGTTGGTACTGATTTAAGATTTCTAACAATCAAAATGTTTGCAACAATGTATACTTGAAAATATTCTTAAAATTTTATTTTTGACATGAATGTGTAATGAATTTACATGGAATGAAAGAGATTTCTTTCATACTGACGTTACCAAATTTATTATATTGGATTGTGCGACAAAAATATTTTCCGATAGGTATAAAATATCTTAAATACGGAATTATGTCGGCGATCTATTGAAAAATTTAGATCTCATTTGAGACTTTTATTATAAGGACACTGATAATCAACTATTTTGAGAATTCCGGTTCACAATAAAAAAAATAAAGAGAATATAAGTCTCCACATTCACAAAGTTGAAAATTAAGGGTAGTACAATAATTTAGAAATGTAAACAATTAATTTCAAGATCTTTTCAAAAAGTTCTTATACTTAGTTGAGTTAAAAATATATATTTCAAAAACATATATTAGAAAAAAGTATGTAAGAAACTAACACCTGTCATGACAACACCATATTTAAATAATAAAAAATGCAAAATTAATGTTACCAAAAAAAAAAAAAAAAATGCATTTTTATTATTTGTGATTATAATTAGAAAAATCTGTAATATTTAATGTAATATAACATAATTTTCATTAACATCAAAAATATATTTACCAAAAGTGTCAAATTAGGTCTTCCAAAGCCTAGTATAATGGTAGGGTGTAAGTATATACACAAGAATAATATAAGCATTCAACAATTAAAATGTGAATTATAATGTATCTTTTGCACCTCATCCTAGTTCTGCATTATACACACCAAAGAAATTATGTAATCAAGCACATAACTATAATCCCAAAGTACCTTCACTTTTAATATTAATTTTACGCACAAAGCGAAATGTATCCAATTATAATAACTGCACGTTTCTGAAAAAATGTATATTTCTTTGTCGCGGTGTCAAGAAATAATGGCCAATTGTAAATGTATGAATAATTTAGGCAACTGATAGTCATATTAATAATTTCCGTGTTAGACGCAAATATCCATCGTTGCTGTGCACCAAAAATGTCACTTAACTAACTCGTTAATAATTTCTGAGCGCAAATAGTCAAGCCCAGAGCCGCATTAAGGGGGAGCGGAGGGGGCGACGGTCCCTAGCGCACTAAAGAAAAGGGCGCTGATGAGCTTGACTAAGGGGCACCACATTGCGAAAGTGAGGATTTTTTTTTGCTCTTCACTTGGAATTTGGGAGGTGAGGACCTTTTTTTGCTCTTCACTGGGATTTTGCTTACATTTATTTGCCAAATGGCGCCAAAACGCAGTTTTGCCTCTAGCGCAAGTTTTCCTTACTGCGGCTCTGGTTAAGCCTCATTCATAGCTCATGTTTTAATGAACAACGCTTAATTCATAATGTTAACGCATAACGCATAATGTTAGTGGCTAAGCACAACACAAATGTACCATTTTCTGCTACATATTTAATAAATAAATTGCTCTAACTGCCATCTATACGCAATAGTTATTACTAAACAATTTATAGTAAAAATGTCTTATTATTAAACATATGTATTATTTTTTTATTAAATATACTTCTAAAAAGAACCAAAATAATATTTATTAAGTTAATTATTAAATAAAATAGCTGCAATGTTCCTGAAGCTACTCGCTCCAACCTAACTTTTTGATTTCACAAAAAAAATGTGAACTTTCGTTCCCGCCAATTTCCCAGAAGGGTTGGTTAAAAAATCTGAAAAAAAAATCTCAATAATGTACATTGATGGAAACCAAAATAGTTCACAATTTCTGTCAGATTAATTTTTTTATTGTTGAAAAAATACGTTTTTTTAAAGTTCATGTAGTGTTTTAAATAAAAGCTCTTAGTACATAGAAAACAAACGTTAAATTATTTTCAAAATATTGTTCATTTTGGCTTGATTACCGCAAAAAATATGTTCCACACATATAGCAGGCTGTTTGGGTACTAGATAACTGAGAAACACTGAAATATGTGAAAATTCACACTTCACATCAATTTTTTATTAGTTTCAACATATTTACTAATTAGTATATCATAAACTGCAGCCACAAGTCTTTTTACAGTTTCCTGTATAATATATTCTATTTTGAAATTTATCACTGTATATCTGCGAAACCCTGAAACGTGTAAAAATTCTCACATCACATATATTTTTCAATATTAGTTTCAACATTTTTACTAATAATTATATTACGAGCTGCATCCACAAGTCTTGCAGTTTCAAATAAAATATATTCCTTTATTTTTATAGTTGTCAGTGTTTTAATGTTAATGTTAATGTTAGAAGTTTGAAGTATACATACTTTTAACATTATGCGTTAAATAGTTTCTTACGCTTATGCACTAAATTGGAGCTATGAATGGTTATACGGATTTGTGTAGAACAAACATTCTTACGCGTTAGCACACTATGAATTATGTACTATCTATTAAAGCATGAGCTATGAATGGTACTTTACTGTGGGCCAGAAATTTTACCTAACTAATAATTTCTTAGTTCTGTATGTCAGCAACTTACATAACGTAAGAGTAACGCGTTAATTAAATCATGACACTCCGACGTAACCTTAAAGCCTCGTTCATAAAGCCTGTAATACATGATGCGATTTCTCGTTTTGAATCTCGTACGATTTATCGTACAAGAATTATTGTATCGTGTACTACAGGATTTTCGTACGAGATCTTGTACGATATTGAAAACCATCCAATATTTATGCTCCAGACCTAAAATATTGTATAGAAATGAACAGATATCGACGCAGTAGATTATTGCGCATAGTCACGTGACCGATACCGTTAGGAATAATTATCGTACGATAAATCGTACGAGATTCAAAACGAGAAATCGCATCATGTATTACAGGCTTAACACAAGTGGTGTATAAGATAACGGATGTGTGCTGATATTGACCAGTTCCCGAATTGGCCGGCCATTTCCCATTTTGGCCGATTTCGGGCTTTGGCCGTAACACATACAATATATCATGAGACAACATTTATTTCTCATCAGCGTACAAATTTTAATTACAAACTTCTATAAATTAATTACAATTCTAACAATAAATTATTGGTACAATACAAAATTATATGTTGATTTATTATTTTTTGTCACTCATAATCTAAATGAAATTATAAATTATTAATTATTATTGTCAAACAATAATTAATAATACCTGTTTGTATTACTTTTAGAGCTATATTTCTTAATTTAGTCGTTAAAATGTTATGTAGATAGAAGAAAATTACACTCAATTTAAATAAATTAACAAAATCTCCATTTGAAAAAAAAAATGTCAGAACATTATAATTCTCGGCTCACAATATACATTTTCATAAAATCCGTGCTTTACTAATCACAATCAGAACTGAGTTATCTGCGACTGCAAAAAATAAATTTTGTGTCAGTCACTGCCAATTTCTCAGCAAAATATATAAATATAACTACTTATATCTTCTTGCCGTTTTCTTTTCCTTGGTTACATAATTTCTAAGGTGTTAGGAACGTATCCATTCAATAGATATTTCTAAAAAGTAAAAAGACTAACAAAAGTAAAGCACACTTATTTTTTCTCTCTGTAAATACACAGTAAATTAATAATGGAATTTAAAATCACACATTCTTGGTATTTATTTCTAATTATTATATCAATTATATGTTAATCATTCAATGACAATACAGCACATAGTAGTGTTTAAAATAATAAATTGTTACAGTAAACTTTTGTTATTACAATCATTTTATCCATACTTTACATTTGAGTCATATATTATGCAAGTTCGAACAAGTTAGTTGTAAAAACAGAATCTTGCGTCCACGTAAACTGAAACTTATTTAATGCAGGATATAAATCCTGAATTGTGTTTTGAAGATAAGCTACTGAATAAAACTTTAAAACTTTCCTTCAGTATAAATATGCAATCCCTTCTAAGAACCCTCTTCTACTATACGATGTAGGGTTTGTTCTTTTTATAGTAATACCAAAATTACGCCATTCTGTCTTATTGTGGGCCTTATTTTATCCTTCCTTCCATGTCAATACTTTCTTATCTAGGATATGCAACACTGTTTCTTCCATGTTTTTACGTGTTCTTCCTTTTAGTCTACTTCCTGATGTCTTGACTAGCCATATATTGTCGATCCTTCTTCTTTCATTTTTGTAATATGTAATCTGTATGACTTGTATGTACCATCTTAAATTCTGGCTTTCTATTATATTTTTTGTTGGTTCTGTTTCTAGCTCTTTCCATAAAATTTACTTCAACATACATTTACTTAAATGCACATTTTATGCACATTTTTATTGTCATACAATTCTCAACAGTAGTAGTAGTAATACCAAAAATGAGTAAAACAAAATATTAAATCTTGATTTAAAAATGTGCACTGGCAACTTATAATAGATCACCTATGTTTCATATTAGCAAGGTAATTTATTAATTGATATGGCTACTAAATAAAGACAAATACTAAGTAATATTAAGTTAAATGGACCTAAGTACTTAATAATCGGATACTTTTTTGGCCTAAGGTAGTCCTGAACGGCTATTTTGGATATATATATATTTTATTGTAATTATTTATTATTATTTATTTATATATTTAATTATTTATTGTTTTATTTATTTAATAGAAATCACACACCAGTGGTTTAAAAATTAACTTATTATGTTTGATAAGTTAGTGACTATGAAATAAAAGATTTTGTTTTACAAAAATACGACTTATTTTTCAACATAATCTCATTTTAGCTCGATACATTTTGCCCAACTTCTTTAAGCCTTCCAGAAAGTGTGATATCTCGAACTTTGCAAAATTGGATTCGATGCGAATATTTTCCAGCGAGTTTCTTCATGTTTGGAAAGACAAAAAAGTTGCAGGGAGCCAAATCTGGAGAATAGGATGTACGAGCCCGTCTCAGTGAATTATTTAAATCATGAAAATTGTGAATTTATGTTAAAATAAAGTAAATATAATTTAAGATAAATGGTTTTATAATTATAACAGTACTTTGTTAAAAGTATTTCACTTAAATATTTTCTAAAGTATTGTATAAAATATTGAAATATCTCCCTTATTTACTTAACATCCCAAATATATATGAGGCAACATTTTTTTCTCTTCAATGCAGTTTTTAACGAAAAAATTATTTATTGAGGAGTGTTACTTATAATGTTAAAATATCTCATTTATCATTTACTTAAGGCTGCGTATAACCCCCAGAGATTATTAGTTTCTTATACAAAACTAACAATCTGAAATAAAATTAGTATCAACCTATACATCAAATTTTGCACCGAATTTGTATCTATCTAATATGATAGTTTTAATTGTAGAAACATTTATTGTAAAAATATTATCGCTCAATAACTTAAAAATAGACATCAGCGATATTATTCTGTAATTTTTTAAATCTATTTGTGGGTTTCGAATAACTTTTATATTTATATAGTTTTGTGTAGAAATGTTCAAATAATACGTATATTTTTTTTCGACTTGATTACTTATAGTTTAGAGCCTTCGTCGAAAAATATTATACTTAAAGATAATACAATGCCACTTGGTACACGTATTCTTCACGAAAAATAAATCATTTTTGCTCGTAACACCAATTTTGAAAACCGCGACAGATTCAAGAGGGCGGCAAAAATAGATTACGAAGTACAATAACTATAAGTAATTTTCACAATACAACAAAATAGCTAGAATCATATTTGTAGAATGAAGCTTTAGGTACAATTTGCCGCTTCGTACGCAAATATGCGTCGATTGGTTTACAAGATGGCGTCAATAATGCAATTTGCTTATTTACAACTACCTAACAGTTTTTTCTACAATTAAAAATATCCTATTAGATAGATAAAAATTCGCTGCAAATTTTGATATATAGATTGTTATTAATTTTATTTCCGATTATTAGTTTTGTATAAGAAACTATTGAGGACTATAGGGTTGTGCGCCGCCTTAACAGCAAACATGTAGGTATATGAGAAAAGAAATTATTTCTCTCTTTTCATTTTGTGACAATATTAACTACATATTTGTTTCTTTTGTTAAGATTTAATTTTGTTTGTAAAATATTCGTAAACAGTCCCCACATCGTTATATAATTGAATTGATACCCATACATTTCCCTTCTAATATAAATAATATTTTTTTTGTAAACATTATTTTTGTTAGTTTGCCAACTTCACTGAGATGGAGCTCGTATTTCTGGTGTGGTGACCTCTTTTGGACGGCCTGGACGCTCATCATCAAAAATGCTATTACGACTGCGTTTAAATTCAGCTGTCATATTTAATTGTTAATATCGAAGGTGCAAAGTCCCCATAAACATCGTTCAATTCGGTGTTGATCTCAACTGCCCCTCGTAGGTTCTGTCTACTTGCTGGTAGAACATTGTTATAAACGAAAAAAGAAAGTGCTCCGCGAAGCACAGTTTGGAAAACCCTGCCTTATATAACATTAAAATAAAAATCTTACTATACAATAATTTCCGTAAAATAATCTTATTGAAAATTACCCAGCGTACTAGATATTCCGGTTATCATCTGTTTGCAGCAGTTTGATTTTTTTTATTTGATATTTAATCAATTTAGAACAGTTTATTAGATTTCATTAGATTTGTAGCTGTTGGCAATGAAGGTTAATGATGTAAAATCGTTTGCATCTGATCATTCGTGTTGAAATAAACCATGAAAATCGCTAATTACAAAGGTTTACTGTAACATAAAAATACATATAATTTTAGTAGTGTAATTAGCAGTAATTTGTACTTATATATTATAGTTTTTTAGATCAGTTGTGGCAATTAGGGTAGTTTCTATTTAGTTTATATTTTAATGATTCCATACAACATATTTGTATGTAGTCTACTTCCAATGCGTAATTCACGCTTATTGTACACACAATGAAATTGTGAAATAAGAAGTACAAGCCTTATAATTCTATTGTCACGTACAAAACAAAAATAAAATTTATCAATATAGATCCTGTTATTCTGTATCTGGTTTCTCCTCATAGGAAATATCCCAAACAACATTCCACAATAGTTTCGTTACAACACAACACATAATTTTTTAAAACCCCTTAAGATTAACGATTAATGTTCCGTTTGAGTCCACCAGAACTAGACTGTATGTAAGGCCCATTTCTGAGCATAGGCCTCTCCTAGCTCTTTCCAAATTTCCCTATCCTGAGCAACCCTTGGCCATTGCCTTCCTATTTTCCTCACTATACTATCGGACGATTTGGTTCTTTGTCTTCCTCTTTTCCGTTTCTTGTCCAACTGCAACCATTCCATAATTCATCTTGTTCATCTCTCATAAGTCAGTCTCACAATATGACATTCCTGTTTCCATTTCAAATTAAACGACGAGATGTCCTACTTGTTATGTCCCACAATCTTATACCTGAAAACGCTTTCACCATACCTCTTTGACATTATCTTAGTTCCTGTGTTTGCTTCTTTTTTAAAGACCAAGTTTGGCTTCCAAAAGACGAAGTAAGTATAGATGTAATACAGGTGTTAATTATTTTTATATTCAAACACAGTATGGTATAAAACAAAAACCTCTTTCTTCCCAAGTAATCCACTGGCGAATTTTAAACTTTTACCAAAGTTAGTCTGATCCACGTAAGTTTTAACACACAAAGTTTCATCAAAATCCGTGATGGTAAGGTGGGGAACTTTTTAAAAATTAGACCACTTGACATGGAATGACTCTATAATAACCTAGCCTGACCCTGTTTTTAGGTTCACAATAATTTTAAGGGCTGTAACGTCAAGATTAACACAGTACGCGAAGCCTGCGGAGTGCCTGGGTACGCCCTTGATGTTAAGTGCTATATTTTAAAAGAAATATTGCCTAGGTATATTCTGAAATCCTCGAACTCTCTTTACTTGGAAGAATAATTGTCGCGAGTTAATCGTCGTTTCCTTTATGCCAATGAAAGAACTCTCAGTGACAAATTATTGTTTGCATAACGCATTGCCTAACTATAAAGCCAGAAGCAACAGTATCAAATGACTAATAAAATAGTGAAATTCATTATTATCACTGAAAGCCAGATAATTCGGGAAACTACCATTTTATCATGCGTTCAAAAGCGTACTATGACTAATGTTAGTTTATCGTTGCAAGGATTTCATAAAACGAAAAATATACTTACTTTAAAAACATTTTTTGCTAAAATTAAAATGAGGCGTCACATATTGTAAGAAGCCGTAATGAAACAAAAATTGGAAATATTGTTACGTGGGCTGTTAGATGGAAATGCAACTCCTGGTTGTCCAAAATAGAAGTGATGACCAAAAAAAAAAGGTCTTCACTCCCAAAATAGAACTGATGAACAAAAAAAAAGGTTTCTCACTCCCATAATATGAGTGAGAAGAAAAAAAATTTTTTTTGAATAATTCGTGATTTTAGATGTCCCGCGCGGGACAATCTATTTTTGTTCAACAAGCGGGACGTCCCGCGAAATTCGGGACGTCTGGCAACCCTGGCGTGAAACGTCAAAGTTAAGGAACTCATAAAATTACAATAGAAGTGATATAACTAGGCGTGTCAACCCATAGCCGTAGGGATTAATTTTTCACATTACGCATCTTACTTAAAGGATTAACAAAAACAAGTATATTTATTTATAGTTAGTACTTAAACGTATATATGCGCCACTGACCGTTGAATGTTTACAACGTGGTTGTAAACATGAACCCTAGTTCTTTTGTAGTTTAACAATGTGATTATAGTTATACGGGATAATTGTTTTATGCCGATCTTCAAAAGTAATAGGGTATGTTCTATAACTCTAGTTCAATTGAAATTTCTTAAAAACCATTAAAGATATTTTCCAAATTTATAATCCTATTGTTTCTAAATTTTTGGGGTTATTATATTTGTTTTTTATTTAATTTTTAACGTTCATAGCGTGCATACATTAATAACTTGGCTCTTGGCGACCAATTGATTTAGCAGAAATTAATTTCTGTAGTGAAAATAGTGAATCTGTGCAAGTTCTTTGGAGTGTGAAAATGTGGAAGTTGACGTGGAATGCGAAAATGTGGATGTGACTACTATTTTAAGACTACCGCCATATTATTGTGTTTTAAACCCTATAGAACTAATATAGAGCCAATTAAAAGGTAATGTGCGCCGGAAAAATTAAACACCGATAGAAAGTAACACTGGAATACAATTAATTAAAGACGAAACAAGTGCAATAAGTAGTGATTTGTGGAAAAAATGTGTAGAACATATAAAGACAATTGAAACATTTTTTTATAAATCCACCAAATAAATCTTGAATAATTATTAATTTAAATGACAGTGGTAGTGACACAAACTCTGATAGTGATATAAACAATGATAATAGTGATAATGATTAATATTTTAATAATTTTAAATTACCATAAATTGACAAGTTCAAAAAAAATTGATGTGAAGTGTGAATTTTCACACATTTCAGGGTTTTGCAGGTATTTAGTAAGTGAATGATGATTATTTTGGATGCGAAAACAAATTTTATATTAAAATATTTTTTTTGTTAATTTTAATTCGAACGCCTAATACCATTATTTAGGTTTCTAAATATGTGCAGTATTTTTTTTTTATATAGCAAGGTTCATTAAGAATTTTAAAAATTGCGCCTATGGCTTCCATTGGTTGTTATAAGTTCCGCCCCTCTGATTTCGTGTACATTGAAACAGAATTAAATTATAATTTAAACAATTTCCACTGGCTATTAAATTTACGCTTTTAAAAATTAAATGCAACATTTGACAAAATATAATTAGAATTTTGAAAAAATAATTTAAACAATATAGAAATTAAAATATATATATATATATATATATATATATAGTCTCTTCTCCAGGGTTCGATCCCTATCGGATCGGGTTACATGGGTGAAAAGTCAGCGTCAAATACCACTAGACCAGCACACACGTTAGAGTGTTGCTTGTTACAAAGCTATAACTTGTGTACATTATTAGCCAAAAATCACAAAAAATGCGTTTTTTTCCAAAACATAATCTGATCAAAAATTCCTGTTGAACTATTCCGGTTCACACCAATGTACATTACATAGAATTTTTTCAGATTTTTAGTTTAAACCATCTGGGCTACAGGATGTGGGACAAAAAATTTTTTGCACAATTTTGGCAAAAATCGCTTCAAAATAATTTATTTTACAAAAAAAAATTTGATCGTTAATCCACGTACCAAGGGCTTTCATTTGATACCCTACTCAGAATTATAAAAAAATATTTTTTTTTCGATGAGCACATATTTGTTTATATTTTTAGGGGGATATGTTTTTTAGATGTTTTAGTATTTTTCCTATGTGCGGGTCAAAGAGTTGTATAAGCATGCCAAATTTCAACTCTCTAGGTTTAGCCATTTGGCTACAATTTTTACCGAACAGACAGACAGACAGACAGACAGACAGACAGACAGACGACAAAATGACGGTATAAGGGTTTTTTGGTCATACCTACAAAACCCTAAAAAGAATGATTTGAATGATAAATTTGAAGTATTAAATATAGACTATAAAGACTTTAAAAAACGATGTTTAAACATGTCTGTATTTATAATTCAAATATAGCCAGTCCTAAGGCTGATAAAAATGTGAAGGAATGGCATGTGAGTATATACAGTTTATTCTAAATAGCATATAAGAAAACACGTTTATTTTAAATAATTATTTAATTATTACGGTCCTGTCAACTGTTATTAAAAAAACCATAAACTCAGCAGGTATAATAGTTACACTGTCAGCCATTATTGGAATCAATAAGTGAGGGTGACCATTTCATTTTGGAAATACTATACAACAGTCTTCCCTAAAATTTATAAATTGTTAATTTCAACCAAAAGTAGATTTTAAAAGCTTATTTTATACAAGAAAAACTATATAAACTCTAAACTTACTAGCTCTTAATAAAAAAACTGAAGAAGAACCCTTCCCCGCATACTATCACGCATAATAGTTTTAAAAATCTGGTAACTCTACCAGATAATTTGGACTCTCCGCTTATTTACTTGCCAGTATATTGAACAAGCAAACAAAATATATCTAATTTACACATTTATGGAAGGAGTGTTTATATGTATTGAATAACAAAGATTAGATAAAACTATATATATATATATTGTACTGACATGTGCTCATATGTTAAAATTTGAGGTTGTTATCTGTGTTCCTATGTAGAGTAGCAGAAAATACACCTATCTTACCTAATATATTTTCTTTTTGATTATTTTGGAAGAAACGAAGATACAACAGAAAATTGATGTGAAGTGTGAATTTTCACACATTTCTGGGATTTGCAGGTATTTAGTAACTGAACGATGATTATTTGGGATGCCAAAACAAATTTTATGTCAAAATATTTTTTTATGAATTTTAATTCGGATGCCTAATATCATTATTTACGTTTCTAAATATATGCAGTATTTTTTTTATACAGCAAAGTTCATTAAGATTTTGAAAATTGCACCTATGGCTTCCATTGGTTGCTTACATCATAAGTCCCGCCCTTTGATTTCGTCAAACATAGAATTAAATTATAATTTCAACACTTTCCACTGGTTATTAAATTTACGCTTTTAAAAATTAAATGCAACATTTACCAAATATAGCTAGAATTTTAACAAAATAATTTAAACAAAATAAAAATGCAAAAAAAAAACAAAAAATAAAATCAACAGGATTCGAAACCTAGTTTGCAAGTTTCTTATATTATTAAGCGTACGACAAATCCAACCACGCCACGAGAGCCAGTGATTCGGTATGTTACACAACGTATTAAATAGTTAACATATTTTAGTTAAAAACACAAAAAATGCGTTATTTTCCGAAAACATAATCTGATCAAAAATTCCTGTTGTACTATTCCGGTTCACACCAATGTAAATTACTTAGAATTTTTTTAGATTTTTAATTTAAACCATCTGGGCTACAGGGTGTGGGACAAAAATTTTTTTGCACAATTTTGGCAAAAATCGCATCAAAATAATTTATTTTGCAAAAATAAAATTTTGATCGTTAATCCACGTACTAAGGGCTTCATTTTTTCGATGAGCACATATTTGTTTATATTTTTAGAGGGATATGTTTTTTAGATGTTTTAGTATTTTTCCTATGTGCGGGTCAAAGAGTTGCATAAGCATGCCAAATTTCAACTCTCTAGGTTTAGCCGTTTGGCTACAATTTTTACCGAACAGACAGACAGACAGACAGACAGACAGACAGACAGACAGACAGACAGACAGACAGACAGACAGACAGACAGACAGACAGACAGACAGACAGACAGACAGACAGACAGACAGACAGACAGACAGACAGACAGACAGACAGACAGACAGACAGACAGACAGACAGACAGACAGACAGACAGACAGACAGACAGACAGACAGACAGACAGACAGACAGACAGACAGACAGACAGACAGACAGACAGACAGACAGACGACAAAATGACGGTATAAGGGTTTTTTGGTCATACCTACAAAACCCTAAAAACGATACCCTAGCAATCACATTTTGCTTTCACATCTAGTATAATTACTAGCAGACCCGTTGCCAACAACGCTGGCAAACTGATATCGAATAAAAATCAAAATAAGCAGGAATCAATTATTAAAATTTGCATGATTCTGCGTATATTAACAAAACAAAAATGTTTCTTGATTATACCTAGGAAATCCTAAAAAGCTGCTTAATGCTTGTCGTTTAAAAATTAATTTTGGGCCGGGCACGGCCCGCGAGCCATTGCTGGACATCAATGGTATAGCTGTTTCTGATTATACCTAGGAAATCCTAAAAAGCCGCTCAATGCGTGTTGTTTAAAAATTAGTATCGGACCGGATACGGCCCGCGGGCCATATGCTGGACCTCAATGGTATAGCTGTTTCTGATTATACCTAGGAAATCCTAAAAAGCCTCATTGCGTGTCGTTTAAAAATAAGTATCTCGCCAGACACGGCCCGCGGGCATAACGTTAATTGACACAACATTATTTAATTAAGCCAAGGTATATACTGACTGGAGAGCTAAGAGCTATATTCTCGCTAAGGCTAAACACATAGTGTAGTAGAGAGCAAAGCAGCGATGAAAGCGGAGAGCAAAGCGGCGAAATTAAATAAATGAATTCCTGTTAACACGCGCATAGTGGAGCGTACTGCAGCGAGGTTATATTGCTGTTATAGTCGAGCAAAGCGACGCGTTTAAACAATTTTGATTTCTCTGCTATCATCGTTGCTAAAATAGTTGTAAAAATTGCTAAAAATGGATATTGAGGCATTTACAAGTAGTTCTCATTTATAAGAGGTATTTATAGTAGGTTCCGATTGAAATTTGTCCATTTTTTACCAATTTATGTTGAATTTTTTCCAAAATATAATCAAACGTTGAAATACTCATGCGAAAATAAGAATTAAACTTTTCTGGATGTTCGCGGGTTGCATATAGAAATGATGAAATTCACCATGTATATGTCTACTTTTATTTATTCTGGGAACATTGCACCTTCTAGTGTGTTTATTTTTATTTTTTTGTATATACCAAATTTTCAGGAAAGAGTTTTCTGTTAGTAAAAAATCCATTATAATTTTGTGATCTTTCTGCAATTTTAAACGCGTCACTATGTGTAGACACTCTTTTATAAGTGCGACCATTCTTTCGCTGTTTTACTCTCCGCTTTCATCGCTGCTTTGCTCTCTGCTTCACTATGTGATGATGGGAGACTAGTGCTGGTTTTTGCAGAGGGAAGATGATACCGTTCATAGAAGAAAAAAATAACTTTTTTATCTTAATTTTTTTTTTCATGATTTATAAGTTTTTCAGTATTTTTTTTTTATACAATTTATTTTCATTAATACAGTTGTATATATATTTTTTTAAATGATTCATTGGAACAGTTACACAGATAATAACGTAACTTCTTCAAAGTTGAATAACTAAAAATCTGAGGGTGCTGCAAACTTTTTACTGACATTTTCGTGAATAGTACGTTTTGTTTATTCTAAAACAGTTAATTTTACTCATGTTATAAAAAAAGTTCAAATTTGTTGCCTAGTGTAATTAGTATGGGATCCTAATTTTATGATCTATTAATAATTCAAATATTACCTATGAAATTTTATATTTTTACCTATAGAAAAATCAATCATTTACCTATAGATAATTAAAAAATGATCTATAGTAAATTAATAGTTGACCTATAGAAAATTATCAATTGATCTATAATAAACTACCTATAGACAGTAGTGACATCTATTGACTAGTAGCGTTATGATAAAACATAACCTGACTAATCCGTGAATATAACCTTAAAATCAGTTGTAAACTAACAGTTTCCAAAATTATTTGAATGATTCATATATCTAGAGTTTGTTTTGTCATTAAACTAGAAGATGGGTAGCTCGCTTCGCTCGGCTTCTTCTAACCAAACCCTTACTAACCTAACCTAATCTAAGATAGTGTTTTGTCATTAAACTAGAAGATGGATAGCTCGCTTCGCTCGGCTTCTTCTAACCAAACCCTTACAAACCAAACCTAACCTAAGATAGTGTTTTGTCATTAAATTAGAAGATGGGTAGCTCGCTTCGCTCGGCTTTTTCTAACCAAACCCTTACTAACTAGCAAGAGTACTTATAGCTCAAGTATTAATTTTATAGATCAAATGTTATATATCAACAATTATATCAGTAGGTATATGATTATTTCCATAGATCTATTAAATATTTACATAGGTTGAAAATTATTTTCATAGGTCGATAAATATTTCTATAGCTCAATAATTAATTCCATAGGTCAAAAATTAAAACCATAGATCAATTATTTAATACATAGGTAAACAATTATTTTCATAGGTACTATTCTGTAGATCATATATTTTTTTCATAGATCAAATATTTTTATCCATTAGTATGTAATTATATTCAAGATGTAATGCTAAATATTAAATGCATAAATGTATTTGTAGACTTGAACTTGAATCTTTGTAAACTGGAACAGTACAAGTTTTACCTTTTCAGTTCCCTGTAGGTAATAATAATATTAGTATTGTAAATATTAAATATTCAACTATTACTAAGAATGTATATATGAAAAATTTTATATCTGCTTGATTTGAGGTTATCGTGATGAGTCATAATGGTTATGAGGTTTTCAGATATCACCAATTACAGGAAAATGTAAGAAAATAATATAAACACTGTTTTCATTTATCATAATTTATTTAAAAAACTTCCGGAGAACAGGAGCGCTGGTTTGAATTCTGTGCACCATTTCGAAATGTTTCCTTTCCGATACTAGACAGCCCAGAGGTCGATTCAGCCTCATGTATTTAATACTTAAAATTTGTATAAAATTAATAAATAAAAAATTACACCATAATTCTTGCATAATTCTTGCTCTCTCACGGTTAGTCTTCACCGATCATCTTCAATCATTTTGCGCACAGCATAGATTTTTTTTTTTTTAATCACAACCGATTTTGATCGACCTTCACGATATTCATCACTGACGGACGCACGACCACGACGAAATTCTGCAAACCAATTGTAAACAGTTTTTTCTGATAGTTCTTCCAAAAGTTGAACGAAGCGAATCTATGCATTGTTATTGAGTTAGGCCTTTACTAAAACCGTAAAAAATCATCTAACGAAAACCTTCACGAGTAATATCCATTTTTTTCTCAAACTTGTTTTTTAAACGCTCGCTATCAACTAACTGCTCGGTGAATTTATAAGCTGCCACTGATTGCACAATAACAAATGTTAAATTTTACGAATATAGCCATGACACATTTCAATATCGCCATCTAGTGGTCGTTTGTAGAAATATAAAAAGTAACCCCCATAAGAACAACTCCAATAAAGAATTTCGTTTTTCGCGTTTCCCGAAGGTGCCTACAAAGAGGGAATAGAGAAGTAGGGAAATAGTTGGAAGAAATGGTATGTAGAAAGTTGCAAAATGTTTTTAGCTCCACCCAAAAATTATAATGTATCAAAGCAATCAAATAATTTTTATGAGTAGAAGTTGCGGTATGAGATTACGTCACTTTTACATGATAAGAACTGTTATCATGTTTCCGCACTCGGTGCGACAAAAGGGAATCATAATTTTATGTGATAGTTCAGTGTCATTTGTATAACGGCTCTAAGGTATGGTTCTATTATTTATAGAAATCAGTGACAAAAACACAATATATCTAAGAAAAGTGTGCATTTAGTGTTATTTAGTTATAATTTTGCAAAGAAAGGAAAGACACAAGAAAACCCTAATTTACATTTAGTGATATATTTCTATAAAACAGTTATATTCTTGTGAAAATTAGTGATTTAATAAAATATTATAATTCTTCCTCAAATATCACCGGGTGACGTCTGGTCACTCTAGTGCAGGGGTCGGGGAACATTTTTACCCATTACCCAGAAATATATTTCTTTCCACCGACGTTACCCCATTTGTAAAAAAAATCATAGATTATTTACATTGGAGGATTTATTGAATTCTTTAGAATTTACCTATTAATTAACATAAAATATATAAAATAATGCTATAAAATTATAAATTTTTTTATAACAAAAAATAATTTATTTGGAGAAATGATATTGTTTAATTTTTGATATACCAGGTCTACAAGTATGAAATGCGTTTTTTTTTTTTTTAAATAAAACACATTAAACTCAAAAGAACAGTAAAAGTTTATTTATTCAAAGTATGCTCCATTAAAAGTTATACATTTTTCCCATCTTTCAGGCAATTTGTGAATACCTCGCCAGTAGAACTCTTCCCCTTTCCCCGCAAACCATTCATCTAGCCATTCTTTCACATTTTCATATGAACAAAAGTGCTGCTCGGCAAGTGCGTGACCCATCGATGCGAACAAGTGGTAATCTGAAGGGGCCAAGTTTGTTGAGTAAGCGGCATGGGGTAGCACTTCCCACTTGAGTGCTTCCAATGTGTTGCAAACTGCTTTTGCCTTATGTGATGGAGCGTTATCGTGAAGAACGATTACCTTGTGCTGTCTTCTTTCGTATTCTGGTTGTTTTATGAGCAGCGAATGGTTGAATTCGATCAGTTATTGTTGGTAGCGTTGGGTATTAACTGTTTCACCAGGTTTTAACAATTCATAATAGACCACACCCTTTTGGTCCCACCAAGTACAGAGCATTGTCTTTTTGCCAAAGCGATTTGGTCTTGCAGTTGATGTGGATGGTGAGCCTGGGTTCACCCATGATTTTTTGCGTTTGGGATTTTCAAAATAAATCCATTTTTCATCGCCAGTAATGATGATACGATGCAAAAAAGACTTTCTTTTGTATCGTGCAAGCAAAATTTCAGTGTTTTTGCGTTTTTCCATCTGCCTCTCATTCAATGCATGTGGAACCCATCTGCCGACTTTCTGGATCTTACCCATCTCTCGTAGGCGATTGGAAACAGCTTGTTGACTAACGCCTAACTGCTCTGCTAGTTGTTTTTGTGATTGACTATCGTCTTCCTGTAGCAATGTTTCCAATTTTGTATCTTCATATTTTTTTGGAGGTTTTCCATGTTCTTTGTCTGTAAGATCAAAGTCACCACTTTTGAAACGCCGAAACTATCGTTCACACGTATCTTGCGATGGATCATATTCACCATAAGCTTCTCGAAGCAGTCGGTATGATTTAGAAGCAGTTTTTTTCAAATGAAAACAGTAGTACTGTCCGCGAATGCTCTTTATTTGGCACAAAATTTGACATTTTTAACACAGTAAAACAAAACTACATGATCACTTTTCAAATTATAACCTATACGCATTTGACACTTAATGATAACATAACAAAACGCCATATGTGTTGAAACTTTGAACTATACACTCTGTTTGCGCGCCAAGTTTGAAAAAAATTCGCATTTCATACTTGTAGACCTGGTAATAACATCAAAATCGGGACTTTTAGATGTTAGTGCGATTTGGAAACAGTCGATTTCTCTGTTTTAATGTTCGTTAGAATGAAAAATCCTTGTTCACAGAGATAAATTGCAAATGGCAACAACTTCTAATTGCCTCCTCATTGACAATTTTAACCTCTTCAGCTCTTGACATCAAAAAATGTGAAAGATCGATTTTGTTTTCAAATTCTATACGTGCTTCATTATTTGATCTCAGTTCCAAAAGTGACTCAAGCAACCCTTGTGGCTCTTCTGGCACGTCCAACGTTTGGCATTTAAAAGGATCTGTAACCCAACTCACTGTACTTAAATCAAATTCTGGAAAATATTGAGCGAAACGGTCTTTTAGGTTGCCAAGATGTTTGTTGATTGTGATCTTGATGTTCTCAAAACGAGTATCATTCGAATCTTCTAAAAACAAAGCTAATTTTGAAAATTATTGTTTTGATTAGCTTTTTGTTTCCAGTAGGAAATCTTCGTACCAAACCATGACAATTTTTCACTGGAAGATATTATCCTAATTTTCTTCCCTTGTAATTCTTTATTAAGTATGTTGACATGCTCAAAAATGTCTACTGAATAAGCGAGGTATGCAAGCCATGAAGAAGTTGTGAAATTTTTTCAAGAACGTGATTTTGGTCGATTCAAAAACTTTTGATTTCATTTTTACGATCCCACAATCTTATTTCTGTATGATACAGCAGGTCTGCGTACTCGGCCTCACCATCTTTACATAACTCAAGAAAAAGACCTGTATTCAGTGCTTGTTCTTTGATAAAATTGACAATTTTAATAACATCGTTCATAACGGCTTCCAACGTAGATTCCAGATGTTTCACAATCAGTGCTTGGCGATGAATCAATGATTAACTTCCATTTTAGGATTTTGAAGCCTTACCAAAGCCGAAAAACCACTGACATAACCAAACATAGCTGGAGCCCTATCAACAGACACAGCAACGCAGTCTTCTTACTTTAAATTGACTGGATTGATTAACTTTATTGATTATGGATTAACTTTATTGAAAACATCTATGCCACGAGATCGCAACTCCAGAGGAGAACAATATCATTTAGTCTATTGATATCTCATTACCCCCAAGAATTTCGTTATTACCCCGTTTGGGGTAATTTACCCCTGTTCCCCGACCCCTGCTCTAGTGAGATGTAATAACTAGGGTGACCAGACGTTCGGTTTTCCCAGGACATGTCCTGTTTTTTCATTTCGCAGGGGATGTCCTGGCTAGTTTTTAAAATTTGTCCTGTTTTGTCCTGTTTATTTATTTTTTTTTAATTCTAATTACCATATAACCGTTTTGAAACAATTTGACGCTCACCAAAAATGGACAAATTATTTCAAACAATGCAATTTACCAGAATGCTATTCAGAATTATTAATGATTCAATTTATTTTCTGAATTTTTTAGGGTTTTGTAGGTATAACCAAAAACCCTTATACCGACATTTTGTAATCTGTCTGTATGTCTGTTCGGTAAAAATTGTAGCCAAACGGCTAAATCCAGAGAGTTGAAATTTGGCATGCTTATACAACTCTTTGACCCGCAAATAGTAAAAATACTAGAACATCTAAAAATATAAACAAATATCTGCTCGTCGAAAAAAAAATATATTTTTTTTAAATTCTATTAAAAGTAGGGTATCAAATGAAAGCCCTTAGTACGTGGATTAACGACCAAATTTTTATTCTTGCAAAATAAATTATTTTGATGCGAGTTTTGCCAAAATTGTGCAAAAAAAAATTTGCCCAGATGGTTTAAACTAAAAATCTGAATAAATTAGAAAATAATGTACATTGGTGTGAACCGGAATAGTACAACAGGAATTTTTGATCAGATTATGATTTCGGATAACAACGCATTTTTTGTTTATTTTTTTTTGTTGACGATGTACAAAAGTTATAGTTATGTAAAACACTAGACATATCATGGTCTAATGGTTAGCTTGCTCGCTTGCTACACAACGAACCAAGGTTCGCTCCCGGGCAAAGGAGACAATTTTATTTTTTGTTTTTTTTTTTTTCTGTAAATTTAATAACCAGTTGGAATGTTGGAATTATATTTTCATTCTGTGTCATGTGTACAAAGCGGCGAAGCATATGAGTTAAAACAACCAATGGAAGCCATAGGCGCAATTTTCAAAATCATAATGAACCTTGCTATATAAAAAAAAATACTGCACATTTTTGGAAACTTAAATAATGGTATTAGGTATTCGAATTAAAATTAACAAAAAAATATTTTAACATGAATTTTAACATGAAATTAATTTTTAAAGCTCTTAGATTAACATACGATAAATTATTTAAAAATATCGTTCATTTTGCCGTGATTACTACAAAGCAAAATTTGTCCTACACGCTCAGCATGCCGCCTTCACTTATTATATACCTGCGAAACCCTGAAATGTGTGAAAATTCACACTTCACATCAATTTTTTCTCTAATAACTAGTCAGTGGACAGTGGAATTTCTATTTCGATATCTTTCGATTGTTATATTTTGTTTCTTACTGATATATCTTCAAGGAATTTTAGTAGAGTTTCTATTGTTTTGTTGTCATGAAAACTTGGCCTTGGTCTAAAATAAGTTCTGGATAATCCTTTATCCACGTGTGGTACAAACTGTTAGTTTTAGAATTTGAATAAAAAGAAGGAAGAAGGGTGTTGTCTAGAATCACAATTCTACCGTCCAATCATAATCCCCACTCCTAAAAGCTACAATATGACACATAAGAGCGTCCTATTGGCGGATATAAAGACAAGAGTATTATATTGAAAGAGTGCATCAAATATTTTAAAATGGTTGGTTGTAAAGTTTCTGGCCGTTCAATTTTCCCCCACTACCAAGAGCTCCCTAGTTCCCTTTAATGTCACGTTTAGGTTCCTTCCTGTGTTTTTTTACTCAAAGGTTTTAGGCATATTTTTTTAGATTATATTCACTTTACACACAAAATTTCTTTACGGTACTCTTCAAATTGTAAATGATCATTTGATTGCATTTGTGCATGTGTTTTCTGTAACACATATGCAACAAAATTAGTGAAAAAAGTGTTATCCGAATCAATGAATCAAAATTGACAACAGAAATTGTATATTGACCGAAAAGGATGGATATATTTAATTTTGGCACAAAAATATAAAAAGAATAAATAAATCAAACATTTAAAATATATGTATTATGTAACATATCCATTTATATGCAATTAATTTAATTATATGCACAAGATTGTGAGAAAATGCAAAATATGCAAAATAAAAAACGTATCAAATAACGTCATTTTATTAGATTTGCAAAGATATGAAAGAATTTTTTGTAAAACGCAATTTAGTTCAGAATATGCTTTTGCATAAAATCCGTGCTTTATTCATTATTGTGCTGTTGGTATGTACCTAAAACTTTTGAATTTTACTTCCTACTACTTGTAGGAGGATTCATATTTTTGTCAGTATTTTTTGAAATTGACATTATTATTGATCATGTATTGTCCACATTCATTGATAATTAAGAGTATTTTTCTCTTTTAGACCAAAGGCAGATGGTTTTCAAAATCGTTGTTTTCGTCATCTGGCTATATATTCATCTCATCTATTGTCAAAATGAAACGAAAAAAGAAGATGCACCGAAAACTGCTCCAGAAGATCCAGATGACAGTAAGTTTTTCACAGTACTTTATTAATTCTTATGCTTACAACTAGTTAACATTTTATATTTACCGACCACCAATACATATAAGGGAGGAATTGTGATCATACCGATTTTGACATTTCGAGATTTCGATGGATCTCCACGAATTGAGGTCCCTACATAACATTTTGACTATTTTTAGCATGATGTCTGTCTGTCTGTCTGTCTGTCTGTCGATCTGCCCGTCGGTCTGAGTACATGTGCAGAGCAAATTCGGCTAAAAGGATTTTTATAAAACTTCATATTTAAGTTTTTGACATCAATGGCACGAGTTATCTTTTGGTAAGGTGACCATACGTCAACAAGTACAACAAGTAATGAAACACAACAAGAATGTTTAAATGTTATCATTAATAGCACTTTTGTTTCAACAAAACTTCAATAAAATTCAAATAAATTTAATTTGCGTTTTTCTTCATTATTTTGTGGTAAGGCTATAACATCGTTGAAATCAGAATAGAATACTCTATCGTATAAGTATTAATAAAATGTGTGTTCCTATTTAAAATAAGAAAGTTGCACAACCTTGAGAACTACTGGTCGAAATAAAAAATTGCTTCACTCATTGATTTCTGCACTTGTATATATATATACGTTAATGTCAAAAAAAAAACTGGCTAAAAACCGTTTTTGAGAATAAATATCGCTTAAACTCTATTTTGAAAATAATCGGTTCCATGGGTGCCCTAGCCTGGATTACCTACACAGATTATTTTTGTGAATATTTCATAATTGTATTATAATTTTACAGTGTTCACTAAACATACTTGGGCTGGAAATTGGGATTCAGATAGAACAATACTAGCAAAATGGCTGCTTACAGGACTCCTGCCCAACCAAGACAACACAGAAACAAAACCAAGACTATCACCTGAATACCCTGGCTATGATGGATGGTATAACAATCCGGCTAGACCAGACTCTGGTGCAATAGGTAAAAAATTACATCTACTTTAGGGGGGGGGGTCTGATAACCACATTTGAAGCATATTTTTGTGATTTTTTTTTCAAATCTATGGTTAAATTTATTTATTTTCAAACTAAGTACATATATAAAGTATGTTTTGAAGAAGATACAAAAAAATTATATATATAATATGGCGAAATGAGCCAGCTGTGGCAAATCTTCTCAGACTCCGGGAAAAAAATAGATTTTGCGGTGACCAGCGTAACTCGTCACTAGATCATCTGAAATCAAAAATCCAAAAAGATTTTGTTAGTTTATGAGTTTGCCGAGGTAACGACGTTCAAATATTTTTTTTTATGTTTTTTTTTTATTTAACAATCACAAATATACTCATTTTTAGTTTTATTTTAGGGGGAATTAATTTTTTTTGTCTTCTAAGTAACGCTTAAAACTGAAAAATAATTTTACAAATAAAAGCTCAACGTCATTACCTCGGCAAACTCATATACTAACAAAATCTTTTTGGATTTTTGTTTTTAGATGATCCAGTGACGTGTTATGCTGGTCACCGCAAAATCTAATTTTTTTCGCGGAGTCTGAGAAGATTTGACACAGCTGGCTCATTTCGCCATATTTTGCCTTCAACATTTTTTTGTATCTTCTTCAAAACATACTTTATATATGTACTTAGTTTAAAAATGAATAAATTTAACCATAGATTTGAAAAAAAATCACAAAAATATGCTTAAAATGTGGTTATCAGACCCCCCTTCCCCTTAATATAATTTAGAAATAGTTCAAAAGAAGTAGCATATTTATTTTATTGGTCTCCTGGGGGCCAGTTGTTTACGATTGTTTAAATGAAAAATAGGACTAATAGTTAGTCAGTAAATTTAGAATATGTGAGGAGTAGATTTTCTACAAGGTGTCTCAAAAGAAATTTTATATTTAGTGGATCGATTAAAAAAAAAAGTAAGCCGTATATAGAAAAAATGTTTATTAATTATTAAAATACACTTTTTGGGGATTTATTTCTTAAAAATAATATCGTCTAAATGTAGACCCTCGCGTTCTCGGCACTAATTTAATCGAACAGTAAAATTACTTATGACGTCTCGGCAGGTGGACTCAGGGATGGCTGCCATTTCGTGACGGATATTTTCTTTCAAATGCGCCAGTGAAGTCGGTTTATTGGCGTAAACTTTAGATTTAAGATAACCCCATAGGAAAAAGTCCATAGGGGTTAAATCTGGACTGCGTGGAGGCCAATTTATGTCACCTCTCCGGGAGATCAATTTGCCTGAGAAAATTTCACGAACACGTGGCAGAGACATATTGGACGTGTGTGAAGTTGCTCCGTCCTGTTGGAACCATGTTCTTTGGTTATAGCCAGGAAAGTTTTGCAGTTCAGGTACCAAGAAGTTGTCTAACATCTCCACATAACGCTCTGAATTCACTGTAAATGCACGCCCCCTTTCGTCTTCAAAAAAGTAAGGGCCGATAATTCCTCGCGCCGACTTCGCAGCCCATACGGTCACTTTAGGCGAATGTAGGGGTTTCTGATGTTTGCGTTTCGGATTCGTTGCACTCCAGTAGCGGCAGTTCTGCTTATTTACGTGGCGATTAAGATGAAAATGAGCTTCATCCGAAAACAAAATGTTGGTAAACGTTGAAAATCGCTCAATCACCTGATTTACGAAATTAAGACTCTGACTGGCATCTTGGGGCTTTAATTCTTGCACCAATTGAATTTTGTAGGGGTGCAGCTTTAGGTCTTTGTGCATAATGCGATGTAATGATGATCTATGCACATTTAAAGCACTTGCGCGCTTCCGAATTGAAAGGTTCGGGTCGTCACGAACAAACTGATTAACATTCTGCACGTTTTCTACCGTTCTTGATGACCTAGGTCGCCCGGATTTTGATTTATCCAGCGTTGTACCAGTCTCTTCAAACTTTTTAACCCAATGTCGAATGAGAGGAATGCTAGGCGCATCATTTAAGTGGCGAAAACCTCGAATACTGCAGAATTTTCTACGCGCTACAGTCGCCGAATCACCGTTTTTGTAAAACTGTCGCACGCATAACGCGCGGTCTGCTCCCGAGAAACGCTTCATAGCGACTGAATGCCCAAGAGCCAGGCTACCGATTGACATAACCCCCGCGCCCCTCGGATACGTTGCGTTCACGCAGTAAGCTAAATAAATATAAAATTTCTTTTGAGACACATTGTATAAACATTTAGTCCATATTTGGAGCAGTTTTCGGTGCATCTTTTATATATATATATATATATATATATATATATACATGAACATCAATAATGTTAAAATAATTTTTAGTTAAAATACTACATTTTTTTTAAAACAGATCGACCACTTTTACGACGATGGCCTGCAGCCTACGAAGACGGCGCATATAAGCCCTCGGGCTTTGATCGCCCTAATCCAATGACACTTAGCGAGGAACTATTGAAGCTCGAAGCAGTCGGTACAAAATCAAAGCAGGGTAAAACAGCTTTCCTGGTGTTTTTTGGTATGTATTACACTCATTTGAAAATAGTGTAAGTCCGGTTGATTTTTGACCTCATTTACATAAGTTCATCCAGGTATTTTTTATATCAACACTCATTAATTCTTTCTGTAAGCTGAACAGCTGATCTATCTCCATTTTATCTTATCCAAGATTAACTCTCTTTACCATTCTGTCCTCTTTTTACTCTACTATATCGCGTCCTGTTCATTAAAATCATCTCTCTCTCATCTGTTGTGATGTTTACGAAAGTATAGTACTTAATCTTTGATTATCTAATTGTCAATTAAAGCTTACATATATATTTTTACTTACAGGACAACAACTAGTGGAAGAAGTTTTAGACTCGCAAAGACCCGCTTGCCCGCCAGAGTATTTCAATATTGATATTCCAAAAAACCATAATCTAAGAAAGGACACAGGACATTCAAAACTACCTCTCTTACGCACTCGTTATGACATGCGGACCGGTTTCTCACCCAACAACCCACGACAGCAGCTTAACGAAATTACTCCTTATTTTGATGGTGGTCTTGTTTATGGCACCTCAAAAGCGTGGGCTGATTACCTCAGGCTTCAAGAAAACGGAAAAATAGCCCCAAATGGTTTGCTCGCTTCAACCGAAGACGGGCTCTTTCCAGCACGAAATATACAAAGGTTGCCAATGGCTAATCCTCCTCCACCTTTTTATCATTCAGAATATATTGCCAAACATGAACTCGCTAATGTCAAAAGATTTTTTAGTAAGTAAATAATACTCCCTCTGTAACAAAATAGTTATTACTTTTAGTGCCTAAATTTTGTCCCAAAATGGTTGTCATCTTTATAGAAATATTTGAATATAAACAAAGCCGTAATCAATGCAGTGGCGGCTGAGACAGGGTGGCGCGGAGACAGTGTCCTCCTCAAATTTTTTATCAAGGAAAACTGAATTTAAAATCTTATTTATACTTTAAAATTGCATTAAACTAGCTAAATATATCTGCGTATATTTATTTTTATTATTTCTAATTCAAAGATTTGTTATATAAGTGTTAGATTTTAAAAATTTAGATCTAGAAAACAACGCTCAGGAGGACACTACACGTTAGTGTCCCAGTACAGTGTTGCCACATGCGATTTCTAATGTATTTATCTACACAAGTAACAAAAATGAACTGGAAAGGGCAACAGCGGCGAGTTGTTAGTGTGAATGTGTTGGTGAATTTAGGCCGGCGGCCTTAGCTTAGTGTTCTTTTGATATGATTTTACTCAGATGTGAAACTACAGTGCGTCATATTAAAACTAACGTGCTTAACTATGAAACTAAATTATTAATAAAAATTATTGGTCCTCATTGGACAAAATTGAATATTTCACAATTGAACAAAAATGGAAATAGAACATTTATAGAGAGTTCAGTAAAAACAATGGTAATAATTTAGAATGGGGCACCGAAAGCTAAAATTTTTTTAATGTCCGATGATTGAGCTATCTGTAGCTCGGAGTTTAATAAAAAAAAATATATATATAATAAAAAATTATTCACTTTCAAGTCGTACTTCGAAGTATAATTTGAAAGCGAAATATTTTTAATCATTTTTAATGTCATTATGTTCAACTTAGGTCTTTAATTTTTTTTTACCAACTTACACATCGCGTTTTTGAGAAAAATCGTGTTTCCTCTACCTTAATACATTGTGTATATGAATTCTAAATATGTTTCACAGACCAGATTGAGTTAGATTGGGGGCCAGATATTTAAAAATCACAGAGGACGAGTAGGCGAAATTCTGAAAATCATTTTAGAACGTGGGGAAGAAATTCTGAAAATCAATTACGGACAAAGGGGGTGGAGAAATTCCAAAAATCTTTTGAGGGTGATTCTAAAAAAAAAAAAAACAAGGGGTAGAAATTTCATGCGAGCCGTATTAAAAATGTAATAAAAATCAATTTTAATGTGAAGTATACGCTTTTTTCTTCACACATAATTCGTTAAATCGCGGTTTATATGAAGAAAGAGCCACTCTTATTTCGTCTTCCACTATTAACCGTGCGCGATATTTTATTTTAATAACAGCTAATGTGGAAAATCCTGCGACCCGCGACCCCCTGGTGAATCTTGTACGACCCTCCAGGGGGTCGCGTCCCTCACTTTGGAAACCGCTGGTTACAAGGTGGCCTCTATAATGCAATTGAATTATTTACAATTACATGCCAGGTTTTTTACAGTTAAAAATATCTTATTAAATTGATAAAAATTCGCCCTCTTAAATAATAATTCAAACAAAAATCATAAATCATAAAAAAAAAAACTTACAACAAACAACTATTCTGGGACATAGGGAGTATTTTATAGTTTTTTTTTTTTTGAAATTCTAATTAAATATTATTTAGAACTAGGTAATCCTCGTGGGAATGAAAATACGTTTCTTCTGTCATTTGGAATTTTGTTGTTTCGTTGGCACAATTACATTGCAACTAATTTAAAAAAGCTTTACCCGCAATTACCAGATGAGGAAATTTTTGATGAAACTCGTAAATGGGTAATTGCTACACATCAACACATTGTGGTAAACACTTGGCTGCCAGTGTGGCTTGGTGTGGGACTTCCACCATACAGCGCTTACAATGCGGACATTGACCCTCAAATTGACCAGTTCTTTCAAGCAGTAGCAATGCGTTTCGGTCATACTTTAGTCGTTTCTGGTGTCCATTTGCGAGATTATGGCCGTAACAACTGCAGCACCAACTTCAAAAAGCAAATACATACTAACGCAATTCGCACCTGTAACGCTTACTGGAGGCCACAAGAAGTCATTACTGCATCTTACGAACCGGATGGTAAAAAAAAAATTGATATAGATCGAGTGTTAATGGGGATGGCATCTCAACTATGTGAAGAGGAAGATCATAAAATTGTCGAAGATCTTAGAGGTATATAATATAATATAACTAAGGCCACGATGATATTTGATACATTTTTTGGGTTTTGTAGATAAGGTCACCTAAAAACGTTTATTTATTTATTTATTATTAAGAACTCTACAGACATATACATAATTATTATTAGCCATATAAACATAGACATATTTTTATAAACTATATATCTATACAAAAAAAATGCACATATATATATATATATATATATATATATATATATATATATATATATATATATATATATATATGTATATATATATATATATATATATATATATATATATATATATATATATATGTATATATATATATATATATATACACTAGGGTGATGACTTTTTGATTTTTTTTTTTCTCAAAAATGATTTCCTGTAGCACGAATGGATGAATTTTTGCATATTAATGACTAAAATGACGTTTATTCCACTGAATTATTGAAAAAGGTCACGCCCAAACCACTTTGAAGTGTTATGTAGGCCATTTTAGCCTACTCATGGGCTGACCATTGGTTCAGCAGTCAATTGTTCCGCACTGATGATTTTGATGAACTATCTGCAACTCTGAATGACTATCCAACAACTCTCAAATGCTTGAAAACCCACTGGGAAAACAGATGAATCTCCAATCAACATTGCCTGAAGCAACCAGTGCTGTGAGCGTGCGATCAAAGTTATGCAAAACTTGCACGACACCTGCTGCAACAAGGACAACCTCCCACTGAGATTCATCCTGTTACAAGATCCAGCTCGTACAAAAGTTGGAGTCGCATAACCATCGTGTACGTCGTACGTTCGGTGATCCTCATTTTCACTACAAAATTTTATTCAGCGATGAGGTTAATTTTTGGTTGGATGGTTACGTCAACAAGCAAAACTGCAGCATTTGAAGTGAAGAAAATCCACAAGCCATTATTGAGACGCCGTTACATCCACGAAAAGTCACTGTTTGGTGTACTTTATGGGCTGGTGGAATCATTGGTCCTTATTTCTTGAAATATGATGCCGATCAGAACGTTACAGTCAATGGAGACCGTTATAAGCCATGATTACTGACTTTTTCGTTCCCCAATTGAATGGCATTAATGTGGAAGAGCTTTGGTTTCAACAAGACGGCGCAACATGCTACACAGCGTGCGCCTCAATTGCGTATAATTTCGCGTAATGGGCCTGTGAATTGGCCTCCAAGATCGTGCGATATAACACCTTTGGATTATTTTTTGTGGAGTCGCTAATCTACGCCGATAAGCTAGAGATGATGGACGACTTGGAAGCCAGCATTCGCCGCATTATTGCCGATATACGGCCCCAGCTGCTCCAAAAATTGGTCGGAAATTGGACTTCCGGATTGCGCTTTATTCACACCAAACCCCATATGCCTGCAATCATTTTTAAACACTTATGGCATAATTTTTGTTACACATATACTTGTCTTTTCAGGTGTTCCTCACTACAGTCTCCCAAATATTCATTTTATCTTCTATGTATACATTCTTATTGTTAAGTAAATAATAAGTGAGTTATTTCAAGATTTTAGATTGCGTCCCAAAATATTCACACAACTGAAAAGAAGAACACTTTTTTTTTATGTTTTAACAATTACGTCATATACATTTTGGCTGTTAAGTCAATAAGTGAGATACAGTAATACCCCGCTACTCGACGTTAATTCGTTCTGAAAAAGCGTCGAGTAGCGATTACGTAGAGTGGCGAGTCGAATTTCTCAATAAGAAATAAAGGGAATCATATGTACATATATACATATACATATAAGGAAATACATATATGTATATGTTTTCCTTTTAGCTATGCTTGCATTTCTATCCTTTGGACCCATAATTATAAATATAAATCACTTATTTTAGCAAAAAACAAACAGTTCATAGCTGCACTAAATCTGAGTTGTTGTCGTCAAGATATCTAGGCGCGAACTGCTGGCCATGCTTTCATTTTGCTTTGTTTACCAAAATATGTATCACGTGATCGGTACTCGATCACGCGTCGGATAGCGATGCTTCCGTCGACTCTCACTCTCGACATTTACGTCGAGTGGCGAAAACGTCGAGCTAAGAGGCAGTCGAGTAACGGGGTATTACTGTAATTCAAGTTTTTTAGTTAGTGCACACTATAGAATAATAAGAATTAAAATTTTGAGATCTGATATAACCTATGTTTGAATCCCAATATTTTTTGGCATCATACTAAATAACTTAGAGATATGTCAGACTGTTTTTGCGTTAATTGAGGACAAATAGGCAAATTTATTTTTTATGGCTACCGTTATAATCACCTGAAAATGTAGAAATATAGTATGAAAACGAACAAAAAAAAAAAAAACGGAATAAATAACGTCTCTAATTTATTCCACATATGAAATCATATATAGTGCATATGTATATATAAATATCAGTATCAGGACACATACCCCCTAGAAAAATACCCGTCGGACATAAATCCCCCGTCGAAAACCCCCTGGACATTCATTATTAACATTCATAATTAACCCCCATACAAAATCCCTTCTAAAAAGTAACCTAAACTAATCTAACCTAACCAAACACTATTATACGGTGTTATTTGTCCAGGGGGTATATGTCATGGAACCATAAATATCATATTTATTTCATATTAAGTATTTTATTTTAGGTAATGTTTTTGGACCACTAGAGTTCTCTAGGCGTGACTTAATGGCAATTAATATACAAAGAGCACGCGACCATGGACTTCCAGATTACAACACAGCAAGAAAGATTTTTGGATTACCACCCATCGAGTTAAAGGACATAGATACAGCATTCAGTCACGTAGACCAAAAGGTAATGCAGTAAAACATTGACATATATTTACATATGGACACACTAATTAGTTTACCTAAAAAACTCATCTTCACAATCATTAATTTAGTTGTGAAGTGCACGGATAGTTTTTCTTTGCTCACATAACATAGAAAAACGTTATCCTTCCGTGCTATACAACTATATTTATTATTAGGTTTACAAATGATTGTATGGATTTATTTCATTTATTACAGATTAGAGATAAACTGAAAGAACTTCACAATAATGACATGTCTAAAATCGATCCCTGGGTTGGCGGTATACTCGAAACTAAAGATGGTCCAGGTGAATTATTTACAGCAATAATAAAGGACCAGTTTCGAAGGATACGTGATGGAGACAGGTTTTGGTTTGAAAACGAACAAAATGAGTAAGTATAGCTGAAGGACTGTTAGTTAGTAATACCATTTACGCATACAAGCGCTTATCACAGCCAATTTACAAGGTGGTTAAATTTAACTTGAAAATTTTCATTTTAAATCATTCCTATAATAAATACACTACACCAGAGTTTCCTAAACTGTGCTCTGCGTAGCGTCTACTAGTCCTCCGCGAGCAGATTAGATAGAAAAGTAACTAAAATAAATGTCATCAGATGTGAAAATAGTGTTGATATGTGAAGATAACAAAAGCCAGTACAGTAATATTTTACTACCCCCAATAAATGTAAATAAAGGCGCTCGAATCTCAATGTTTCATCTGGTCATATAAAAAGTTTTAACCTATATGTAATACAAATATACAGCTGAGTGACTGTTTTATTACAGGGCTGATATATTCTAGGAACAGCTTATATAAATGCAGTACAAATTCCTTAAAATTTGCCAAATAATAGATAATAGATGTTGTGACCTTTCATGCAATAGGAATATGAATTATATTCTTTAGATCTCTTATAATTCAGACAGTAATTGAGTAAGGCATCTACGACCCTATTTCAGAAGGTAATTCCGCATGAGGGATAGTTAAAAAAAGCGAATCATAAAAAGGCCTGGGGGGGGGGTTACACGAGCCTTGAATTGAACGAGGGTTTTACGAAGGGGGTGAAAAAACACGTTAAAAACCCCGAATTCTGAAGCTCTGAGGCGCTAGGGACAAAAAACTAAAAAATTTCATCTTTTCAAGAAAAACTTTACAAAAAATCCACGAATATATTAGGTTAACTTGACAGCATCAGAATTTGACATTTCATTCAGTGTTATCAACCTCCAATAACTAATATTCGGGTGTTGAAATGGACTTTTTTATAGCACTCAAATGAATGTTGAAATGAGCGTCTTGTGACATAGTATTATTATTATTAAAAAAAAAAAAACAAAATAAAATGTGCGAAGAACGGGAACTTCAGCTAATATAACAATAATATGCAACAGTTAATTCATAATATATATTTTTAGGCTTTTTACCAAAGATGAAATTGCACGTATAAAAAAGCTAACAATATATGATATCGTTATGGCCACTACAGAAATGGATAGCAATGATATACCAAAAAATCCATTTACGGCGTTCACGAGCAAAGCGGCGAATGACCTGCACCCTAACTGCATTTCTACCATCAGCGAGCAATCGCCGTCTCTTTCGAATAAGATGTATTTCCATTTACCGTCATTGAATGCTGAAAGACTTGATGAAAATTGTACAACAGCTGGTACATATGATTACTTTACATACAGCGAACTCTCTTATATTATTACTTTCTCATCCATCGGAATATTCATCATAGGTAAGTCAAAAAAACTCTTATAAAAACATCTAATATTATTAAAAAAAATTTAAAATAAAAACACTCGGTTTATTGTTTCAAAAATTATTTAATGTATTGATACGTATTTCGACTTACAAAGTCATCTTCAGAATAAATAAATCATATATGTACATTACTGAAATATATACCAACAGGTAGGTACAACAAACAAGATAATAAAGGAAAAACCTAAAGGATTAAAAAGATGTTAGCAGCGGATAACTAATGAGTTCTAATTGTTCATTCATTAAATTTTTGTTCTTAAGGTGCGTACTGACTTGAGCATTTGTACGCGCACGGATTTTCGTGCGCGCAAGGATTTTCGTGCGGGTAAAAAAATTTGCACACACAGCTTTCTAATTTTTGCGCGTAAAATCTCGCTCCGTGTATTTCAGTTATATCCACACACATATTTATTTAAAGTAAGTAGTGTCAACGATGGCGGAAAGTAATGTTGTTGGCTTAACAAGTGTAGCGTACATAACTCGCATTCAGCAGACTCATCGGTGTCTTAAGGTGCGTACTGACTTGAGCATTTGTACGCGCACGGATTTTCGTGCGCGCAAGGATTTTCGTGCGGGTAAAAAAATTTGCACACACAACTTTCTAATTTGTGCGCGTAAAATCTCGCTCCGCGTATTTCAGTTATATCCACGCACATATTTATTTAAAGTAAGTAGTGTCAACGATGGCGGAAAGTAATGTTGTTGACTTAACAAGTGCAGCGTACATAGGTCGCATTAAGCAGACTCATCGGTGACTTACCGGTGAATTTTACTAAATGCACATTTTTTGGCAGCGTTGTCGACCGGCGTATATGAAAACTACAATATTTGAACAATGACAGATTGTAATGACAGTAAATTTTGAATAGAAGCTTTTACAGTAATTTTAAAAGTACATGTTCTTTATATACGTCTCCTCAATATCTAAGTAAACTGACTCAACACTCAATTCCATAATTTTTTACTTGCTTTGTGCTTGATTCTTTGTTACTACAGATATAACTGTCAAAATGTCCACCAGTGAGCAACTCTTCGTTAATGAAATACGGTTAATAAAATGGCGACCGGTGAGTAAGTACGGTAACTCACCGGTAGATCAACGTATGCTTACAGGAAAAAATTTACCAACCGGTAACTCACTGGTGAGTCTGCTGAATGTGGCCATAGTATACTTAGTAAAAAAAAAAGAAAAACAAAACAAACGGTGGTGGATGACACAACTATATAGAAGCAGGGAAATATACAATAGTTCAAGTTTGCTAACAGAACTGCAAATGCAAGAGGTTAGTGGACAATTTCAAAATTTTGTTCGAATGTCAGCGGCAGATTTTGAACTACTCGTTAAAAAAGTTGGTCACAAAATTGGGAAAAAGACAAGATTTATAAGGGATGTCCCCGCGAAAGAACGATTAACCATAACCCTACGTTTTCAACTGGGGATTCGTTGACCAGCATGCAATACCGTTTTACTCCATTCCATGTTGAATATTTACTGGTGTTTACTTAAATTTGCGCGCACAATTATATGACTGAATAAACCCGTACACACTGAGCGCACAAGTTCTTTGATCTTATCGGTGGGACCGACAAGCTATGGATAGCATTCGTGGCAGGATTACTGTACGCGCACACAAATTGTACCTCGTACTCACCTGAGCATTTGTACCTGGACATAATCCGTGCGCGTACAAATGCTCAAGTCAGTACGCACCTTAACCGGTACAAACTTACCGGTGAATTTGACTAAATGCACATTTTTTGACAGCGTTGTTGAACGGCGTATATGAAAACTACAATATCTAAACAATGACAGATTGTAATGACAGTAAATTTTGAATGTAAGCTTTTACAGTAATTTTAAAAGTACATGTGCTTTATATACGTCTCCTCAATATCTAAGTAAACTGACTTAACACTCAATTCCATAATTTTTTACTTGCTTTGTGCTTGATTCTTTGTTACTATAGATACAACTGTGAAAATGTCCACCGGTGAGCAACTAATCGTTAATGAAATCCGGTGAATAAAATGGCGACCGGTGAGTAAGTACGGTAACTCACTGGTAGATCAACGTAGGCATACAGGAAAAAAATTTAACAACCGGTAACTCACTGGTGAGTCTGCTGAATGTGGCCACAGTAGACTTAGTAAAAAAAAAAACTAAAACGGTGGTGGATGACACAACTATACAGAAGCAGGGAAATATACAATAGTTTAAGTTTGCTAACAGAACTGCAAATGCAAGAGATTAGTGGACAATTTCAAAATTTTGTTCGAATGTCAGCGGCAGATTTTGAACTACTCGTTAATAAAGTTGGTCACAAAATTGGGAGAAAGACAAGTTTTATTAGGGCTGTTCCCGCGAAAGAACGATTAGCCATAACCCTACGTTTTTTGCAACTGGGGATTCGTTTACCAGCATACAATACATTTTTACTCTATTCCATGTTGAATATTTACTGGTGTTTACTTAAATTTACGCGCACAATTATATGATTGTATAAACCCGTACACACTGAGCGCACAAGTTCTTTGATCTTATCGGTGGGACCGACAAGCTTCGGATAGCATTCGTGGAAGGATTACTGTACGCGCACACAAATTATACCTCGTACTCACCTGAGCATTTGTGCGCACACATAATCCGTGCGCGTACAAATGCTCAAGTCAGTACGCACCTTTAGAAACAGCCTTTTTAATCTCAAACGCTTCTAACATGTCCAGTTTTAATCCCTTAGGTCAACGGTTCCCAAACTTTATCGAGCGCGACCCGGTACGAGGTTTTAAAATTTTTCGCGACCCACCTTATGAAAAAAAAACATTTATTTACAAAACAAATTTTGTTTTAAAGCAGTAGCTTTATAGTAATAAAGAGTAATAAATAGTAATAAAGAGTATAGTATAGTAATAAAGAGTAAAGTATAGTAATAAAGAATATAGTATAGTAATAAAGAGCACAAATACACACTATTCTAGTGATTAACTGACGTAAAAAAAATTATGTACAAAAAAAACTCTTTTTTGGGTTTTTACAATTTTTTTCGCGACCCGGCAAATTTTTTCTGCGACCCGGTGCCGGGTCGCGACCCACTCTCCTTAGGTTGTACATGTAATATTTTTACATTGTGAAAATCAAACGTTCACATTCGATCAGCTGCAACGAATGTGATTTTATTTATATAGAGAGAAACTTTAATATTAGAATCAAAGAGCACATGAGCACATGGCGTCTCAACAAAACCTATTCTAATGTTGCAGAACACATGATTCACAATAATCACACGTTTGATTAGAAAATGTGGTTTCTTCTACCAAAAAATTCCTTTTACATTAAATAAACTAAAAATTTGATGTTGAGATTATTACTAATTTAATTTCAGGTTGTTAGTTTCATATGAGAAAGTTATTTAGTTTACTAACTTAGTTTTGTATATAATCTGTGGTGTTTACCATGCCGTTAACTGGTATGTATATGTTCTTGGAGCGTATATTGGAGCGTGCGTGAGCGCGTACATGGGCGCGTGCGTAGCTGCGTGTGTTATATCTAATTTACATCTTTTTTTAATTCATTAACACTGTTTTTATATATTTCTATTTAGGTGCTATAGTACTTGTGTACACACTTTCGAAAATTCAGTCTTCTAAGAGCATTGCAGAAAAGAATATCTTTCAACGAGAAGTTCGGGAGACATTTCATAGTAACGGCAGAAGGAACCCATATTTTCTTGGTGAGTTTAATAACTATTTATTTTCAGACCTATATACCTACTACAACGAATAGTCCTGAAAATGGATCACAGCAATGGAGGCCTTTGCCCAGCAGTGGAACGTTTGAGCCAATTTAGATTAGATTACATTACATTACATTAATCTTAAATTTAAGACCTTTTATTTGATGCGCCACATTAAATTTAAAGAAAATATTTTGGACAATACAAAAATATACTAATCAAAAATATCGTTATAATCCAATTTTAACCTATGAGATATAAGGTAGGAGACGAAAGTATTGTTATTATTTTGTTCAATTTGATGCCCCCATCATTTGTTAGTTTGGCCTATTTTTCATATTTTCAGTCAACATACGGTCTTGAACTATGAGATACTTCTTCTGAAACTTCAACGTTCAAAACTTTATCTTTGTTTTCTCTGCAGAGGTTTAAAAACTCTCGAGATCACTCGACGCGTTGTTGTTTCTGAAGTGGCGCGATCATTCTGGGGCTCATCTTGCACTGACTTTTGACATTCGTAGGAGCTGATGGAGGATATTCAAAATAGTTATAGATGTTACTTGAACTATTTCTGCAAACTGCTTTTTCTTCAAACGGGTATCATCCAATACAAGTTTTTCAACTTTTTCAATAGTTTTTGAAGAAGTGGCCTCAGCGATCCGTCCGGAGCGAGAGTCGTCTTCAGTCGACTCTCTGCTTTGCTTAAAAAGACTATGCCATTTGTAAAACATGGATTTTCCAGGGCAACAATCCTCATAAACCGTTGACATCTCTTCCAAAATGGTTTGAGATGTTTTTCCTTGGTTTGAGATGTTTTTCCTTGTTTTGCGAGGCACTTTATAACGGGGCAAAACTCAATTTTGTCTATAGTTGGGGTACTCTACATGTTCTTACTTGATTATTCAGTAATATCTCACAGCCTAATGAAGCAATCAAGTTGACACTTGGTACAGTTACTAATGATGAGTCATTCAATTGAACTACTTGCACCGTTTTGCACAAACCCTCCGTTAACCCTTTTATTCCGCAAACTTTTTGATTTCCCCAAAATATTCTTAGATTTTTATGTAGTTACTTATATATTACGTAAATGATAGACGAACCGATATTCTTTTTCTGTACAAAGCCGCGGGCCACAGTTTGTAAATCTCTAATTTAGAACAGTGCTACTCGACTGTGCAGCTAGAAGATCTCACTCAGGGGAACGTAAAACATTTATTTTTTAACAATAAAAAAACCCACACTCATCTGCATAGTGATGAGATGACCATAATCGAGTAGATCCCAGAGGAAGATCCCTAGTACTCCAGTAGAAGTATCTAACATAAAAGAGTTTGAGAACCATTGATCTAGATTAATATCATTATTTTCTTTATTAATTTATATGATGTTTTAATATTTGCAGTGAGAGAATGTACAAGCAAAAAAACCTCTGTCAGTGTTGTTGTGACTATGGACGTTGCAAAGAAACAAATTCAAGTAAATACACCAAGAGGATTAATTATTCGTGCTATTGACTTCAATTATCTCACACAGATAGACAACAATGCATACGGTGTAGATGATGCACATATGAAAATATGGCTAATTAATGATAAAATACACTTACTAATAAGAATGATGCATGAGTACGATCTGGTAAGTAAAGACATTACATAAATAAGGTGGGAACATACTATTAAAACCCACGCCATCCGATGTGTCCATATTCGGTGCGAATCGTGCACATATGTAACACGCGACCCAACGAAATATCAGCAAGTATTTTTGACAGTTCGTCACAAGCAGTCAAGTTAAGGTAGGAACATACTTACAACACACGACGCGACGCGTGTTGACTTAAATCAAATTTGCCTTTTACCATTGTTTACTATAGATCAGGAACATACTATTAACACCCGACGCGATGCCAAGCGTGTTGTCGTTGGTGAGAGAAAATACGTGATACTCTTCCAGATGTTTCAAGTATTTGTTTGCTTCTTCTTCATTCTCAGCTCTGAATCTGGTCATTAATTTCTGGTCTTGTCTGCTTTTCATCATTTTCAGATAAATAGGAGCCCCGAGACTATGTATTTCTTTGTAATATTTATTATAACTTGACGCTACAATTTTGCAAATTTTTCCCACACTCTTGTTGTTACTTCTTTGATTAGAGTGTTATTTATTTTCAGCCTTTTCTTTTTTTTAATGAAAAATCCGTATTTTCAAAAACTTTTTCTTTTTTACTTCCCATTTCCTTATTTATTTTGCATAATTTCCTTTGTTTTTATTTACTTCTCTTAAGCATTCTTGCAACATTTTCTTTTCATGTCCTTGGGATATTTTTTGCTCATTTTTCATAGCCTTTCTACTGGCCTCTTTATTTTTGTTCTACTATTCTCGTTGAAGACAATGTAGTCCGGCTAACATCCAGTCTCCAGTTTTTCTCCGATACTCCATATTTATTTTGTTGCGACTTTTGCTGTCTTCACCATTTCATTTGTTGTTCCACAAGTAGTCAAGGTACTTGAAGCTATTAACTTTTTCTACGTTTTCTCCTTTCCAGCTCCATTGTCTTCTTTTTGTCTTCCTCCCCGTTTCTTACATTTAAAATGTGATATATCGCCTAAAATTGAAATTGTTGTTTTCATATTGGCCAAGATGTAGCTTAATTAAAAAATATGTATTTCATTTGAACATTTTTTTTTGTTGTATTTTTTTTTTCTGTACACATCAGAGAAAAATTGTATTTCTTCTATCTTATTACACCCTGTATATTTTTTTAGGTTAATAAAATAGTCTAATTATTTACATTATAGATATTGAAATTTGAATCCGATTTCTTACGAGAGAACTTCCTGACGGAGTTGGAAAACTTTATTAGTGGAGTTGGAATAAAAAGGGAGCGTATGAACTATTCTTTAAAAGGAATGTTTAAAATGGCTGTAACTAAAGAAGATCGACAGAAAAAGTTGGATTCATTTTTCAGGGTTGTATTTGCTCAGGTAATATTATAGATTATTTTTATTTTAAATTGTGTATAGAATCTTACAGGGTAATTTTAAAGTTTTGTTATTACTTAAAGGAAAATCGCATGAAATTTTGTGCCAGCTTTTAAAAATGATAGTCTAAATTACAAGATAAATTATACAATTGAACTTAAAATATTGTCAAACTTATTTCAAATTAATATTTTACAAAATCATTAAAAATGAAGAAATAAAATAATTCGAAATTGCTCAACTGAATTTAGTTGTATTATTTCTGTCCGAAGCCCGTAAAATTATTTTCTAAAATATTTTTAATTATTCTACATGATACATGTGAATCATATTTTTCTTTCTGTTTATTCTTTAGGCATTTAAGTTGGTCCACACAGAGGAAGAGATTTATAAAATGGATTCAGAAAGTGCCAAGGATGTTATTTACACCGAAATTACAATTAGTGAATTTGCTGATGCTCTATCAATGAAAAAAGATTCAGAATTCGTTAGAAAAATATTTTATTTGATCGATAAAGACAGGAATGGTTTTGTATCATTCAGAGAATTTTTGGATTTATTATCGATTTTTACTAAAGGTATGAATAAAACCTACTCCTTCTTTTCCAAAATAGTTATCACTTTTATATCGCTATATCTGAATTTACTCCCAAATGTTGCGGTCCATCGGTAACATATTTTAAATCGCACCGTTGGTATTAACTATGTAGGGAGCCTTTGTCGTTGTCTTTTTAAACATATATGTATGGTCAGGGAGTGGGCGATAATAAAGCGCAGTTTCATCTGCAATGAAAACATCATTAGGAGTAAATTCCAAAGTAATCTTGGTCCATTTATTTTCAGTCCAGTTTTTTGTAATGTTAAAATCAGCTTCATATTGCTCGCCGTCAGTCCGTTTGTATACAACGTTTTCCTCCATTTTTCCAATAGTGAAACCATCCTTCCGATGCAACAAAAAATTTTTCCATTTTCTTTGCAATTTCTTCCACTTTCTGGCGCGTCTGAGTCGTTTTAAGTGTCAATTATAGAAATATTATTTCTCCACGATCACTATAGAATTTACCAATTCCAAAACCAATTTTGACTACAGAGAGTTAATATTCTAACACAAGAGTTGGAATGTTATTCTAAAGCACTTATCTTCTTATGCATTTTGTGTGTAGGTATTTCATTCCATCACTTGTTATGGAATAACTATTCCATGCTTGTTTTCTTTTTTTTGTAGGATTACATTAAGATATATGCAACGTTTACATTAAATAAATGCAACATAACTTCCTAACCTAAAATAGTGGCCGATGTGCGGCAAATTAAATTAAACAAATAATAAACAAAATAAATTAGTTTAATTAATTGATTAATTTGTTATGTAATATAAATTATTTGTTAAGATAAAATGTTTGTTAAAATAATTATTTGTTAATTTTTTTTCTTTCTGGTGGTTGTGGAGAAAGTAGGGTCTGTGACTCGGTTGGAATGAGAAAATTCGATGCGAGTGGAACATTCCGAGCGCGAACCGCAGGCGAGCGTGAGGAACCACGAGCACCGAATTTTCTCATTCCAACCTTGTTACACAATATACTAATTTATAACAGGTGATCCAAAGGAGAAGGCGAAACTCTTGTTCGACATGTACGATATTAACAACACTGGGTATCTTACTGAAAAAGATTTTGTTCACATGATTAGGTAAGAATCACTTTACTCAAACTCATACTGTGATTTTAATGAATAATTCAATGTTTTCAGATCTCTGATGGAAACATGTTCTGCAACAGTGAGAGAAGAGGACTTGGAAAAAACAATCCAGGATTTAAAATTAAATGTAGTATCACATAAAGTAAGTATTCTATAACATTATTATAATAATACTTATAAACATGGCAAAAATTGCTCTGGCGCCTAGTTGGCCTCCGCTAGATTTTTTTGGAGTTAAATGTATATTAGAAGTGAGGACCTTTTTTTTAGTTCATCACTTTTATTTTCATGGGTAAACGATAAAGAAATAATTTCAAATATTTCCTGCCCTCCCCCAAATTATCCTCAAAAATTTCCTGGCCCCCCAGATTTTAAGAGCTAGTGCCAAGTAATAATGCATTCTACCTTATTAGAGCTGCGGCAAGATCATCTTTGCGCAGATTATAGGGTGTAATTGGAGCCTACTTCCAGTGTTGCGACTGTTAACATCAAGCAGATACCAAACATATATTCAAATCCAGTCATTCCACAATTGTGCATCAACATAGAGGGCAGTATCATCTGCATATGATACAATTTTTGCTTTGAGTTTAATCCTAAAGATATCATTTGTGTACAAAATAAAGAGCAAAAGTACTAAAACAATTCTCTGGGGCAAACGGCATGTGAGAATAAGTTTATCACTTAGGGCGTCACGCACCACAGTGTGTTGCACCCATCCTGATAAATATTTTTTTTTAAAGTTGATGACACCCCTGATTTCATATATTTATAATTTTTCCATTAACAACGTGTGGTTTACTACATCGAACGCTTAGTAAAAATATTTCCATTGCTACACGGTCTTTATCGATGGCGTTATAGACGTTACATGTGAGATAAACTATAGCGTCCATAGTTGATTTCCCAGGTCGGAATCCAATACTCGTATTGTGGTAACAGATGGTTTGCGTCAAGTCGACCGTGTCAACTCCACCTCCATCTCGACGTGCTATCTTATGTAACTCAATGGACCAAAACATACGACTAATAATTTACTTTCTTTTATTTGATTTGAATTATAAGGATTTGTGCAAATATATTTTTTTGTTCCAGGCTGGTTTAAATTTTGAAAATTTTTATAAGCTATTCGAACATGATATTAAAAAATTGGAAAATATAAACAAATGCGGGATATTTTTTCCAAATGTTCCGGGGAAAAGAATGACGTACTTGGAGGAAGCCTGCAACACTGTTGAAAGCCTGTACAGGTAACTGACCGTTTTATGTTTATTTCTTTTACTAAAAATATCGTCGGAACAATCGGAATATCAAGAGTTTTTCGGAACCCAAATCTGATATTCCTAGATTATACTTTAGCCATCACACCATAGAAAACAACCCTCGCCTACAGCTCGGGTAGTAATCTTCATCTTGTGTAATATAGCCATTACATGCGGGTCAAATACAATATTTTATTAACAACTACGTTTATTTAATACAATTTGTAAGTATTTCTATGTCAGATAATTATTTTATTTTATTATTATTATTAACAAAATTCAAAAAGAAAGTTTGTTGTTTTGCATCTCAAATTACTGTTGTGTTGTGTTATCACAGAAATTGTTTTATTATACATTGTTGCTGTGGTGACCGCATTTCACAATAATCCCTAGATTGTATTCCGATATTTATTATAAATGAAATTTTAAAATTTTCTATAAAATAAGTGATACAAAGTATAAAAAATAGTATATTATGCTCGTTTTATACGACGTATTGTCACACTTGTTACTTTGGAGTACGACGAGCGGAGCGAGGTCTCATACTGGAAACGATTACGTGCGACTCTAGGTCGTACGTAGTTGTACGACTACACTACTTTCCCGACCTTGAAAATGTAATCAGCGCTCTCATACTGGTAGCGCATACATACATTTAGTCGTGCGACTACGTGCGTTTATTTTAGACCTGCGACTCGATACCAGCACGCTAAAAAATTAATTCTTTTAACTCAAGAAAGAGAGTGTTTGTAGAACCAGAAAATTACAGATTACCATTCCAGAGATGTGTTTCATCAGCTCAGATTGAACATTTTCCAGAATATAGTTGAACGTGTCCAAACTCATACGGATGTAGTCAATTTCTCGGGATTGCTTCAAATCGTCCATTAAATTGTGAAACTCGTCATGCTCTTCTTTCTTCAGGAATATCTGGTCAACCTATTCCGTTCTTCTTGAACCATAATTCTTCACCTCATCAACAAACTACTACTTTCAATCAGGTAAAACAACCCATGCATCTTTAATGAAATTATCTGAAATTATCCGAATACGAATAAAACCTACTAATAAGAAAAAACTGAATCAAAATGCATGGCAACAACCACCTGTGAAGGACGAACAACTCCGTCAAGTATGCTCCAATGTGACAGCTCACGTCGTACGACCAAGTCATCCATAGTCGTACGTAGTCGGTTCCAGTGTGAGACCGGCCTAAGTTCAACAGTTGATATATGTGTGCCTGTACGAATTGAAAACAGGTAATGATTATTACTTTTTTCAACAGTGACCGTCAAGAATTAACTGAAAGAATCCAAGGCGAAATAGACAACACAACAACAGTTATAGATGAAGAACAAGAAAAAATTATACAAAATAATCCTCAAGTTAACCCGAATCGGCTCTTCCGTCTGTCGAGGACAATTGAGAAAAATTTAAGAGAGATATTTTGGGTAACATTATTCACTTTGGTGGTGTTATCTATCTTCGCAGAACGAGCTTATTGTAAGTTTGTTGGTTAATTGTTAAACGTGAATGTTTTATAAGTGGTAGAAATAAGCAACAGCTTTTCTTCACTAAACGTAGATATCTGATAAATTTAGGTGGCCAACAGATGGTCTGACAAGAATGTAGGAATATATCCCGAATTTAATTTTGTTTTTTTGTAGATTACTCAGTGGAACGTGAACATTCTGGATTGAGACGTATCGCAGGATACGGAGTGACTATAACGAGAGGAGCTGCCTCAGCGCAAATGTTTACTTATTCTGTACTACTTTTGACGATGTGCCGCAATACACTAACAGTACTCAGAGAAACTTTTCTTAATGTCTACATTCCTTTTGATAGATCTGTCGAAATGCATAAGTTTATTGCTTGCTGGGCTCTTTTATTTACAGGTAACAAATTAAATATTTATTTAGTTATATTAGTAGGGATCTGTAATTGAATTGTTGTTATATCGTCTTAGTTAGAGGTACGCATAAGTAATCAGTAACAATACAAGTGCTGCAGCAAATCTGTATGGTGCCCGGTGCAAAGTAATTTTGACTGCCCTTCGTTCTCTCGAATCACTTCGGGAGTGGGTGCCAATAATTAAAAAAATCAAATGAGGATGGGGAGGTAGATATTCAAAAATTCAAGTGAGGATCGGTGAGGATAGAGGTGAGGATATATCTATAGACATGTTAGACGGTGATACGACATCGATACGGCGCATGAAGGCGGCATCAATACAGCGCCCAGTGTAGGGGCATCGCTCTGGCTGCAGCGCTGAATATAGGTTAAACAAAGTATAAACAATTGAGGATCTATAAAATGAGTTATAATATCAGCAATTCGGTTACATGTTCCTTGCAATTTCGCCCCCCCACACATTTCAAATTTAATGTAATCAACACTAATGGTTTCTTTCAGTATTACACGTGATTGGACATGCTTTCAATTTCTATCATATATCTACACAGCCCGCCGATGACTTAACTTGTCTTTTTAGGAATTACTTTCATGCGTAAGTAACTTGTTTTACATTCAAATAAATTTCACTGTTTACCAACCACGGTTTTAGAGTCACAGGTTTTAGTATATGTACATGCACGTTACGCATGCGTTTCTTATTTGCCTTAACTCTAGCAAAAAAATATCATTTATATCAATGTACTCAAAATCAGTGGCGGCTGGTACAGGGAGGGCAACGGGGCAATGCCCTCCCAATTATTTACTTTTGAAAAAGAAGAAATTCTTTAACAAAAAATAATAATAATAACATGTATTATTTTCATTTTACCCATTTTAAATTAATATTAAGTTATGTTGAAATATTTATAACTTAAATTCGTATCGCGCCGCGTTTCGCTTCCTAAAACAAATGTTTTTATAATGGACATACACCAAGCAGGGCAAAAGAGCGAATGTCTAAAATATTTGTACGAGTGTAGATGCGGGGTACAAGCGGGGGTGAAGGACGAGCAATAGTATGTAATCTGTAGCAGCCATTGCAAGTGGGTCAAAACCTATTTTGTCCGTAGTTTTAATTATCAGTCGGAGTGCTTTATTTTGACATTTGTTTGTAGTTGTGTGTTATTACAAGGTTATGTATGTTCGATGTTTTAATAATAACATTATTAAAATAGTGTTTTATTAGTATATTTGATAATAATTTACTCGCTACATTTTCGTGATTGTGATAAAGTTTATGTGATTGTGTTTTATGTAAGTGACGAATTTTGGGGAAAAAAATAATAATAAATAAATTTAAAAAATGAATGAGAATGAAAATAGCGTGATTTCAATTTTAGAACTGGTTTCCAAAAATAATTAAACCTATGATACTTATAATGTGACATATATCATGCGTCAAATAAATTTTATCACCGTTGCTGGGTAACAAATACTTACTAACCAATCAGAGTGAGGAAATAACTTATACTGCTACTTATCTTAAGTGCCGTTTGCCTTATAAGATATTCTGGTGTTTATTTTGATGTTTATCCTATCCGAACTTTATCTGAGCATTGTAAAATCGTTTTCTTGACTTTTACGATTATAACATTGCGTTATTCGAGGTTTATCAATTGATTGTAAGAGCGAACCTAAGTGGAAATGTCTGTAACAAATATTTTATATGTGAAAATGAAGAATACTGATATATTTTCAATTTGTATTTTAGTACTCATGAGCTGCCTAAATTTCATTACTGGTGCTACGAAACAATGACAGGAATAACTGGAGTTATTTTGACACTCATTACGATTGTGATATATGTATGTTCTTTACCTGGTGTTAGCAGGTATATTTTTTGGAGAGGACATATGCTTTACATATTATTTTATATATTTATGATACTTCATGGAAGTGGAAGATTAATACAGGTTTGTATTTACACTATGTCTCTATAAAACTATAAATGACCAAGAACTTTCTATTAAAAGAAACTTACTTTTGAGCGTTTAAAAATGATATCAACAATGTTATCAACAATATTAATTAAATTTGTTAAAGACACTCTCTGAAATATTGTGAAAAAGGAAATAAAATAAACACTCGGTTATTTTAATTTTAATGTATGGTAGACCGGGGACAGTAGTAACATTTTTGCTTTGAGGGCTCGTGGGAGCTGTATCGTAATTTATTGTATTTATTAATTGCTTATATTAAATAATTTGGCGTCATTAGATAGATAGGTATGTACAACATTTTAGATATCATTGGCTTCAAAATTATTTCTGTCGAAAACTGATGGGGATGTAACACGTTGTACAATTGTAACAATTGTCCTCGGCCACGATTGTTACAATTGTACCCAAATAGTTTTTGAACATTAAAAACTCTTTATCTAATTCAATTCACATATTAAAAAAATAATGTATAACAAAAAATATAGGATAACATCTACTAAAATTCAATTGAAAATAATATCTAAGTATTAATGTACATAATAAGAAATATTTAAGATTTTCCGCTTACGAAAAAACGTACTTGAAGAGGTTAGAAACTAATTTCACCACCCAACACCGTTCAGTCACTATGTATGCGGACAATATAAACACAATCAGATCAATTCTGTAAAAAATTTCTGTGTAGTAACGTTACTACAAGATAAAATATTATAAAAAGTGTAATGACTTTCATTCATGATAGTAACTGACCTTGCTCATAGTGACATATTTAGTTACTATTATCATAGTAACTGAGTTACAGAATTGGTCTGTATAAGTGACTTATTGGACACATACACTGTCACTATTACGAAAATTTGCGCGCTATTGTTTCAGAAATATTCCCAGTGTTACTATTGTATCCTGTTACTTTTATCCCCGGTCTACCCTGCTTCTAGTAAGGGCGTAAATATAATATTTGCCGGGGGCACAAGAATTTCTTGGGCCGACACTGTATATTCTATATTCGGATTTTAACTAACATAAAAAATATTTTTTAGGCACCATATTTTCTGTATTTCTTCATGGGTCCAGTGATACTGTTTATAATTGACTCAGTGATTTCTGCAAGCAGAAGAAAAATTCAAATAAGGGTATTGACAGCTGATCGATTGCCATCAGGTAATAACATTATATAATTGATAAAGTGAGATAAATTGATAGTGAGAACGGACGTAGCTCAGTTAGTTAGTGTGTGGACTACTCAGTGGCGGGCCAGGGTTCATTCCCCGGTACCTGCAAAAACACCTTACATTATTCCGACCGTTTCTCCCTCGGAAGCTATAAAGCAACCACCGAGGTAAAAGCCCTAGTAAAATTTTTCGAAAATAATTAGTGGTTCGGATTCTACGATAGTAAATTGTAGGTCCTATACGATTGTGTTACACAAGCAACACACGCAACACAATTGTATGCGGGGAACTAGACACAACGCTCAGAATATCCTCAATACGAACGTGTCAGTTCCAGTGATGGGCGCGTAAGTTACCTGATGTAAGTTACCTCATTGTTGACGCGTAAACAATTGATGTAAAGTAAACACAAAAATTCTTGTAAACAATGTAAACAACGTAAACCAATGTAAACAATGATTTAGACATGCGCACTTACTTTTAATTACAGAAACCCATTATCAAAACATTTTTATAAATAATAAAATTTTAATAAAACAATTTTAAAAGAAAAAGTAAGTATATAAAATTAGAACAAGCCAATATAAATATTATTAAAAATCAAATATGTATCATTATATAAGTGTTATAAGTTAGTAAATATGAATACGAAAGATAAAATTATTTTTTTTAAGAAAATCGGTTATATTTTTTTATAATAAAATAAATTAAATTTCAACTTAAAGATAACTAGCCTATATTTTTTAATAACAAAAAGATTTATTACAAATTTTGCATAACGCCCTATATTTATTTCATTTTCTTTAATTAAAACAACTCCTAGTTCTTCATAGATATTCCTTTGGTTTCTTCCCACCATTTTTTAAATAAATTTATTGTTTTGAACTGAATTTACTTGTTCATTAGCTCTCTCTTATTGGTATTAAATAACTAAAACTAACCTCATTATTTGACAGTTTACATAGTTTACATTGTTGACAAGTTTACCAATTGTTTACATAAATTTACACGTAAACGTAAACAATTAAAGTTTACGTGTAAACGCCCATCACTGGTCAGCAGTGATGGGCGCGTGAGTTACATGATGTAAGTTATCCCATTGTTGACGCGTAAACAATTGATGTAAAGTAAACACAAAAACTCTTGTAAACAACGTAAACAATGTAAACAATGATTTAGACATGCGTACTTGTTTTGAATTACAAAACCTCATTATCAATACATTTTTATAAATAATAAAATTTTAATGAAACGATTTTAAATGAAAAAGTAAGTATATAAAATTAGGACAAGCCAATATACATATTAATAAAAATCGGATTTGCATCATTATAAAGGTGATACATACAAATTAGTAAATATGAATATGAAAAATAAAAAACTGTTTTCTTTAAAAAATTCAGTCTAATTTTTTTAATAACAAAATACATTAAATTTCACCTTTAAGAAAGTCAGCCTATATTTTTTAATAACGAAAAGATTCATTGCAAATTTTGCATAACGCCCTATATTTTCTTTCATTTTCTTTAATTAAAACAAAACCTAGTTCTTCAGAACTATTCCTTCGGTTTTCCCACCATTTTTTTAATAAATTTATTGTTTTGAACTGAATATACTTGTTCATTAACTCTCTATTATTCGTGTTAAATAACTAAAACTAACCTCATTATTTGACAGTTTACAAAGTTTACATTGTTTACATTGTTGACAAGTTTACCAATTGTTTACATAAGTTTACACGTAAACGTAAACAATTAAAGTTTACGTGTAAACG